>WOAB01000248.1:0-1200000 GCA_027886185.1 Rheum nobile | reverse complement strand
AGGATCATGGCCTCGACAAGATCGGAGACGTTATTAAAAACCAGATTATGGAGGTTAATATATATCAATTATAACCCACGTAATCAGTCATAAATATCGCAAGATCATGGCTATTTGGTAATCAAAGCTGAAGAACGAAGATCACAGAGGCAAAACGGCTAGTTTAGACGAATCTTTTGGAAATTAAATGTGTATATAAAGGGATCTGAGATCATTGTAAAGGGGACTAATTTTGACATAATATAGACAACCACACTCCTACTTGCATTCATAAGAATTCTCAAGCTCAAATCCTTATTTCAGTGTCGAAGCGACCGACGACTAAATCCTTTGATTCGACCAAGCTCTCATTCAGGGGAGATAAGCTTGTCTCTGCATCTTTTTAATCTTATTTAGTCTTGATCTTTGTTTGATTTGGATCATTCAGATATAATCAAAAGTGTTATTGTCTAGTTTCCCTTTTTAAGGCGATTCAGGTCCGGTTGATCTTTTCGCCCCAAAACAATTTGGCGCCTACCGTGGGGCATCTAGCCAATCGGCGATCCAATCATCAATTCGAGACTCATCCCATCATGACCGGCTCAAGAAACCTCATGGTCCCCGTCGAAGATCTAGCCCAGGACAACGTCCAAATCAAAAATCAGGAAGAGAACGTCAACGCCCAGCCAGTCGCGGATTCACAAATACAAGAACTTGCAAAAGCCATGAACGTCCTTCAAGAAGAACTGGTCTAACAGCGTACCAGGACTGAAACGCTAAGTGCTCAATCTGAATCCAAAATCGCTCGACTAACCCGTGAAAACGAGTTTCTAAGATCGCAGGTACAATCGTCCACATCGATTCCCAGAGGCTCAAGACGTGTGGTCAATACGGAAGGATTATCCACACGACTCGATCTGGGTGGAGTAGACATGACACCCGCAGTGGAGACCAATGCTTCCTAGTACACTGGTATGTTTCAGACCCCTTCGGTCACTCTCGTCACGACTAACTTGCCAAACTCTATAGCCGAGCCTCTCGGGGCTCGAGCAACCCATCCACAGGTGACGGCTCCGGCCGACCTCCAGGCCCTCATACAGCAAGCCATCAGTGAACATATGAAGACTCTAGACGATCGTATCACACGGATCCCGGGAGTTCCCCAACCAATCAAGAGAGAAGCAATTGACGGATATGAAGACTCGCCTTTTGCGAAGGCGATTGCACGCGTCGAGATTCCTAAGAAGTTCCACGTCCCCAACATGCCCAACTATGACGGGACCGGGGACCCCGACGATCATGCCTCATTTTATAAGAAAAAATTAATGACTATCTCGATCCCAAGAGGGAACTGCGAGGCAGTCATGTACACAAGCTTTGGCACGACCCTCGCAGGACCTGCACTAACTTGGCTTATGCATTTGCCATAGGGTTCCATCGCTTCCTTCGCCGACTTGATCAATTCGTTCAAAATTCAATTCGCTAGCAGTCGACGATTAGAAAAGCAGTCAAGCGACATGTACAGGATCGTGAAAAGGTATGGCGAACCTCTAAGGGATTATCTTAACAGGTACAACAAAGAGAAATTCGCAATCCCACATTGTGGCATTCCAACATCGATCGAAGCGTTTCGCCGGAGCCTGGTCAGGGGCAATGAACTCTACCGCAAATTGACCAAATACCCATGCTGAAGCTTTGAAGATGTGCAAGCCAAAACCATGGCGCAAGTAAGGCTCGAGGAAGACGAGGAACCCTCCAAGGCAAACAAGAGCCCCGATCGAGTCGACCGAAGGGCATCCTCGGATTATCGATGCGATTGACGACACCAACCATACCCTAAGGGGCGAAGCGACCCCAGTCAGGTAAACAACTCTTATGACAGGATCCAGGATTGGCGAAACAACCCCGCTCTCCCTCCGAAGCTTCACTCTTACAACTTCAACATATCCGTATCGGAGCTCGTAAAGAGTTTCGACAAATATGGGAAGAAGGTTAGATGGCCTCGGAAGAGCGATAAACCAGACGCCAAGAAGGACATGAATCGATGGTGCGAGTTCCACGGAGACCATGGACACTCGACGGACAAATGCATAGCCCTTCGCAAGGAAGTCGCGAGGCTCCTCGTGCAGGGGCTACTACGCGACGTTATCTCAGATAGGGCTAAAACAAATCTCGATCGAAGGGACCAGGTAACATCCGACAAACCATCCTCTCCGATCCCCACTAAAATTGTTAACACCATTTCAGGAGGGTCAGACGTGTATGGAAACACATACTCGGCCGCCAAAAGACATGCTCGAGAGAGCAAAGGCAACAAGCCGATTCAGACGGAGACAAGACAATTGCAGATCTCGGACGCTCCCGCCATTACCTTCGATGACTCAGAAGCTCAAGAGTTAGGTGACCACCACGACAGTTTGGTAATTTCTATTTCAATTAGCATTTGTCTTATCCGTCGTGTTCTAATCGACACAGGTAGCTCCACCAACTTGTTGACACTAGACGCCTTAAAGGGTATGGGTTTAAGCAAGGATGACTTAACCAGAAACTCTACTCCACTGGTCGGATTCAGTGGGGAAGTTAAGTATACCCGAGGCGAGATCGTGTTGACGACGTACGCCGGTGGAGTCAATCAACGGGTAAAGTTTTTGATACTCGATTGCCCGTTTCTATACAATGCAATCCTTGGCAAACCTTGGATCCATGCCATAAAAGCTGTACCTTCCACTTACCACCAGAAGATAAAGTTCCCTACTAAGTGGGGGGTACATGAAATAAAAGGCGACCAGCGAGCTGCCAAGGAGTTCTACGTCACTTCAATGAAAGGGGAAGTCGACAAGTCTTCCGCATAGCAATCACAGTGTGGCAAAGTAACCACGCGATACATCGAACCAAAAATGGAACAACTCGACGAAATCACACTGGATCCTTCAAAGCCAATACAAACGGTAAAGGTCAGATCAGATCTAAACGATTCGATCAGGGCAGATGCCTGAGAAGTGCAAGGATCCAGGTACGTTCACTATCCCTATTGCTATAGGTGAGCATCGATTTGATAAAGCCTTGCTAGACTTGGGTGCCTCTATTAATGTTTTACCTTATTCATTGATTGAAGATTTATATCCAAGTCCTTGGATAAGTGCAAGCTCTTCTACAAAGCCTTGAAAAACAACAATTCATTCGACTGGACAACCGCACACGAACAAACCTTCCAAGATCTAAAGACATATCTGGCAAGTCCACTCCTACTGGCAAAACCAAATGACGACGAGCCATTACCACTATATCTGGCCGTATCAAGACCAGCCGTCAGCGCAGTCCTAACAAGGGAGAAAGATGGTAAACATTCACCAGTCTACTACGTAAGTCGTTTCTTGCTTCCCGCCGAAACCAGGTACACGTCACTTGAGAAATTAGTCTTGGCATTGGTTATGGCCTTAAACAAGTTACGACCCTATTTCGAGTCGCATGCTATTATTGTGAGAACTAACCATCCCATGAAAGCAGTCATGAGGAAACCAGAATTTACAGAACGGATGGCTAAATGGGCCATACACCTCAACGGATTCGACATCGAGTACGAACCAAGGACAACAATCAAATCTCAAGCTTTAGCCGACTTTGTGGCCGATTTCAGCCCGGCACTGGAACAAGAAGCCACGAAGGAGGTCGAACAGTTGAAAGTCGAAGAAGACAAGGGCACATGGTAACTCCATACAGACGGAGCATCGAACGTAAGAGGAGTCGGTCTAGGTGTCGTGCTAAAATCACCACAAGGGGACCATATAGCCCAAGCTGTGAGATGCGAATGGGACGCGACCAACAATGAAGCAGAATATGAAGCCCTCGTATTCGGATTAACACTCGCACACGATCTCGCAATCCTAAGCATAGAGGTGACATGCGACTCTCTTTTAATCGTCAACCAAGTACAAGGTTCGTACACTGCCAAAGACGACAGAATGATGGCATATCTAGATATCGTCAAAAAATGGGCAAGCAAATTTCAAAACTTCACCATCCGACAAGTCCCACGTGACCTCAACACACAAGCCGACGCCCTAGCAAACCTTGGCTCCACCTTGCATCCTAACGACTTCTGCAACATTCCATTGACACATATCACCACACCAGCCGTCGCCAAAGTCTTCAGAACACCGAATCCATATGACATTCAGACAATGGAAGAGCTACCCCTAGAAGAAGTCATCTCAGCAGTGGTAGGCGACCATATAGAAGAAGACTTGGTGGGCGACCAAGACGATTGGACCACCCCCTACATCAAGTGGCTCAGAGATGGAACTCTCCCATCAGACAAAACAGAAGCTAAAAGACTCAAGGTACAAGTCGTAACCTTTGATTTAAAAGATAACGTTTTATTCAAACGATCTATTACATGCCTATACCTACGTTGCCTCAAAACAACTGAGGTACGACGCGTCTTACAATCCCTACTCGACGGAGAATGCGGGAACCACACTGGAGGACGCAGCCTATCCGGCAAAGCTCTCAGGACAAGTTACTATTGGCCCACAATGAACAAAGACATGACAGATTACGTCAGAAAATGCGACGCCTGCCAACGACACGCACCTGTCACGCATCAGCCGTCGGAGATGCTCCATCCGACTCTAGCTCCTTGGACCTTCATGTGATAGGGGATGGACATCGTCGGAAAATTGCCACCAGCATCAGGAAAACGCATCTTCTTCCTGGCCATGACTTACTATTTTTCTAAATGGATAGAGGCCGAAGCATATCGAGAGGTAAAAGAAAAACACGTCATCTCATTCATAAAACGTAACATTCTATGCAAATTTGGCGTCCCTTCAGAAATCGTATGCGACAATGGCTCCTAATTCATCGGTAGCAAGACACGATCTTTCTGTAAACAGTGGGACATCACATTAGTCACGTCCACGCCAAGATACCCACAATTCAATGGTCAAGAAGAGTCCAACAATAAAATCATCATAAAAAATCTCAAAAAACGCCTCACAGAGGCAAAAGGCAAATGGGCCGATGAGCTCCCTTTAATATTATGGTCCGATAGGACGACGCCAAAAATGCAACAGGAAAAATCCCTTTCTCGCTAGTCTATGGAAGCGAGGCAGTCATCCCCACTGAGCTACTCGTCCCAACCGCCAGATACGGACTCCAAAGCAAAACGACGTCGAGTTAGCTCATCAGCGCTACTTTGTAGGGTTTAACTAGGAATTGTTACCGGTGTTTTGGGTACCATTTGGATATATTTAGAGCATAATTCTGGAGATTGGAGTTGAGGAGTAGACATGTGATATTGGTGGTTTGAAGAAGCATAATTTAAGACATTAAGAAGATGAGAACAAAACCACATAGAAGACGAAGAGAAAGAAGCCAAGAGAACGGGTACAGGAGAAAACCGCGGTCGCGGGGCTGAGGCTGTGGTCGCGGCAAAGAAGACGCGAGGCGGATCATGAAAATCAAAGAATCGCGATCGCGGAATTCCAATGCCCGTGGTCGCGGAAAAGTCGAGAGCAAAACTGATATTTCCGCGATCGCGGAAGTCTTCTCCGCGATCGCGGAAATCTATCATCAGCGCGCAACGAGTCCTTTCTTCTAAAGATCCGAAGATTTACTTTTATTTTATTTCCTTTTTCCTTTATTTTTTTATTTCGTTACTTTATATTATTTCCTTTCTAGATTATGTTAGTTATCTTTAGTTTTAGGTTTAGCTAGGTTTTCTATTTAACCTAGTTTTCCTAGCAGCTTTTAAAAAATAACTTTTCAGAATCGTTTTTACATCAGTTTTTTCCCTTTAGAGTTTATGGCTTCGAAGACTGTGAGGAGCTAAGCACCCTTTTCTTAGTCCGACAATTGAAGCCTTGGTTTGAATTTGATTATGAGATTATTACTTTAATCTATCCTTGAATGTTATTGATTCTCTTATGCTTCATCCCAGTGAGTTATATTGATTTCTCTAGATTAGCTACCTAGTTTTATTGATATTATTCATATTGTAGGATTAGGGTTTTGAATTCTATTGGTTGATCTAGTTCATTTGTTGTTGTGATTAGTATTATTAATATTAGTTTCCCTAGTCTGACAAACTAGTTGAGATTGATATTATCTATAGTGCTAGTTACCCTAATCTGGTCATCCTGTTGAGATTAATATTGTTCATCCTTAATTCAGAGTAGCAAACACGATTTATAGGAACGAGTTGTGAATGTTTATTGTGAAGAGAATTGATTGCATGTCGAGTACTGACGAGTTGTTAAGTATTGCATGAGCCTATCTATTCCTGAGCTTACTGTTGTTGTTAGATTTATCTTGATAGTTTCTTGATTGTTTAATAGTTAGGGTTATCAGGACTAGTTGGACTGGTAACTAATTTAGAACAGGGATTAAGACATTCATGGGGATTGAGGACTATGAATAATAAATGATCAATCAACCAAACTAACGGTGGATATTTGTTTGGCTAAGTGCTTTTCCCATATTGATTACAAATCTTTGCTTTTGTTTCCTTTGTTTACTTTCTTACAAACAATCAACCAAAACCCCCCTTAGTTATTATTGCATGCAAACCTTACATAAAGAAAGATAACTCCTCCCTGTGGGATTCGACCCTTGCTTGCCTATTCTACGGAGTTAGGTTTATTTAGGATTATTTTGATAAGGCGATACGACTTTAGCCTCTATCACTAGCTCACAATCTCGACACCGTCAACGAGACCAGAGAGAAAGCCAAAATTTGAATGGTCCAATACCAACAACAAGTCGCCCGGAGCTATAACAAGAACGTCCGAGCTAAAGTCTTCAGATTAGGAGACTGGGTACTAAGAAAATCGTTCCAAAACACCAGAGATCCAACCGACGGAAAGTTAGCACCCCAATGGGAAGGACCTTACCTCATCAAAGAAGTCATCGGACAAGGAGCATATCGATTAGAAACAAAGGATGGACAATCGATCCCCAGAAGTTGGAACGCAATCCACTTGAAATTGTATCATTTCTGAACTCTCTTCCTCTTTACAGTTCTTACATCTATTCAATTATACTCACTTGAATTACGATCACTAACTTAAGCATCGGAGGGCCGTTAGGTCACCCCCCAACGGTCGCCCCAAGACCTTTTTTTTTGTACTCTTAACAAAATCTGAACAGGAACGAGAGGCCTTACAGACAAACTTGACATTCAAAAGGATATCCTTACTATACACACAACAACGCTTACAACATACAAATCAATGGATACACAGGGAATGGAGGAACAAAATGAAACGTTCTATTTTACAAAAGACTTCACCTACCCCAAGTACTCGTCCTTACCATACATTACAAACTACTCTTCCCTGGACAAATGAAAAGCATGCTACACTAACATTTACAACTATAGGTCATTACGACCACACACTTCGCGTCTCGGCCAAAGCGCGAACAACAAAATACACCTGCAAAACAAAACACGCAAGACAAACGCAAAACAAACACAAGGTATGCCGCAACAACCAAAGCGTTTACAAAATACGCGACCCGCGATGGTAGACAGGTCACCAAAATAGTGTCCATCCCATCTCCACGATGGGGCACAACATACTACCTAAACATTTAGAGAAAAATGTTCACAAACACCAGAAGAAAACAATGTCATCTGTTAAAACAAGATCAGGACTCGCCTGACCTCTCATTGACTTCTGCAGGGATGACATCTTGACCCTCGATCACCTCAGGAAGCCCCTTCGACACATCTCCAACAGCTTTCTCGGCCACCAAGGGAACAACCTCTTCTCATTGTTCGTCCTCACCAAGTCCCATCAACTTGAACAGCTCATTACCAGGGTTGCCACTAGGGTACAGAAGATCCTTGTTTGCCCTCACATACTCAATCTTCCAAGACGAATGAGCCCCCAGGGCATACTCCTCCATCATCTCAATACGAGACTTGAGGTAGAAATATGTCCCAACATCGGTGGTGACCTGAGCGTCCTTCAAACGAACGTCTTCAACGCTACTCTCAAGCTCCCCAAATCGGATTTGCGACTCAACTAGCCTCTTTACGATCTCCGCCGGTTTCTTCTCGGCAAACACCTGTTTGCTCTTGGCCACCTTTACGCGCCCACTGGCTACCTTCAACTGGCCCTCGACCTCGGCTATTCGCCTGTCGGCACTGTCGCTCAATTCTTGCACATTGGAGAATGCGACAAGTGAATACTGAAGGGCATGCGAACAACAAATCATGTAAAAAACATTGAGAAACATGTGCGTTAGCAGAAACATTTCATACAAAACTTTTCTTTACTTACTCGCCAGGCGGCCGCTCCAGCCTCATCAACGCAATCGACAGGGTGCAAATCACCAATCTTCTTCTTGGCTTCAAAGTCTAGAGTATGAAGCAACTCCTCCAAATCTCTCTTCTTTACCATGCCTACTGGAAGTTCTGAGGCACCAGACGCTTTCCTCTTCGCCCCTGAAGTTTTAGACGACGGCGAGTCTAAAGCGATGATCCTAGCCGATGAAAGAGACTTGGCTTCAAACTTAGCCGACGAGGAAGATTTCGCCGCCGACAGCTTTTGGTCTAGAAGACTCTTTCCGGACAGACGAGCACTCGACCTTGCACCCCGGGATACTGTAAGGCAAGTACAAACGTATAAGCATATGGTCACTCCAAAGACCACCCACATGCATACCTGAAGGAATAAACAAGTGCCTTTAGTGATAGAAGTGGACGGAGTCGCCATACTCGAAGGAAGGGTTAAAAAATTCACGTTCTTGAACGATCTATCGGCCTCCGAAAAAGCAAGCAGAACCTCAGTAACCGTGACAAAGTCAGAATCCGTCTTCTCCTCTGGACTTGGCACTGAAAAAAGAAACACGTAAGCACCAGTTAACAAGACATCAAAACATAAGATTTCATAGACTAATACGATACCTAACGTCCTCCAAACGTCGTGCAAGAAAGAGCAGTCGAATCCCCCCTCAAGCGACTTTTTTTCAACAAAGAAAAATCGTGACCTCCATCCGCGATCGTTCACGTTAAGGTTTAAAGCGATTGGCTCCCTATCTGTCCTAAGGCGCAATTGAAAGCGAGAAGAACCCCGACTACTCAGATAATACGAATACTATAGAGCATCAAAGTCAAAATCAACTTCGACACTAGACACCAAAAGGTCGACTACCCTAAGAAGACGCCATGCATGTGGCATCACCTGGCATGGGGCAAGGTTAAGAACAGACAAGAAATTCCTCACCAGACTCGAGAAGGGGAAAGAGTGGCCTATTCTGAAGGGATATTCAAAGAAGCAAACCCATTTGTCGCGACACCAGTCAGCCCGCTCTTGGGGTAAGGGGAGACGAGCCACCGTCTCAGAAGGAAATTGACCCACCTCTAAAATCACATCCAACTCTTATTGGGTTAGGGTTCTTGCCAGGGAATCTTCCGAACTGAGGAGATTCGAGGGGGAGAACTCGCTATCTTTCCCACCGACGCCAGAAGATGAAGCTCTGAACTTCTTTGATCTTGGAAACGACATGGTGCAAGAAGAACGGTAAGAAATTCAAAAAAAGTTCTTACCTTTGAAACAGAAAACCTTTCGTGAGCATAAAAGAGGATGGTGAAAAGAAAGGGAAGTGACTGCCATTTATGGGAAAACTGCTCACCTGTGGTCAAACCTATCAACCAATAAGAAGGCAACACGTCATCGATCCACTGCAGCAAATCGGCAGAAAGAAGATCACGTCCAGAGAAGGCACGAGAAGAAGAAATCCAACCGCCCCTCAACTGCTATTTCCAGCCCGATTCAATTCCTTGGGGCAATTGTTGGGCCTCACTCTTAATGGACTTTCAGAAGAAGTGGCCCAGTGGATGAAGCGATCTTTCTATTTGGAACGACCAACTGACTAAACGACAAGCGAGGATCATGGCCTCGACAAGATCGGAAACGTTATTAAAAACCGGATTATGGAGGTTAATATATATCAATTATAACCCACGTAATCAGTCATAAATATCGCAAGATCATGGCCATTTGGTAATCAAAGTTGAAGAACGAAGATCACAGAGGCAAAACGGCTAGTTTAGACGAATCTTTTGGAAATTAAATGCGTATATAAAGGGATCTGAGATCATTGTAAAGGGGATGAATTTTGACATAATACAGACGACCACACTCCTACTTGCATTCATAAGAATTCTCAAGCTCGAATCCTTATTTCAGTGTCGAAGCAATTGACGGCTGAATCCTTTGATTCGACCAAGCTCTCATTCAGGGGAGATAAACTTGTCTCTGCGTCTTTTTAATCTTAATTAGTCTTGATCTTTGTTTGATTTGGATCATTCAGATATAATCAAAATTGTTATTGTATAGTTGCCCTTCTTAAGGCGATTCAGGTCAGGTTGATCTTTTCGCCCCAAAACAGTACTCATAGTGCCCTGAATGTGTTTTGAAGACATCAGTTGGCTCCATGCGCAGTTGGTGAAAGCCATATCTCATGTCAAGCTTAGAAAAGTACCGGGAGCCACCTAACTCATCCAACAAGTCTTATAATAATAAAATAGGATATTTATCCTTTATAGCGTGTTGATTGAGCTCTCTATAGTCGACACAAAGTCGCCATGTGCTATCCTTCTTCTTCACTAGAACCACATGAGAGGCATATAGGCTGGAGTTGTTCTGAATCATGCCCTGATCAAGCATATCTTGCACTAACTTTTCAATGACATCCTTCTGAGTGTAAAATATTTGTAAGGTCTTTTGCTAATGGGATTGGCACCGGCTTCTAAAGGAATTTGATGGTTAAAGTCTTGTCTGAATGGAGCTAGATGTGTAGGTTCATTGAATATATAAGCAAAAACACTGAGCAAGCCTTTGATAGGATCATCATTGGTTACATTGATCCTAGTGGTGGTAATATGACAAAATTGCTGAGGGTCTTGCTCATGTTCAGTGGTCTCACAAAGTTTTAGCAGTACAATCCCGTGGATTATGGAGCATAATATTGTTGAGGTTGCTGCCCTTGATAACCTTGCATCCTAGAAGGACATGCTTCACCCTTTTGAGCACAAATTCCATCCTCATGTTGACGAAGTCCCACCACACTGGTCCAACGGTGGTGAGCCATTGAATTCCTAACTATAGATCACAACAGTCCAGAGGCAATATGTGAACCTCAGTGGTGAAATCAAAGTCATGTAGGCACCAAGAGAAGTCACTACACTTGAATTCAAATGTCAATTTGTGGCCTACAGTTGCGACCATGAGAGGCTTAACAGGCTCAAGTTTACATCCCACTGCCTTGGCAACATCTAGATTCACGAAGTTGTGAGTACTTCATGCATCAATGAGTATCTATAGCTTAGTTTTCCTATCTGATCAACCAAACACATACAATTGAAATGAGGGGAGCAATTCAAGGCATGAACTAAGGTCTGTGGATGCTCCATCTCTTCTGATGTTGCCTCCTCAATCACACAGGTGAGCTGCTCTAGTGTGTCATCTACATCATCCTCATCACACTCCATAACATAGATTTGTGACCTTTTATACTTGTGATGGTGGCCTAGAGTATATGGCTCATCACAGAACATACAAAGTCCTTTGTTCCTTCGATCATGCATCTCTTCATAATAGTACTTGCAGGTAGGTCTGTTAGTGAGGAGTTTGGGTCCAGGAAAGGGGGGTCGATTATGTGGCAATTTTGTAGGTTCTGGGGTTGGTAAGAGGAGGGTTGTTTTGTGGTGATTTTGTAAGGTTGGTCTTTCATAACAGATAAGTGAATTTTGTGGTGCTCAGGTGTAATTATGTGGTGTAATCAAGAGGAATGACTTATGGAGTTTAGAAAGTTGAGCAGCTTCTCCTAAGGTGGTAGGATTGAATTCCATGATGTGCATGTGCGCACAAACTGACACGTCCCCCGTCTATCGGCCCACTAGACTTTATTATGGTATCGGAGCGAGTTTCGGGTCTGTGTTCTTTTCCTGGTTGATCTGAGCCTAGCCCGCCATGATGGCGTGATATGGGCTAGCAAACGGTTCGGACCGGTGGATCGTAAACTTTTGGACCGTGGATCGGACCGTAAAGACCATTTATGTATTTACTCTTTAAAAAAATATTTTTTTTACTTTTTTATGGTCCGATTACAGTCCAAATCAGACCAAACCGTAAATGAAATGAATATTTTCAAACATTTTCACTAAATTCCATCTATTATAGCTTTCAAGCATAACAAAATAAGTTTTAAGTAAATGAAGTGAGACAAAAATGCAAAAAGCATTCAAATTATACAAGAAAATAACAATAATCAATGTTCCTTAAGGTAAAAAATTACGGTCCGGACCGGGATTGAACCGTAACCTGGTCCGGACCGACAAATTACGGTTCATTATGGTCCAGACCGGAAAGTTACGGTCTTGGACCGGGACCGGACCGTAACCCGTAATATAAAAAAATAAGGATCGTGAACCGGACTGTTAAAGTACCGGTTTGGTCCGGGTTTACGATCTGGTCAGGATATGCACGTTCTTAGCTTGTTTCAATTGTCGGCCTTAAGACGTTGTTTGCGTAATAATTCTCATTTTATCATAAGGGTATTAATGTAATTTCTATATATTTTATTTTGGTCATGATCTACCCTTATTTTATATAAGTGATGGTGCACTTAGCTAGTGCCGAAAATCGGGATTCGTTCCATTCTAAGTCGCATTGCGAGATCGGTTGTGCATAATAAAAACTTTAACGTTAATGCACTTTTTGGAATTAAATAATATAGGTGTCGCGTGACACATAATTAATATACCCTCGGGCGAGAAGTACAACGCAAAACCCGCCCGGTCTCTTGTTTAAAATAAGTCCCCTTTCCAATCTGGATTCTCATTATGCGGTGAGGTTGATCGAGGACCCAAATATGCAATGAGACGTTTAAATAACTTTGTGTGTTAATATAATGTTCCCAAACAAATTCATGTAATTTCTCATAAAACTCAGTTCGTTGGAGTCTTCTTTTTACTCATACCTCTTCATTCTTTTCGGTAGAAGTCTATAGTCATATACCATTTACCGAGTTTTATTCGGGAAACAAGGGTAGTGATTATATACGACTATAATAACCAATATGTTTTCACCCTTGCATAGTCTTTCATTAGACTGACCAACCGTTTCTGTTCCTTGCATGGTTTGTTGGTGTCATCCGTCCTATACGGCACATCAGAGGTTGGTTCCCAATGATTTGGAGTAACTAATCGAAGAAGAAGGCTTGCAGTTGAATGTTGTGTCTTAAGTTGTAATAATTTTAAAGGTGTGTGTGTTTGAAATAAATGTAATGCTTATATAAATTAGTTATTTAATTAGGGTTTCTTTAAAAAGTCTTCCGTTGCAATTTAAAAAGTCTTCCGCTGTAATTAATTTCACTCTGATTGTATTATTGTTCTTCTCAATTTACGAGGGGAAATTTTCAATAGAAGTATTGAGTGTTCACTACAAAAGCCTTCCACTACTCTGTCATTATTTAATACTTATTTGTTTATTTTAAGCTAATTGTTCCGATTAAAGCCTAGGGTGGCTTTGGACTTTACAGTCTAAGGTCACTAGCGTGTGGCACTCTCGACATAAGTCGGAGGTGTTACAGTTTGGGCTAGCCCCTTTGGCTTGTCGACCTCAAGGCACGTTGTCAAGTGTCAACTTGGCTAGGTCAGTTGTACTTGAGGGGGCGTGTGAGATATAACATCCCACATTGGAAACTTTGGAATATAATGCCTAATATATAAGCTTAGTGGACTACTCCTCCTATTCCCAAATTGTTTTAGGATGGAGCTCCACTGGACTTATGTGATGAGCTTTAACGCGTATGTGCACACAAACTGACACGTCCCTTGTCTTTTATCAGCCCACCAGACTTATCAACTTCATTTATCATTAATAACAAACTATTCAGTTTATCATATCTTCATATGTTATCAGCCTAAACGTTTCTACACCAACACAAACAACATAGAAAAATTGGTCCCAACACTCATCTTCCCATGGTTGTCGAATTTTCTACACAAATGGGTAACCCACACGAACCCCACCTGCCTTTCACAATAGTTTGCCTTTTCAATGGAATTAAGCTTACCTCGACCCATTATCTCACATGGAGAGTACAAAATGGAAGCCACCTTGAAGAGATATGACATGTTTAAATTTTTCGATGATTCACATGTCCTTTCGACAAAAACACCATTACACAAATGCCCAAACTCAACCAAACCCAGAGCACTTAGTGTTCTTCTTGAGACTTCCTCGTCTATGACTTCTCTCGTCATGCATGCCACTTACAACCATCATGTTTGGGATCTCCTGAAGCAGACATCCCAAGGACATATCAAACAAGTCAAAGAGAAGCTCTTTGTCTCCTTTGAAAAGTCTTGACATTACCTACAAGTTGTTTCTATAACTTCAACATGGTCAGTCACAATGCAATATATTTTTCCCCGACATCCCACCATGTGCTAGATTCACCGCACACAAAGTTATTAAACATACCAAAGTTCTTCTCGCTTCAGTTTCTTAATTTTTTAATTTGGTTGTAATAAATTTCGGAAAATACAACCTCTTTTTCTAGTAAAATAGTATCTTCTTTTTGCTAAATGGTTGAAGATGGATGTTAACTCTTCTAGATAAAATTGGTCTTGTCACTTGTGAGTTGTGACCAATTGTATCAATCCGTTTGTCCCCAATCAAGATTTTTGTGCACAAATTTAATTAGGACTATGTGCTATTCGTCTCCTTAATATATTATACCTTTTACCTTCGTCAAACAAAAAGAAAAGATATTAGGTTCTCTTGGAGCCAAAATTACATGATAAATTTTTAATTCTAGTTGGAAATATAATTTACCATCAAGAAAAGAGAGAAAAGAATTACATGATGACTTATTCTAGACTACTTGTTATAAAAAAAATTATAACCTGATGGGGAATCAATTAAAAATATAGCAATCAGACAACCAGCCGATAACCCTGACTGTTTAGCAGATGACAAACAAAAAATACATAGAATGAGCAATGCTAGACGACCAATAAAGAAATGGAAAAAACCACCGGATAACATCATTAAAATCAATACAGATGGATCGACCAAAACTAATGGTGAATCTAGCTTTGGCTACATTTTCAGGAACAACACGGGTAAACCAATCTTCCTCTTTGGGGATAAATGTGGTATCTCAACCCCTTTAAAAATAGAAACACTTGCAGTAAGAAATGCCTTGGTAAAGGCTTATGAATTAGGCATTACCGACATTCATATTGAATGCAATAACCTTACCATTGTGAACGTTCTTAATCAAATCTGGCATTGTCCATGGGATATTGAAATATTAATTTCTGATATCCTGTGTGTTTTACAACTGTTTTCTTTAGTGCAGATTTTTCATGTCTTCTGAGAAACAAATGTGGTGGCCGACTTCATCGCTAAGGCGGTCTAGCAGAGTTCCTTGGAAGATATTTTACCTAATAAAAAAAATATAAGACAGCCAGCTATGTTCTAGTCTTACTTCAGCACTTGGAAAGGAAAAAATGGTAAATGTGCAATCTTTCGTAGTTATATGGCATGCATGAGTCGTATATATTAGAAACAATGAGGCCCATTGCCCCATTGTTTAGATGATAATTGATATTTACCCCCTTAAATAGTTAGTTTAGAATATAACCCCCTTTATCAACTCCCTTATTCAGATTTTCTCTCTCATCACTTTCAAACAAGTCTCTCCCCCGTAAATCGTTCGTTCTCTTCTCCCTCTCGCTCGACCTCTCTTTGCAAAAAGTGCTCGATCGTCCGTCGTCGTCGCCGTCTCTCTCTCCGTCGTCGGTTTTGCTCGTGCTTCCGACGTTGTTCATCCTCCATCATCGCTGTGTTGTTATCGTAAGTGCTCCTTTGCGTCTTTTCCCTATTTTTTGGTACTGTCTAGGGTTGTCACCAATGCTTCTTTGTTTACTCGTTTCGTTTTTAGTTGTTTGTGTATGTTGTTGTAAATGTTGTGATTTTCCTAATTGTTTTTGTTTGCCCGCTCGATTTTCCTGATTGTCATCAACGCTTCTTAGTTGATTATATGTGACAGTATTCAACTGTCAACAAATTATGTTTTTATGAGATTTATCGGTGACAGTAGTAATATTGTGTTGAGATTGTTACATGCATGTGTCATTCTAATACTATTCGTGTGATGACAGTGTTTTACATGTTTTTATTCATGTGTGCTTACAATGTTTTTGATTTTGATATTTTGTTGTTTGACTAGTCATTAATATGTGTGATGACAGTTGTAGTTGTGGTGACAGTGTTTTTCTAGTGTGGTTATATAGTAGTTTGTGTGATGACAGTAGCAATAGTGTGGTGACAGTGTTCTAATTGTGTTTACAACACTAGTTTGTGTGATGACAGTAGCGGTAAAATGGTGACAGTGTTTTTTAAGTGTTTACACATTAGTATGTGTGATTTGCATTGTTTTGATACAACTGTCACCATATTTTTGTTGATGACAGTTTTCTACTGTCATCAACAATACACTGTCATCACCAATTGAGTACTCATTAATGTGTGATAATAGTAGTAGTAGTGTGGTGATAATGTTTGTGAGGTTTGACTACTCATTATTTTGTGTGATGACAGTATTAGTAGTGTGGTGACAATGTTATTCAAGTGTGATTACACACTAGTTTGTCTGATGACAGTAGCAGTTAAATGGTTACATTGTTTCTTAAGTGTTTACACTTTAGTATGTGTGATTTGTAGTAGTAATAATGTGATGACAGTATGTTGCAAGTGTTTATGTTCTTGTTTACTTGTAAATTTTTTGATGACAATATTTATGTAATGACATTTTTAATGACAGTGCTTATGTTCTTGTTTGCTTGTTAATGTGATGACAATGTTTATGAGGTTTGACTACTCATTAATATGTGTGATGACAGTAGCAGTAGTGCCAAAGTGTTTTAATTGTGTTTACAACACTAGTTTGTGTGATGATAGTAGCGGTAAAATGATGACAGTGTTTTTTAAGTGTTTACACATTAGTATGTGTGATTTGCATTGTTTTGATACAACTGTCACCACATTTTTGTTGATGACAGTTATCTACTGTCATCAACAATACACTGTCATCACCAATTGAGTACTCATTAATGTGTGATGATAGTAGTAGTAGTGTGGTGATAATGACAGTGTTTATGTTCTTGTTTGCTTGTTAATGTGATGACAATGTTTATGAGGTTTGACTACTCATTAATAATGTGATGACAGTATGTTGCAAGTGTTTATGTTCTTGTTTACTTGTAAATTTTTTGATGACAATATTTGTGTGATGACAGTATTAGTAGTGTGGTGACAATGTTATTCAAGTTTGATTACACACTAGTTTGTATGATTAGTAGTTAAATGGTGACAGTGTTTCTTAAGTGTTTACACTTTAGTATGTGTGTTTTGTAGTAGTAATAATGTGATGACAATATGTTGCAAGTGTTTGTGTTCTTGTTTACTTGTAAATTTTTTGATGACAATATTTGTGTGATGACAGTATTAGTAGTGTGGTGACAATGTTATTCAAGTGTGATTACACAGTAGTTTGTGTGATGACAGTAGAAGTTAAATGGTGACAGTGTTTACACTTTAGTATGTGTGATTTGTAGTAGTAATAATGTGATGACAATATGTTGCAAGTGTTTATGTTCTTGTTTACTTGTAAATTTTTTGATGACAATATTTATGTAATGACATTTTTAATGACAGTGTTTATGTTCTTGTTTGCTTGTTAATGTGATGGCAATGTTTATGAGGTTTGACTACTCATTAATATGTCTGATGACAATAGCAGTAGTGTGGTGACAGTGTTTTAATTGTGTTTACAACACTAGTTTGTGTGATGACAACTTTTATTTTCTTTTTATCTGTTGACGGGCCATGGATGCCATCTCATGTAATTTTATTGTTCAAGAAGAGCTTCATTTTTCATGCAAATGCAACTATTATACACGTATGGAAATGATTACAAAAATGGAGGAAGTTTTGCCCTCCAAAGATTTTATGGATCTCTTTGATGGCCCTCTTGGCCCTATTTTTTTATTGGGAGATAGTATGAAGTTATGTGCTTAGTTGGTCCATTATTTCCTTCTACATGAGTTAGAGACTGAAAAGACACATGAAATGTGGTTTAACATTGGCGGTAACATATGCCGCTTCTCCATTGCTGAATTTGCTACAGTCACTGGGTTGAACTGTGGTGAATTATAAGATTATGAGCTTCCTAAAGTTGAGATGGAGGAGTATCTTGGCTCAGATCCATGTACAATAAATTATCTGATTGCCTGGTTTGCTATTGAGCCTGATCGTGAGAAAAAGATGAATCTTGCACATTTGCTTGTTGTTGAGACTATTTTGTTGCCTCAACGCCATACTATTGTTCCAGATGAGTACTTCAAACTCTCAACTGATTTGGAGCAGTTTTCTAGATACCCTTGGGGTAGGGTAGCGTATTCGCTGCCCTAGAGTACCTTAGAAAGGTGAGTAGGACAGTTCGTGAACAAAAAAGATTAGCAAAGTTTGATGAAAGGATTGGTTACAATTTGTATGGGTTTCCTATTGCTTTCCATGTACATTTTTATGTTATTTTTATGTGGTTTCTGTCTTGTTTATATTTAATGTTCTATTAATTGTGTATATTTCCTTGATGACAGGTATGGATTTTAGAGTTATTCCCACAATTTCGCCATGTTGTGGTTTGTGCGAGTTCTGGCGTTAAAAACATTTCGTACTGTACACGGTGGTACAGTTCAAATCCAAAGAATGTGTGGTATAGTTCCATTAGTAACTTCGTCAAAGAAAATGAATTGGTATGGTTTTTTTTTTCTGTTTCTCAATTAAGATATGATTGTTCACCGTTTCTATGTGTCAACAAATATTGATTAAGTTATTATGTGTGACAGTTTATAACTATCATCTAATTACCATCATGTTTCTATTGATGACAGTTTGTAACTGTCATTAAGTCATTCAATGACGGTTTTAAACTGTCACCAATGTATTTTTGATGTTAGTTTCTGATTGTAATTGTCATTGATGACAATTACCATCATGTTTTTATTGATGACAGTTTGTAACTGGCATTGATACTTATCAGTTGTCATCAATAATAATTGATTTATTGATGACAACTTGTAAGTATGAAAAAGTTTTGGGTTGTCATTAGTTATTATTGATGACAACTGGTAAGTATGTAGAAGTTATTGGTGACAGTTTCTTACTTTCATGTAAATGCCATCAAAGTTTTTCTAATTGTCAAGAAGTTATAAATTGTCATCAAAATGTTTTTTAGCTATTTTTTATTATAGTTTTCTTATCTTGATGTAACTGTCATCAATCTTTGGTCGATGACAGTTGCTGGTGATAGTTGTCACGTGTTTCAAAGATAAAAATGATGATATTTTTATTCTTATTATTTTCATTTTATTTGATGTGTTTACAGATTTGTAAATATCCTCCATATGAAGAGCATGAAAGGTTTCACAGCTTGTGTTTCAAAGATGAAAGTGAAGGTGCTTTTTACGATGAGTTGTCTGAACGCATGATTTCTCTTGCAAAGGAGCAGCAGGGGAAATAAGATGATGTTGATCTTGATATTGTTGTGGCTCCAAGAAAAAAAAAGAGCAACAAGTTGGCTCAAAGAGGAAGAAAGATGTTGTTGCTGAGATTAAGTGTGCTCCAAGAACAAGGGCTCGCAAGGGTGAGGTCAAGAAGGTTGTGCAAGAGAAGGATAAAAAGGTGTACCAAAGGCGGCCAACTGCTAAGGTCGTTGTGAAGCATGTACCAAAAGACATAAAAGCTTCAAAGGTTGTGAAGGATGTACCAAAAGACAAAGAAGATTCAAAGGTTGTGGAGGATGTCACCGACAATGATAAGGCGCTGGTTGTGTACAATAAAAATGATGATGTTTCGTCGATGGTTGATAAAGTAATTGAGGATTTGCATAAGTCATTTGAGGCTGAAAAACATGCGGAGGTTGTTCTTGAGAAGGATGGTGACGTGGTTGATTCTGACAGTGAAAAACTGTCACTGCTAATATGGATATGCCTATAATAGGCAACGAGGCTGGAGGTGAGTCTAAAGTTGGGAATAAGGATGTGAATATTATGCCAGATTTGTCCAAGGGAGCAAACGACGAGTCACATTGGGCAAATGAGATAAAGGAACAATTAGTTGCTATCTTTGGTGTTATTAAAGAGCTTGAGTGTAAGGTTGATAATAGTTGTGTGCAAATGTGTGGTTTGTCCAAGAGGCTTTATGACATTGAGAGTGTGATAAAAGCTAGGCATTCATCTCCATTGAATGATGACAATAAAGATAAGGAGTGTGAGGAAGGTTTACATTGTGGTGGCATCAGTGATTCTCAAACAGACATTGGAAATGAGATGAATGATGTTGATGTACCACTTGTTTCCAATTTTAAAGTTTTGGAGAAGGCTTGTGTGTTGATGTCTGTCATCGAGAAGGAAGTTGTTGACAGTATAGAGGATAAGTCTCTTAAGAATGAAACCCCTAAGGCAGCTGACACTGATGTCTTGGATGGCAAAGCTGCAGAAGAAGTAAGTGTGGAGGCAAATGAGGCAGATTGTGGTAATGCCAATGCCGATATGACTGAAGCTACAGAAGGAGTAAGTGTAGAGGAAAATGAGGCAGATTGTGGTAATGCCAATGCCGATATGACTGAAGCTGCAGAAGAAGTAAGTGTGGAGGCAAATGAGGCAGATTGTGGTAATGCCAATGCCGATATGACTGAAGTTGCAGAAGAAGTAAATATGGAGGCAAATGAGGCAGATGGTGGTAATGTCAATGTGAAGGAAGCTACAGAAGGAGTAATTGATGGCAGTTTGAATCCTGAAGTTAAAGATACTTCAGTTGATGATAGTATTGTTCAAGTGAAATTAGGAGAGGAAGCAATTGAGCCTATTATTCTGAATGCTGACACTTTTGACTCCCAAGGAGAAATAGTTATGGGAGGATTGAGTGAAAATGAAGAAGCATATGATGACAATGAAAAGATAAGGAAGTCCACAAGGGTGACAAAAATTAGTGCTCATTTGACCTCACCATTTACCGCTGGGAAGAAGAAACAAGCGTTGCCTCCAAGACCTGCTTATTCCTTCTACGAGCATGATGACCGTAGAGAGATCTATAATTGGTTTCGTAGCAGGTATGTTGATATTGTATTTTTCCTTGCCACTGAAGTTTTTGTTGACAGTTTTTTATTTGCTGATAGTGTTACATTCTTTGCTTTATTTGTAGTTTTGTTTTAATATCATGTTAATAGTTGGTGACAGTTTGAACTTTCATAACTTTCTTTATTACCTGGGATTTTTTTGTCTCTTATTGTAAACTGATGACAGTATTTTGCAAGTGTGATGATTGTTTTATCTTATGTTGACAGTGTGACATCTCAATGACATTTTTATTTACATTCATAACTTTTTTCCTTGTTTTGCTTTTTTGTCCTTAGTGTAATGTGATGAAAATTTTATATTTGTTGACAGTTTAACATCTCGATTTTTTATCTCTTATTCTAATGTGATGACAGTGTTTTGCAAGTGTGATGACAGTTCGATATTTTGTTGTCAGTTTAACATCTTGATGACTTTTAATTTACATTCATAATTTTCTAGATTCCTTTGCTTTTTTTGTCTTTTAGTGTTATGTGATGATAGTGTTATGCAAATGTGTTGACAGTTTGATCTTTTGTTGACACTTTAACATCTTGATGAATTTTGTAATTTGCATTCATTACTTTCTGGTTTCTTTGGCCTTTTTTTTTGTTTTTATGGTAGTAGTGACAGTTGGTGTTGATTTGAACTTGCTACTTCTTTGTTCTTGTACAATTTTAATTGTATATATTTGAATGATGACAGTTTTATCATGTTTCTTCCTTTTTTACTTTGTATTTAGAAGTTGCTCACAGTTTTTTATTGTTTTAGTGATAGCAAGGCTACCGTCCCCGACTATGATATTCCTCTAGACAAGAACTTCTTCAAAAAACTTGTGTACAAGAATAATTGGCTGGATGATGTCATAAGTATTTATTTTTTGCTTTTCTAAAACATATTTTTAATTTCTGAAACTAATTGCATTTTTTTATTATGTAAACCAGCATATAGCAAAAGCTTTATTTTGTCAACAACATTCATTTTCTCGATGTCTTTTTTTAATTTACATTCATAACTTTCTACCTTCTTTTCCTTTTGTGTCCTTAGTGTAATGTGATGACAGTTTTTGGCAAGTGTGATGACAGTTTTATATCTTGTTGACAGTTTTATATGTTGTTGACAGTTGTAAACGGACATCAACCAATGCATTTGGTTAATGACAATTATCTACTGACATCACCAATGAATTGGTTGATGACAGTTTACAACTAGCATCAACCAATGAATTGGTTGATGACAGTTTACATCTGTCATCAACCAATCAATTGGTTGATGCCAGTTTACATCTGTCATCAACCAATCAATTGGTTGATGCCAGTTTACATCTGTCATCAACCAATCAATTGGTTGATGCCAGTTTACATCTGTCATCAACCAATCAATTGGTTGATGCCAGTTTACATCTGTCATCAACCAATCAATTGGTTGATGCCAGTTTACATCTGTCATCAACCAATCAATTGGTTGATGCCAGTTTACATCTGTCATCAACCAATCAATTGGTTGATGCCAGTTTACATCTGTCATCAACCAATCAATTGGTTGATGCCAGTTTACATCTGTCATTAATCAAATGCATTGGTTGATTCCAGTTTACATCTGTCATCAACCAATCAATTGGTTGATGCCAGTTTACATCTGTCATCAACCAATCAATTGCTTGATGCCAGTTTACAACTGTCATCAACTAATGCAAGTATGGTGATAGTATCTCACTGTCAATATAATTGCACTCGTTTATGACAATTAATTACTGTCATCACTAATGCATTGTTTGTGACAATTATATACTGTCATAATTTATTTGTTCATACAACTGTCATCACCAATATATTTATGTATGATATTCCTCTAGACAAGGACTTCTTCAAAAAACTTGTGTACACGAATAATTGGTTGGATGATGTTGTAAGTATTTATTTTTTGCTTTTCTAAAACATATTTTTAATTTCTGAAACTGATTGCATTTTTTTATTATGTAAATCAGCATATAGCAGAAGCTTTATATCATATGAGGAAGCGTGTTGCCCAAGAACCTGAAGCTTCCAAGGGAATAGCGATTATGGATTGGATTTGGTTTAGTAAATTCAATAATGCCATGCTACAAAGCTTTAAAGATGGTGGTGATGAATATTTAGGCTCCTACCTTGAGTATTTTGCTGGTATGTATCCTAAAGAATATGGAAAGTCATGGTTTGATGGTGTTACCATGGTTTACAGTCCGTTTAACTTTATGGAGAAGCATTGGGTTGGTTTAGAGATTGATTTGGCTAAACATCATGTGAGGGTGTTTGATGTGACCCTTCCTCCCATGACGGCCCAAGACGAGGAAGAAGCCATGAGCCATCGCTCAGAGGGCCCAGTAACAAGGTCTAGGTCCAAAGCCATCGCCTCCGCCGTCGCGTCACTTGTCGCACGCGTCGTCGCTGGCCAAGGAAGCCTAGACGCCAACCCAAGACTCGTCGTCCTCGCAACCATCGGCATCGGAACAACGCATTCTTCTCAGTCAGCATCGCGTGCACACACCCGCGAGTCGATCGACCCTTCGTCGTCATCTATCGCGATGTTTGACTGCATGCCTTCACCGCGTTAGGACTTTAACGCGTTCGTTTGATACACTTTCTATATTTGGTATTTCCTGCGTGTTTTAGATAGTTTCTATTTATAGCGTTTCTATCTTTTAGGGTTTGTGCCTTTTACATGCTTGCATGGGCTAGCCCACTAGGCTCGACTCGGCCCATCTGATGTCTCGCCTCTAGTATTTATATCCAACTTTGTTATTGTTATTTCCACGTTCAATTTTAATCAAGGTTTCAAATAGAGTGTTTATCCTCATTCCCTTGATTGGACGTCACCCTCTATCTTCCCATCCCCATTCCCTCCGTCGCCGACGCTACGGCAACCGCTTGATCTTTCAAGCCAAGTCTTACTTCGCATCTTCCTTCCTCCGCAGTCGACGCTACGACACCAAAGACTTGTCTTTCAAGTCATCTATCCCTCATCAAATCGCTTCCGCCATCGCTTTTCATCCTTCCACCAATCGCTTTCATCGCCGCCAGCCCCGCGTTGTCGCCATCGCTAGCTTCGTCCTAACACCCGTCTTCGCCTTCGCTATCACCAACGTCAACAACTCCGGCCGCCCATCATCGCGATCATCACCACCGCGTTCTACAACAGATTGACACGACAGAGTGACTTCCCAACCAAGACTATATCCAAAGGTGTCACCTTTGACAATTTGGCTTGTCATCGGTGGCAAGAACACATCAACTGGCATCAGAGCCCAGCAGTCTTGTAAGTCACGAACTCAAGTTTACATCCTGTTCACAAATTATTATTTTTTTCTTGACCCCCTTTGATAAGGCATTGTCATGACACCTAAACAAAATAATCCTAACAAACCTAAACAAGTAGTCTAGGCAAGTAAGGGTCAAATCCACATGGAGGAAGTGATCTTTCTAAGTGTTTATAAGCATGCAAAGTAACAAGAAATGGGGGTTTTGATTATCAAACACAGTAACAAGGATGCAAGCTTTAGAGATAGAGTAAATATGATGGGTGGAAATATTCCACTAGACAAATATCCACACTACAAAGGAAATAGGTTGATCACTGATAACTATTTTTCCAAGTTCTTTTCACAATCTTATAGTTGTTCCCACCCTGATCTTAAGTACTATCGATTCTCACAGTTGTCGATAGACTTATTACTACGTCAATGGGAAAGTACCTCCGATTCTCACAGTTGTCGATGTACTTTACCACTAACACAGCAATAGCAATGCACACAAGGATATAGGATACACGCAAATAGAAGGTGCTACCTTACTATTTAAATGCAAATGATTCTCACTCACGATTGCACGCTCGGAACCCCTATACGCAACAATCATGTATGCTACTAGATATGCACTCGGAACCCCTATATGCAAATCCTAGCAATTGATAGATGTCGAAAAACCTAGTTAGCTACGCTAGAAGAATCAACATAACCCAATAGACAATATACTCAAGAGAATTAAACCAACTTAATAAGATATAGAACAAGGAATAGAAATCTCACAACCAATCCATTGCAATGCTTCAATCGTCTAGCGAAACAAAGGTGTTTAGC
This sequence comes from Rheum nobile, assembly GCA_027886185.1. Taxonomy (NCBI): domain Eukaryota; kingdom Viridiplantae; phylum Streptophyta; class Magnoliopsida; order Caryophyllales; family Polygonaceae; genus Rheum; species Rheum nobile. The sequence continues at coordinate 1,174,702 of WOAB01000248.1, read as the reverse complement.
TCTCCATGGGTTAAAACCCTAGAGGTAGAATGAAAAAACGAACTCTCGATCTGAACTGTAGATTGTGGCAACTAGGTTAACTAAAGGATTTTTTTACCTAATTCAAAAACTGTGTAAAAAAATAATAAAACAATAATAATAATAAGCAAACGAAATTTGGGGAAATTAATCCTGCATCTTGGCTTGAGCAGCTACTTCACGGCCCACTCTAGCAAATCCAAATCGGCCCATCTCCAGCATGCAGCGCGGCCCAAATCCAAGCAGCTCTCTAGCGCCAACGTCATGGCTGACATCATCACTCCATTTCATCTTTCGCTTCTTCAATTCCCGCTTCAACACGCGGTTTCTTTCCTTTAATTCAATTGGACCGAGGCCTTCCTTTTGGGCCTTTCTTCTTTACGGGGGCCTAACTCCCTTCCAATTCCAGCAATCACCACGCGGGCTTGTATTAATTTAAGCTTGGTTTGCCTCGCGTGATGGCCGCGGGGCGGTGCTTCTCACCGCGGGGCGGTGACTTTCTCTGAGACCCACCGCCGGATCGCGGTGGCTCTGGCGCAGGGCGGTATTAATTCGCCCACTCCTTTCTCTTCTGCTCTTCATTACTACCAAGTGTTGGTAGTCTTCTCCAATTAATCTCCAGCAGATCCTCATCCATCTTCATCTTCTCCAAATAATTTGTAAATCCCTGGATATCTTCAATTCTCTCCACATCTTCTGGATTACAGACTTAACCTTAAATCTAGTCATAAACTCCTCTAAGTAATGCTAATGATTGCTAGTTAAGGTGTATGAAATGACACCTATCAAATTCCCCCATGCTTAGACCTTTACTCGTCCCGAGTAAGCTAAAGATAAACCTACTCTCTCAATCAAACACCAAGGTCTCAGGAAGTACAAGGAAAAATGACACCAGCAATTACAACATCTCAACAATCAGCTCCAGGCAACCAAAACAATATGCATAGCACAACAACACAGTGCAACACAACACCATAGAGTGACACCACTAATCCTAGCCTCCATCTATCTTCTTATCTCTCCAGAGTGACCTACCCGAAACCTCCTTATATCTCCTCTTCTTATGACGCCTCGCCAAGAATAATGAGAAATCCTAAAATCACTTTTCTTATTTTCGCTCATTTTGCCAAGGCGCCCTTTCGGGTTTTCACCAAGCCACTCATTTCATTTTCCAATAGATGTACTCACATAAGCTCACGTCACTCTTGACCAATTGTTACCCCAGCCTAATGTTGGTCCAAGCCACCTTCTTATTACCTAGGCCGCCCTTTTGAGTTTTCGACCTATCCCAGGATTTTCAATGTATGCCTTTTTTCAATTTTTGGCTTTTTTCATTTTTTAATTCTCCTCAACGACGTAGCAAGTATAGAACTCTCCCCCATGCTTAAACATTGCATTGTCCTCAATGTAATGAAAGACAAAAGGATAGAAGCACAGGGAAAAGCAAAAAATAACTCACAAACGTCGCCAAGCTGCTTGGACACTGAAGGTGTCGCTGGCGGTCTTCTTCAATAAATGCTCAGGTCTCTGGTGTTGGGCGGGTGTCTTCAGCAATTCCAAAATCTTCTCTTACCGTGCAACCATAAGGGAACCACTTTAATGAATAGTGGTATAGGAAAGATGTCGGGGTTGCACGGCTTTCTAGGAACACATGGTGGAGCCCATATATGATCTTGATGGGGGCTCTAGTGTTCCTCCTCCTCAGCTATCAATTGTAGGGCCATCATCGTTGTCAAATAATGTGTAGGGTAAGTGTATCCTCCTTGACAACATGATGTGCACCGTCTCCATGGGAATTCCGGACAGCTGGCCTTGGTAGAACTTTTTTTTTTTTTTTTGCTCCCCATTTAAAGTTTTTTCGGGGGGTGACTTAGTACAGGGAAAGAAGACTTACAATGGTGTGGAAACACCTTCTTCAATAGGCATGGGTCTCTTCCCTGCAGGTTAGTCGGAAACAAAAACCAAAACAAAAACAAAGCAAAAACAAGCAAAACTAATGCAAGAAATAAAGAAAGAAAAACAAAGAAAGTAAAACATACCTCGGGTTGCCTCCCGGACAGCGCCTTAGTTATTGTCATGGCTTGACATACTACTCAATCTTCTCAACTTGGGTTGCTTACAACAACCAAACTCCTGGGGCCTGGATCAGGGGGGTGCCTCTTTGTGTACTCTCTGTTGAGCGTGACCCCCAAAATCCTACACTTCTTTGTGGGTGGACCATTGTGTATACCCATGAACGCACTTGCCATCTTCAGAAATGGCCTACCTAACATCTCAGGGCCTGCATGCCTATCTTGTCCCGTATCAAGTATATAAGAAATCACCACCTGCATTAAGTTCTCCTTCTTGGGTTTCCCCTTTGATTTCTTCTTGATCAGGCCCAACACCTTTAACATTTCCTTGCAGCGAGGGGTGCTGGCAGCCAGTGTGACCAAGGGAACGGTTTTTATGCAGTCACTGAAGGCCTCATAGATATCCTCGTTGTTCTTTAGCCTTTGAGTAACTCGAGAAGCCTCAAGGGAGGGGGCGATGGGTTACAGCGCGACGAGCGGGAAGGAGTTGAGACGCAAAAACTCATCATAGGAAGCCTCCAGAGGGTCGGGGACTGTCGGAGCATTTTCGAGAGAAATGGTTGTCTCTGGAGTATTTTCGCAATCACGGAACTCCTCCTCATCATCGCTCCACTCCTCCTCAAATCTCAAAAAATACTCCTCCTCAGTCAGCACCTTGCGATCCAAAATATCATCTGGAAGTCCTAACTCCTCATCAGTATCAACGCAAACCTCATCAGCAGAATAGGAATTTTGGACGTCGGGTTGAGCTGATCTCACCGCGGGTCGCGGCGAAATCTCACTAGGAGGCACTCCGTCCACCGCGGGGCAGTGGTCATTGCCGCGGGGCGGTGGCTGTGAGGGAGGATTACTGAGGCTCACCGCCGGGTCGCGGTCAGTGTCGTCACGGGGCGGTGAAATAACTGGGACTTTACGCCGGGTCGCGGTGAGAGGTGACGCGGGGTGGTGGGTGATTTTCTCCATCTCATATTCGTCCTCCTCTTCAGCACTAGGAGGAACGACCAGTTGCTTTCCGCTCCGGAGGATTACAGCACTAACGTTATCCGTCGGGTTTACTACCGTTTGAGATAGTAGATTCCCCGACATCCTTGCATCGATCCGTGTAATCGCCTCCTCCAACTGTCTCATCTGCCTTTCTAAATCCTTCATGCTTGACTCTCTAGTTTGAGCACCAGTGGCGAAGTGTTGAGTCAAGGTCCTGAGCATCTCTTCAGTTGAGGGATTTGGATTGGATACTGGTGGGCTATGCTCATAGGCAGGATTGTACTGTTGCGGAGCACCCTGCTGATAGAATGACTGTGGCTCTGGGTAAAACTCATGGTGGTCATAACCATATGGATGGTATTGATGGTACCCATAACTCAAATTGGGGTGATCTCTCCACCCTGGAGTGTATGCGTAGGAGTATGGGTCATATCGCGGCTCTCCCCAGAAATCCATATCTATAACAAGAATCAAAAAGGAAAAACAAAAGTCAGTAGCACGGGTGTGGACCGTAAGATAGGTCCACACCAAGGTAACACGCACACAAACAAACACATGGAAAAATCAAAACTTGCCTCCCCGGCAACGGCTCCAATTTGATAAGGCGTTGTCGTGACACCTAAACAAAATAATCCTAACAAACCTAAACAAGTAGTCTGGGCAAGTAAGGGTCGAATCCACAGGGAGGAAGTGATCTTTCTAAGTGTTTATAAGCATGCAAAGTAACAAGAAAGGGGGGTTTTGATTATCAAACACAGTAACAAGGATACAAGCTTTAGAGAAAGAGTAAATATGATGGGTGGAAATATTCCACTAGACAAATATCCACACTGCAAAGGAAACAGGTTGATCACTGATAACTATTTTTCCAAGTTCTTTTCACAATCTTATAGTTGTTCCCACCCTGATATTAAGTACTATCGATTCTCACAGTTGTCGATAGACTTATTACTACATCAATGGGAAAGTACCTCCGATTCTCACAGTTGTCGGTGTACTTTACCAATAACACAGCAATAGCAATGCACACAAGGATATAGGATACACGCAAATAGAAGGTGCTACCTTACTATTTAAATGCAAATGATTCTCACTCACGATTGCACGCTCGGAACCCCTATACGCAACAATCGTGTATGCTACTATATATGCACTTGGAACCCCTATATGCAAATCCTAGCAATTGATAGATGTCGAAAAACCTAGTTAGCTACGCTAGAAGAATCAACATAAACCAATAGACAATATACTCAAGAGAATTAAACCAACTTAATAAGATATAGAACAAGGAATAGAAATCTCACAACCAATCCATTGCAATGCTTCAATCGTCTAGCGAAACAAAGGTGTTTAGCTCTCCATGGGTTAAAACCCTAGAGGTAGAATGAAAAAACGAACTCTCGATCTGAATTATAGATTGTGGCAACTAGGTTAACTAAAGGGTTTTTTAACCTAATTCTAAAACTGTGTAAAAAAATAATAAAACAATAATAAAATAATAAGAAAAATAAGGAAACGAAATTTGGGGAAATTAATCCCGCATCTCGGCTTGAACAGCTACTTCACGGCCCACTCTAGCAAATCCAAATCGGCCCATCTCCAGCATGCAGCGCGGCCCAAATCCAAGCAGCTCTCTAGCGCCGACGGTGACTTTCTCTGAGACCCACCGCCGGGTTGCGGTGGCTCTGGCGCGGGGCGGTATTAATTCGCCCACTCCTTTCTCTTCTGCTCTTCATTACTACCAAGTGTTGGTAGTCTTCTCCAATTAATCACCAGCAGATCCTCATCCATCTTCATCTTCTCCAAATAAGCTGTAAATCCCTGGATATCTTCAATTCTCTCCACATCTTCTGGATTACAGACTTAACCTTAAATCTAGTCATAAACTCCTCTAAGTAATGCTAATAATTGCTAGTTAAGGTGTATGAAATGACACCTATCACCCTTCGTTTGCTTTCGCACGATCATTGAGAAAAACCAAAGTTTCCATATTTGCTCACCTATTCGGTTTCTACAAGGTAATACCTTGGCCGAATTTTTATTCCTTGTTCCCCAAGTTTTGGTGTGTTAGGTAATTTTGTTATCTTGCATGCTAGAATATTTTGTTTCCTTATTTCATGCGTGGATAGAGTTTCCTTGTTTGCTAGTTTTTACTTTTTAGGTTGGTAACCGCAATTTCCTTATAAGATATCATATCAAATCTTATCTTCTCTCTCCTATCTCTAAGATCACACTTGTGATATTCTTGTTACTTGGACCTTTTTATTTTGTTTCCTTTTGCAAATCCGAAAAGGTCAAAAGATAAGATCTCCAATATTAAAAAAAAAGATATCAAAAAGATATTCAAAAAAAATAATCCAAAATTATGGAAAGCCAAAATAAGGCAACCCTAATCCCTCACATCGGTCTAAGCTCACTTCTTTATCTCTTTTCCGTCTAGGTCAAGCTTCCTAGAAGGTACTTTCTTGCTTATTAGGTTGCTTTGTTCACGTTTGTTTTAGGGTTTCATTTTGTTCTTGTTTGTTTGATTGCAACTTGCTTGATACACCATCTCTTGTGCAAGCCAAGCCGTCCTCACGGCAAGCCAAACAAGCCCTACCTACGTGAACTTTGTGACTTGACTAGTGATTTGCTTGGTTGTTGTTCTTTGCTGTCTTTTGGTTCGTTTTACTCCCATGTCTGGCCTTCTTGTCATAAGTACCATGCCGGTTGGACACAGTGAAGACCAACGCGACGACGACAACACCAACCCACAACCCCAGACGTTGGGTCTCCCTCAAGACCAACCACCACAAGATCGTCAACAAGATCCCATCATTGAGTTGTCTGAGGAACAACAATTGATTCAAGCTCTTCGCCAAGAGAATGCAGCCTTAAGAGCACAACAACGCATGGCACCCATCGTTCCAACTCCAACTCCGCTGAGTGCTATGGACGCGCCGCCTCTACCTGGAGCCACCGACGCGGGTCCATCAAAGACACGAGTGGACAAAGGCAAAGGAATTATGCCTTCCATTTCTCCACATCAACCACAACTCAACCGAATGCAGAGTGTCATTGAGAGCCGCCAAGGCTTCGTTCCACATGCGGATCGCTACGTGCCCAGAGCCACACCAGATGGAAATGACACCGGCTCCGACCACGACGCCGACGACTCTCGAGGTGAGTTCTTTGAACCCTACAACTTTGATGATAGGTATGCCTCTCGGAGAACCCAGCGCCGTGTGCTAGACTCTATGCCACGCGATGGCCGACGTCGTCAAGCCGAACAAGCCGACGTGATGCCGAGAAGACCCGGCCGCCACGACAGTGGGCCTACACGACGTGATGCTCAATTGAGGACACCACCTACACAACCACAGAGCCATGACGTGCGCGACCACCTTCGACACCAAAGTTTTCAGACACTGCGCTACGGATCGGATGGATACGCGTCGATCACACCTAATGTCCACGATGACTTCGACGAGTATGACGATGAAGAAATCGAAGACTCAGGTATGATCAACTGACAGCAAGTTTTAGTCGTATCACCTGATCAAAATAATCCTAAACAAACCTAAACAAGTAGTTTGGGCAAGCAAGGGTCGAATCCCACAGGGAGGAGTTGTTTATCTTTATGTAGATTGCATGCAAAGGTAACAAAGGGGGGTTTTCAGGTTGATTGTGTAACAAGCAAACAAAACAAACAAAGCAAAGAGTTTTATCAAACTGGGGAAAACACTTAGCCAAACAAATATCCACCATTCATATGATTGATTGGTCCTAGGTTATCTCTATTCCTTCCTTTTATTATTCATGTCCCTATTCTGAAATAGTTACCAGTCCAACTCGGCCTGGCAACCCTTATTATTGAACGCACGAGAAACTATCAAGATTTAGAACAACAGCAGCATAGAGCATAAGAATTAACCAGGATACATACAACACCGATGTTTCGCAACATTTAGCACATAATCAATTCTCCTCCATAATAAACTAGTCTAACTAGTCCTAGAATATCGTGGTTGCTACACAAGATAAGGGATTTCAACTCGAAATATCCAAACCCTAGCAATAGACAATTACTAATATCAACTAGTTGGCCAAACCAGTCAAATCAATAAGAATCAATAGGAATAAGCTCAAGAGAAAAGATATAATCCAAAGGAATAGGAAATAGAGTTATAACCTCACAATCATGAATCAAATGAAGGCTTTAATTGTCGGACTAAGCAAAGGTTGCTTAGTTCTTCATAACTTCAAAGGAAAAACAATGCTGAATGAAAAACTAGGTCTGAATACGAAATTGAAAGTTGCTAGGGAAAATTAGGTTAAATAACCTAACCCTAAAACTAAAGTGATAAGATAACAAGTCTCATCTAAAAGGAAATAAACTAATAAACTCGAATAAAGAAAAGAAAAGAAAAAGAAAATAGCAAAAGTAACTTCGGATGAGATCTCTCGCGGGCCGCTGCCGTGCGCTTCCGCGATCGTGGAAGGAATTCCGCGGTCGCGGAAATTGGAATGTTGCTCTCGACTTCGTCTCTTTGAAGGGATTTTCCACGATCACGGAATATGTTCCGCGGTTGCGGAAAATGGACTTTTCTGCTCCGTCTTCTCGAATTAGCCGCGATCATCCACGGTCGCGGATTGCTTCTATAGACCCAGTTGGGTCTATTCTTCGTCTTCTTGGGTGGCTTCCTTCTCTCTTCTTGATATCTTCGTTTAAGCTTCTCTAAACCACCAAATACACACTTCTTCTTCTCAACTCCATTCTCCATAGTTGTGCTCTAAACCCATACAAATGGCACCCAAAACACCGGTAATAACTCCTAGATAAGCACTACAAAGTAGAGCTGATCAAACTCCCCCATGCTTAAACCTTGTTCGTCCTCGTGTAAGCTAAAATAAACCTACTCCTCCAATCAAATCCACAAGGTCTTAGGAAGCACAGAAAAATCATCTCCACTAAGAACTGCACCTAAACATGATTACTCCAAGGCACCAACAGAATATGCACAACACAACACATAATACAACACATAACTTAACACCAACCAAGCTTAAAGGAAAGCAGAGTACTTCCCCCAAGCTTATCCCGAACACCATAGAGTGAATAAAAATCTAATCCTAATCTCCATCTATCTTCTTATAACTCCCAGAGTGACCTATCCGAATCCTCCTTATATCTCCTCTTCTTATGTCACCACGCCAGGAAAAATGATAATTCCTAAAAATCAGTCTTCTACTTTTCACTCATTTTGCCAAGGCGCCCTTTCGGGTTTTCACCAAGCCACTCATTTCATTTTTCAATAGATGGGCTCACATATACTCACATCACTCTTGATCAATTATTACCCTAGCCTAATGCTGGTCCAAGCCACCTGCTTATTACCTAAGCCGCCCTTTCGGGTTTTTGACTTATCCCAGGATTTCTGTTCTTGCCTTTTTTCAATTTTTGGCTTTTTCAATTTTTTTTTAATTTTTCTCCTCAATGACATAGCAAGTATAGAATCCTCCCCCATGCTTAAACATTGCATTGTCCTCAATGTAATGAAAGACAAAAAAGAATAGAAGCACAGGGAAGGCAGAAAAGTACTCACAACCGTCGTCGAGTTGGCTAGGACTGGAACGTTGTTGCTGGCGGTAAAACAATGAAACACATGTCTCTGGTGTTGCGCAGGCGTCTTCAAATCAACTCTACCGTGCAACCAAAGGGGACCACTTTGGTGAGTAGTGGTATAGCAAAAATGTCGGGGCTGCACGACCTTCAACGAACGGCCTTCAACGAACACATGGTGGAGCCCAGATGTAGTCGTTGTGGGGACTCTAGTGTTCCTCCTCCTCAGCTGTCAATTGTAGGGCCATCATCGTTGCCAACTAAATAAGTGGGGCTCATGTCTCCTCCTTGGCAGCATGATGCTCACCGTCTCTCGTATTAGAACTCGGACTGCTGGCCTTTGGTAGAACTCTTCTTTTTTCCATTTTTTTTTTGATATTTTTTTTTTGTGCAGGGAAATAGGAGGACTTACATTGGTGGTTCACACTGTCTTCAATATGGTTCGGGCCTCCTTCCTGCAGGTTAGTCTAAAACGAAAACAAAAACAAAAGCAAAAGCAAAGGCAAAAACAAAATAACACAAAGCAACTAAAAACAAGGAATGAGAAATAAGAAAGAAAAACATACCTCGGGTTGCCTCCCGGACAGCGCCTTAGTTATTATCGTGGCTCGACTTGCTACTCTCCCACCTCAACTCGGATTGCTCACAACAACTGAACTCTTGGGGTCTAGGTCAGGGGGGTGCCTCTTTGTATGCTCTATGTTGAGCCTCTCCCCCAATCTCCTGCATTTCATGATGGGTGGAACGCTGCTCATATCCATGATTATACTTGCCATCTTCAGAAATGGCCTACCCAACATCTCAGGGTCTACATGCTTGTCCTGCCCCGTATCCAGCATGTAGAAATTCGCCATTTGAAACACGGTTTCCTTCTTGTGCTTCCCCTTCGGCTTCTTCTTGATCTTGCGCAGCACCCTTAAAAATTATGTGCAGCTAGGTTTGTTGTGTGCTAGTTTGACCAAGGGGATGGTTGCTTCACAGATACTGAAGGTTTCATAGAGTTCTTTGTTGTTCTTTAGCCTTCGAGTATCTTGTAACGCCTCAGGGAAGGGTGTGACGGGGTGTAGCGACACAAGTGGAGAGTAGTTGGGACGCACATATGCATCATAGGCAGCCTCGAGAGGGTCGGGGGATGCCGGGGCATTTTCGAGAGGAACGGGCGTCGTAGGGTCGTTTCCGCGATCGCGGTTTGGTGTCCGCGGTCGTGGAATATTCTCGAACAGCGCTTCGTCTTCGGCGGATTTTCCGCGATCTCGGAATTCCATCTGCGGTCGCGGAAAACTCTCAACTTGTTCCTCCTCGTGGCAGATTATTCCGCGATCGCGAAATCCATCCGCGGTCGCGGAATAACGTCGATTTCCTCATCAGCTTCAGTGGCCAATCCGTGGTCGCGGTTATCGTCCTCGTGGTCGCTGAATTCCTCCAGTTCCAGAAAATAAGCTTCTTCAGAAAGCACCTCGCGGTCCAAAATATCGTCTGGAAGGCCCAACTCCTTGAGTAAACCGCGGTCGAGGTTTTCTTCTGTAGACATCTCTTTATAGTCTGCACTCGCCTGAATATTTTTTTGTTCCCTTTTAGCTAAGGGGGAGACAAGAAGCTCCTCAGTACTTCACAGGGTCATTGAAAAAACATCCTCTCTCTGGTGCACCACTGGGTGAGATAGTGGTTTTGCCGACGCCATGGCCTCCAATCTGCTTATTGTTTGATCCATTTGCCTAGTCTGATTCTCCATGTTCTGGATGCTTTGCATAAGATATCGAAACGTATCCTCAGTAGACATGGAGAAGCTTGGATTGGACACCGGTGGTCTATGCTCGTAGGCTGGATAGTATTGTTATGGATTACCCTGCTGATAGAACGACTGTGGCCCCGGGTAGAACTCCTGGTAGTCATGACCATATAAAGGGAATTGGTGGTTCCCATAACTCGAATTGGAGTGATCTCTCCACCCTGGAGTGTATGCGCAGGAGTATGGGTCATATCGCGGCTTCTGCCGGAATTGGGGAAATCTATCCATCTCTGTATCAAAATCAAAAAAGGAAAAATCAGTAGCACGGGTGTGGACCGTAAGATAGGTCCACACCAAAAATTGGCACACGAACACAGGTCTTAGTTCTTCATAACTTCAATTATCGAACTAAGCAAAAGGTGCTTAGTTCTTCATAACTTCAAAGGAAAAAGAATGCTGAATGGAAAACTAGGTCTTAATACAATATTGAACACTGCTAGGGAAAATTAGGTTAAATAACATAACCCTAAAACTAAAGTGAAAAGATAACAAGTCTCATCTAAAAGGAAATAAACTAATAAACTTGAAATAAAGAAAAGAAAAGAAAAAGAAAATAGCAAAAGTAACTTCGGACGAGATCTCTCGCGGGCCGCTGCCGTGCGCTTCCGCGATCGCGGAAGGAATTTCGCGGTCGCAGAAATTGGAATGTTGCTCTCGACTTCGTCTCGCTGAAGGGATTTTCCGCGATCGCGGAATATGTTCCGCGGTCGCGGAAAATGGACTTTTCTGCTCCGTCTTCTCGAATTAGCCGCAATCGTCCTCCGTGCTCGTCCATGGTCGCGGATTGCTTCTATAGACCCAGTTGGGTCTATTCTTTTTCTTATTGGGTGGCTTCCTTCTCTCTTCTTGATATCTTCATTTAAGCTTCTCCAAACCACCAAATCCACACTTCTTCTTCTCAACTCCATTCTCCATAGTTGTGCTCTAAACCCATACAAATGGCACCCAAAACACCGGTAATAACTCCTAGATAAGCACTACAAAGTAGAGCTGATCATCAACCCTAATTTTTTTTACCCCCCTCTTGGAGATCCTCTTGAATTACAGGACCACCCTTCGGATTGGATACCTCCACCGCGTCTCTAGCCCCAAGGAGAACGCATTCGTGACATTGACGGCAGGCACCGCGATGCCATGCCAAAGGGATGTTCGCCGAGACGACTACGATGCCTAGCCGCGGAGACAACGTCGCGAAGACGCCTACGTGCCAAAAGAGGAGTTTGCTTGCGGCGAACCACACCAAGCGCGTGAAAGACGCCAGGTTGGACGCGATTGACCACATGGAGTGCACGCCTTTGAGAACCCTCTCTACGACGCCGCGCCACACAACGCGCCCAACCAAGCCCATGTACAGCCTCGATACCAACAACACAAAGTCAAGGTAAAAATCGAGCATTTTTATGGTGAATACAACCCCTATGTTTTTCTTGAATGGGTGCAGGCTACGGAATACACACTTCGCTATTGTCGAGTGCCACTTGAGGAGCATGTCGATCGATGCCGCGACACTTCACTTCCACGGAGCAGCGCGAGTGTGGTGGCATCGCTTCGAGGATGACTGCGTCCGTCGCAATAGGACACGGGTCACCGAGTGGAATCAATTGGTGTACGTGATGACCAAGATATATGTGCCTCCTAACTATAGGAATCAAATGCGAATGGAGATAGCCATGGCTCGCCAAGGATCCATGACTCCACACGAGTTCTTTTCCAAGCTTGAAGACATGTATTACAAGGCCAACATCTCCGTTGCACCATCGACTTTGAGGACGAAATTCTTGAGTGGCTTGAACACCAACATCCGTGATCAACTCGAGATTTTGCCCATCAAAGACTTGAACACCCTCACACACACGGCGATGCAAATTCATGCACAACTCTCTCGCCGAAAGTCTTACACTTTTCCAAGTGGCCATTCTAGGTATGCTTCTAATCCTAGTGGTGTATCTTCTACTAACCCTCTCCCTAGTGCCTCTACCACATCCGCGTCTAGCCAAGCCTCCAAGGCAAAGCATGCGACGCCGAGCACTGCGCCGCGCCAGAACGCGCCCAGACAACCCCCAGTGGGCATAGATCGCGCACGCGACCTCGAATGCTATAAGTGTGGTGGACGAGGCCACTATAAGAAAGATTGCCCCAATGCTCGCAAGGTGTTGTTCTCCACGGCCGCCGCCGGCTACGAGTCTTGTGACGACGAGGAGGCCACACTTGACGCAATCGATGAAGGCATCGAAGAGGAGGAAGACGCTTATGACTGCGAACTCGCTTCTCTGCACGCGGGCACACCATTGAGCCTGGTGACGCATCGTCTCCTCACAGTCCAGGAAGCAAGCCTACGCGATCAAAGGGAAAACTTGTTCCACACAAGGGCTCTCGTCCAGACGGCTTCCTTGAGTGTCATTGTTGATGGAGGATCATGTGCTAATATTGTCAATGAGAAGGTCGTGACACACTTCAAGTTGCCCATGACGCCTCATCCTTAGCCTTATGCCCTCCAATGGATATCATCTAGTCCGGGTAATACAGTATCTCGCCAATGCTTAATTTCTTTTTCCATAGGCCAATACTGTGATTTTGTTTTATGTGATGTCATTGCAATGGACGCCACCCATAATTTGCTTGGGCGCCCATGGCAATTTGACAGGCGCGTGCTCCACGATGGCTATTTGAACACTTATGTGTTCAATTACCATGGGAAGCGCGACACCTTGCATCCAATGTCTCCCCATGAGATCTTACAGGACCAGGTTGAGCGTGATCGCCAGAAGGCCATTGAGGCCGCCGCAAAGAGGCCAAACGAGTCCCCAAAGGCACTCGGAAGGCAAAACTTCTCCGAATCTGGAACCACTTCGTCTCCACCAGGTACTGACAAGAAGAAGAAGATCGCCATAGGTGGGACACCTAGTGCCCATCTGGATCATCATGGCGTCGCTGTTGGTGCTTCTGGAAAAAACCAAGAAAGGCACTCCAGAGGCTTGGCCAGGATTTCACACTTCTGGCTCAAGAACTGGCCCACATATGCCCAGTGCCCCACATAAATCGACCAGCGCCTCACCGTTGACACATTTTGCTGATCCGTTGCCACAGACGCCTCTTTTGCAAGGCAAGTGTGAGCGACGCGTGCTTTTATCCAGGCCCAGTGACCTCACTGCATGTTTGACTGGCAAAGAACCATGTTTTCTACTGGTGCCAACCCCATGTATCCCTGCTTCATCGAATGTCGCTCCTTGCCGCCAGCGATCGCGTCCTTGCTCACCGCGTTCGACGACGTATTCCCAGAAGAGTTGCCACCAGGATTACCTCCACTGAGAGGCATTGAGCACCAGATTGACCTTGTTCCAGGTGCTTCCTTGCCCAATTGTGCTGCGTATAGAGCTGGCCCGGAAGAGACCAAAGAGCTACAGCGCCAGGTACAAGAGCTGTTGGATCGCGGCTACGTGAGGGAATCTCTCTCCCCTTACGCTGTGCCTGTGATCCTTTTGCCCAAGAAGGATGGCACATGGAGAATATGTGTTGATTTCCGCTTGATAAACCAGATCACAGTCAAGTATAGGCATCTTATTCCACGCCTCGACGATATGCTTGATGAACTTCATGGCGCTACACTTTTCTCCAAGATCGATTTGAAGAGTGGTTATCACCAGATCAGAATGAAAGAAGGTGATGAGTGGAAGACCGCATTCAAGATGAAGTATGGGCTCTACGAGTGGCTTATCATGCCCTTTGGGCTCACGAACGTGCCCAACACCTTCATGCGCGTGATGAACCACGTACTGCGAACTTTCCTTGGCAAGTTTGTTGTCGTTTATTTTGATGACATCCTTGTGTATTCATGGAGCCTGGAATACCATGTCGATCACCTTCGCCAAGTGCTCGAGTTCCTTCGACGCGAGAGTCTATTCGCCAATCTAGCCAAGTGCTCATTTTGCTCTGTGTCCACCACTTTTCTGGGCTATGTCGTGAGTAGTGATGGTCTACGCGTCGACGAAGAGAAGATCGCGGCCATCCAAGAGTGGCCGACGCCGACGACGCTGACACATGTTCGAAGCTTTCTCGGCCTCGCTGGATTTTATAGGCGCTTTGTTAGAGATTTTTCCTCCATTGCCGCGCCATTACATGAGTTGACGAAGAAGGGAAGCACATTTGTCTGGCTTGAGTCCCACGAAGAGACCTTCTCGGCCTTGAAGCGAGCCTTGTGCAACGCGCCATTGCTCCAGCTCCCCGACTTTGCGAAGACATTCGAGGTGGAGTGCGATGCCTCAGACATAGGTATTGGTGGTATGCTACACCAAGAGAAGAGACCCATTGCATATTTCAGTGAGAAGATCACTGGGGCCACACTCAATTACCCCACCTATGACAAAGAGTTGTATGCTTTAGTACGTGTGCTGAAGACATGGCAACATTACCTTTGGCCGCATGAATTTGTCATCCACAGCGACCACACAGCCTTGAGCTATTTGAAGAGCCAAGCCCACCTCAATCTTTGCCATGCGCGTTGGGTGGAATTTCTTGAGACATTTCCTTATGTCGTGGTCCACAAGAAGGGAAAAGAGAACATTGTCGCTGATGCGTTATCTCGCAGGTACGTTCTCTTGACTCATGTGCAAACTAAAATTTTAGGCTTTGCTTTGATTAAGGAATTATATGCTAGTGATCCTTTCGTTGCCCCTATTGTCGCGCAATGCCTTAGATTTTGAGAGTTTGAGTCGTACTTCCTTTCTGAGGGTTATCTATACAAGGCTGGTCGCATATGCATCCCTAGGTCATCCATTAGGATCCTTTTGATTCAGGAAGCACACGAATCACGCGGACATTTTGGGATTAGTAAGACATTGGCCGTGCTTAGAGAACACTTCTTTTGGCCTAAGATGACACACCAAGTGACTAGGTTTTGTAGAAGTTGTGTGACTTGCCAGAGATCCAAAGCTAGGTCTAGTCCTCACGGCCTCTACACTACTTTGCCAATTCCGAGTGCCCCCTGGGAAGATTTATCTATGGATGTCATCATGGGTTTACCCCTCTCTAGACGAGGTAAAGACTCCATTTTTGTGGTCGTAGATAGATTTTCTAAGATGGCACATTTTATTGCTTGTAAGACAACCCATAGTGCTAGTGAGATTGCCGATCTATTCTTTGAGCATGTGGTGCGTCTTCATGGAGTCACGCGTACTATAGTGAGTGATAGGGATTCTAAGTTCGTTGGTCATTTTTAAAGAACTCTTTGGGGTAGTCTAGGCACCAAACTTTTATTCTCCACTAGCTACCACCCCCAGACCAATGGCCAAACGGAGGTCACGAATAGAACCCTAGGAGCCCTCCTTTGCGCGATGCTTAAAGCCAACCCTAGGCGTTGGGAGGACTTACTATCACTTGTCGAGTTTTGTTACAATAGATTCAGGCACACAGCGACCAAGTTGACACCGTTCGAAGTGTTGTATGGCATGAACCCCTTGACACCACTTGATTTGTCGTCGCGACTACTCAGAGACCTAGTGCATGTCTCCGCCGCCAACTGCGCCGAGCAAGTGTAGGAGCTTCATCAACGCACCAGGGAGCAATTGGAGAGGAAGGCCGCGCAGTATGCCTCACAGAAGAATTTTGGCCGCTGCCGCGTCATCTTCGCACCAGGAGACCTTGTGTGGGTGCATATTGATCGGTGCTATTTTGTAGTGTATATCTGGGGGTTATTACCAGGTTTGAGGCGCCATTTGGATGGATTTAGAGCACAATCGTGGATTATGGAGTTAGAGTGGAGAAGTGAAGAAATCATGGGATTTATAGAGGTTTGAAGTGTATTGAAGAGTAGAAGAACAATGTGCTTAATTCAAATGGTTCGTTATCTCTACTCAGATGTCCAAATGAAGTGATTCCAATTCGAGGAGTTAGATCTTGAAGTCTACTGAAAGTCTTCAAAATATGAACGCAATCCGAGTTGGGAATCAAACGTTATGGCGTTTTTACTAAAGTGTCGCAGAAGCTGAAAAAGGCACCGCCGCCCCGCGGTGGATCTCACCGCCCCGCGGTGTAACTTGATGATAAGCACTACTTTGTAGGGCTTAACTAAGAGTTATTAGAGGTTTTATTGGTGCCATTCGGGTAGATTTAGACACATTCTTGTGTATGACGTTTGGAGGCGAAGTTGGTGTTTTTGGAGGTGTTTGAGCTACTTTGGAGATCATGAAGACACTGAGGAAGGAAGCCATCAAGAGAAGACGCCAAGGAGTGAAGAGGAGACGGGTTGATGCAAGGCAAAGGACAAGAATGCCGAGCATTAACCGCGATCGCGGGCATGAGTGCCGCGATCGCGGGCCTCGGAGCATGTCGAGAGTTTTCTGCGGGCGCGGAGAGATTGAAGGGCATGGAGCCACATAGGCCGCGATCAAGGTCCACCACCCGCGATCGCGGGTCTGACACGGCAGAGGATCGGACTTATTCCAAATTATCTTTTTAGTTTTATTTTCCCTTTTTCTTATTTCTATTTCAGTTATTTTTTTTAATGGGCTAGGTCATTTGTTAGGGCCCTATAAATACTCTCCTTATGCATTAGGGTTAGGGGGGCACTCTTTAGATCGACACTTTAGTTGCAATTTCAATTCATCGTTGTTTATTTTCTTTTGAAGTTTCTACCATGACTATGAAGAGCTAAGCCTCTTTGGCTTAGTCCGGTAATTGAAGCATGAGTTCGTTCATCTGGTTGTGAGGTTTTGTTCCTATCTATCTATCCTATTGAGTTATATCTTTTCTCTGAGCAAATTCATATTTGAATGTTTGTTGGTTTATCTAGACTGATCACCTAGGTTTATTTCTTTCATTCTTATTGCTAATACTAGGGAACTGTTGGGCTAACGCTCTAGTATAAGTAGCAAGCATTGATTGTTATCTGCATCTATGGATTATATCTATGTGGGAATTGATTACATGGTAAATGCATCTGAGCGAGCGTTCTGTGTATCCTGGTTAATTCTTATATGCATTGCTGCCTTTGGGTTGAACCTTTAGTGGTACTAGGGTTATTCATTGGTAAGGGTTCTTTGTGGAAGGTTTCCCTCTGAATTTACATAAGATCGGGACAAGAATAACCGAATAGGAAGATAGGACTTAATCAATGAACAACCTTTGAATGACTTATGTGGACATTACTTGGATAAGTGTTTTTCTCTCTTGATATTTCATCCATTCTACTTTGCTTTGTTTGTTTCGTTTGTGACCAACCAACCATACAACCCCCCTTTGTGACATTGCATGCAACCACCATTGAATTCCTTCCTTCTCTGTGGGATCGACCCTGACTTGCTTACTATACTTTGTTTAATGAGGATTTTAGGATTTACTTTTGATTAGGGGTACGACGACTATTCCTCCGATCAAATTTTGGCACTGTTACCGGGGAAGGCAATTGCGATTTTTTGGTGTTTTGCATGCTTTGTGCGTTTTCGGATTATTATTTTTTTCTGTGTGATTTTCGTGTGTTTGCTTGTGTGTGTGGACCTATCTTATGGTCCACACTCGTACTGCTGACTCTCCACCTTTAGATCCTGATCTAGAGATTGAGATAACTTTCTCCCAAGGACGCAGAGTGAATCGAGCTTTGGTCTTTGAGAATCCCACTTTTGAGATGGCGGACGAGGTACCACCACCCACGTTGAGGCAGCTGACTGCGCCTAACTTGACGCATCAGCCACTGGCCATACAATTCCCTGAGCTAGGCACGGGAGTAAACTTTGAGCTCAAGTCTGGTCTTATCCATCTTTTGCCTCAATTCCATGGGCTAGCTGGAGAGGACCCAAACAAGCACCTCTCAGAGTTCCACGTCGTGTGCAGTTCCATGAAGCCACGGAATGTCACTGAGGATCAAATCACATTGAGGGCTTTTCCTTTTTCACTTAAGGATTCAGCCAACGGCTGGTTTTACTACCTCACCCCAGGAAGCATCAACACTTGGGAGAAAATGAAGAAGGCGTTCCTGGAAAAGTACTTTCCAGCAACAAAGCTGAACAGTCTCAAGCGCAGCCTGAGCAACATTGAGCAGCATGGGACAGAGACGCTCTATGAGTACTACGAGCGTTTCAAGAGGTTGTGCTCTAGCTGTCCCTATCACGGGTATTCAGACCAGGATTTGGTCTTATATCTGTACGGGGGATTGCTGGATGAAGAGCGACGAATTGTGAACGCGGCGTGTGGGGGAAACATACTGAACAAAACCCCTACC
Source organism: Rheum nobile (assembly GCA_027886185.1). Taxonomy (NCBI): domain Eukaryota; kingdom Viridiplantae; phylum Streptophyta; class Magnoliopsida; order Caryophyllales; family Polygonaceae; genus Rheum; species Rheum nobile. The sequence continues at coordinate 1,156,025 of WOAB01000248.1, read as the reverse complement.
GCTGCATTTGAGATATTCAATGAGTTGTCGGAAGGCTCAAGGCAATTCAGCAAGAGGGCGGGCGCCCAGGCTTTGAAAGCCACTTCAAGTGAGAATGTTCCCCCATCTATGGCGAGGGAAGTGAGCGAAATGAAGGAGATGATCAAGGTTTTGATGAGGAAGGAAGGACCCCAGAGGGTCAAGGAGTGCGAATTTTGCTATGCCACCACGCATGCAACTGACGCATGTCCTACACTCCATGAGGAGCCCACTGAGCAAGTCAACGTTGTTGGGGGGTACCAACAAAGACAACGGTACGACCCCTACTCCAGTACCTACAATCCGGGGTGGAGAGACCATCCTAACTTGAGGTACGGGAACACGCACAATGTGGAGAACCCCCTTGAGTTCCGACCAAGACCCCCTCAGCAATACCAGCATCAGCAACAGTACCCCCAGCGACCATTCCAAGGAGGCCAACAGTTCAGAGGCCTAGCAGAGCAGAGACCGCAAGGACAAGGAGCTCCCCGCGCTATGAATCTATAGGACCAGGTCAATACACTGGCGCAGCACATGACCACGCTGACGCAAACAGTAGGAACCATGCAGCAAAACATGGTTCAGTTCTAACATGAGACCAAGTCCAGTATCCGGAACCTGGAGAAGCAGGTAGGGCAGATCTCCCAGGCGGTCAGCAAGCTCGAAGCTAGAGAGTCACGAGCACTCCCATCTCAAACTGAGATTAATCCAAGGCAAAACGTCAACTGTATGACGTCACGGCCAAGATGGGAGAATGAAGAAGAGAAGCTAGAATTAAAAGAGAAATACGAGGCAAAACCGCGATCGCGGGGCGACAGTCGCAATCGCGGGTTTACGGACCCAAAAGCCGAGAAAAACTCGAGCATAAATTCGAGCATTAACCGCGACCACGGGCATGACAGCCGCGATCGCGGGGAACCAGTGCGAGAACCGCGATCGCGGGTTGACACCCGCGATCAACTCTCGGAAAGCGCTCCGCCTCGCAATACATTTATGAACAAGTATGACTATCCGGAGGGATATTGTGACATCCCGGTGCCATTCCCTGTAGCATTAGAAGATGAAGGGAATACGGAAATATACTGCGAGATATACCAGGACTACCCAGAGAGCCCCTTCTTGAGAGAGCTACGCAAGACCATAGCGGAGCAAAAGGAGTGATCTAAGAAGAAGCCAAAGGTCAAGAAGTTTCTATTTATAGCGTTTCGTTTGATACACTTTCTATATTTGGTATTTCCTGCGTGTTTTAGATAGTTTCTATTTATAGCGTTTCTATCTTTTAGGGTTTGTGCCTTTTGCATGCTTGCATGGGCTAGCCCACTAGGCTCGACTCGGCCCATCCGATGTCTCGCCTCTAGTATTTATACCCAACTTTGTTATTTTTATTTCCACGTTCAATTTTAATCAAGGTTTCAAGTAGAGTGTTTATCCTCCTTCCCTTGATCGGACGTCACCCTCTATCTTCGCATCCACATTCCCTCCGCTGCCGACGCTACGGCAACCGCTTGATCTTTCAAGCCAAGTCTTACTTTGCATCTCCCTTCCTCCGCAGTCGACGCTACGACACCAAAGACTTGTCTTTCAAGTCATCTATCCCTGATCAAATCGCTTCTGCCATCGCTTTCCATCCTTCCACAAATCGCTTCCATCGCCGCCAGCCCCGCATTGTCGCCATCGCTAGCTTCGTCCTGACACTCGTCTTCGCCTTCTCTATCACCGACGTCAACAACTCTGGCCGCCCATCATTGCGATCATCACCACTGCGGTCCACAGCAGATTGACACGACAGAGTGACTTCCCAACCAAGACTAGATCCAAATGTGTCACTTTTAACAATTTGGCTTGTCATCGGAGGTAAGAACACATCAGTGTTGGACTGAAACATCAATCTAGTCACTGATGCCAAGGTTGCAGAATTATTACGACCTTTATGTGCCATGCTCCCTAGTTTGATGAAGAAATCAAACCAATTTTCACACCTTGGGTCAATTGATGAGGATTTTACTGTGATTAGAGATGGAACTCTTCCCCAAGATACTCCAGGGTAAAGTTTTTATGTTATCTTTTCATTTTATATTACATGTTTTCTGATTTTTTGTTAATGGTTTGTAATGATATGAATTGTGGATGCATTTGATAGAGGCAATTTGTCCTTACATTTTTTCTTGTTTATTTTGACAGAGGCAATTGTGGAGTTTATACCATCAAATATATTGAAGCTTTTGCATTTGGTGGTAATCTGGATGATTTGAATGATCAACGTATCAAGGCGCATAGAGAAAAAAGGAGCATTGACTTGTTCAAGCATACTTGGATTTTCAAGCCATTGCCTCCTACAAAGAGAAATGAATAGTTTGTAACTGTTATTGTGTCTTTGGATCATTGTGACCGTGTTATGTAAAACATTTAGTCGATTACTTTTTTGTGTTGATGTTACTGTTGAACAAATTATCGTTTTTGTGTTAACGTTTGGATCATTGTGACCTTGTTTTTACATTTTGATGACAGTTTGTTCAGTTAATTTGTAATGATATTATGCTGATAACAGTTTAGCTGCTTTTCATGTGAATATAATCTTCTAAGTTTTTATTGCAACAATGTAACTGTGTTTTTATAATGCTGATGACACTTTGTATAATTTGATGACAGTATATCACTTTAATAACACTAATACATGAATCATTCAAAACTGTCATCAAAACATTTGTCTTATGGGTGACAGTTTGCTTGATGGCAGTTTGCTTTATGTCATCAACTTTCAGTTTCGTTCTTTTCATGTGATGACAGTTTGTCTTTAGTGTAATGTGATGACAGTTTTTACTTTGTATAATTTGATGACAGTATATCACTTTAATAACACTGGTACATGAAACATTCAAAACTGTCATCAAAACATTTGTCTTATGGATGACAGTTTGCTTGATGGCAGTTTGCTTTCTGTCATCAACTTTCAGTTTCATTCTTTTCATGTTTTGATAACAGTCAACAAAATTCATTTTCTTTTTTGTTAGTGTGATCATTTTCTAATTTAGATTCATAACTTTCTAGCCTCTTTTGTTTTTTGTCCTTAGTGTAATGTGATGACAGTTTTTGGCAAGTGTGATGTCAGTTTTATATTTTGTCAACAACATTCATTTTGTCGATGACTTTTTTAATTTACATTCATAACTTTCTACCTTCTTTTGCTTTTTTGTCCTTAGTGTAATGTGATGACAGCTTTTGTCAAGTGTGATGACAGTTTTATATCTTGTTGACAGTTTAACATCTCAATGACTTGTTATTGTGATTATTTTGATAACTGTCAACAACATTCATTTTCTTTTTGTTAGTGTGGTCATTTTCTAATTGTTAAATGTCACCAATATTTTGTTTGATGACACAATCTTTCTGTGTTGATGACAATGTTATTAATGTTGACAAGCTACTATAAACTGTGTATGACTGTCATGATTACATTGTTCATGATTCCATTATAACTGTCAATAAGAGTTTAAATTATTGATGACAAAATATGAATTTTATTTATGTCGACAGTGTTATTATAGTCTAGATGATGAGAATTAATATATATGACACTTACTTGTCTATGAGAATTAATATATATGAAACCATATCAAAAGTGATCCAAGCATTTGTCCGTTGTAAAGTTAGATGAAACATCAAAAGTAAACAATACTTTTTTGTCTGTAAAAAGCATATGGAAATACTTTTTAATAAGTATGATGTATTGTTTCACTCTACTAAGTTGAAATCTATTCCACTAGCAATACATCACAGCTTGTGCTCTCTGAGTTGTGTTTGCATGAAGTCTTGTTGTGTCCAGTTTGTCTACAATTGCTGCACTTGATTGGCTTCCTAAATGATTTCTTGCGGGCAGTATTTGTGAATTCACCTATGAAAGGCAACCTCCTTTTTCTTGGCCTTCTAGTCTTCCTCCTCACAAATGGTGGACAACATTCTATGTCAAGTACATCCTCAGGGATAATGTAGTCTGATTCTCTAGGCACCGAATATATGATTTCTTTGTATGTTGTATACCAAGACTGATATTGGTAGTACTTGCTAACAAAATCAGTTATGTTCCACTTTTTCCTTTGAATTGCAACGATTGCATGTGCACATGGCATGTGATCCACATCAAACACTTTGCTGCTACATTTTTTGTCGGCAAATCAACGACACCGTAGAAGTTGCCACCAAGTACCTGAAACTGAACTGAGTTCAGCATTTTTACCTCATATCTTTTTGATATCGTATATCTCTCCTCTAGTATTTTTGCCACATTTGGTGGTAATCTGTCCACACCTTTTTTCTGTTTTTTCCCGCCGCTCATTAAACCATCTGGATAGCAAATCCCTGATGTACTCGAGGAGGGCAATAATCTGGTACGACTGAGCCTCTTTCAGTACTGCGTTTAATGTTTCTGAATTATCCGTAGTCATAATATTGTATCTGTCTCCCTTGCAATGTGCTCTAGATCATTTCTCAAAATTTGCTTCGCGTAGGTACATTCCCATCTCTGCATTGATTTCGCAAATTTTCTAAAAATATTCATCAAATTCCCTCATGGTGTAACTGTCAGCAGCCTTTGTAAACAACTTGTGTACGCCACGCTCCTTGAACCTTGCTTTCAAATTCTGCTTTAGGTATCGTGTGCATATCACATGCTTTGCAGTAGTGTACACAAACTCCACAGCTTTGCCGATGCTCAAGTGTCTATCAGAGACAAATACTAACTCTGTTGAAGAAGGGATGACATTGTGTAATTGCTGGAAAAACCATGTCCAAGAGTTTTCATTCTCAGAGTCCACCACAGCATAAGCAATAGGGTAAATTTGTTGGTTCCCGTCTTGTGTAGTTGCAATCAAGAGATGCCCCCTATACTTTCCATGTAGGTGTGTTCCATCTACCATGATGACCTTCAAAATTAAGTGTAATGGAAATTCAGTTTATTTATGTGTATGTTGTCATCTAATGAATTGTTTGTGACAACAAACTGCCATCAAGCAATGTATATATGATGACAGTGAACAAATGTCACATTATTTTGTTTGATCATATTTATTTATTTCAATAACCAATACATTGTCATCAACGAATGCATTTGGTTTATGGTAGTTATCTACTGTCATTAACCAATGAATCGGTTGATGCCAGTTTACAACTGTCATCAACCAATGAATTGGTTGATGCCAAGTATACAACTGCCATCAACCAATGAATTGGTTATCTACTGACATAACCAATCAATTGGTTGATGCTAGTTTACATCTGTCATCAACCAATTAATTGGTTGATGCTAGTTTACATCTGTCATCAACCAATCAATTGGTTGATGACAGTTACCTATTGACATCACCAATGAATTGGTTGATGCCAGCTTATAACTATCATCAACTAATGCAAGTATGGTGACAGTATTTCACTGTCACTATAATTGCACTCGTTTATGACAGTTAACTATTGTCATCACTAATGCATTGTTTGTGACAGTTATATACTGTCACAATTTATTTGTTCATACAATTGTCATCACCAATATATTTGTTGATGACAGTTATGTAGTAACATCACGAATACACTGTCATCACCAATGCAAGTATTGTGACAGTTTAATATTGTCACCATAGATGCATTTGTTGATGACAGTTATCTAATGACATCACCAATGAATTGGTTGATGCCAGTTTACATTGTCATCAAACAATGCAAGTATGGTAACAATATTTCACTGTCACCATAATTGTACTAGTTGATGACAATTATCTACTGTTATCACCAATGATTTGTTTATAGTGAGAAACTGCCACAATTTATTGTTTGATGGCAGTTTTCAACTTCCATCAACCAATGCAGTTGTTGTGACAGTTTTTCACTGTCATCATTGAATTTTTGGTTTATACCTTTCGCATTACTTGAAACCCTCTAATCGATGCTCCAATTGAAATAAACACATACTTTAAACGATTATTACTTTCAATCTCAAGGCATGTGTATGTCCCATTGTTGACCTATTTTATCATGTGACAGTATACGAGAAGCATTCCATAATTTTGTTCTGGTGTTCCTCTTATCAAGTTTTGTGCCCATTCTTGTGCTTTCCAAGCTTTCCAGTAGCTTACATCCTGATAGAACTCACATCTCATATCATTGCGAATCATTTTAGGGTTTGTTCCCTTTTTGACACCTTCATAACTATGTTCAAGACATGAGATGTATATATAGAATTTATTTTACAAAATATGCATGATATAATATGCTTCAAGTTTTTAATATTACCTTGTCTTTATCTTCTCTCCCACCATCTTGTATGTAGGTTTACATTGGTTTGCACATTTGATGTCAAAGGAGCAAGTATGTTCTTCTCTGAATCTTCTTATCTCAAAGAATTCAGTTCCCTTCAATACAGTAGCTCATATTCTCCACTTGCACTCAACATCTACACATAGGACTTTATATAGATGAGGTGTTGATTTCCTTACTCTGAATCCAAAGTTGTCACGCATTGCCATGTTCTTCACCGCATCCTTTAGCTCTTGTTTTGACCCAAAAATCTCCCCTACGTGAAGAAAATCAGTAGCTACTTCAGTATGACTTATTTCATCTTCCTCTGATCTTTGCACAATTTATAGGTTGCTTATGTCACCATTTTCAACATTGTCACTGCTTCCTTGAAAATTATAATCAGATTGTAAAGAGAGTAGAATGTTGCGTGCACTATCACGAGTGTGTTGACTCCCACTCATTGTCTTAGTTGATGACACGCACAATGGTAAAGTCCATGAAACTTGAGGTGCCTCATTAATATCTAGGAAAGACTTGAAATCATCCTCTGTGTCAACCATGTATGGATTTCTGAGTTTCTGAAATGGATTCAAATGTGTGAGTGTAATTTCAGCTGGTGTTGAATCGATCTGAAATCTCTCAATAATCAGTTGCTTGACAGCTTGCAGCTGCATACTGTCATCAAATAAGATTGCCTTTGAGATCATGTTTCCAACATATGAATAAAATCCATCTTTGATCTTCCACTTCCCTCCATAGCATACAATAAGAATTTTGAGTTCCATCTGCACAACACCAAAAAGTTGTCATCATTTACATATTGTTCATATAATATTGTCATCACAATGGTTTTAGTATTTAGCAACTCACATTAACTAATTCTCATGTTCAAAAAGTTATCATCACAACTTAATAATTATCATGAACTTATTAAATTGTAATTAAGTAATTACTGTTTTCAATTAAAGTACCAAATAAGAATTTATTCATCATACTGTCAACTTAATGGCTAATGTGATGCATAGATGCATTGGTTGATGGAAGTTTGGAACTGTCATCAACCAATGCAATGTTTGTGACAGTGAATAACTGTCACAATTTATTGGTTGATGACAGTTGTAGTGTTTGTGACAGTTTATCACTATCACCATAAACGGTCACAAATACTCCATTGTGTTGATGGATTATCATTGTCACCATCAATGCATTGGTTGATGGAAGTTTACAACTGTCATCAACCAATGCAGTGTTTGTGACGGTTTCTCATTGTCACCATCAATTCATTTGTTGATAACAGTTGTAAACTGCCATCAACCAATGCAGTCTTTGTGACAGTGAGAAACTCTCACCATAGATGTATTGATTGATGACAGTTTACGACTGTCATCAACCAATTCAGTGTTTGTGACAGTTTCTCACTGTCACCATCAATTCATTGATTGATGACAGTTTACAACTGCTATCAACCAATGCAGTATTTGTGACAGTGAGATGAACTATCATCACAAAAATATTAATAATTATTTACTGTCATCAAATTATTCCAAGGTAGATTAACTGTCATCACAAACACATAATTTATCAAATTATAACTTATTTGTCATCAAATATTATGGAATACTTTGTTGTCAACATATGTATTGTTATCATGTTCGATTTGTTTAAGATTTCTATTGTCATCAAGTCTATGTTAAGCATTTTTTCCGCTGTCTATATTGAACAGCGCAAAATACGAGTTGTCATCAATGTTGAAATAGAGAAACTTACTGTTTTATGCTTTGATTTCTATTTGAAATGACACGAACATGTTGTCATTTGCTTTGAATTCGATAGTCGCATACGTATTTGCAGCAGATAAGCATTAAAATAGTTATCTCACAGTGTTAGATAGATACCTTTGATCGATTGTATTCTACGGTGACAGTTGAATTTTGTTTTGATTTCGATCGATTACTTATTGTCGTCTTCAACGTGGTTTGATTGAGTTTCTTCTTGCGAAACCAGATGCCATTGAAGATCTCTTGAGCTCGGCGACGCGCGTTTTCTTTAGGTTTTCTTTGGGCCTTGAGCGCGCGTTAGTTAGTTAGTTATTTAGGGGTCATGCGGACAAATTCAACTTGTTTGAGTGTATTGGTTTAATTTCAATCATGTAAAGGGGTTAATTAACCTGAACAGGGTATATATTATGATTCGATCAACTGTTTGTTATTGGACTTTTTTTTCCCCTTCCAAATAGAACAAATCCAGATCGATGTCATACATTATTTGGTAAAGTAATACTGGAATAGAAGAGATTATTTTATAATATATTCAAATACTGGAAATTAAATGTGTAATTTTGACTAATTTTAGGTTAACTGTAGCACCCGTGATCAATATTTCTTGTCCCATTGTGAAATTATTGTGTTAATTCCAGATGGGTAATTTATATGAAAAACAAATTTCAATTATTTTTTTAGTACATAAATCATTTCAGATCTAGATGAACTACATATCGGATCGATATAACTCAACGTTTGAGAATAACATGTATTTTATGTTCCGGTGAAGTTATATGAAATTTTTCCATGGATATATAATAATTTTCAAAAATTCTATTATAGAGTGAATTGTATAAAACGGTCTTTTTAATCAATGTCTATCATTTTTTAAACTGTTATGCTAAAAAATGTTTTAAATCTTGTAAAATACTTTAATTTTTTTTAAATAAATAGGATTGAATATAATCTTTTGAAAACAAGGTTCTTAGATCATAAGTTAGAAAAATCGTTTAGAGAGTTTCAACATTATCAAGATTGTACAAGATACTATCATTACCGCCTCGACAGTTAGACATTCAACCCGTAATCGCAACTACCCAATTACAAGAGCGGAGCTCTACCAACTGAGATATATCTCCCCGAGCCAGGTGGAGCATGCATGAGAAGGAGTCAAATGCTTCTTCTATTCTTTTCCCTGGCGCAGCTGGGCCATCCTGGACTTGAACCAGAGACCTCGCCCGTGAAGTAAATCATCGCACCTACGGTCCAACCAATTTGGAGAGAATCAATAGATTCCTTTTCGGGAGCGATTCATCCTTCCCGAACGCAGCATACAACTCTCCGTTGTACTGCGCTCTCCAAGTGTGCTTGTTCGCTCCTTATTACTTCTTACCATGGCAAGTCTTTGTGAAATAACCCGGGAAGAAAAAAGAAGGCGTTAAGAGACCCTCATGGCCCAACCCTAGACACTCTAAGATCCTTTTTTCAAACCTGCTCCCATTTCGAGTCAAGACATAGATAAATAGACACATCCCATTGCACTGATCGGGGGGCGTTCGTAGTGACTGAGGGGGTCGAAGACCAAGAAGTTAGTTATTTATACCAAGCATTCTTCTTACGGCTAGATCCAGTCTCCTGGTCCCTGCGGAAAGGGAAAAGAATTTACAGTTCTTTTAAAGTTTTGCCTTTCGCGAAGGGAGGATTAGGAAAATCCTATTGATTGCAGCTTTCTCCAGACCTTCGGGAAAGGATGAAAAAAAGGCTCGAATGGTACGATCCTTCCGTCACCCCAGAATGAAGAGGGTGATCTCGTAGTTCTTGGTCTGTGAAGATGCGTTGTTAGGTGCTCCATTTTTTTCCATTGAGGCCGAACCTAAACTTGTGCTCGAGAGATAGTTGTCCATACACTGATAAGGGGTGTATGGATTCTCGAGAAGAGAGGAGACATAGTGGTCCCTCCCGGACCGCCCGGATCCCACGAGTGAATCGAAAGTTGGATCTACATTGGATCTCACTTGAATCGCCCCATCTATCCTTCTTAGGAGAAGTTTGGTTTCAAACCCCGGTTCGAACAGGAGGAGTACGCCATACTAATGTGCCTTGGATGATCCTCTCGAATTGTATTGCATCCCTTTACAAAAAACCACAAAAAAATTCAAAATTTGTCGTTAGAGTCGAAATTGGTGGATATTATGGCCTCACTTTACCGGGGTTAGTTTTTATAACTTTTTCGTTGCTCTACAATTGTTCTAACTGGATAACTTTTTTTTTTTACTTTATGAGATAAATATTTGAACATATGAGTTGGTCAGATATTTGTATAAATTATCAAGATTAAAAGCTAGCAAGAATATTTTTTTTCCAAAATATATTTTTCAAAAGTTGACATTTCACTTCTTCTATAATTGACACGTGTATTTTTTGGGAAATTTTGTTTTAGGCTCCATTGGATAAAGCTTTATTGAGATTAATGAAGCTTCATTTGATTTGTAATATTCTTGATGAGTGTTTGGAAAAAAATATCAATCTAGCTTAAGGAGCTTGTAGTAAATTAATGTAACATAATTTTCCAATTTTAAAGTGATCCCCAAGATTATTGAAAATCAACAATCTGAATTGTTATTTTCACACATTTCATCTTGTAAAAACGAACACCAATTATGTTTCTAAAAATAATTAAGGTTATAAATCATACTCCAACTCCAACTAATTATTCAATTTCAGTTTCAGTTTAAGCTACTCATTCTATTCTAACTCCTATATCAGATGAATATACCAAACAAAGCCTTAATGTATTTACTATTTCCATTAATCCGCTATGTATAGAACTGCCTCTGGAATCCAAATCAATCATCTTAGCAAACTTAAGTTCTCTTGAATACTCAACCTAACTTCAGTTTTTATTTAGAGGATAATCTAAGATCCACACATGTTTAATGTTGTTAATAAAGTTCTGCTAAATTCCATGATTATTATCTCCAAATATATTATATAATAATTAGCATTTGCTAGTACACTTTTTTTTCCACATCTAACGTCCCCTTTATGTCCCTTTGCAAACATAACTAACACATCATATTTTGAAATGAATTTTTCATGTCCCCGATCAGTAAGGGAATTATAGTTACATTCACTTCTTACAAATTTTAGTATTTCTCTTATTTCATTCAATCAGTTCGCTACATTTATTTTAGTTTACACTAATATTTGTTTACTTAATAAACATAAAGAATTTATATATCATTAACTGATTATTTTATATCCAAACTATTTTTCACTCACAATACCCTTCTTTCATATACACCCGTAAAAATATTGTTTTTATGCTAAACATGTACAAGATACATGGAATTAAACTAGTTTACGTATAAATTTTGGTGTACATTGGTAAAAAAAACAGTTTTACATGTAAATTAGATTAAATTTATTTTTTATTATGAACTATATAATAATAAATATGTTAATATATGACCATTTTTTAATTCTTAAAAATGTAAAATTTGTATTTTTTATTGCTAAAAATGTTAAATTACATGTAGTATAGATAAATAGGTGTAGAAGATATATGTGATGAATTTTACAATAATATATTCTATAACAAAAACTTATATACAATAAATATATTAATGTAGTGCTATTTTCCTAATTCAATAAAAATATTTTTCCATATGCTATTGATATATATAGGAGCATATATTGATCATAAAACATAATTTTACATGTAAATTAGATTAAAATCATTCTTTAACATAAAATACAAATGTATAATAATTGTGTTAATATATGATCGTTTCTAAATGCTAGAAACATGTTCAACATATTCAATTGAAAATTGACATTTATTGCTAATTTTTTTAACTTTATAAATAATCATCTTCGGTAGCCCACGGGCTAGCTAGAGACAGAAATGCAGAGCTTCACAAGTAAATGAAGGCGTGATCACAATTCCCTTGGCAAAATGATATAATTAACACGCTTACTTTTTAACGCATAGGCAAAATTATTTTTCAGCGCATAGGGTCCTCACGTAACGTGGTGAGTCATGCACTACGTTACGTGTGGAAAAAACAGGGTCTCACGTAACGTGTGGACCATATCCACTCGTTACGTGGGAAGTGTCTCCACACGTTACGTGTGAATTATCTCCACACGTAACGTGTAGATATGGTCCACACATTACGTGTGGAGTTGCCACATGAAGAGGAGAGACTTAACGTGAGGAGAGTGTCGCCACGTTAAGTACACCTATTTTTTTATTAATACGAAGTATTTCGGTCTTCTTCGCTTAGTATCGAGTTTTACAATAAGATTGAAGTTACGATCGTATTGAGTCATTTACATTGCTATGACCATTATGCTCTTCCAATGTAAAGTTATCGATCGAGCCACCCCCATTCAACCTAAAGATAGCGTATGTTTAAAGTTTATGGTTTATGACATGTAATAGTTGTAGTATTTATTTGTGTTTTAATGTTGTGTATGAACCCATAAGATTGTTTCTAAATAGGCATTAGGGGAGGGCTACCCCCATTGTGTATCCCAACTTGTATTAATCTTTATAAGAACAATACAAAATGATCATCAACCTAGAAGACAATACAAATTGTTCATTATGCTGGTTGACTACAACCACATTTAGCATGCAATACAGAAAACAATACAAATTGATCATAAACTTAGAAAAAATGAGAGAAAAGATATGACACTGCTTTAGCGTTTGAAGAAATTAGGGTAGTCTCTGGTGAACGATTGCTTCATATGATATCTCTGGTTTGCTAAATTTGTTTGCTCCCTACAAAGGTTGATAGTACATAAACAACATTAGAAAAAAGATACAACATTAATCACCTACGATGTACATCATTTAGTAGATTGAAGTTATATATACGAATGTTATCAAGATCTTTAACAAGATCTTGATTTTCCTAAACAAGATCTTGTTTTTCCTGCCATTGTTGTCGAATAACCGCGTGTGCCCTCTCCTCGCACATTGGATCAATCCACTCCCTGAAATGACACCCCACTTTTGGGAATCTCCAATACCTCCTTCCGTAGTTCCACTGCAAATCCCAAGTTCGGACAACGGCTTTCAAATTACAGTAGCATAGCCTATCTGCATTTGTTGATGATTTTGATGAAGATGCCATTATTTGCTGTACTGTTTGGTTTCCTACAAATATCATAAATCCAGTAATATCAAAAATCAGCGTTACTAAATCAATAGAAACTAGAAGGAGAAGCTTACCCGTCTATCTGTAGGCGCCGTTTGTGTTGGAATTATTGTAGTGAACAAACAACCCTAATGCTTCTTATATAGTGAAAAAAATAGGCAATGTATTTGACAGCTAATAACCAGTTGTATACACATGTAGTCACGAGTCTTTTATCATAAACCTCAAAACCCTAAACCATAAAACTCCAACAGATCCTCATCATCTCCATCTAAGCTGTAAAATCCCTGATATCTTCAATTCTCTCCACAACTTCCGGATTACAGACTTAGCCTCAAAACTACTCATAAACTCCTCCAAATCATGCTAATAATTGCTAGTAAAGGTGTATGAAATGACACGTATCAAATTCCCCCATGCTTAAACCTTGCTCATCCTCGAGTAATCTAAAGATAAACCTACTCTCTCAATCAAACACCAAGGCCTCAGGAAGTACAAGAAAATATGACACTAGCAATTACAACATCTCAACAATCGGCTCCAGAGTACCAAAACAATATGCAGAGCACAACAACACAATACAATCAACACCACACACCAAAGCTACAAGGAAAGCAGAGTACTTCCCCCAAGCTTATCCCAAACACCATAGAGTGAATCAAAATCTAATCCTATCTCCCATCTATCTTCTTATGCCTCCCAGAGTGACCTACCCGACAATCCTTCTTTGACTCCTCTTCTTATGATGCCTCGCCAAGAATAATGAGAAATCCTAAAATCACTCTTCTTCTTCTTTTCGCTCATTTTGCCAAGGCGTCCTTTCGGGTTTTCACCAAGCCACTCATTTCATTTTCCAATAGATGTACTCACATAAGCTCACGCCACTCTTGACCACATATTACCCCAGCCTAATGCTGGTCCAAGCCACCTGCTAATTACCTAGGCCGCCCTTTCGGGTTTTCGACCTATCCCAGGATTTTCAATGTATGCCTTTTTTCAATTTTTGGCTTTTTTAATTTTTTTAATTTTTCTCCTCAACAACGTAGCAAGTATAGAACTCTCCCCCATGCTTAAACATTGCATTGTCCTCAATGTAATGAAAGACAAAAGAATAGAAGCACAGGGAGAAGCAAAAAAATAACTCAAAATGTCGCCAAGTTGCTTGGACACTGAAGGTGTCGCTGGCGGTCTTCTCAATAAATGCCCAGGTCTCTGGTGTTGGGCGGGCGTCTTCATCAACTCTATAATCTTCTTCTACCGTGCAACCAAAAGGGAACCACTTTGGTGGGTAGTGGTAAAACAATGATAGTAGGGTTGCACGACCTTCTAGGAACACATGGTGGAGCCCAGATGTAATTATGGTGTGGGCTCTAGTGTTCCTCCTCCTCAGCTGTCAATTGTTGGGCCATCATCGTTGTCAAATAAAAATGTGGGGCGAATGTATCCTCCTTGACAACATGATGCGCACCGTCTCCATGGGGGACAGCTGGTCTTCAGTAAAACTTTTTTTTTTTGATTTTTTTTTCCCGTTTAAGGTTTTTTCGGGGAGCGACTTAGTGCAGGGACAGGAGAGACTTACATTGGTGTGGAAACACCTTCTTCAATAGGCATAGGTCTCCTCCCTACAGGTTAGTCGGAAACAAAGAAAACAAAAACAAAGCAAAAACACACTAAAGAAAAATGCAAAAACAAATAATGAAAAGCGAAGAGAGAAAAACATACCTCGGGTTGCCTCCCGGACAACGCCTTAGTTATTGTCATGGCTTGACATCCTACTCATCTTCTCAACTTGGGTTGCTTATAGCAATTGAACACCTGGGATCTATATCCGGGGGATGCCTCTTTGGGTGCTCCATGTTGAGCATTGCCCCATGCTCTTGTACTTCATGGTAGATGGACTATTGTGCATATCTATGAACGTACTTGCCATTTTCAGAAACTGTCTACCCAGCATCTCAGGGGCCACATGTTTATCCTGCCCCGTATCCAGCATATAAGAATCCGTCATCTGTATCAAGGCCTCCTTCTTGTGCTTCCCCTTTGGTTTCTTTTTTATCTTACCCAGCGCCTTTAAAAGTTCGGTGTAGCCTGGGGTGCTGGTTGCTAAATGGGCCAAAGGGGTGGTTTCCTTGCAGCTACTGGAGATGTCGAAGAGATCATTGTCATCGATTATCATCCTCTCCTTTAGTGCCTCCGGAAAGGGGACAGGGAGCTTTTCAGAACCAAGAGGAGGAAAAAATGGACGAACAAAGGGGTCCTCTCCTTCGTCATGATCAAAATCCAGATCTGGGCATTCACCGCGGGGCGGTGGTCTTAACTCAGGAAAACTGAGAGCTTCAGTTGGGTCGCGGTGGGTGTCGCCGCGGGGCAGTGGAACTTGCCCATCTTCAATTTCAGCTCTGTCGTCCTTTTCAGCAGTAGGAGCGACTTGTAATTCCATGCCAATTCTGAGAGAAATAACACTTACATTCTCTCTTGGGTTCACAGTAGTCTGAGAGGGCAGAGAGTTAGATGTCCTCTAGTCAATCTTGGTCACAACATCAGCAAGCTGACCAATCTGCCTCTCCATGTTCTTAATACTTGACTCAGTGGCCTGCACATGCGTGGTGAAATGCTGAGTCAGAGTCCTGAGCATATCCTCAGTGGTAGCGGAGTTACCGGTATGGGGAGCTACTGGTAGCTCATCAAAGTGGGGTTACGGTGTTTCTTGTCTACCCGTCTTCGCAATAATGTCTTTCAATGAAGCGGTTTCTTGCAATAAATGTGCATCATTGGAGTTGACAACATTAAATCCTCTGGTCCTTGGGGCTTCATCAAAATCTCTAGTCATGGCTGCATCAGGGGTCATATTCAAGATACTACCACCACAAGTAGCATCTATGATTCTTCTTTCATCATCCAGCAGCCCATTGTAAACATAGAGTACTAGAGCTTTCTTGTCAAAACCATGGAACGGGCAACTAGAGCAAAGTCGTCTGAACCGCTCACAATATTCATAAAGGATCTCCTCCTCTCCTTGTTCAATACTGGCAATTTCCCTTTTCAAAGCGTTCACCATCCTGATTGGGAAATATTGTGTGAGGAAAGCCTTAAGTAGCTCAGCCCAGGAATCTATGCTTCCGCCAGGAAGATGATAGTACCAGTCCTCAGCATCGTCTTTAAGAGTGAACCCGAAGGCTCTCATTTTAATCTAATCCTCAGTGACGTCTGTTGGCTTGATGCTCATAATGACGTTGTGGAATTTACTCAAATGAAGAATGGGGTTTTCTCCACCTTGTCCATAATATCTCGGGAGCAATCGTATCACTCCTGTTCTGAGTTCAAATGTCACACCATCAGCAAGGGGTGGAATAATTACAGCCAATGGCTGCTGTATCAAATCTGGCGCAGTCAGTTGTCGGAGTGTCTGAGCCATTCGTACCTGTTTCTATATCAACTTCAACAAATAGCGAATCAGTAGCAAAGGTGCAGACCGTAAGATAGATCCACACCGCAGTCAATCACAAAAACACACAACAAAACAGAAATCTTCCCCGGCAACGGCGCCAAATTTGACGGGGCTAGAAATGCGCAAGCAATTATCGTTGATTAGCCTCAATCAAAGTAAAATTTCCTAACAGACCTACTAAACAGAAGTATAGCAGACAAGTAAGGGTCGAACCCACAGGGAAGATCGATGCAGTGTGAAAGTGTGAATGACAAGTGACACGAACGGGGGGGGGGTTTAGTTATCAAGAGGAAGCAAAGCAAACCAAAGCAAACAAGTTGAGTTGAGTTGAGAAAATATAATGAGGGAAAGTAGTTCTACTAGAGCGAAATCCACAGTACAGAGATAGAGTTCGATCACGGAAATCTATTCAATCCAAGTTCTTTAATTATCCTTATAGTTGTTCCCACCCTGATCTTAAGCACTACCGATTCTCACAGTTGTCGATAGACTTATTACTATGCCAATGACAAAATACCACCAGTCACGTCTGTCACACTGTACCAGACCGGGGTACTTTACCACCAACAAAGCAATAGCAATGCACACAAGGATATAGGATACATGCAAGTAGAAAGACGTACAAGTACTCACTCCCCTACTTAACATGCAATTGATTCTCACTCACAATTGTACGCTCGGAACCCCTATACGCACAATTGTGTTTGTCACTAGATATGCACTCGGAACCCCTATATGCAAATCCTAACAATTGATAAATAGTATTCAACCTAGTTGGCCAGACTATGAAGAATAACGATAAATCAATAATCAATATATCCAAGAGAATCAAACCAACATACATAAGAATAAGAACAAGGAATATAAATCTCACAAACACATCAACTGCACTGCTTCAATCGTCTAGTAGAACAAAGAAAAGTTAGTTCTCCATCCAAGGGGATGAAAAACTACGAACTGGCAAAACTAAAACTAAACTTCTGTAAAAAAATGAAAACTGAAATCTAGGTTAACAAAGAGTATTTAACCTAAATCCTAAAAGTAATAAAAATAATAAAAGGAAATAATAATAAAGATAATAACCAAAAATAAAACAAACGAACTAGGGAATTAATCCCGTAATTCGGTTTCGTGCAAGCAGCAGCTCTCGGCGTCTCCATTCAATCAACAGCCACGGCCCAACTTTGGCCCAATGCAAGCAGCAGTAACACGGCACACAACAATATCAATTTGCGCCGACGTCAGCGTGACATCACCCGTATCTTCAATCTTCACTTTCCGCTTTCAATTCCTGCTTCAATTTCACGCGCGCGAGGCTTCACTTCTTCGTGGGCCTTTCTCCTTGTTGGGCCTTTCTTCTTCACGGCCCATCTCTTCAATTCCTGTACCACGCTGCTTCATTAATTAATTGCTTCGCTTCAGCCGATGGCCGTGGGGCGCCAGCTTTATCTGAGACCCACCGTCGGGTCGCGGTGGCTCTGGCGCGGGGCGCCAATTTCTGCCCACTCTTCTCTTCAGCTCTTTATTACTACCAAGTGTTGGTAGTCTTCTCCAATAAACTCCAACATATCCTCATCATCTCCATCTAAGCTGTAAAATCCCTGATATCTTCAATTCTCTCCACAACTTCCGGATTACAGACTTAGCCTCAAAACTACTCATAAACTCCTCCAAATCATGCTAATAATTTCTAGTAAAGGTGTATGAAATGACACCTATCAGTTACATTGAAGAACAGTTTCACACGTTATGTGTAAAACATGTACACACGTAACGTGTGCAACATGTCCACAGATAACGTGTGAAACATGTCCACACGTAACGTGTGAAACATGTTCCAGATTGTGGTTTCTGGCAGTTTATGTGCCTTCTGTAAAAGGGCACGGTTCCTGGCACGTGTGCTTTACCAGAATGTGGTTTCTGGCGGTTTCTGTTCCTTCTGTAAAATTGAACCTTGTGGAAAATAAGAAAAATAATGTGTGTAGAGTTTGATGAAATTAAAGGTTTAAGGGATGGGTTATTATAAATTTATATAGAGAGTATTTTTGTGCCTTCTGTAAAAGGGCACGGTTTGTTCACTTTAAATTGATATCTAAGAATGCTTCCTTAAAGGGAATTATAGTTTCACACTTGATAATTAGTTCACTACTTGATGAGACGATTCCATGTGTATGCAGGCGAACTTTATTTGTACCAGGGGTTGAACAATATTTCCCTCGATGACTGGAGCACCCCACAAAAATCCTTTTCTGGTTGGGAAACACCTCATCAACCATTTCCAGAATGGAACACACCATCTGAGTGTAAAACACCAGATGATATACCATCCTTCTCACTTGGAGTGTTTGACTTTAGTTGTCCGCCTCCAGACACATCTTTATCTCATGAAGAGACTAAGAATTCGGCTTCTGCTAACCCACAATTTTGCTTTCCATCCCTACACACACATCCTCAGTTCAGAAATGATCCAAAAGAGGATGTTTTCGTCTCTGTTGATTATTCAGAGTTCTTCACAATAGACCAAATCTGGGTGTCCAAAGAAGAAGCATTTATATGGGCGCGGGAGACTGCTATGTGTCATAACTTTTGCATCATAAAGGGGATGAATAAACCTTCCATGTATAGAGCCATTGGGGGGACTTGGTTACCGTGCGATA
Organism: Rheum nobile; assembly: GCA_027886185.1. NCBI lineage: Eukaryota > Viridiplantae > Streptophyta > Magnoliopsida > Caryophyllales > Polygonaceae > Rheum > Rheum nobile. The sequence continues at coordinate 1,136,686 of WOAB01000248.1, read as the reverse complement.
GGCATGGACAAAACATCCATAAACAAGCTAACCAAGTGAGGGAGATCACAAAGTCGAAGAAGTATGGGTGTCCATTCATGTTGAGGTTGAAAGAAGGGACGAAGGATCATGAAAGATCAAAGTACAACATGGAACTCACAATCATGTGATCAAAGAGAATTTGTTTGGTCATGCATTAGCTGGGCGACCAAACGCTGAAGAGAAGGAGATTATTAGGGTGATGACAATTAATCATTGCAAGCCTGAAAACATTTTTACTACAATCAAATCGTCCCCATGAAACTTGACCAAGATGAAGCAAGTGTACAACATGATGCATGACATACGAAAAACGGCATGGAAGGAAGAACAGTGGTGCAACAGTTCTTCTATCAGTGTAATGAGAAGGGATACTTCATGGAGCATAGATTCAATAAGGAGACCAATAAGATCACAGACATCTTCTTCGCAAGCCCAGACCAGTTGTCGTTGCTGAAGGCATTCCCGTATATTGTGTTGCTAGACTCTACATACGCAACTAACAGGTTAGTAACACACATATCTATTATATTCTTCACTTGTTCATGTAATCATTAGCATGCCATAACATATCATTATCTGTGCAGTTACGATTTGCCCTTCCTTGAAATTGTCGGCATCACATCTGTTTGGAAAAACTATAATATTGTCGGGACGTTTCTGGAGCATGAGAACGAAGAGAGTTACAAGTGGGCCATACAACAACTTTCAAAAATGTTTGTCAAGGTCCAACGAGCACCCACATGCTTGGTCACATATTGGGAGAAGGCGTTGATGAACGCCTTAGAGAAGCAGTTTCCAACTGCAAAATTCCTCCTATGTAGGCGCCATGTGAGGAAGAATATTGAAGACTTCGGGAAGAAGGCCATGGACAAGTTTAGGGGCACAACGTTTTCCAATGATTACATGAAACTATTCAAGGAAACAACCATAGAAGGGTATGAAGCAACACTGAAGAAGATTCAACAAGATTGGAGGAAATATCCAAAATGTCTTCAGTATGTACAAAAAAACTGGCTTGACCCGTACAGGGAAAGAATCGTCTCAGTATGGACAGATACAGTCTTCACTCTTGGAACTACCACAACTAACAGGTTTGTGCATTATGTTTTTAAACTTAAGTGGTTATTTGAACTTGGACTTTTACAACATTTGCACTGTATTCGATGAATATGATGCACGATTGCGCATTCATATTAATGAGATAAGGGGGCCTTGAATGAGAGCTTAGAAAAGCAATTTACGCAGATAACCAAATCACATCTTTTCTGCAAGATGCACTACAAGGTCTCTGCGATTGTACTAGCACGGCTGATTGAGGAATACAAGAAAGGCGAAGATCCATTGTGGAACACTATATGCAGATGCCAGATGCACGATTGCCATAATGTTATTTCTGGCTGTTTCAGTGCCTTCTGTAAAAGGGCACGGTTTGTGATTTATGGCGGTTTCTGTGCCTTCTGTAAAATTGAACCTTGTGGAAAATAGGAAAAATTGAACCTATCTGTATGATCTACTGTTTATCGTGATGGCGGTTTACACATAATTACGTTATTGTTTGGTTTTGAATTCGGATTGTTAACATACTCACTAGGAAGTATTTTACCTACTTTTATAATTACTCTTTAGTTCGTTAAATTTCATCTAGTTCGTTAGCTTCACGTGAATTAAAATACGGTCTCATACACAATACAAAATGAAGACATCTTAAACTTGGCAATACACTCTCAAGAATATCATAATAAACATTCAAATAGAAGTCATAACATTCATTGTTGCCATAATCCAAAGTTCAATGAAATCCATAAAACGAAACAAGTTTAATCATAAAATAATCTCCACAACTTCCTTAGTGATTGGGAAGGAAGGGATACATTTGCTCCAATGATGAGCGTAGCGCCTCTGCTACATCTTCACATTCATGGGTGCGATATGGGTAAAGACGACTGTAGCAATCCCCGATACACTACACACAAAAACGTTGATATGATATATATAGTTTGTACACGAAATTAAACAACCAAAAATTAGTCAAATTCATACCTGTATCACGTCATCACTCTGCGGGGGGTTGATGTATGGGTGTGTATGTTCGAGGTACCATTGCATATAATCACCGCTATAGTCATGGCCTTGCTCGACAGGAGGGCCCATCGCAGCTAGGGTCATGGAATGTATATTCTGCGCATCCCATGCAAATCAAGCTCTGTCGTACTCCATTGTGTAGTTGTTGATCTTTGTTCCTCTCCAAGCCTTTGTAGGCACTATAAGCGCTCTTGGAACCTGCTAGACACGGGCAAACTATCTCGCCACATGGTCTGGCATGTACGGCTCAGTTATCCAAAGACACAAGATAACTCCATGGAAGCGTGATGGAGCGAAGTTCACATCGTTAAAGTCAACTGTACCGTAACATCCAATCAACCTAAACACAATAGGATTCAAAATAATTAAAAATACCTATCATCGAATTTCTAACTTAGTAGAGATAGACCGTATATGCACTTACCATGTCCACAATCATCATATCGAGCTCCGTTTTGTAATTTCTCATGGGGTTGGGTTTCTCTGAATGGTCCCATCTATGAGCGTATGGGATCGCATGTTCAAAGTCCCAGTCTCTACTCTGTGCAGGTCTGAACATGGTGAAATATTGGTATATCCACGCCTGAAAGGCAATTTTCGTAAGCAATCCATGTTATTGAATAATTACATTTACAACAACAAAAATTGGTATAAACAATAGTTTTTATACAAAAAAAATATACCTGAATCAGAGTGTAGCATGTGGACATCAATCTCGCCTATTTTCTTGTGCACTCACCCAAGCTGCGGTACACGTGGGCAAGAACGCCAGCACCCCATGCATAATCTTCCATGGTAGACGAGTGATCAGCCACAAATCCTGTATAGTACACTGGCAATTTGTGTTGGGACTTGTCCGGGAAGAGACAAGAGCCCAACAAGTACAGCAATTACCTAGAGGCACACTGCTCGTCATTCAGCTCTCCGCAATGCCCCTTGAACCATTGAGCAGTTACGGTACCAGATGTCACCTCCCCTGCAGACAACTCAAAGAATTCCTCTGCCTCCTCCACCAAGGCCTTCTTCAAATCATTCACCCCCAACTGCTCATGCCATTTCTGTGGAGGTGCCATGTCTTTTCCGTGAATGTATAGCCCAAGGATCAACAATACGTCATGGAGAGTTATGGTCATCTCTTCCCATGGCATATGGAACGAGCTGGTTTCAGGTTGTCAGCGCTCAACGAACGCACCAATCAGCGTCTCGTTCACATGCTCATGCTCACATCCGGTATATGACACAACCCTGATGCAGATGCCATATGACCCCATGTCGTTCGCTGTAAAGGCCATGCGCGTATCTGTTTTCCTCGTTGTTGAAACCTCAACGGTGGCACATGCTATAAATATAAAAAAATTCCAGTGGGGGCTACAGCCCCCACTGGGCCCCACGTGTGTCCGCCGTTGGTTGGATTAATGGGGAGAGTGAAAACATTAAGGCCTTGTTTGATATATCTATCTAAAATAGGAATTAGAGCTGAATGAGTAGCTGGAACTGAAGCTAGAGCTGAAGTTGTATGATTGATTGAAGCTGGAGCATGATTTATAAGCTGAATTATTTTAAAAAAATATAATTGGTGTTCGTTATTACAAACTGAAAATGGTGAAAGGTACAATTCAGATTGTTAATTCTCAAAAATCTTGGAGGTCACTTTAAAAAAACTGACAAAATTAAGTTACATTAATTTACTACAAGCTTCTTAAGCTAGACTAATATTTTTTACCAAACACTCAATCAAGTACATTACAAATAAAATCAAGCTCCGTTAATCTCAAAAACGTTTTGCCGAACGGAGCCTAAAACAAAAAAAAATTAGCAAAAAAAAAACACGTGTTAATTATGAAAGAAGTAAAATGTCAATTTTAGAATTAGTCAAGTGGCTCATTCTTTTGTATAGACTTGGCTTCTCAATTACTGGATAGGCGAGATAATATTTCTTATTAATATAGTAGTATTATATAATTAAAAAACATACACCTTAAAATCATACTCAATAGTATATTACATCAATGAAACAAATAAAATATAGATGTAGTAAAATATATATCTTAATATTACAAATTGAAAATTCAAACACGGTTTTATAATAAAATATGTTTATAGTATTTAGTATTAAGATAGAATTTAGTATAAGTTAAAAAACACAAACCTTAAAATATATTCAATTATAATTAGAACCATGGAGCAAACAAAATACAATTTTAACTCACATTTTTTAGTTATGTATATCACAATAACAATTATACTTATAATAAATATATAAAAATTTAAATATTTTGATATGTTATATAAGAACAAAATTAGTTATAAGATAAAGATAAATTCATAAAATATTTGTATCACTGAAAAATGTAAAAATAATTTAATCATTTAATTCATTGCATCTTGCTAACTTTTAATCTTGATAATTTGTACAAATATCTGAACTACTCTTCACGTTCAAATATTTATCTCATAAAGTAAAAATTAAGTTAACGAGTTAGAACAATTGTAGAGCAACGAAAACATTATAAAAACTAACCCTGGGAAAGTTAGGCCATAATATCCACCAATTCCGATTCTAAGGACAATTTTAAAAAATTTAATGTTAGTAAGAGAATGAAAAATATAGTTCGACAGAAGTTCAATCTTGGTAATGTTGAAGAAAATACAATAAACTGTTTTTCTAACTCATACTCAGAACCTTGTTTTAAAAAGATTTTATTGGATCCTAGAAATTTTTTTAAAAAAAAGTTTTTATAGAATTTAACATTTTTTAACGTAACAGTTACATGAATTAAAATGACCGTTTTATAAAATCATTTCTACAATTTGCCAAATATTAACTTCTATATAGGGTTCACTCTATAATAGAATTTTGGAAATATAATATATATCCATAGGAAATTTTCATATATCGATCAGATACATAGTTCATCTAGTCATCTATATCTGAAATGATTTACGTACTAATAAAAAAAAATTGAATTTTTTTTTCATATAAATTACCCATCTGGAATTAACACAATAATTTCAGAATGGGACAAGAAAGATTGATCACGGGTGTGCTACAATGAACCTAAAATTAGTCAATAGTACACCATTTATTTTCCAGTATTTGCATATATTATAAAATATTTTTTCTCCTGCTGCAGTATTACTTGACCAAATAATATTACATCGATCAGGATTTGTTCTATTTGGAAGGAAACAAAAAAAAGTCCAATAACAAAGAATTGATCGAATCATAATATATACAACTTATGTCCCTTCCAGCTGAAGTAATTAAGACTAAAACGTTGCTTGCAGGAATAACCACATCCACATATCGGTCGGTTGTCTGATTGATACCGTTTAACGATTTTTTTAACCTATGTCTTAAGGGTATAGGTTAAGATCCTATATATAAAAATTTGTAATTAAGTGTTAATTTTTTAAGATATTTTAATTTTTTTAAATGAGTTCATATTTTCTTCTTTAAGGTTTATATTCCTTAATAGAAATTCTTAACATATATCCTAATGGCATATGTTAGAATAACTGTATTTTTAATTGACTCCCCAAAGGAATATACATTTTTTATAACAAGCTATCTAGAATAAGTTGTCATGTAATTTTTTTCTAAATACTAAATTTAATTTCCAAGGAGAATTTAAAATTTATCATGTAATTCTTGCTCCAACAGAACCTAATGTCTTTTCTTTTTGTTTGACGAAGGTAAAAGGTATAGGCCCCGTTTATTTTAGATTGCGAAAACGGTAACGGAAATGAAACGAATCTAGTCCAATTTATGGTCATTATTCAATGATCAAAATGATGAAATCGTTTCATTTCCCCCTTCACTTGACACTATGATGGAGGTATTTATATCTCTAATTCAAGGGTGGGTTATAAAATGATGAAATCATTTCATAAAATGATGAAATCATTACATACAAATTTTGGAACCCCCAAGTCAAGATAAAAATTGTGATCAATGTATCATGTTGTCAAAGTGGACTAGATTCGTTTTCTTTCCATTACCGTTTTAATAAGTTCAAACCAAACGAGCCCATAATATATAAACGAGACAAAGAGCACATAGTCCTAAATAACTTTGTACACAAAAATCTTCATTGGGGACAAAGGGCCTAAAATTAATAAAATTGGTCACAGCTCACAAGTAACCGGACCAATTTTATCTAGAAGAGTTGACATACATCCTCGACCATTTAGCGAAAAAAAGATATTATTTTTCTAGTAGAAGAGGTTGTATTTTCCGAAATTATTTAACACTAAATTAAGAAATTAAGAAACTGAAGCGAGAAGAACTTTGGTATGTCTAATAACTTTGTGTGCAGTGAATCTAGCACATGGTGGGATGTCGGGAAAAATATATAGCATTGTGACTGGTCATGTTGAAGTTTTAGCCTCAATTGTAAAGATAATCATTTCGTTGATAAGCTTTTTTAAAGGAGATCAGAGTGTCCCTTGTGTTCACGCCATTAACAACATCTTGTAGGTAGTGTCAAGACTTTTCATGACATAGTTTATGAGATCTTCGTTGCTGACAGGAGAACCAAGAGAGGCGAGAAGATCAACATCAACTTTGATGGATTGTATATAGTCCGAAATTGATTGAGTTCTTTTTTTTCGGAGGAGTGAAGCTTCTCTTTGACTTGTTTGATATGTCCTCGAGATGCATGCTTAAGGAGATCCCAAACATAATGGTTGTAGGTGGCATGCGTGATGAGAGAAGCCACAGACGAGGAAAAAGTCTCGAGAAGAACACCAAGTGTTTCGGGTTTGGTTGACTTTGGGCATTTGTTTGGTGGTTTTTTCGCCGAAAGGACATGGAAACCATTGAGCAATTTGAACATGTGATATCCCTCAAAGCTAAGGTGGCTTCAATTTTACGCTCGCCGTGCGAGGTAATGGGTCGAAGTAAGCTTAATCACATTAAAAAGGCGAACTATTGTGAAAGGCGGATTGGGTTCGTGCGGGTTAGGCATTTGTGTACAACCATGAGAAGAGGAGGGTTGGAACCATTTTTTTGATGTTGTTTGTGTTTGTATAGAAACGTTTAGGCTGATACCATATGAAGATATGATAAACTAAATAGTTTTTTATTAATGATAAATGAAGTATTTATACAAGATAATCATAACAATTAACAACTACCGAAAGAATATCTCCTAACAACAAGAATAAATAATCTAGACATACAAATAATGTTAAGAGTGAGGTTCGCATGCATAGTAAATTAGGGTGTATTATGAGGAGTAATGATGACCATTGGATTAAGGAAAATGGAGAGCGGTGATTAAAAGAAATTGAGTGGAAAAATTGTAAATATGGTAACATTTTTCTTAAATAATATTTTCTACTTTTTCAAAAAAAAAACCCCTCTTTTTTTGAAAAAATAATAATATATTTCCCCCCAAAAGTATGTTTTTTCTACTCTTTTTTTTAGGAAAAAATATAATTTCTCTGATTTTTTTTTTGCGTTACAACAGTCTTATAAATTTATAATTGAAGTACAATATAAACATCCAAAATGCATATACAAGAACCTAAAGCGCATTTAGTAAATACGCACATCTTAAAAAATATAGGTATATATATTAAATACTCGCATAGAGTACATAAATGTGCATATTTAGTATGCCAAAGTGCGTGTCTAATATTTATGTGCATGTATAATATGTATATTACAAGTGCACATTTCAGCTAAAGTGCATGCATTAGTATGTTAAAGTACGTGTTTAGTTGCTAAAAGTGCATAAGCTAGTATGTTAAAATACATGGTTAAGATGCTAAAGTGCATGATATTAAAAAATATTTAGGGAAAATAAATCCGGGGGAAAAGAGTTTTGAAATTTGAAAACAGAAATCTATAATATAATTTTCAAAAAAATAATTAAAAAATAATAAAGTTGATTATATTTACAATTTTATCATTCATGCCTCTTAATCCTACCTCTTCATTTTTCTAAATTTAATAAACACGATTACTCCTTACTATTCATCCAACCCTTGTATAATCCAAATTCATAATTAAAAATAAATTATCTAAATATTTGATTTCTTGTTATCCTTATAGTAAGCAAACAAAGGGATTCAGAGTAGAGGATTTCCACACATTAAGATTTTAACCTAAAATCAAAATGATGCACAACTAGAGCTGTCAAAAAGTGATAGGTGTTATTTCATACACCTTTTCTAGCATCTATTAGCATGATTTGGAGGAGTTTTGGAGTTGTTTTAGTGCTAAGTCTGCGATCCAGATATTATGGAGAGAAGTGAAGAAATCCAAGGATTGGCAGCTTAGTTGGAGCTTAGAGATGGAGATGGAGCTGCTGGAACATCTATGGAGAAGGCTACCAACACTTGGTAGTATTTGGAGAGCAGCTGGAGAAGAGAAGAAGATGAGAGTTGAAGTCTGGAGATCACCGCCCCGCGTTAGCAGTGACGCCCCGCGGTGATGACTCCCAGTGATGATGAAGCCCTGCGTGAGAGGAGGCCACCGCCCAGCGGTGGAGAGCAGAAGCCCCGCGGTGGATCTTTACCGCCCCGCGGTGGACGTGTTTATTGCCTCGCGTCAGATTATATTTATTTCCTTTTATTTCTATTTCAGACTTTGTTATTTTATTTGTTTCCTTTTGGATTGGTTTTGTGATCTTGGGCTTTAGGTTAACTCTATTTAACCTAATGTTCCACAGCCTCCAAGCCAGTCTGCGAACACTTAGACACGTCTTGTTATCGAACTACTTTTGATCGTTATTTTTCATATTATAGTTTTTCATCCCCTTTGATGGAGAACTAACTTTCCTTTGTTCTGTTAGACGATTGAAGCAGTACTTTGATGTGTTTGTGAGATTTCTATTCCTTGTTCTTATCCTTATAATTGTTGGATTGATTCTCTTGCTTACCACGTCTACGATTTCTAGTTGTTCTTCTTAGCCTGATCACCTAGGTTGAATGCTTGTTATCAATTGCTAGGATTGCATATAGGGGTTCTGAGTGCATATCTAGTGGCAAACATGTTTGTGCGTATAGGGGTTCCGAGCGTACACTTGTGTGTGAGAATCAATTGCATGTTAAGTAGGGGAGTGAGTACTTGTACGTCTTTCTACTTGCATGTATCCTAAATCCTTGTGTGCATCGCTATTGCTGTGTTGGTGCTAAAGTACGCTGACAACTGTGAGAATCAGTTGTACTTTATCATTGGCATAGTGATAAGTCTATTGACAACTGTGAGAATCAATAGTACTTACGATTAAGGTGGAAACGACTATAAGGATAAATAATTTAACTTGGATTGAATAGATTTCAGGGATCAAACTCTATCTTTGTACTGTGGATTTCGCTCTAACAGGACTACTTTCCCTCATATTATTCTCTCGATTTTACTCAATCTGCATGCTTGTTTGCTTCGTTCTCTTGACTACAAAACCCACAGTTGCTTGTTACTTGTCATTCACGATTGCATATTACATCATACCTTCTCTGTGGGATTCGACCCTTACTTGTCTGCTATACTTTGTTTAGTAGGTTTGTTAGGATAATTTATTTTGATAAGGCTAATCAACGACATTTGCTTGTGCATCTTTAGCCCCGTCAAATTTGGCGCCGTTGCCGGGGAAGGTTTTTGTTTGTTGTGTGTTTTCGTGTTTGATTTTTGGGTGGAGACCTATCTTATGGTCGATACCCGTGCTACTGACTCCCCACTCTTAGCTTTTGATCCAGAGATTGAAAGATCGTTCCTTGGACGTCTGCGCGATCGAAGGGAAGAAGCCGAGATTGAAACTGTGTTGGCCGCTGAGACTGACACGACCAAGAACATTGAGACTGAAACCGCTGAAGTTGCTACTATCCCAGCTGCTGCTATGGCTGGAAACGGAACTCTACGAGAGCTTACGACACCGAATATTGGGGCTGAACCCCTAGATGTGATCATCCCTGCGCTGGATCAAGGGGTGAACTTCGAATTGAAGACTGGAATTGTTAACTACCTGCCTAAGTTCCACGGTCTGAGTGGAGAGGATCCGATTTCTCACCTGGGCAAGTTCCACAATGTCTGTATGACGATGAAGCCCAGGAACGTAACTGAAGAGCAGTTCAAGATGAGAGCTTTTGGCTTTTCTTTACTCGACAATGCGAGCGACTGGTATTATCACTTGCCACCAGGAACCATAGATACATGGGAGAAATTGCACAAGGCGTTCCTGGATAAGTATTTTCCGACGAAGAAGGCGAATGCTTTGAAGAAGGCAATTGCCAACATTGAGCAGGCTTGTGATGAGACACTGTATGATTATTTGGAGAGGTTCAAGAGGCTCTGCTCTAGCTGTCCATTCCATGGATACGCCCAGCAGGATCTTGTCCTTTATTTACACAACGGTCTACAGGACCAAGAGAGGAGAATGGTCGATGCTGCATGCGGTGGCAGTATTCTGAATCTGACACCGAAGGAAGCCATGGACCGAATCCAAGAGATGAGTGAAAGCACCCGAAACTTTGGAAAAACTTACCAAAGAAAGGCGGTCAATGCTGTGACCCCTGGAGGACCGAGTCCGGTATTATCTGAGTTAGCCGAGTTGAAGGAGATAGTCATGAAGATGGCGAATCAGAATGCTCCTCAACAAGCCAGACCGTGTGGCCTTTGTCTTAGCCAGGCCCACCACACAGATACATGTCCTCAGCTGCAAGAGGATGGTGTTGCTGAAGTTAATGTTGTAGGAGGCTATGGAGCCCCTAGACAACAGTATGGTGGCCAGCCCAATTACAACCAGAGAGGGCGTGACCATCCAGGATTTAGATGGAGTGACCCTCAAGGTGGTCAGCAGCCGGCACAACAGCAATATCAGCCGGCTCAGCAACAACAGTACCAGCAACGAGCTCAGTACCAACAGAGGCCCCAAGGCCAAACTCTTGGAGCCTCTACTGAGGATATGCTGAAGACCTTGACTCAGCACTTTGCCACGCATGTGCAGGCTACTGAGTCGAGTATCAAGAATATAGAGAGGCAGATTGGCCAGTTAGCCGACGAGGTGACTAAAATCAACCAGAGGACCTCAAACTCCCTGCCGTCCCAGACCACTGTGAATCCCAGAGAGAACGTGAGTGCTATCACGCTGAGAAGTGGTAAAGAAGTTATGTCTCCTATTGCTGAAGAGGAGAAAGAAATTTCCGAGAAAAAGGAACTCACCGCACCGCCCCGCGGCAATTCCCGCCGCGACCCGGTGCCTATGCCCAGTAATGTCAATGCGACCCCACCGCCCCGCGGTGACGATTTACGCCCCACGGTGGGCTCGCCGTGAGCTGCTCCTCAGAAATATGTTCCTACTAACGATGTCTATGTTGATACCTACGTTCGTCCAGTGTTTCCTCCCCTACGTTCAGAGAAGCCCCCAGCACCTTTTCCAGAGGCGCTAAAGGCTAAAAGAGTTGTCGATGACAGAGACCTGTTCGACACGTTCCAGAACTGTGAGGTGAACATTCCCCTACTGAAGCTTATCAAGGCTATCCCGCGATATGCCAAGTTATTAAAGGAGCTCTGCATGGTGAAGAAAGCTCAAAGACAGAAGACTCAGAAGAAGAGTCCAGAGGGCGAACAAGTGTCAGCTATGGTTCAGAAGCGTCTACCTGCGAAGTGCAAGGATCCAGGTACGTTTACTATTCCTATTACTATAGGTGAGCATGTTTTTGAGAAGGCCCTACTTGATTTGGGTGCCTCAATTAATGTTTTATCCTATTCTTTACTTGAGAAATTGGAATTAGGACCCTTGCGTGAGTCTAGTATTGTGATACAACTTGCTAATGGATCGTGTGTACCCCTAAGGGCATTGTAGAAGATGTCCTTATTAGGATAGGTCCTTTGATATTTCCTGCTGATTTCTTTGTTATGGATATGGATTATGATGAGCAAGTTGTCCCGGTTATGCTAGGGCGACCTTTGATGAAGACTTCCATGACTAAGATAGATGTTGATAGTGGTACCCTGACTATGGAGTTTGATGGAATAATTTTTCAGCATGATATTCATAAAGCTAATTCCATTAAGTCTCCTCCTCCTCTCTGCATTAATGATTTTGATGATTCTGTGCATGATAATGTTAAGATTGATGCAGTAGAGGCCGTAGTTGAGTGTTCCACTAGTGATGGACCCATTGAGTTGCATGATTTTCATGATTTGCCTGTGGATGATGTCTTATTAGCTGATATAGGAGATTCATCTACTTTGGGCACTTGCCCCCCTGCACTAACCACACAAGGCTACAAGCCTTTATCTAGTGATGTGCAGCATGTTCAGGTTGAGCCATATCGGCCCCCGCATCGTTCTAAGTATGGGGGCGACACTCCGAAGAGAATGCACATGGAGTGGGTGGCGAAGAAAGACCATGGTCTAAGGTTCAAACCTTTCCATGAGAGGTCTCACCAGGGAAGAGACAAGTTGGAGGATTCCGAAAGAATCCTACCCAAAATGGTAGTTGATCTGCAATACGTCGAGCCGACGACGATAACCAAGGCGCTGTCCGGGAGGCAACCCGTGTTTGTATTTCTTTGATCTCTTTTTCTTTTTATTAGATTATTTTCGTAGTTTATTTTGCTTTGTTTCGTTCGCCTGTTACTCACATTTCAGGTACGAAAGTAAACCCGAGAAGAGATGAAGTGCCCAGCCTTTCTCACCGCCCCGCGGCACTTTCCTACCGCCTCGCGATGGAGCTGCCGCCCCGCGGTGACGGTCAGGTATCGATTCTCAATTTTTTTTTTATTTTAAAAAAAGCAAGAATAATGGGCCCCGAAAAAACCTTAAATGGGTGAGTAAAAGCTTATTTCTTAAGTGGTTACTAAGGTTTTGACGGATTGGGCTTCATTTTTGGGCCAAGATTTCTCATATGGGCCATGGTACATGACCGGCCCATCAACCCTTTCTTTTCACCTTACCCTACCTTGACCTAGCCCCACATAAAATTCCCACCGACCCCCTCAATTCTCCTTCTCCTATTTTCCATTCACTCTCCCTGAATCCCCTCTCGACCTTGAGCATTTCCTAGCCCCCATACCCCCATTTGGAGTCTAGCCTCACAGCCCAGCCCAAACACAACCCCCACCGCACCGCTGTTGTCTCGCCTCGCTTTAGCTCCACCTTGCGCTGCCACCGCTTTGCGTCTTTGTTGCTACCGCCCCGCGCCGACCTCACCGCGACCCGGTGACCTATTGTCAGTTTCTCGCCGCGACGCTACCGCCCCGCGTTGAGTCTCTGCAGAACCTGTGTTTGCTTGATTGTGAGTATTCTTTGTTGTCTTCTGATTTGAGCATTTCAATTCTTCACTTATGGCTCCCAAAGGCAAGAAGAAGGCGTCGACGAGTAGGGATGAGAGTGAGCTGTACGATATTGTGAAGGGGAGAAAGGTGGTGCCTTCTAAATTTTTCCACACGCCGACTCTGGAGCAGATGGGAATGCTCGCGTGTGTGAGTATGTGCCTAACGCAGTGTGGGCTGGGAGGATTTCTGGGCAAGGCAGCCCCTGCGTATCCTGAGCTATGCTTCCAGTTCATTTCTTCGTTCCGGTGGTTCAGCCGCGAGGAGGGTGATGATAGCTTACTGCGCAGGATCGCGTTCTCCTACAATGGACGTGAGCATTCTCTGTCGAGGAGGGCGATCCACGAGGCCCTGGGCATTACGAAGAAACCGACCCCTGGATAGTCGAATGGGCTTCAGGAGGACGAGATGTTTGCTTTCTGGCGGGCTGCTACTAGGAGGACTTTCAAGACGGGGCATGAGGTGAATTCGAAGTTGGTGAACCCGTGTCTGCGGTTGATCCACAAGGTGTTGATGAGAGATTTCTTTGGCCATGCTGACGATGGGAAGGTGCCCATGAAGGACTTCCAGTGGTTTTTGAGCATCCTGGGAACGGTTGAGCTTACTCCATGTTGGGGAACTCTTTTCCTGAGTTCCCTGCGGAGGATTCGTGAGGGCGAGCCTAGAGATATTTGTGGGGGTAGCTTGATTACTCTCCTCTGCGCTGATGTGATTGCTTGCGATCGGATTGCTCGGCCGGTTCCCTGCGTTCTATATGATGCCGCACACATGAGGGTGTGCTCTATGGTGAAGCCGCTGGGGCAGGATGGTGATGTGGCTTGGACGGCTTACGAGGGCCATATTTTGAGTGTTCCGCGAGAGTTCACTTACTCGCCTTCATACGCGGGCTGGTGGATTGATAGCGATGGCCAAACGCCTGCTGCTGATGCCGCTGTCGTTGTTTCTTCGGGTCCATATGGAGAGGGCCCTAGTGGTGGATATGCTGCTACTGATCGCGAGGAGGGGGAAGACCCCAGTGCTTCACAGTTTGAGGAGTCCTCATCTGTGTACGGACCTGTCGCACCATGGCAGGAGATGTACGCTAGATGGGATAACTTCTCTACGCGCCATGATTAGTGGACTTCCAGAGTAGAGACCGGTCTGCAAACTTGGCAGACCCAGCTTCACGATGAAATAGATGAGCGTCTGGAAACTATAGACACTCATCTGCATGACTACTTTGGGATGTACCCACCATCACCTTCCGGTCCACAGTGAGTTTATTTCTCTCTTCCCCTATCATTTGACGTTCTCTTTTCACATTGAGGACAATGTTCGGTTTAAGTATGGGGGAGGGATATAGACTTGCTATTCTTGCTAGCTAGTGTACATAGCTTTATTTCTGCATTCGTTTTCTGCAGTGTTGATTCTGTGTTCAAAAAAAAAAGCCAAAAAGAAGTAAAAAGGCAATCAAAATCCTGGGATGGACTGAAAACCCGAAAGGGCGGTTCAGGTAAAAAGCAGGTAGTCCGGCTGGTATTAGACCAGGGCAAAATTGGACTAGAGTGATGCGAGCTTATGTGAGAACGTCTATTGGAAAATGAAATGAGTGCTTGGTGAAAACCCGAAAGGACGCCTTGGCAAAATGAGTGAAAAAGAAGAAGAGTGATTTTAGGATTTCTCTTATCTTTCGGCGAGGCGTCATAAGAAGGGTGACATAGAAGGATTGTCGGGTAGGCCACTCATGGAGCGATAAGGAGATAGACGGGAGTTAGGTTAGATTGTTCTTGCATCACTTGTTTTGGTTGTTTTGGGCGTATTGTTGATGTGTTGTAGTTGTTGGAGTCACATTTTCTTGTACTTCCTGAGTCCTTGGTATTGATTGAGAGGGTGAGCTTTTCTTTAGCTTACTCGGGACGAGTAAAGGTCTAAGTATGGGGGAATTTGATAGGTGTTATTTCATACACCTTTTCTAGCATCTATTAGCATGATTTGGAGGAGTTTTGGAGTTGTTTTAGTGCTAAGTCTACGATCCAGATATTATGGAGAGAAGTGAAGAAATCCAAGGATTGGCAGCTTAGTTGGAGCTTAGAGATGGAGATGGAGCTGCTGGAACATCTATGGAAAAGGCTACCAACACTTGGTAGTATTTGGAGAGCAGCTGGAGAAGAGAAGAAGATGAGAGTTGAAGTCTGGAGATCATCGCCCCGCGTTAGCAGTGACGCCCCACGGTGATGACTCCCAGTGATGATGAAGCCCCGCGTGAGAGGAGGCCACCGCCCAGCGGTGGAGAGCAGAAGCCCCGCAGTGGATCTTTACCGCCCCGCGGTGGACGTGTTTATTGCCTCGTGCCAGATTATATTTATTTCCTTTTATTTCTATTTCAGACTTTGTTATTTTATTTGTTTCCTTTTGGATTGGTTTTGTGATCTTGGGCTTTAGGTTAACTCTATTTAACCTAATGTTCCACAACCTCCAAGCCAGTCTGTGAACACTTAGACACATCTTGTTATCGAACTACTTTTGATCGTTATTTTTCATATTATAGTTTTTCATCCCCTTTGATGGAGAACTAACTTTCCTTTGTTATGTTAGACGATTGAAGCAGTACTTTGATGTGTTTGTGAGATTTATATTCCTTGTTCTTATCCTTATAATTGTTGGATTGATTCTCTTGCTTACCACGTCTACGATTTCTAGTTGTTCTTCTTAGCCTGATCACCTAGGTTGAATGCTTGTTATCAATTGCTAGGATTGCATATAGGGGTTCCGAGTGCATATCTAGTGGCAAACATGTTTGTGCGTATAGGGGTTCCGAGCGTACACTTGTGTGTGAGAATCAATTGCATGTTAAGTAGGGGAGTGAGTACTTGTACGTCTTTCTACTTGCATGTATCCCAAATCCTTGTGTGCATCGCTATTGCTGTGTTGGTGCTAAAGTACGCTGACAACTGTGAGAATCAGTTGTACTTTATCATTGGCATAGTGATAAGTTTATTGACAACTGTGAGAATCAATAGTACTTACGATTAAGGTGGGAACGACTATAAGGATAAATAATTGAACTTGGATTGAATAGATTTCAGGGATCAAACTCTATCTTTGTACTGTGGATTTCGCTCTAACAGGACTACTTTCCCTCATATTATTCTCTCGATTTTACTCAATCTGCATGCTTGGTTGCTTCGTTCTCTTGACTACAAAACCCCCAGTTGCTTGTTACTTGTCATTCACGATTGCATATTACATCATACCTTCTCTGTGGGATTCGACCCTTACTTGTCTGCTATACTTTGTTTAGTAGGTTTGTTAGGATAATTTATTTTGATAAGGCTAATCAACGACATTTGCTTGTGCATCTTTAGCCCCGTCAAAAAGCGACCGAACCCGTTTTACCGACCTGACCGACCCGCTTTTGGACCCGACCTGACCTGACCGAAATTTTTGATAACCCGAAGTTACCGAACCCAAATTTACCGAGACCGAACCCGACCAACCCGAACCCGACCCGATTAACGAATAAATGTGGAGTATTAATAAAATATAACATAAAATATATATGATAAATGACATATAAATAATGATAATATGCTTAATATCCTAAAAAAAGAACATTGTTGTACTTATATAATTTTTTATATGTAGAAATTTATAAATTAATATAATAAAAATTAAAAATAAAATATGATTTTGGTCTACTAATATCAATTACATTAAAATAATTAATAATAATATTATTATTTTAATTCATTTCAACTTATTTTGACATATTTAAATTAATTTTTAACTATTGAATAATAATTAAATAGTGAAAAAAATATTTAAAAAATGACGCTCTTGACCCGTTGGTTAACCCGAACCGCCCGCTGACCTGTAATGACCCGAACGGCTTGACCTGTTATCCGAAATGACCTGACCCGTTCTCAATCCGAACCCGAAATAACCGAACCGAACCCGACTTGACCGACCCGATTGACAGATCTATGCACAACACACCTAATTAGTTCACAATTTTCCGCATCGGATTGTTATTTGCTTTCGTTTGGACCGATTTAATGGAGAAATTCTAAGAGAAATAAAATTATAATTTATTTAACTCCTGAGTACATTAACCATTCAAATATGTAGACTTGCCTTAAAAATGAGAATTACAGGAAAAACATTTGTAAAGTGGAGGAGGTGCAACCAAAATCACCCGAAAAATAAAATTATACATATAAAATAGGAGAATATTTACAAAGCAACTCTCATAATTGTACAAATTTCACAAAACTACCCTAAAAGCTATTGCCTATTTTATTTCATTTTTATGTGTGTTTTGTGAAATCTTCAATTTTATGTGTGATTTGTGAAATCTTCAAAAATTTGTGTGCTTTATGAAGTCTTCACTTTTATGTATGCTTTGTTGAAGTTTTCACTTTTATGTGTGCTTTGTAAAATTTTCAATTTTATCCGTGCTTTGTGAAATCTTTAATTTTATGTGCGTGTACAATTTTGAAAACTTTGTTATTTTACATAGGACTGTCAAAACTTGACCCGATCTGAATGACCCGCTCGATCCGCCTGAAACCGAACCCATTCGATATTTCCGAAAATAATTAAAAAATTGTATATCTGAACCCGACCCAACCCAAACCGACTAGCCCGAACTCAAAAGTAACTCGAACGGACTAGCCCGTTATCAACCCGGTACCCGAAGTCACCCGACCCAAAATCACCCGAAAACCCGAAGTTGCCCGATCCGAAATCACTCGAAAAGACGAAGTTACGCGATCCGAAATCACCCGAAAACCCGAAGTTGTCTGATCCGAAATCACCCGAAAACCCAAAGTTGACTGATTTGAAATCACATGAAAACCCAAACTTGATAGCCCGAAATCACAGAAAAAATTAATGTCACCTGATCCTAAACTTTCCTTATCTTTTAATCATAAACTTTACTTATCGTTAAATCATAAAGTCAAAGGACTAGGTCTATCCTCACTATTTACCGTAAGATTCATCCTTACCAAAACCCAATCTTAAATATAGAACTCCAATGATAGGAGATTTTATAGTGAATATATATTATTGTAATTATGTTTGCCTTCAATCGAAAACCGGTTCCATCGAAATACATTTCAACCACAATTCGATTTATACGAAATGCGATTCTTTTGAGATCGTACTTAAACGAAATCTTATTCATTCGAACTCATATTTATCTGAATTCCGACTCAAACGAAATATGATTTACACAAAATCTAGTTTGGTAATAATCCGAAATAACCCATCGAAATTGACCCGAATATCTGACTTCTCCCAATAAAATGAACAATTGACTCGGCCGACCCGAATTGGATTGAGTTGTCAAAATACACGTGAATACGTCATTAGTCGGGATCCAGATTAATCCGAAACCAAAATGACTTGACCCGAAACCGATCCGATTTGCCCGATTGACAGCCCTAAGTTTGACCGAAATCCAAATTAACCCGACCGAAATTGAACCGAATACCCGATCTCACCCGATAAACGAATATATGACCCGACCACATATGGTCCGACTTGTTACAATATTGGACATTGGCCCGAATCCGTGTTGGGGGGATTGGCCCAACAATCGGAACTAACCCAACAATCCGAACTAACCCGAATCCGAAATGACCCGACCTGACCCGCCCGATTGACACCCCTATTTTTACATGTATTTCACACACAAAAATATTTTTGTAGCGCTAAAATATGTAAAATATATTATCGTTTCACACATGACCGGTGTTGTATAAGGGTGCAAATCCGGTGAGTACATCTCTACACGTTAGGACTAAGGACAACTAATAACAGTGGATTGAAATCCATCCAACGGATACAAATGCTCGCGTGTTGGTAGATGAGAAACAGCCACGCTCTCAGCCTCGCTTGGAGACACGCGCTTTTTAAATAAAAAGAATTCCAAAGCGACACAATCATAAAACAGAGCGCGAGACAGTTAACGGGAGGGAAGGAGAGCGAAACTAGGGCGATTTCAGATTTGCACCCAACTAAGGCGATTTCAGAGGTTGATTTCGAGCGATTTCAAGAGAAGTTTCCAAACGCAAGGTAATGTATCTATTTGATCCTGTTTTGCAGTACATCTAAGTGATTTCAAGCGCTTCTTCTCAGTTTGATGCTTGTTCTCAACATCTAACATTCTTCCGCTCGAATTTCAGTTTTTTTCCTACTTTGTTCCGTGCGATTTGGACTCCTTCAAGCAGATTTCTTGTTCCTCTTCTAAGATTTCTAGTGGATTTTCAGGTATCGAAAGAAGAAAGAACAAAAACAAGTCAAAATGCCGAAATCGAGAAACGAGAAAGCACAACAAGTATGAAGAAAACTGTAAAACCTATATAAATCTTCTAGTTTAAACTGCTTCCTACAAAATTCATGTGCTTCTATTCTTTAGATTGTGTTTTAAAATGTTTTAGAGTTGTGTGCATACAGTAATAACA
Source organism: Rheum nobile (assembly GCA_027886185.1). NCBI lineage: Eukaryota > Viridiplantae > Streptophyta > Magnoliopsida > Caryophyllales > Polygonaceae > Rheum > Rheum nobile. Next base: position 1,116,848 of record WOAB01000248.1, on the reverse strand, counting down.
TGTGTGTGCATATGGTTGTAACATGCATGTGAAGATCATTTAACTTCGTTATTGTCTGTAGCGAAATATATTGTTATGAAATGTTATAGTGTTGTGTGCATATGGTTGTAACATGAGTGTGCAGATGATTTAACTATGTTATTGTCTGTAGTGAAATAGATTGTTGTAAACTATTAAAGTGTTGTGTGCATATGACAAATAGGATGTGCCTGCATATGATCCAAATCAAAGCCCAACATCATCATCCATGACAAATAGGGAGTTGAGAACAAAGAAAAGGAACAACAGATCTACAGAGAACAAAACACCAACTTCCTCACTAACACAAGGTATATTGTAAATATGTGTGCATTTGAAAACATATTTGTCTTTGAATATCTCTAGTTAATAGGTGTGCATATGAAATGTACGTTTTGAATATATGTACTTAATAGGTGTGAAGGGAACAAACAAGAAGATCAAAAAAACGTTGGCCAACAGACAAATACAAAATAATAGTTCTAAATCTGAAGAAGAAGAGAGAGTAGACTCCACATATCTGAGAGGGATGGATCCATCAGCTTCTATGATGGTTGTGTATCAAGGAGGACAAACATCTACACAACAACAAGATTCTAGTTGTGAATTCACTCCTCCAACAAACACTCCCCTTGGTTAGTAAAATAGCTTTGTGTGCATATGTGTTTAACTTGTGTGTGTATATGTGTTTAACTTGTGTGTGCATATCTCTTATAACTGTATGTGCAAACACACTTGTCTATGCATATGCAAATCTGTGCATGAGTCTTGTGTGTGCATATACGCACATGTACATATGATTTTTAATTGTGTGCACATGACTTTTTACTGTGTGGGCATATGTGCTTAACTTGTGTGTGCATGTTTCTTAAAATTTTATGTGCACATGCACACACTTGTGAGTGCATATGCAAAATGTTAAAGTGTTGTGTGCATATGACAAATAGGATAAAAACATCTTGGTCAGTTAGAATCACATACGGCTCACGGCCCATTGCCTTTTTCAAATTATCAAATAACCACACATAAGAAGGTATATCTTCATTCAACACCAAACCAGCAACAAACGTTATAGACTTTTTATGATTATCAACACCAGTAAATGGAACGAAAACCATGTTATACCTACAACATCAATAAAAAGTAAACACATCAATACTGTGTGCATTTGTTATTGATAATTTATTCATATGAAATGCATTAATGTGTGTAGATGGTATACAAATGTCTTCATGTGCAATGAAGAAATTTACAAGTCAGTGTGTTCATATCATATACCTAGTGTGCATAACCCAAGTCTCATGTGTCCATGTGTTAAATCATATATGTGCATATGTAATTGATTACTGTGTTCATATGCCTTCCTATTTCAGTGTGCATATGTAATTAACAGATTTAAAGGGTGAAGGAAGAAAGTACATATGAATTCAGTTGGTAGGTAGCATCAGCTGAAACAATGTCGCCAAAATAAGAGAAACTCTTCCTACTAATAGCATCACACCAAAACAAGCGGCATAGTTGGTCCTCCTTGTTAACAAAATAGTCAAAGTAGAACGAATCAGATCGTTCCTTCCTCTTGTAGAAGTCATCAAGGACCATTTGTGCATCAGAGCCTACCATGTATGAATTGAGACCTCTCAGAAAATTCTTGAAATCAACAATAGTAGCACCTACATTAGCATATGAACCAACTAAATTCTTATAGACTTTGTAACTCTTGATAACACCGACATTTGATTTAATGCAGTTCATGATGAAGTCTTGGTGAAATGGTGTGACTTTCCTGCTACTTTTAGAAAACTGCATTTCAGACTTCCGTAGCATGGGATGTGTATGTTCACTAACAAAATGTGTCACTCGGTAGCCCTCATTTCCTGTGAATCTGAACCACATTTTAGCATCACATCCGCACCTGTTTGACACCGTCCTTCTTTTAACAAGATCTCCTTCAACAGGATTGAACTCAGCATAAGGAGATACATGTTTGAACCCTTCTCTATTGCAAACTACATACTTCCATATGATAACATTTGATCCATCCTTTGCTTTCTTTGATGAATTCACACGTATAGAAAAACCACATGTTTCTGCATAGATTCGATAAAACTGAATGGCAGCTTCAACAGAAGGGAAAAGTTGTCTAACATATGGCTTCAATTCATCATCACACACAGGAGAATGATACTCAATAGTACTGCATGGAGAAACAGTACCCTTCTTCTCCTCCATTTCACCCTTTCCTGAAAAATGTGTCCAACAAAATACAAAAATATAAGTTGCAGAATGTTGTGTGCATATATTATAACTCATGTGTGCATATTATTAACACTGTTGTGTGCATAACTTAACTTCAAGTGTGTGCATAGATAATATATGAAAGACTACCTAAATGGAAAGATGAATTAATATTGTATTCATGCCAGGTAAAACACATGTGTGCATAGATAATATATAATTAACACTGTTGTGTGCACACCTCAACTTCCAGTGTGTGCATATATAATATATGAAGCACTAAAACTACATGGAAAGATGAAATTAAGATGTGTTCATAAGCTAACACAGATGTGTTCATATGGTGTTCATATGTTAACACACATGTGATCATATGCTAAACACCTTTGTGTGCATACATCAACTTACACTTTGTGCATATACAGTATATGAAACACTAAAACATTATTGTGTGCATATGCAAAATGTACAGATAATATATAAAAGACTAAATACATTGAAAGATGAATTAATAATGTATTAATGACAGGTAAACACATGTGTGCATACATATAAAAATATGTGTTCATATGCGAAAGCCAAGAGAATGTACGTAAACCTAAAACACAAAGAGAATATGTTCATATGAACCAGAAAATTTGTTCATATCTGAAATACAAAGATAATGTGTTCATATGTTAAAACAACAAGAAAAACAACAGAAACTATAGATATTTAAAGCAATACGAAGCAAAATACGATATTATAAACTAAACAACAACAACACCGAGAACTTACCTAAATCCATCGAAAACGAGAAAGTAAAACCCCAATTTCAAGGGATCTACAGGCGAGACTAATTTGGCACGTCAAAATCAGTTGAAGCAGGTAATCAAAAACAAATTTATAATGAATCAAAGGAAGAAGATGAATGCCAGATCAAAGAGGTGAATGCGCAATCAAACAGAAGAAGACAATTTCATCAAATCGATGGAGTGTAGAAGACGGCGGCAACGATTTCAGCAACTCGAGAAGAGCCATACTGTTGGATTGGAGAACAAGAAAGAAGAAGAAAGGGGCACGCGCCAAGGAACGCGCCGAAAAGAAATTTTAATGAAGAAGGGTGAAACGGACAGCCGAGATCCATCATTATTCCTAACGGTCAATCACATCCTCACGGGATCTTTTCCCGTTGTATAATTACCCTTATACATATGAATATCAGGCGTGACCCAAAATATGAAAGAAATATTCAATCCGTATTGGATTTGATTATTTTTGGACCATATTGTCCCATGTATCATGGTTAGCTGCGATCTATAAATCAATGGATCAAAGCAAGTATAAATCAATAGATAAAAGCAATTATAAATCAACTCATACGGTATAATATTCCCCTCCAAAGTGACACAAAAATTAGTCTTCGTTTAATTAAAATTGTTGCAAATCGTTCTTTAGTCAATAAATTGCTTCCATCGATTTCTATCACAAACAGGTTCGAGTGAGGCCTAAGACGCCCCTTTGAGTTTATACACTGAAGCCAATAACAGGTTTAATTAGGCCGGACTAATGAGTCAGACCTTTTTGAAACTACATATATTATTATTGTCTATACTTGTCTGTAACTCCGTGTATATGAATATTACGTCCAAAACTTAAAGTCCATTAAAAGTTTAAAATATTTCCAAAATTATAAAAAATCCGACCTGCCAGAATCGAACCGTCGACCTAAGATGCGTGTTGATACAAACTATAGTCTTCCGCTCTACCAACTGAGCTAAGGTCGGTTGTTGCATAACAAGCTTCTAACTTTTATATGACTCAACAAAAAGCACATAACCGGTCGATTTCCGCCGAGTTGAGGTATAAAACCATGCCCGTCTTTTATCAGATCTTTTATGGTACGGTGTTGAAAGAGTTAATCTACATTATTTTATTACAAACTGAAAGTGATAATTTGATTTTATAAATTATGGTATATAAGACGGACACAACCTACGTGACACTTTAATTCTTAGAGGAAAAACGTATCATAACATAAACTATGTGCCTATGTGCATGGTTGGTCATCAATTTAATTGTGTACCAATTGAAGTTGCGAAGTAGTAACTGAAGCACGGAAATATTCCATATGATGAATCATGACAACGTACACACATTACATCATCAAAACATATCAAATACAATCACCAAAAGCACACAAACATCACTATAGTACGTAACGAAACGTACACACATTGCTAGGTTTGCCAATTAAATTGCTTTATGCTTACACATGATATATTACTGTACATCATTTGACAATTTCCTGTACATGAATCCTGCAGGACAATAGTCCATCATTTAATTTCTTTCTTCTTCACAAAATGACATTCTTCGATCTTCATCTACATCCATGCAAATGCAAGTATATACATGCAGGCATGCAGCCCATGTTCACACACATGCTTCAGATTCACACTTCCAATAATGCATTTAATTCTTCCGGTTAATATTAATATTGAGGCCGCCGTCTGTCTCTGCACCACCATCAAGGCTGACATTCTCGGAATTAACCTTAACGTTCATGTTTCGCTCGATCTTATCCTTAACTATTGTGGCTACAAAGTCCCTCGTGGAATCTAGTGTGCTTAAGCTATAGCTTCAATTCATCATCATGGATTTGTTGTCTCATTCATATGTCGTGAAGTGATTTCATGTTTGGATTACATATTTGCTTGTATTCATGTTTTATGTTTGCTTTTATCGTTACTAGGGTGGCTGGTGATCCATATTTTACTAGCTACAAATTTGTTTTGATGTACTAAATACTATTATTTGTACAATGTATCCAAAATCATTATTCCATCTCTAACCCTGAGAAGATCAATAATATTGAATAATATATCACTTCATTTGCATTAGTTAAAAGACTCTGTTACATGAAAATCTATATATATATATCTATCTATTTATATATATATATTTTTTTATATATATATATATATAGAATCATGCTCTAGTGAAACGAGGAGTTATAGTGAAACGAGTGTACTAATCTAGAGCGTTGGATGAGAATAGAATTGATGGCCATGCTTTAATCTAGAGGGTTGCAAAATAAGCTGGTGGATTCACCCACACATGATTTCTCCATTAGCTTGATTTGTGGGATTTGTTTTACCCCCAAATCTTTCCATAACAGAAGCAAAAGATGCTCTAGTAAATGATTTTCCTCTCTCACGATTCTCTCTCTCTCTCATTACTCTCTGACGGTGGAGCGGTTTCCTCCTCATCTTCCTCCCTCCTCCGGCACCCTCCCCCGTTCTCCGGCCGCCTCCTCCATAGTCGGTGACGAGAAGCTTGCCGGCGCCCTCCCCCATAGTCGGCCTCTCTCTTTCATTTCCCATCACGTGTCTCTTTGTCAATCGCCATCGACGACTGGAAGTGGTCTTCTCGCCATCGTCGACTGGAAGTGGTCTTCTCGCCGTCGTCTTCTCGCCATCTTCATGTCGCCTTCGTCTTCCCTCTCTCGTCTCCTTTCTCCGAGTAGAAGTGCGCCGTCATCGTTGTTTTCGGCTTTACACTTGTCTCTTCCATTTACCGACATCTCAACCTTCACTTTCATCTCATCCCTTGCGTCGATCTCTCCAGCGCCGCCATCATCTTCGTATTCGGTCGCCGATTAAAGGTAACCCTAAAATCGTTTTCGTCTTCGCCTTCAATTTCCATTCAATTTTGTAAACGATTTCTTCAATTTGGAGTTCTAATATAGAAATTTCAATCGATTTTGCTCATGTAATCACCATTGTCGCAGATTGTCACCGACCTCCCTTCATCGTTGGTTGATTTTATCGTCTTCGTGCTCTGGTTCATCATCTATGTATGATATTCAAATATACTTGTATGATATGCAATTTGTAATTATGGATTATTTCTTTGGTTGTGAATGTGATATTCATTTGTGTGGATTGGATATGCATTTTCCATACAGTAATATGCAGAATATACTTGTATGATATGCAATTTGTAATTATGGATTATTTCCTTGGCCGTGAATATGATATTCATTTGTGTGGATAGGATATGCATTTTCCATACATTGATATGCATAATATATGCAGTGTATATATTGGTTTTCCCCTATTTTATCATTATCGTCTTCTTAATCGTTACGTTCAACCTATAATAGCAACAAGCACTTTGCGTCTGTAGGAAACAAGCACCTCAACATGAGCACGACTAATAGATATTCAGAAATACTTGAACGATATTCACGATATTTATTTTGATATGCAAAAAGTTTCAAATAGTTTGAATACAAATATTTTAAATTGGAATATCAACTACCACATAGTGCATATCTATTCAGAGTTTATGAATATCAGTATGTATACGACTAAACATGATAACGAATAACAGATATTCAAAATTACATAAACGATATTCATGACTAATACACAGTGTATGCATGAATATCAATACTAGAGACATGCATATCAAATACAACGATGCGAATATCATTTACAGAGACATGAATATCACTCTGTAGCTTTTGGATTAGTTTATCACATGCGGCTATGGAGGAGTTGAAGGATATGAACGAATCTTCTAAAGAGAGATTTAAGGAATGTGATTTGATTTGGTTTCTCTCTCTTAAATATTCAATCCTTTTTTAGCATTTAAAAATTAAAAGCATAATTAAATCTTCTCTCATATCTATAACTGACTTATTTGAGCATGATCTTGTGCATGTAACCACAGCCTACCTATTATATATCCTATTAATCCATCTGTCCATTACCTCTCATCTAACGTCCTAGATTTGTCCACTCATTTTATCACAAGACTCATTTTACCTGAGCGTCCCTCTATATATATATATATATTAAAGCTTGCTCTTTTTGAGTTATGAGAGTATTTGTATGCCCATATTGTTGAAGTGTTTTTTCCCTCATTTTAGTTTGTTATTATATTAATAATTTAACAAAATATACATCATAATTCTTAACCAAATCTCATCGTATAGATATTGTAGATTTGAATTATTATTTCTAATTCGAAATTCAAACTTATGTAAATTCCTTTTGCTTGCGCAACCAAACTTACGATTTTAGCATATCTAATCTAAAAAAACAAACTTGACATGCACGGGGCCATATATAGATATTTTATGATTGAGCTTATGATAATCGGATTCCGTAAAGTTAACCAACCTTTACTCACCTATTAACAAGAACTGCCAAGTTCGAACCAACAAATCATAATAACATTTATTTTTGAGATTGTCAACTATGAATTTCCACTAAACCTTACATATATGTTAACATTTAATCCACCAATTATTTTGAGTATAAATTTCATATATACAAATTAATATACAGTCATTAATTTGTGGTTTTTTAAACGTAGACCGCCCTGTGTGTCATATAATTTCTTCTTCAATCGATCTATTCTCCCATCAACGACATTCTTTAATATTTTCCCTCCATTTACAATACATATTTTAATATGCTATGTTGATAAATACTATTTTTTCTTGAGTATTAGGATAAAAGGTTTTTGATTATAAGAATTTAATTTATTAGGTGGTCTTTAAAATCTCATGTTTGATTTGCATTTGTCATTGTTTTAGAATGAAATTATACTATAATTTTGAAGCACTCTTGAGTCCAGATTGTTAGCATACTATATGTGAAAAACTTATGTACATTAACCAATCAATTTAGTAAATCAACACACTATTAATATCCCATTAGTTTTCAATTTTTTATCACTCCATTAAATTAGATATCTTAAACTAAAATAATTTAATGATATATATATATTAAAGTTTTCCCTTTTGAGCCACCAGAACAATTCTAGGTCCATTTTTTTAGTTTTCTTATTATTCTATTATTATATAAATAAATAAATCAATTTTAAATTATTAAATCTTAATAAAATTTGTACCAATAAATCTTTAAAATTCTCTATTCATTTATGACAAAAACTTTTTAAAAAAATTGTAACAATATTTTATTAGCATAATTCTTAACAATATTTGATTCTTCGATCATGTGCATTCTACTATGACTTCTTATTTTGTTTATCTTCATATTTGATTAAATTATTTATTTCAAAATTAATAATGATATGTTATCAGTTAATAAACCAAATATGTATAATTTAGCCAAATATAAAACAAAAAATAATAATCAAGTCCACGTGTTATCATTTAAATTGAGTCTTACTTATTAAATTATTTAGTTTTATATGTGCTGATTTTCAAATATTTCCACCCAACTAAACAACTTTAATGTTTACCTTAACTAATTCATCAAAATCCCAAACTATCTTTTATAAATATTTGATTTATTTTATACATATTTCAAAAATATTTAATAAATATCCTACTGGTTATAGTTGGCAAATCATTCGTACTAACCACCTACTAATAAGGTCAAGCTTACCAATCCATCATTCATTCATTACCGCTATCAAGTTTTGCTCTTACCCTTTTTGTAACTGATATACTTTTTTTCTAGCAATATATGAATGATGAATTATTACTAGAGCTGTCAATCGGGTCGGTCAAGTCGGATTCGGTTCGGTTATTTTCGGTTCGGGTTGAGAACGGGTCGGGTCATTTCGGATAACAGGTCAAGCCGGTCGGGTCAATACAGGTCAGCGGGCGGTTCGGGTTAACCAACTGGTCAAGAGCGTCATTTTTTAAATATTTTGTTCACTATTTAAATATTATTAAATAGTTAAAAACTAATTTAAATATGTCAAAATAAGTTGGAATGGATTAAAATAATAATAACATTATTAATTATTTTATTGTAATTGATATTAGTAGACCAAAATCATATTTTATTTTTATTTTTTATTTATAAATTTATAAATTTCTACATTATAAAAAATTATATAAGTACAACAATGTTTTTTTAGGATATTAAGCATATTATCATTATTTATATGTCATTTACCATATTATTTTATTTTATATTTTAATAATACTCCATATTTATTCGTTAATCGGGTCGGGTTCGGTCTCGGTAAATTCGGGTTCGGTAACTTCGGGTTATCAAAATTTTCGGTCGGGTCAGGTCGGGTCCAAAAGCGGGTCGGTCAGGTCGATAAAACGGGTTCGGTAATTTTTTGACAGTATTAATCAATACCCATCATATATAAGACCATAAGTCAATAGAATATATAACTAGTGTAATACCCGTGCCTTGCACGGGATTTTTTTTATTTTATTTTACATTTGTAAAAATCGTATATTTTTATTATCGAATAATCATTGTTTCAATATATATTTGATTAGTTATTTAAATTAAAAATGACAAATTGACTAAACAAATTAAATATATAAAAAATTACATTATATAAAAAGAGACAGAACTCTCCATAACTTTATTAATCATAAAAATTGGTTAAGTAGTCTTACAAACATGCATAGCCACACTCTTTTACATGAATACTTGTAAAACGATAAAACATAATAAAAAAGTTCATTTAACTCTAATATATGAAAATGACACGCTAAACATAATAGATGGCACGATGTTCAAAATTGCTACAAATTATAAAAAAATTCCTTGTATACTACATTGGTTGTAGTATTATATCTCTTCTTGTCTTTGTCGTAAATCAAGATCTTCAAACCTTTCCTGCTAGTCACCCTTGAAGAAGCAACATAAAATTGACCATGACTGAAAACAGGGCGTGGAAGATACTGAAATACCCCAAAGGTTATAGAATGGCAAAATGGTAAATAAATTTTCGGGATTTATAAAATCAACAAATGGGCAAATTAAAGGGAGAAAAACCAGATCTGGAAATTTGGGGCAAAAACTCCCTTCCGTCTTTTTCGTGCAGATCGTTGCTGCCTCGTGTTGCTATTCGTCCCTGCTCCTGCCCATCGCTGCTGTTGCTGAAGTGCTCGTTGGTGGCTGCTCTTTTCGGCGTCAAGGAGCCGCGCCGAGCTGTTGTGAGGAGCCGCTGTTGGCTGCTGCGCTGAGTGCTGTAGTTGCCGGATTTGCTGCTGCTGAAGAGTGAAGTCGCGAGCTGCTGTGTGAGCCACCACTGTTGGAGCAAGACCGCCAGCTGTTGTTCGTCACTGGTGTTGTTCGCTGTTTGGTGCTGTTCGCTGAAGGGAGAAGCCATAATCTGTTGTTCGCTGATGCTGAAGATCCGCCGTTGCTGCTGCTGTATTTCCGGCAACGAGAGGGGCAATTCCGATGGCCACAGATTGGTTGTCAACAAGGTAAGTGTGGGTTCTTCAATCTGATTTTAGGGTTGCGAATTTCTACTGTCTTTGGTTGACAGATTGGGCTGAATTCAGGGGTTAGACAACAATATTTTGTTGATTGGCTGATTGTGTTGTTGTTGTGCAGTCCAGCGATCGGTTGGAGTTTGGTTGATTTATGTGTGGTTTGCTGAGATTTGGAATTTGAGGTATGAATTTTAGGGTTTGAATTTGGGGGTTTTGTTAGTAGTGGATTGTATGAGTAATTAATGCCAGGGATTTGCTCGGATTGTTTTCGCAGGTTCGTTCGAGTTGGTTGGAGGTCTCTGAGGTCGTTGTTGTCGAGTTTGAGGCAAGAGGATTCTTGCTAACCTTTTCTATATTTTTATAAATTACTTTTGCTTCCTATCTGATTCAGTAATTGATTTTATCATTGTCTGAGTAAGTTAATTTGGATTATTGGTTGTGGAATTACTTGGTTGAATGTGTGTGTGTGTGTGTGTGTGTGTTAGTATTTGTCTCGTGTTGGATATTGATTGAGTGCTTGGATATTGGTCTTGTGTTGAATATCGATCGTATGCTTGATTAGTGGTTTGTTGATAGATATTGGTTTGTTATTTGATATGGTTGCATGTGTGGATATTGGTTTAGTTGCTTGACATTGGTGGGTTTCTTGGATATTGGGTTCATGTTGAATGTTGATTGTGTGAATAATTATTGGTCATGCATTGGATATCGGTTGTGTGCTTTGGCCTTGGTTCTGTGCTGGATAATTATTGGTTTTGTATTGAACCTGGTTGAATGTGTTGGTTGTTATTGCCTTGTGTTGTGTTTTGATTGAATGTTGATGTGGTAGTTGGTTGTAACTAAATGTGATTGATTGATGATTGGTTGGTTGTGGAGCCGGGGTGAGGGTGTGACCTCATCCGACCACATGAGGGTGTGACCTCCGTTGGTTCAGGCTAGGCCGGGGTGATTGATAGCCTCACCCGACCACGTGAGGGTGTGACCTTTCGTTGGTTAATGGTCATCGTTGGATGGTTGAAAGTCCCATCCGGTGGTGGGTTGGATCGGGTGTTGGATTGTGTGTGTTGGCTGTGGTGTGTGTTGACAATTATGTGAGTTGGCAATTGTGTATGTGTTGGCAGTTATGTGTATTGGTTTTGTGATGATGTTGGTTGTGTGATTGGTTATTGGTTTGTATTGGACGTTTTGACTTAGATATAGTTGGTTAACCTTGGTCACGTGTTAGTAGTAACATATGTTATATGTTTCGTAGAGTTGATAATTGAGGTGTTAGTAATAGAGAGAAAGTGAGATTGGATGTGTTAGTAGTAAAGTTGAATTGGATCGTTTTATTCGTTTATACTTGGGGTGATGTTGAGGTTGGATTGAATGAGGTTAGCATATTAAAGAGTTGGACAAGAATGAGTAATTAATGGTTATGTGATAGTGTGTGTATATGTTTTGATGTGTGGCTGGTTGGTGTGATAATGGTTAAGTGTAGTTATGATGATATATATATATATATATATTGTATGGCATGTTGTTGTTTGGTATTCTTTGATTGTTGTGATACTTCTCTGGTTTTAATCTGTTTTAGCTTGAGGAGTCTTGCCAGTCTTGATGGAAGACTGACCAACTTCGGTTTACGTGCCGCGGTTGGCTGGGGTATCGGGTCCCCCGGTCAACCAAGCTTTGCAGGTTTGCAGCAACAAGCGGGTTCTGGATCGCAGATTGGTCTTCACAGTTAAAGATTTGGTTTTGATGCGAATTTGAAAAGGTTGCATTAAATGCTTGTTGTTTTGGATATAAACGTATGCACTGATTTGGGATGAAATATTTAAGAATTGTTTCAACTTGAAACGGGAATTTTCATGTTGACAACTTTTGTGTATTTGGAAGAGTTTTGGATTTCTTTTCTTTTAAAAATCCGCCTTATAGTCCTTCGGAACTATGGCACTGTAGCACCTCTGGCCCGGGGTGTTACAGGAATTGGTATCAGAGCATTTACGTTCGAAAATGTTTTCAAAAGTTTGACGTGGAAAAAGATTATTCGCCAAAACTGTGAAGCAATCGTGTGATTAGAAGACCCTTGTTGTTATGTATAGGTAAGTTTGTGTTTGATATATTTTATATGTGATGTTAGTGTTGTTGAGTAATTTTATGATGTGTTCCCTGGTAAGTGGGACGTGTTGGAGATTAATAAGGTAAGTGTGGGTGTGATAGAGGATGAAGTCGTTGGGCTTATCGTCAAGAGGTTGAGGCAGCTAGTCTAGTAGTTGATGATTCGGTATGAAGTTGTTGTGTGTTGCTGTTACTGTCAAGAATGAGAAAGATAGATTGAGCACTTTCAGAGATGATTGTATTCAGAGATGAAATCTTGATGGTGATGCATAATTGTGAATTCTTGAGTATACTGATGAGTGTTGATCAGGGAGACTGTTATATATGATTTTGATCAGATTATTGATGTTGGAAGTAGTAAGAAATAAAAAACTAGGTATGCATCTGAAAAAGTGGGATTTTACGACTATGGATTCAGCTGAGTTGAGAAGCAGAATGTGTATGTGACTACAGGAAGATGACAGTTACTGTAACAGCAGATAAGGGTTTAGTGCATGTGTTTGAAGGTCATGATCCTAAGGACTCTGGAAGAATTTTTATGTGCGATGACAACTGCAAAACTGTTAAGAAAAGGTTGTGCCGGTTTTGTGTGTATGTTGAGATTGAAAGAGCAGATAGAGAAACTTATGAAGTTATGCTTTATTAAGCCAAGTGCTTCTCTTTGGAATGTGCATGTATTGTTGATGAAAAAGGAAGGATGATTCCTTTTTGACTTTGTCTGGATTATAATGAGATGGATTAGGTGATAGTCAAGAATAAGTATCCGCTTCCCCGTATTGATGACCTGTTGGATCAATTGCCAGGAGATGCAGTGTTTTCAAAGATTGATTTGAGATCAGGTATCCTCAGTTTAGGATTCGAGAGAAATATATTCATGATACTGTCTTCAGAACTAAGTATGATTACTATGAGTTAGTTGTGATGCCTTTCGGGTTGACTAATGCTTCCGCGGATTTCAAGGGTTTAAGGAACTGATGTTTTTAGAAAGTACTTGGATTATTGTAGTGATTTTTATTGATGATATTTTAGTATACTCTCGGAGTAAGAGGGGCTACGAGAACAACCTTAGAATGTTAAGGAAATTGGGAGTTTTCTCGGACTGACAGATTACTATAGGCGATTGTGGAAAATTTTTCTAAGGTTGCGTAAGGCTAAGAATTTTGGATGGGACAGGAAATGTCAGGAGAGAGTTTCGAAGAACTCAAGAGGTGTTTGATTAGTGCGTTAGTGTTTTTTTTTCCGCAGGGTACAGAAAGGTTGTCATCTACAGTGATGTGTCTAAGCAAGGTCTGAGTTGCGTTCTAATGCAGAATGGGAAGGTCATTGCACCTGTTTCTCGTCGGTTCAAACTGTATAAGAGAAAGTTAAACATGAGACAAAGATGGTGGTTAGAATTGATTAAGGATTATGATATAGATATCGTTTCTCATCCAGAAAGGTCTAATGTGGTAGCTGATGCTTTGAGTAGGAAGTCGACTCCCGAGCAAATGATTGCATGCTTGACAGTTCAGCCGGGATTGCAATAAGAGTTGGTGAAGGGTGAAAGTGAAATTGGTTCGAGAAGGAACGGACGCAGCTAAATGCGATGGAATGTTGAGTGAGATATGCAGTGAGATTGCTCAGGGAAGAGTGCCCGGATTTTTGTTCAGGAGGATGGAGTATTGTGATTTCAGATCAGTTATGTGTGCCAACTGATAAAGATATTAGAGAATGGATTCTCAAGGAAGGTCATTCCCTTGGTGAAAGTGTTATGGTCTAAGCATGGAACAACATAAGAGACTTGGGAACTAGAGTCAGTCATGCGAGACAGATATCCGAACCTGTTTTGATCTTAGTTTCGAGGACGAAACTCTTATAAGGGAGGGAGAATGAAATACCCCAAAGGTTATAGAATGGAAAAATGGTAAATAAATTTTCGGGATTTATAAAATCAACAAATGGGCAAATTAAAGGGAGAAAAACCAGATCTGGAAATTTGGGGCAAAAACTCCCTTCGATCTTCTTCGTGCAGATCGTTGCTGCCTCGTGTTGCTATTCGTCCCTGCTCCTGCCCATCGCTGCTGTTGCTGAAGTGCTCGTTGGTGGCTGCTCTTTTCGGCGTCAAGGAGTCGCGCCGAGCTGCTGTGAGGAGCCGCTGCTGGCTGCTGCGCTGAGTGCTGCAGTTGCCGGATTTGCTTCTGTTGAAGAGTGAAGCCGCGAGCTGCTGTGTGAGCCACCACTGTTGGAGCAAGACCGCCAGCTGTTGTTCGTCACTGGTGTTGCTCGCTGAAGGGAGAAGCCACAATCTGCTGTTCGCTGCTACTGAAGATCCGCCGTTGCTGCTGCTGTAATTCCGGCAACGAGAGGGGCAATTCCGGTGGCCACAGATTGGTTGTCAACAAGGTAAGTGTGGGTTCTTCAATCTGATTTTAGGGTTGCGAATTTCTACTGTCTTTGGTTGACAGATTGGGCTGAATTCAGGGGTTAGACAACAATATTTTGTTGATTGGCTGATTGTGTTGTTGTTGTGCAGTCCAGCGATCGGTTGGAGTTTGGTTGATTTATGTGTGGTTTGCTGAGATTTGGAATTTGAGGTATGAAGTTTAGGGTTTGAATTTGAGGGTTTTGTTAGTAGTGGATTGTATGAGTAATTAATGCCAGGGATTTGCTCGGATTGTTTTCGCAGGTTCGTTCGAGTTGGTTGAAGGTCTCTGAGGTCGTTGTTGTTGAGTTTGAGGTAAGAGGATTCTTGCTAACCTTTCCTATATTTCTATAAATTACTTTTGCTTCCTATCTGATTCAGTAATTGATTTTATCATTGTCTGAGTAAGTTAATTTGGATTATTGGTTGTGGAATTACTTGGTTGAATGTGTGTGTGTGTGTGTGTGTTAGTATTTATCTCGTGTTGGATATTGATTGAGTGCTTGGATATTGGTCTTGTGTTGAAGATCGGTCGTATGCTTGATTAGTGGTTTGTTGATAGATATTGGTTTGTTATTTGATATGGTTGCATGTGTGGATATTGGTTTAGTTGTTTGACATTGGTGGGTTGCTTGGATATTGGGTTCATGTTGAATGTTGATTGTGTGAATAATTATTGGTCATGCATTGGATATCGGTTGTGTTCTTTGGCCTTGGTTCTGTGCTGGATAATTATTGGTTTTGTATTGAACCTGGTTGAATGTGTTGGTTGTTGTTGCCTTGTGTTGTGTTTTGATTGAATGTTGATGTGGTAGTTGGTTGTAACTAAATGTGATTCATTGATTGATGATTGGTTGGTTGTGGAGCCGGGGTGAGGGTGTGACCTCATCCGACCACGTGAGGGTGTGACCTCCGTTGGTTCAGGCTAGGCCGGGGTGATTGATAGCATCACCCGACCACGTGAGGGTGTGACCTTTCGTTGGTTAATGGCCATGGTTGGATGGTTGAAAGTCCCATCCGGTGGTGGGTTGGATCGGGTGTTGGATTGTGTGTGTTGGCTGTGGTGTGTGTTGACAATTATGTGAGTTGGCAATTGTGTATGTGTTGGCAGTTATGTGTATTGGTTTTGTGATGATGTGGGTTGTGTGATTGGTTATTGGTTTGTATTGGACGTTTTGAGTTAGATATAGTTGGTTAACCTTGGTCACGTGTTAGTAGTAACATATGTTATATGTTTCGTAGAGTTGATAATTGAGGTGTTAGTAATAGAGAGAAAGTGAGATTGGATGTGTTAGTAGTAAAGTTGAATTGGATCGTTTTATTCGTTTATACTTGGGGTGATGTTGAGGTTGGATTGAATGAGGTTAGCATATTAAAGAGTTGGACAAGAACGAGTAATTAATGGTTATGTGATAGTGTGTGTATATGTTTTGATGTGTGGCTGGTTGGTGTGATAATGGTTAAGTGTAGTTATGATGATATATATATATATATTGTATGGCATGTTGTTGTTTGGTATTCTTTGATTGTTGTGATACTTCTCTAGTTTTAAACTGTTTTAGCTTGAGGAGTCTTGCCAGTCTTGATGGAAGACTGACCAACTTCGGTTTACGTGCCGCGGTTGGCTGGGGTATCGGGTCCCCCAGTCAACCAAGCTTTGCAGGTTTGCAGCAACAAGCGGGTTCTGGATCGCAGATTGGTCTTCACAGTTAAAGATTTGGTTTTGCTGCGAATTTGAAAAGGTTGCATTAAATGCTTGTTTTTTGGATATAAACTTATGCACTGATTTGGGATGAAATATTTAAGAATTGTTTCAACTTGAAACGGGAATTTTCATGTTGATAACTTTTGTGTATTTGGAAGAGTTTTGGATTTCTTTTCTTTTAAAAATCCGCCTTATAGTCCTTCGGAACTATGGCACTGTAGCACCTCTGGCCCGGGGTGTTACAGATACAAACCGACATTGGCAAGAGATTGGCCTTAGCTCTTGTTTATGGTCATAGCAAAACAGACACTCAAGGGAAACTGTCTTCGTTGAAACTTAAAAGGAAATGAAGTGTCTGACGGTGACATTATCATGCGAGGATTCAAAACCGTATGTCCAATATTGTTGCCTGAAATAATTCTCCCTTGTATGACATGACTGCCAAGCTGCATGGTTATCAATCTCGTCCCGTTGCATAAACCTGAAGTCTGATCAATATTTCGAAGTAGCATAATAGGGACCTCAACCTTATGTTTCAGTACATGATTCGGCAGACCAGAACATCTAATACTATTCAAGAAGTCAGACGAATAAATATTGGCATCACTATCTTTAACATAACTTGTCTTGCACAAACTATCGGAACTGAGATAGACCTTTTCATCACTAGGAAACGAAGACAATATATACTCATTAACTTTATCTACCTCTTCGTGTGTTGAAGCAAGAATTGCTCGTTCTTCAAAGTATGCTGGAGCCAACTGATCTTCCATAAGAGAGGGATAAACAGATTTGACAACTGCTGGAATCAGATCTAATTCATAATCCTTCACCAATAGTTCATCGGGAATTTCAATTTGCGCTTCCCCATCATTGTCAACACCTACAGTCCCATCTCCGATGCTTAATACCCAAGCAGAAAATTTATTTGCCTCTTGGATCTCAGATTTAGATGTACCTTGTTGAATCCTCATGTTTCTTGTCAGAGTAAGAACTTTGCAATGATCCCACAAATAAGAGGAATTAATTGTAGCAAAAACAACATCTTGCCTGCTACCTTTTGAGATAACGGGTAGGATTTGCCTAAAGTCTCCACCAAATACTACGACTTTCCCTCCAAAAGGCTGTTCTAAACTAAGAGGATTTGTAGCCCGTAAAATATCTCGTAACATCCTGTCTAAAGCTTCAAAACAGAACTTATTCGTCATGACAGATTCATCCAAGATAATAAGTTTGGAGGAACATATCAACTCAGAAAGTTCCGTACCTGAACATATATGACACGTTGAATCCTCATTAACTTGCAAAGGTATTTTAAACCTCGAATGAGCAGTTCTGCCACCAGGTATTAGGAGAGCCGCATTTCCACTTGAAGCAACAGTAAGGACTATTTCACCTTTTGACCTTATAGCCGACAAAAGTTCCCTCCATATATAACTTTTTCCTGTTCCACCATAACCATATAAGAAGAAGACACCCCCGTTATTTGATATAACAGCATTCATGATCTCATCATAAACCCCTTTCTGTTCCATTGTAAATGTAGAAAGTAATTGTGCATGCTCCTCGGCTAGAATTGTCGTGTCATATCGAAGTTCATCTCGTATAAGTTTGTTGGCACCTTCAAAAATAAGACTTGAATCTACAGGAGGCATGGTTTTGTAGTGACTCAAACTACTACCATTCCGTTGTACTAACTTGTCAATTTCGGCAAGAGCGTAGTTTTGTAGTTGCTCATCTGTTAGATGCAAATCTACATATATATAGCATGCACGTGTCACAACAATTAAATGAGTACAATATCTGCATGCAAGAGTAAATCAAATGCAGTTAACATTATGATCATGTAGACATTAATACTGAAATGCATACCCTCAATTCGTAGAATTCTCCTCTATTTGTTGACAATATCATCTGCTAGAAGCCTCCATGTCCGTTCCCAAACAAACTCTGGATTTGACATGCTATCAGACAACAACATAAATACATATAGACTCCTAATGTAGTGCACCGATCCCCAAAAACTTGCTTCAGTTATCCCATCTATGCATTCTCTTTCATCATCTAACAACTCCAATGTATAGCAAGCTTCTTTAAATGTAGAATAAACTATACCCTCAACAGTCCGTAAATCTTCATAGCATGTTGGTCCTTTAATATGATTCAACATAATTCTAAGATAATACTTATGGCCACTACCTGGAGGTACATGATAAATCCTTCCAACTGAACCACGTCTATCACGTTTTTTCCAATGTTTAGATGAAGGTACCTAAACAAATTTCTCTAGAAATTCATAATATGTCAAATCTTTACCTTCTGGAAACTTCTTGTTAGACGCAATCCATTGGACAAACATTGATTTTTCACTTTCATGATCATTTAATACTGCATCAATAGGATCATCATCATCAAATAAAATACTTTCCTCACCAGGAAGGTGCAAATTCAACCATTGAACAATAGGAGTCATGTAATGAATATCAAAGCCAAAAATCCTCCAAGCAGCTTCACACGCCGATATATAGCGGCAATTGTAGTAGCTTTTAATTTCGTCCATGCCATCATCACCGAAATTGTTTGCATCAGACCTTGTTATTGCAACAATGACGCGATCATGCCCTTTATTTATGTACTTGAACAGATACTTGATAGAGCCCGATCGATTGCACCATTTAACGTTTATATGTGCATTGTACTTTAAGAGAAGAAATGCATTGTAAGGAACCACATACCGATTATCAAGGGGAACTCCACTCTTTTCGATCGTTCTACCATCTTCACGCCTTTTATATACAGGGTATCCATCTTCATCAACAAACGTATGTTCAACAAATTGTTTTGGAAAGTACTTTATACACTTTTCATCTGCCATACACGGAGATGATGGATTAGAAGCTCCGCATGGACCATGCATCATGAAATTTGTCACCGCCTTGTATAAATCAGCATCCTCTATTGGGTGTGGAATTTTAGCAGAGATGACCTTATCAATATCTGTAGTGGTTGGCAACTTAGATTCATTATCCAGAAACAACAAAATATGGGCATGAGGCAAACCACGCTTCTGGAATTCGATTGTGTAAATAACTGCACAACATCCAAATGACTTAATAAATACAAATGATCAAATATATTAAATTAAAGAATAAATTGAAACATATATAGACTATAAACTTCCGAGCTTTATAAATTAAAAAAAAAAGTGAAACAACAACTAAAGTAAGGAAAGTCGATAGAGACGTTACCCGAATTAACCTTGCCAAATATTTTTTTAACTTTGAAATCTTTTACCATGGACTCCAGTTTCATGTGGAAGACTCTACATATAATGTCTGGACGATCCTCTGGATGTAGACCCCTTTCTTCGCAAAACTTTACAATTTCAGGCCATTTTGAATTGCATGTGAATGTTATGAATAGATCGGGATAACCATGGTGTTTGCATATTGCCATTGCATCTTGATAATTCTGCTGCATGTATCTCGGACCGCTTGTAAATGAACATGAAAACACTATTTGCTTTCCAGATGAGGCTGGTGGTGTCTGACCCTTGCTTGTTGCTGCTAAAAGATTTTTATATAAATCAGCCCGTATGTTCTGTTGATTAGTTCGATGGTAGTTCAACCTCTCTGCTTCAATCATCGTATAAACATCAACCAAGAACTATTGATAGAACTTTCTAGATAACCTCAGAGTCCCGGTTTTGCCTCGACGCTCGTGGATTCTAAACTGACAGAATTCTTTTAGCGTCACCCTTGTCCTCTTCCTTGCAGAAGTACTGCACCTTTCACTTAAAGCAATGTCAATCCTATAGCCATCCTCACCATAAGGGAATGCCAACGGATATTGAAGCGCAAGGTACGAAGGATGCAATTCATGAATCCGTTGTAATTGACCAGACCTTGTCTGAAGTATAATGTCCATGTGCGAGAGAGTTGTATCAATATCACCAAGAATAAGAGCAGCAACCTCGGAGCAGGTTGGGAGATTATATCTCCGAGCATCAGTGTTTCTTGTGCTAACCAGGCGCAACTTAAGATCTGCCACACCTTCATCCTTAAATCGATCTCTGGCCATTCTAAATGTCTTTGCATGGGGGTTGTGTTGATCTATCATCTTTCTCAACCCAGTCACAAGAGAATCATCAACTTTTTTTGACTCTAGAGCTGTCATAAGTAAACATCACAATAATATCTTAATAATAAAAATAATATTAAATAATCATCCATATTAACAAAATAAATATAAATATACGTAATTGACATACCTAATGGCACTGATTCTGTTTGAATCCTCGTTCTGAGTATCATATATATAGAGTTGAGAAAACTTTGGTGTTTCACCAGGAACTGGTAACAAACTCCCTATTCTGTGGAAATTTTGGCCATGCATTCGGTAACAATAAGGTCCACGACCTTTCCTCCCAAAGAGGTGAAAGCAAACATCATATTGTAAGCTATAATATTCTCACAAAATTGTTTGCTTTTTGGATGCCTATTTGTCAAAAGATTCTTCAGCAACGGGGGTGCCTATTGCAGCAATGGCAGCTCAATTTTTCCTTTCATGCCACATAAGGGAGATATATGACATATATCTTCGCTTGAAGGGTCTTGTATATTTAATCTTTCAGCATGCCATAGTAATGCACCACAGTGTAGACATTCATACACAACTTCACCGTGATCGAGGTATTGCACTACAAAATATAGATGAGCGTTAAAGGTCGATAAATCAAGTATTAAAAATAACACACACTGCTAAAAGATGTTTATTTTGAAATACATTCAGGACATTACAACATGTTAAACAATCTTAATGTAATACAAAAAAGAATCCTATTATCAGTACATAATAATAAAATTATTGATATTAATCATACCATTACTAATATTTGGTAATGTAGATGAACGCACTCGCAACACAGATGAAGTCGTAGGACCTGAACATTACATGCAAAGGAAATGATATATTATAAACAACGTCGGAAATAATATCATAAATGTATGTATAGCGATATATGAGACCGTAAAAGCTTCATAAGGAATTACCATTAACCGTAATAGATAAGGGTGTAGCTTCGGTACGTACAGAGTTATGAATATTTCCAAGTACATTTCCTGTACAAATGTTGCTAATTGTAGGGTATACATTATTTTGTAATTTTTATTTACTACGACATATTTTTTGCTTACCTGATTCAATTAGTGGTGTTCTATGCCTCTTATGCCTAATCGTATTCATTCTCAACATCCTCATGCGTCGAGCTATTTTGTAAAAGGAAAACAATTACAAATATTGTAAGGCAATAAATGACTATTTTATTTTATTGAACAACATCATACCTTGTTCAACTTTTGTTACGTCAATTTAATTGGTAAGACTCCCGTTTTGTAACGGATCTGCAAATAAATAAATATATCATAGTATAAATAGTGATGTAAGACAAAATATATTATAATACTTAAGAACATGACTTTATAAAACATAAATTTGTTACCATAGTTTTCCTTGTCATTGAGCCTTATAGGTAGAAGCAACGTCTTACCAGTTTGATCAACTATTGGTAAAATGTAAATCTGTCGGCGTAACATTGACGTACACTGCATAAATACATGGATATTAATATTTTTCTTTGTAAATTACAACTTATCCAAGATTAAAACATAACTACTATATTTACTATACTTACAAATTCAATTGAATATTACCATCACTTATATGTGGTACATTAGATGAACATCCTGACAATGTAGATGATTTTCTTGTACCTGAATATTAAAGTATTAAATAATGATAGATTAGTAATAACCTCAAACTTAAGATCATGCATGTATACCAATTAATAACTTAGAAAATAAATTTCATTAATGACTAACCATTAAATGAAATAGATAATGGTCTATCTTGGGTAAGTATGGAGTTTCTAATATTTCCAAGTATATTATATGCATAAATGTATGGTTAAGTAAATTTTACATTTATTTTAAATTGTAATTAAATATAATATATTTTTTCTAACCTGATTCGATTAGCGGTGTTCCATAACGCTTATGCCTTATCACATTCATTCTCAATTTCCTCCTCAATCGAGCTAATTTTAGAATGAAAATAAATATTAAATATTATAAATTAATAAATCAATCATTTCAGACCACTTTAAATAATACCATACCTTGCTCGACATTTTGTAGATGTTTTTGTTCTGTAAGCATGGCATTCTGCAATTGAACTGCAAATAAATAGTTATATCATAATGTACTTATTAATGATAGTAACACAACCTTTTTTATACTTAATAAAATATATAGTAAGAACAAAAAAGTGGTACCATAGTTTTCTTTGTCTGGAACAGTAATAGGTAAAAGTGAATTATGAAGGTTTTGATCACTTCTGTAGTGCAAAGTCATTGGAGTAGATGAATTTCTTGTAATTGAACAATAAAGAAATAAATAATAATAGATATTTTTTTTCCGAATAAGTAAACAATATAAATACTAATTAATTTTTGTTATAATTCTAAACATATTTAACTTTATTTTAAACATTATTTGTTTTCCACACAATTCAATTAAACATATATTGTATTATTGAACATCAAACACTTATTACAATAAAATGAAAAAACCGAGTAAATAGATAATCTACTAAAATAACAATTACTAACCATTTGAAATGTCGGACATTGGGATACGATCATTAACAAAAGAATTGGGAGTACCTCCAAGTCTAGATCTTGCATAATTAGTATAGTAGATTTCTGTTATAATTATAAACATATTTAACTTTATTTTAAACATTAATTGTTTATTGACACAATTCAATTAAACATATATTGTATTATTGAACATCAAAAACTTATTACAATAAAATGAAAAAATCAAAGTAAATAGATAATCTACTAAAATAACCATTACTAACCATTTGAAATGTCGGACATTGGGATTCGATCATTAACGAAAGAATTGGGAGTACCTCCAAACTAGATCCTGCATAATTAGTATAGTAGCTTCACGTAAGTATTTATATTTATTAGAAAAAATGTCTTCAAAATAAATACAAATATTGACCTGATCCATTTGAATTTGTCCGTTGTCGTTTCTCTCTAATAACAGCGAGTCTAAACTTTCTGTTATGTCGGGTTAATTTGTCCATAACAAAATCAACATGACAAACTAACATATAAACATTTAAATAAATCAATCTACATACCAAACATTTATTTTAATCTTATAAAAATACATAAACATGTTTAACTACTTAATTTAAGTATTTAAATATAATTCAATTATAAATATTTCTTTTAGTATTATAAAAAAAAATTATTTGTAAATACTAAAATGGACTTATTGGCCCAAAGGATATTTGTATAAATTGTAAATTTATAATGCAAATTTGAATTGGTTTAATGTGCCAATTTATGTAAAAAGTTATTATTTATATTAAAAATAATTTATCCCTTATATTGTATATCTAATATCACCAAATCTCAACATTATATTATTTTAGTTTTTATTCATACATACAATAGTCAATGGAACTTTTCAGATATATTTTACAAAGAAAATAAATAAAAATACAAACTTAACATTTAATATAAATATTTATTTATATGTGGACTATACCCTAAATACATAGCGTGGTAACAACAAATTTGTTAACCTCGGCCAAGCCCGTAACATTAACCTCGTTTGTTTGATAAACGAAGCCCATAATCTGATGCAAGTAATTGGGCCAAGCCCATAACATTATTCTCGAACATTTTACAGAGGTCGAAACCCTACCTCACTCCCTCATTTCCATTTCACTTCGGCGCCGCGTTTCGATTTCACTCTCGTTTTCTTTCTCCTTTCAATCTTTCCAATTCGATCCACATAGTTTCTTTCCTCTTTCAATCTTTCCAGATCTAGGATACTTTGAATTTCATCTTTCTGGAAATATCGTCCAAGCCTTCGTTTTGTTTTTGTTCAAATCTTCCAGATCCAAATTGGTTTTTTTCACAAAAAAACCCTCTGATCTACATGTTCCAAATCCGATTTATTATACATCCAAATTAGTTTATCAGAGATCCACAAAAAATTAGATTATTCTTCAATCTCGTTCAGATCTAGAGGACGACAAAGGACGACAACAGATTTGGATCTGGCTAAAGAAGGGTTAACTAAACCCTAATTATTTCACAGATCTAGAGCTTCATAAAGGTATTTAACATTTCTCTATTTTATTTCCTTCTCCGTATAATTTTTCGTTTTTAAATCATAGTCTGCCTTGTTTTGTGTCCAAAATTTTCAAACACAAAAATCGACCATTTTGTATTTCATGTTGTGTTTATTTTTTTGTTGCTTTATCAGTTTCGTATCTTGTGACTAATTTTTTTTTTCATAACATGGTATGACGACTTCTGGACATTGCTGAGGATGTGTTCATCTCTAATCGTCTGGAGCTTGATAAAGATACCTTGAATAAGGAGGCTATGGGGCTCTCCCTAGAGGCAACAAACAATAGGTATTTTTTACAACGACAAATGTCGTTGCATTGTCGTTGCGGGTAAGTCTGTAGCGATAGTATTTGCAATGACAGTTTTCGTTGCAAAAAATACCTTTTTTAGCAACGACATTAGTTGTTGCAGAATACCTGTCGTTGCAAAATATAATTTCTTCCATAAGATAGATGACAATCTATTGTAACGACATCTATAGTTGCAAAAGATCTTAATCTATTGCAACGACATTAGTCGTTGCTATAGCATTTGATTTATTGCAACAACATGCATCGTTGCGATAAATTAGGATCTATTGTATGATACTCACGATCTATTGCAGCGACATTAGTCGTTGCTATAGCATTTGATTTATTACAACGACATGCATTGTTGCGATAAATTAGGATCTATTGTATGATACTCGCAATCTATTGCAACGACATCTGTCGTTGCAATCTATTGCAACGGCATCTGTCGTTGTAATAAATCAAATGCTATAGCAACAAGTAGTATTGTTGCAATAAATCATGATCTATCACCTTTTGCAACGACAAAACTGTTGTTCTCATCCTGCTCAATGTGTTCCATCATATCCAAATATTCCATAAAATTCAATTCAAATATTACAATATTCTTCCATCCTCCTTAATTTAACCAAAAATGAAATACCCCAAATAAGATAAGGATAATGGCATAATGGTAAATTAATTATGGGATTACTTAAATATGGGAGAAAGGGGAATTTGGGGATTTAATCCCTAAACTCATTCGGTTGTCTCTCTCTCTCTCTCTCGTGTGAGTTCTTCAGCCGAGCAGCCCAACTCTTCCTCCTCCTCCTCCGCTGGTGTCCGTGGTGGTGTGGGTGCTGGTTCGCTGATGCACAGAGCCGAGCCGCGAGCAGCCGCTGCTCTGCTGGTGTTGTTGTGGTGCTGCGTGCGGGAGCTGCATTCTGCTGGGTGGCAGAGTCATGGGTGCTGGTGTCCGCTGACGTCTGTGGTGGTTGTTGCAGTTCGTGAGCTGCTGTCGTGGTTGTTGTGGTGCCGACCGCCGCTGTGCTCCGACGACGAGAAGGGGGTGAAGGTGATTCTGGTGGCTGTGCAGGGGAGTGTCAACGAGGTGAGTGTGGACTTTGGGTTTGCTGAACTTATGGACATAATTAAGAAATTTGGGGTATTCGGACAGCACATATATATATATATTTGATTGTTTGCTGAATTTTGGTGAGTTGCATGTGTGGGATTTGGAATGAAATTGTTGATTTGTGCAGCAAGGATACGAATTTGAAGTAATTGGAATTGGATTAATTTGGGTGTGATTTCCCTTAATTAATTAAGTGGATTTGTGGGGGTTTGCTGAGATTGGGATTTTAGAGTTTAATTTTAGGGTTTGAATTTGGGGGTTTTGTTAGTAGTGGATTTGTATGAGTAATTAATTCCAGGAATTTGCTCGGATTGATTTCACAGGTTCGTTCGAGTTGGTTGGAGGTCTCTGAGGTCGTGGTTGTAACACCCCGGGCCAGAGGTGCTACAGTGCCATAGTCCCGAAGGACTATAAGGCGGTTTTAAAAGAAAAGAAATCCAAAACTCTTCCAAATACATAAAAAATCATCAACAATAATCCCTGCTCAAGATTGAATCAATACTAAAACCTGTCATCCAGTTAATGCAACAATTTATATCCAAAACACGGAAGCGAATACAACATTTTCAAATCCGATGCAAAACAAAATCTTTAACTGTGAAGACCAATCTGTGATCCAGAACCCGCTTGTTGCTGCAAACCTGCAAAGCCTGATTGACTGGGGGACCCGATACCCCAGCCAACCGCGGCACGTAAACCGAAGTTGGTCAGTCTCACGAAAGACTGGCAAAACTCCTCAAGCCAAAACAGTTTCAAACACAAATATATATATATATATATCACCAATCAACTCACAACAACGACAACACGCCACAATGTATACATATATATATAATATCATAATTACACTTAATCATATCAACCAACCAAAACCAACCACATCTCAAAACATAAACACACTCTGCCACATAACCGATCTGAATAACCATTCTTATCCAACTCTACACTATACTAACCTCTTCAATCCAACCTCGACATCATCACAAACATAAACGAATAAAACGATCCAATCCAACTTTCTCTCCAATACTAATACCTCCATCATCAACCCTATAAAACATGCATATATCTTACTACTGACTTACAACCAAGACTAATCAATTACTGAACTCCCTACTGCACTAACACATCCAATTAACCTTCACATTAACAAACACATAAGCATCAACGAGACAATCATCACATAATACCAACATAACAAAACAACGACCCAGGCCAACCACCCTTCCGGCGCCGCCTGTTCGTTAACCTGGACCGCAACTCATACGCTCAAATTCAAACCATGTTGGCCCACACCCTCAAGATGGGAAAACCATCCTTCACACTCAATCCATACAACCGACCTTCATAATCCACTAGCTGTCACCAACAACCCCACCAACATAAATCCACATCACCATAGCTAAAATAGATAATATTTAACAAGTCAAACTAGCCAACAATCAATATCCAACATAAAACCAATAACCAAACACACAGTCAATATCATCACTCAACTACTTAATCAAGTACACAACTAATATTCATCAAAAAACCACTTAATCAGGTATAAAACCAATATCAATACATAACCAACACACACAACCACCAACACCTCCAATCCAACCTCCGTCTCGACCACCACATCACCGGGTGAGACAATTAACACACACTTTCCGGATGGGACTTTCACCATCCAACCCTTGGTCCTTAACGACGTAGGCGTGCACCCTACGCGGTTTGGTGAGACTATCATCACTTGACCCTTTGACTCTGAATTAACACTGGCCCTTAACAACGTAGGAGACACTCGGTCCCTACGATGTTTGGTGAGGCTATCATCACCTGGCCCTTGGACTCTCAATCAACAACAATCCAACCACCACACCGACAACCAATCAATTATTACACACGACCTCTATTAACACATTTTCACACATATATATATATATATATACAACCAAGAAACTTTAAAATCAATAATCCAATCAATCCACGACAATCAATCCACAACAATCAATCCATAACAATTAATCTGCCACAACCAAACAACAACAATCAATCCACATCAATCAATCCCAGCATACACACATTCACACACAAACGCACAATCCCATCATACAACTGCCAGCACGCACACAATTTAACACACAACCGCCAACACACACAGGTGTCGACATACACAACCCAACACACACACACAAGTGTCAACAAACACTATCAACAACAATCAATCACGTTTAGTCACAATTGACTACCACGTGAACATTTATTCAACACGATACGAGACAAAATACTAACACACGCACACACACCCATTTTCAACCAAGTATCAATATAGTCAATTAATCCAATTTAAATCGCTCAAGAAATGATAAAATTAATTATGAAACACTAGGCATAAATCAATTTATAAAAATTATATAAAGTTAGCAAGAATCCTCTTGCCTCAAGTCGAACCACAACGACCCCAGAGATCTCCAACCAACTCGAACGAACCTGCGAAATCAATCCGAGCAAATCCCTGGCATTAATTACTCATCCAATCCACAACCAATAAAACCCCAAATCAAACCCTAAAATCAAACCCTTAATTAATTAGGCCAAATCACATCCAAAATCAATCCAAATCTCAATTCAATTTATGCCTGCGCAATTCAATTGAACCTAGCAAATCAAATCCAAATTCAACCCCCAAATTCAAACCCTAGAATCATACCTCCAATCCAATCTCAGCAAACCCCCACAAATCAACCCAATTGCTCCAAAACAAAGTGTGGGCTCGCCATGGGAGACGACAACCACCAACTGAGGAGGAGAGGTAGCGAGCGGCTCCAGCATAAATCAACAGCGACACCAGCGCAACCACACCAGCACGCGGCTCGACCACCACAGGCACAGCACCAACCACCTTCAGCACGCATGGACGGAGGAGACCGAGCTGGGCATAACTGGGGAGGAGGACGACGTTGGCTTCACCGGAGATACGCGAAACAGGGGCTCGCCGGAGAAGAAACAGAGGAAGCAGCTGAGCAGCTGGGCTCTCCGGAGGGGACGACTGAACACGAGAGTCGGAAGAGGGAGCGGTGCACATGGGAAGCTCCATGAGAGCTCCACGAGAGGTTCACCGAAGACAAAGACAAGGGTTGATCCCTTTTGTCCCTTTTCTGATTTTCTTCCCCCAAAAATCTGCTTTTGATCCACTTTTGTGATTTTAATAAAGTCCCAAAATCTTATTTACCACTTTGCCATTTTTATATCCTTTGGGGTATTTCAGTGGTTGTCGAGCTTGAGGCAAGATAAATCTTGCTAACCCTTCGTATATTTTATAAATTACTTTTGTCCCTATATTGATTCAGTAATTGATTTAGCCTTGTCTGAGTAAATTAATTTGGATTATTAGTTGTGATTTTTCTTGGTTGAATATGTGTGTTTGTCGACACCTGTGTGTGTTGGCGGTTGTGTGTTGGATTGTGTGCATAATTATTGGTCATGCATCGGATACCAGTTGTGTGTTTTGTTATTGGTCTTGTGCTGGGTATTGATTGTTTGCTTGATTGTTGGCAGATATTGGTTATGTGTTGGATTATTGGATGTAGAATTACGTAGTTGAATATGTGTGTGTGTGTGTGTGAATGTGTGGGTGTGTTAGTAATTGTCTCGTGTTGTGTTTGATTGAATGTGATGTGGTAGTTGGTCATAACTAAATGTGGATTGATTGTTGTGGATTGATGGTTATGAATTGATTGTTGTGGATTGATTGGATTATTGAATTTAAAGTTGCTTGGTTGATTATATATATGTGTGAATATGTGTTAATCGTTGTCGTGTGTAATAATTGATTGGGTGTCAGTGTGGTGATGGTTGGTTATGGAGCCGGGGTGAGGGTGTGACCTCATCCGACCGCGTGAGGGTGTGACCTTCGTTGGTTAAGGCTAGGGTGGATGGTTGAAAGTCCCATCCGGTGGTGGGTTGGATTGGAGGTGTTGGTTGGTTGCCTTGTGTCGTGTTTGATTGGATGTTGGTGTGATAGTTGATTGTAACTAATTGTGAGCTTGGTTTCCCACTTTAAGGGTGCGGGCCAACATGGAATAGGTTGGGACTGGGCGGCACCGGAAGGGGTAACTGGTCCAGGTCCTCCATGGTTGGTTTCCCACTTTAAGGGTGCGGGCCAACACGGGATAGGTTGAGACTGGGCGGCACCGGTTGCTTTCCCACCTTGAGGGTGCGGGGCACGGGGTGGCTGGTCCAGGTCCTCCATGGTTGTTTTCCCACCTTGAGGGTGCGGGGCAACGTGGGATAGGCTGGGGCGTTGATTGTCTCACCCGTTTGCTTGATAATTATGTGTGATTGACTGTTACGCGTGCGTTGGCAATTGTGTGTGGTTGACTGTGGTTTGTGTGTTGGCAGTTATGTGTGTTGGTTTATTTATGAATATTGGTTAATTGTGACTAGTTGTGATGTGAGTTTCCGTTGATGTGGTTGTTGGTGGCAGCTAGTTGAGGAAAGATGGTTAGGTTGATTGATTGTGAATGTTGGTTTCCCATCTGGAGGGTGTGGGCCAATATGAGTTGGGTTGAGGGTATGAGTTGCAGTCGATGTTAACGAACCGGCGGCACCGGAAGGGTGGCTGGCCTGGGTCGTTATTTTGTTATGTTATATTATGTGATGATTGTCTTGTTTATGCTTAAGTGGTTGTTGATGCGAAAGTTGGAATGGATCGTTTTATTCATTTATGCTTGTGATGAGATTGAGGTTGGATTGAAAGAGGTTAGTATAGTGTAGAATTGGATAAGTATGGGTAATTGATCGGTTATGTGATAGTGTGTGTTTATGTTTTGTGTTTTGACGTGTGATTGGTTGGTTGGTATGAGAATGATTAAGTATAGTTGATATTATGATATATGTATATATATTGTGTGGAATGTTGTTGCTTGGTATGAGTTATTGATATGTTAAAGCTGTGTTTTAAAACTGTTTTGGCTTGAGGAGTCTTGCTAGTCTTTCAGTAGACTAACCAACCTCGGGTTATGATTCCGTGGTTGGCTGGTGTATCGGGTCCACCAGTCAACCAGGCTTTGCAGGTAGGCAGCAACAAGCGGATTCTAGATCGCAGATTGGTCTTCACAGTTAAAGATTTGTTTTTGCATCAGATTTGAAAATGTTGTATTCGCTTCCGTTGTTTTGGATTTAAATTGATGCATTAAACTGGATGACAGGTTTAAGTGTTGTTTTAAATCTTGAGCAGGGATTTTAATATTGATGATTTTATGTATTGGATGAGTTTTGGTTTTCTTTTCTTTTTAAAAACCGCCTTATAGTCCTCCGGGACTATGGCACTGTAGCACCTCTGGCCCGGGGTGTTACAAAAAACAACTTCAACATTCAAATATTCACCCAAGGACCTCTAGCATATACATCATTCCATAACTAATAACTAATTCATAACATTTTTGTTCATAAGTTCCAAAAAACTGCATTTTAGACTTCCATAAACAAACTCCATGTCACGAGAACCTTAGTCCAGCGAATTGCACATTTGTAATGCGAACAAAAACCTGCATTGTTGATAGGTTCCAGAAACCTGCATCGTAGACACAATTTACATGTTTCATGTAGGAGCTAATTCCATACATTAGCAAAGTACAAAATCAAACAAAACACATCGACAATATTTATCTTCATAGTATTCCACCATGATGCAAACAAGTATATGAAGTAAAATGGAGGAGATAATAAGATACATAAAAAAGACATAAAATCAATATTTACCTGGTTGTTGTTTACTAGATTCCTCTATTTGCGAGTTGCTGTAACAAGTCTTTTTTAAAAGCATCCATAGCTTCTTGTTGCTGTCTTTTGTATTCTTCTAGCTCTTCTTATTGTTTTCGTTGGCTGTCCTCCAACTCCTTGATCCTGTGTTCTTGTTCTTGTATTTTCTCTTGTTGTTTTTCAACAAGCTTTCTTTGCTCCACTTGTTGTTTTCCTCTAGAATAACTGCGTAGAGCAGTTCCTTTTCCACGAATGTATCCTGACCTTGGTTCTAAAACTTGAGTTAATATTTCTTCTTGTGTCATGGAATCTCCAACCATAGCAACAACATATTTCAGTTTATCCTATAAAAGCAACGAAAAACATAAATGTTGATATAAGTAAACTATAAACCTAAAAAACCTAATAATTAATATATGTTATTTTATATCTACGTGACATACATGAATTTCTTTAGAACGTGTGCCATCTGCCCATTCTAGTTCACCTTGATCATTACAATGTGTGTGCTGAACTAGCCATATCACATTTGCAGAAGGCTTGACATTGTTGTTCTCCTTTGTCTAACACATGACAAGTCCATTAGTAATTAAATTACTTATGGAGCTTGTGTATTCTAGCTAACTAACTGATGCATAAAGTCTTACCAATATATCTTCTATTTCAGCGAATGCTAAATTTCCAGTTGTATGCTTACACCTCTTGGCAGATAATCGATTTTTGGAATTCCTTTCACTTACCAGCTACATGAATTGGTAAGACCAATTAATTCAAAGTATTGAAATGGTGAAAAGATGTGTTAAAAATGAATTACCTTAAATTCTGGCGATGCATAATGATTTACACAATATGTCCATTGGTTAAGGGGTAAGTCAGGAGGAGGATTTTTTAAGCGCTCTTGATCGGTTTTTCCACACTTTGGACTTTTGTAGTAGTAGTGCAACCAACATTTCCACAGCCTATACAAACGTTGCATGGTATCTACAACGAAAGCATACATCTTCAAGTCCTGACTTGAGTCAACAATTTGAAACTTGTCCTACATGACAGAATTCAACATTTTATTCAAATAATTTTTTTCACCACCTGCACAAGGTATTACCAACCGACCAAACAATCTAAAATGCTTTCACCAACAACTAAACAATCTAGAAGTATTAAGATATTACCTGTATCTCTTTCCACATGCTTTCACCAACAACTGAAAATGCTTCCTGCCAGTTTTTAACATCCAACGGAGCCTTTTCCTCACAACACGCCCACACTCATTCACCAAGTGTCTTGCATTTTCTCCAATTGCTCGATCAATTTCATCCGGAATCTCAATAGCTAATTTTGAACCTTTCCCTTTAATTTTCATATCGACGACATAACTCTTATACTTCCCTCTATTACCTAATCCCCTTGTTTGGCTTGTAGCTAGTCACATAACAAGTCAATAAACTTGTTATAAGAATATTTATTATCGTCACTAAAATGCAGTATTTTTCATGCCACAAATGTTTACCTTGAGTTTCTGTATTGCACACTATTACATCTGATTGAGTCGAGGCTCCATTTCCTTATTGCTCTTCTTCTTGAATTAAGTTTTCCTCCCTCGACTTTGGATCTGCTGCTTCATTCACTTGCAGAGTCGTAGCAACTCTAGCAGCTAACTTACTTGTTCTCTTTCTCTTGGCCAGTTGACCTATAACAGAATCGTATGCACATGCATGTATTTATGAACCCAAACACAAGTCTATATAAGTATTATTAAGTAGAACATATGTAATAGCACATATTTACCGATTGAAGCAACAAAACCTTGGGATTCAACATCATTTGTTTCAGCATCTTGAACATTATGCAAATCATTTCTCGTATGTTGTAGATCATCGTGAGTAAGATTTGGACACTCCACTACCCTGTCCATCCCAGTAGACATTGCTCGTTGACGATCTAAATCTATATGAAAAGCAAAGATTGATTAGTTTTTTCGATCTTAGAATAAACAAAAAAATATAGAGCATTCTATAACATCAAATCAAAAAAACAAAACAAAGGGATGGCTTATGAATCCTTACTTCTAGTAGCCATATCAACAATATCGTCCTCAACTTCACTCACTGGAAGACCTTTCTGCTTATTTGGAACAGCAATGGAAGACTTTGTCTTCACTGAACATGCATATTGACATAAAAATTAATTGTGTCAATGAAAAAATAGTTAAGAAGATGGATTGTAGTTTTTATTACCTTTTTCAACTGTACGAGCACCATCTTTCTTGTTACACAAGTTGAATCGAGCTACTTGATTAATAGTCTGAAGTTTTCCAAGCGCAATACTACGAGGAGGAATGCTACAGTCACCCGTATTCTTGCCTTCTTCTCTTCCTGGCATTTTTTACGTATTTCTTTGTCTCCTTTGACAAGTAAAATACTATATACAAAGCATCATAATATTTGATTAAAAACAAAAGACAACTTAATATATAAATATGAAAAATATATCAATGTAACTAATAAAAAAAACAATCAGCATTCATGAAAAAAACTCAGAGTACACACTTATGAATCCATGCAACTAGAAAAACACATTAATAAGGAAAATGAAATCAACATTCATGTGTCAGAATCAAACTCTTCTTCTTCATCACTAGAATCCTCAAACTCTTCGATTTCACCATCATCAATGAAGCCAAAATCAGCCTTATACTCCTCAATCCACTTTTTAACCATTTCAACACTCTTAGCTTCTCGCTCAACCACAAATTTGTCTATAGCTAAAGAATCAACTGAGAAGTCATCCAAGTTGGGATTTATATTTTGCTCATCCTCCACCTCCACCTGCTGATATGCGTCTGTGTCCACATCCACAACATCTACATCTGCATCTTCCTTATCAACACCATCTGGCATATCATATAGGTCCCTTGGTTGTGCCTTAATAACAAATTGCCAATCTTTTTCTCGTGGGTCATCAACAAAAAAAACTTGCTCCACTTGTGATTCCAGAACAAACACCTCTTCAGTCTTTAACGAACGCATCGTATTCACACTTGTGAATCCATACTCATCTACCTTATACCCTCTGCCCTTGTTTCCTACATCATACCAGTTACATTTAAAAGAATATGCACGATTTCCTCCAGGATAGTGCATTTCGAATATGTCTCCCAAAACACCATAGTATTCCTTGTCAGAAGAGTCGTCACCTCGAACCATAATGCCACAATTCTGTGTTTTCCTATTTCTAGAACGGTCACTGGTGTGAAAACCAAAACCATTTACAATGTAACCAGTATAACGCCTTGCAACTCTAGAAGGACCACAAACCAAGTTAAGCAAGTCATCGTCAACACATCCCTTGTCGTGTTGTTTGCGAACCTATTAAGGATTGTGATAAAATCCTTAGTAATCTGGTATTAACAAAAAATGAGAAACTATTGACAAAATATTAATTGGAAAGCGGAGGGAGACATACATGCTCAAGTATCCATTTAGGAAACAATGCTTTATGTCTTTTTTCTATATTTCTATAACATTCTTTTTCTAACTCCATTTTATGCTCTCTGTGAAATTGAGATTTCAAATAGAGAACAAAAAATAGTCAATTTAACATTAGGAAAGTTGGGAAATATAAGAAACAAGATACTATAGGTATAATTTGAAACTTACCTAGCAAACTCAACAAGTTCATCACAGTTGTTGAGAACATAAGAATGGATTTGATCACACTCATCGAAACTAAGATGTAGAGGCGCACCCTGTCCGATAGAACGACCAAGAGGTCTAAAAATCTCAAGATTTGATTCCGAAGAACCCTCATCCTCCCCCTCCTCGTCATCGTTTCTTGCTTTATGATTGAACTTAGTATCAATGTCATTCGTGTATCTTGAGCAGAATGTTAAGCACTCATCTGCAAGATAACCTTTAGCAATGGAACCTTCAGGATGTGCTCTATTGCGGATATATGCTTTTAACGTTCGTAGATACCTAAAATAAGTGGATCATTCAAGTTAACAAACTATTACCAAATCAAAAAGTTATGAAAACCAATTATGATTAAATAAGTAGGATACCTCTCAACAGGATACATCCACCGATAACAAACTGGGCCGGCAATCTTGGCCTCAGTTGCCAAATGTATAACCAAATGCACCATCACATCGAAAAAAGCAGGTGGAAATATCATTTCCAACTTGCATAATGTATAAGGAATTTTTTTTCAAGAGTTTCCAGCTGCTCAACAGTAATGCTTTTAGAGCACAGGTTCTTAAAATAAGAACTCAATTCAACTAGAGGCTCGTATACATGTTTCTGCAAGAAACCATGTACTGCAAGTGGCAACAACTGCTCAATAAACACATGATGATCATGGCTCTTTATACATGAAATCTTCTTCCCATTATCTTTTACACAACGAGAAATGTTTGACAAATAAGGAAGAACAAAGAAGATGCTTTTTTTAGCAAACATATCACATATGGCAGCCTTAGCAGTTGAGCTCAGAGTGTAACACGCAACAGGCACATGGACTTTATCTCCATCCAATATAGGGTGCAACTCATCCCTAACATTCATCTTAATTAAATCAAGTCGGGCTTTCAGGGTATCTTTGTAAGACAAAATATATCATAGTATAAATAGTGATGTAAGACAAAATATATTATAATACTTAAGAATATGACTTTATAAAA
Organism: Rheum nobile; assembly: GCA_027886185.1. Lineage (NCBI taxonomy): Eukaryota > Viridiplantae > Streptophyta > Magnoliopsida > Caryophyllales > Polygonaceae > Rheum > Rheum nobile. Next base: position 1,080,120 of record WOAB01000248.1, on the reverse strand, counting down.
CATAAATTTGTTACCATAGTTTTCCTTGTCATTGAGCCTTATAGGTAGAAGCAACGTCTTACCAGTTTGATCAACTATTGGTAAATGTAAATCTGTCGGCGTAACATTGACGTACACTGCATAAATACATGGATATTAATATTTTTCTTTGTAAATTACAACTTATCCAAGATTAAAACATAACTACTATATTTACTATACTTACAAATTCAATTGAATATTACCATCACTTATATGTGGTACATTAGATGAACATCCTGACAATGTAGATGATTTTCTTGTACCTGAATATTAAAGTATTAAATAATGATAGATTAGTAATAACCTCAAACTTAAGATCATGCATGTATACCAATTAATAACTTAGAAAATAAATTTCATTAATGACTAACCATTAAATGAAATAGATAATGGTCTATCTTGGGTAAGTATGGAGTTTCTAATATTTCCAAGTATATTATATGCATAAATGTATGGTTAAGTAAATTTTACATTTATTTTAAATTGTAATTAAATATAATATATTTTTTCTAACCTGATTCGATTAGCGGTGTTCCATAACGCTTATGCCTTATCACATTCATTCTCAATTTCCTCCTCAATCGAGCTAATTTTAGAATGAAAATAATTATTAAATATTATAAATTAATAAATCAATCATTTCAGACCACTTTAAATAATACCATACCTTGCTCGACATTTTGTAGATGTTTTTGTTCTGTAAGCATGGCATTGTGCAATTGAACTACAAATAAATAGTTATATCATAATGTACTTATTAATGATAGTAACACAACCTTTTTTTATACTTAATAAAATATATAGTAAGAACAAAAAAGTGGTACCATAGTTTTCTTTGTCTGGAACAGTAATAGGTAAAAGTGAATTATGAAGGTTTTGGTTACTTATGTAGTGCAAAGTCATCGGAGTAGATAAATTTTATGTAACTGAACAATAAAGAAATAAATAATAATAGATATATTTTTTTTCGAATAAGTAAACAATATAAATACTAATTAATTTTTGTTATAATTCTAAACACATTAAATTTTTTTTAAACATTAATTGTTTTCGACACAATTCAATTAAACATATTTGTATTATTGAACATCAAACACTTATTACAATAAAATGACAAAATCGAATTAAATAGATAATATACTAAAATAACGATTACTAACCATTTGAAATGTCGGACATTGGGATACGATAATTAACGAAAGAATTGGGAGTACCTCGAAGTCTAGATCCTGCATAATTAGTATAGTAGATTTCTGTTATAATTCTAAACATATTTAACTTTATTTTAAACATTAATTATTTTCCACACAATTCAATTAAACATATATTGTATGATTGAACATCAAACACTTATTACAATAAAATGAAAAAATCGAAGTAAATAGATATTCTACTAAAATAACAATTACTAACCATTTTTCTAACCTGATTCGATTAGCGGTGTTCCATAACGCTTATGCCTTATCACATTCATTCTCAATTTTCTCCTCAATCGAACTAATTTTAGAATGAAAATAAATATTAAATATTATAAATTAATAAATCAATCATTTCAGACCACTTTAAATAATACTATACCTTGCTCGACATTTTGCAGATGTTTTTGTTCTGTAAGCATGGCATTGTGCAATTGAACTGTAAATAAATAGTTATATCATAATGTACTTATTAATGATAGTAACACAACCTTTTTTTTATACTTAATAAAATATATAGTAAGAACAAAAAAGTGGTACCATAGTTTTCTTTGTCTGGAACAATAATAGGTAAAAGTGAATTATGAAGGTTTTGATCACTTCTGTAGTGCAAAGTCATCGGAGTAGATGAATTTCTTGTAACTGAACAATAAAGAAATAAATAATAATAGATTTTTTTCCGAATAAGTAAACAATATAAATACTAATTAATTTTTGTTATAATTCTAAACATATTTAACTTTATTTTAAACAGTAATTGTTTTCGACACAATTCAATTAAACATATATTGTATTATTGAACATCAAACACTTATTACAATAAAATGTCAAAATCGAATTAAATAGATAATCTACTAAAATAACGATTACTAACCATTTGAAATGTCAGACATTGGGATACGATCATTAACGAAAGAATTGGGAGTAGCTCGAAGTCTAGATCCTGCATAATTAGTATAGTAGATTGCTGTTATAATTCTAAACATATTTAACTTTATTTTAAACATTATTTATTTTCCACACAATTCAATTAAACATATATTGTATTATTGAACATCAAACACTTATTACAATAAAATGAAAAAACCGAGTAAATAGATAATCTACTAAAATAACAATTACTAACAATTTGAAATGTCGGACATTGGGATACGATCATTAACAAAAGAATTGGGAGTACCTCCAAGTCTAGATCTTGCATAATTAGTATAGTAGATTTCTGTTATAATTATAAACATATTTAACTTTATTTTAAACATTAATTGTTTTTGACACAATTCAATTAAACATATATTGTATTATTGAACATCAAAAACTTATTACAATAAAATGAAAAAATCAAAGTAAATAGATAATCTACTAAAATAAACATTACTAACCATTTGAAATGTCGGACATTGGGATTCGATCATTAACGAAAGAATTGGGAGTACCTCCAAACTAGATCCTGCATAATTAGTATAGTAGCTTCACGTAAGTATTTATATTTATTAGAAAAAATGTCTTCAAAATAAATGCAAATATTGACTTGATCCATTTGAATTTGTCTGTTGTCGTTTCTCTCTAGTAACAGTGAGTCTAAACTTTCTGTTATGTCGGGTTAATTCGTCCATAACAAAATCAACATGACAAACTAACATATAAACATTTAAATAAATCAATCTACATACCAAACATTTATTTGAATCTTATAAAAATACATAAACATGTTTAACTACTTAATTTAAGTATTTAAATATAATTCAATTATAAATATTTCTTTTAGTATTTGAAAAAAAAAAATTTGTAAATACTAAAATTGACTTATTCGCCCAAAGGATATTTGTATAAATTGTAAAGTTATAATGCAAAATTGAATTGGTTTAATGTGCCAATTTATGTAAAAAGTTATTATTTATATTAAAAATAATTTATCCCTTATCATGTATATCTAATATCACCAAATCTCAACATTATATTATTTTAGTTTTTATTCATACATACAATAGTCAATGGAACTTTTCAGATATATTTTACAAAGAAAATAAATAAAAATACAAACTTAACATTTAATATAAATATTTATTTATATGTGGACTATACCCTAAATACATAGCGTGGTAACAACAAATTTGTTAACCTCGGCCAAGCCCGTAACATTAACCTCGTTTGTTTGATAAACGAAGCCCATAATCTGATGCAAGTAATTGGGCCAAGCCCATAACATTATTCTCGAACATTTTACAGAGGCCGAAACCCTACCTCACTCCCTCATTTCCATTTCACTTCGGCGCCGCGTTTCGATTTCACTCTCGTTTTCTTTCTCCTTTCAATCTTTCCAATTCGATCCACATAGTTTCTTTCCTCTTTCAATCTTTCCAGATCTAGGATACTTTGAATTTCATCTTTCTGGAAATATCGTCCAAGCCTTCGTTTTGTTTTTGTTCAAATCTTCTAGATCCAAATTGGTTTTTTTTCACAAAAAAACCCTCTGATCTACATGTTCCAAATCCGATTTATTATACATCCAAATTAGTTTATCAGAGATCCACAAAAAAATTAGATTATTCTTCAATCTCGTTCAGATCTAGAGGACGACAAAGGACGACAACAGATTTGGATCTGGCTAAAGAAGGGTTAACTAAACCCTAATTATTTCACAGATCTAGAGCTTCATAAAGGTATTTAACATTTCTCTATTTTATTTCCTTCTCCGTATAATTTTTCATTTTTAAATCATAGTCTGCCTTGTTCTGTGTCCAAAATTTTCAAACACAAAAATCGACCATTTTGTATTTCATGTTGTGTTTATTTTTTTGTTGCTTTATCAGTTTCGTATCTTGTGACTATTTTTTTTCATAACATGGTATGACGACTTCTGGACATTGCTGAGGATGTGTTCATCTCTAATCGTCCAGAGCTTGATAAAGATACCTTGAATAAGGAGGCTATGGGGCTCTCCCTAGAGGCAACAAAGGTAATATGTTCATGTTTTAATCTCAATCTCTAATCGTCTGGCTTGTGAGATAATTTGATGTTTGAAAATTGAAATCATAAATTTCCTTCTGTTAACAAATTGTACATATTTTGACAAATTTCAGTGATTCGACTGGTTCTATGATTTCATTGTTTTAAAATTTTCCAAATTTCGGATAGAAACTTAGTTTAATATCAGGCTCGCATTTCATTCATTTATTTTTTGGTTTTAAGTGCGAAATGTTATCTTAATCTAGATTGTTCTTCATGAAGATTCGTGTTCATCTATATTTGTCTTCGATTATTAATATATGTAGACCAGTAAGCAAGATATTTTAATATTAGTACAATATCATAAAACCGGGTTCAATAATTTCATATATGTGGCGCAGAAATTTCATATAACCGGGTTCAATAATTTCATATATGTTGTTAATGGGCTTATTGGCCCAATACTACGACTTCAATATTAAGTTAATGGGCCTGGTGATATACTGGCTTACACAACATTGGTTCTAATATAAGGCCCATGTTTAAATAAATTGAACGGGTTTAAATTGGGCTAATTGACCCAGTAAAATATATGTGTGTAGACTTAATATAAATTGGACTAATAAAGCTTTGAAAAAAATGTTCATTAAGTTTCTGATATCTGTTTAAATTTTCTGATCTCTGTGTTGACTGTCATATAAAGTTTAGTAAGCATATTGGATAAATGGGCTAGAAGGCCCAGTTACAACATTTTATAAACATTTACTAATTCGGATAATTGAGATATTCGATTATTGGGCTTTTATACGCGGCTCACTTCATTTGGGCTTATGGGCTTATGCCAAACCGATTGATCCTATTTATATTCATTTATATTAAAAAACACAAAAAGATATCTTCGACGATAAAGTAAACCCTATGTCATTTCCTAACTTTCCATTTCCGCCGTTTAGCTTGCTCTCTCTCTCTGTATCTGTTGTCCAAACTTTCTTTCCTTTTCATTGAATCTCTAGATCCATGGAGGATGTTTTGTCTCTCACACACACACACACACTCTCTCTCTCTCTCTACATGAGTTTACATGACTAATTCTTTTAAAAACTACTTTGTCTTCGAGGGATAAAACAAAAGCTATTTCCACACAGCTTTGTCTTCATTTAACATACAAAGCAACAAAGGGTTTCAGATAAAAAAAAGAAGATCTTGAAGAAAAAGGTTCGTCTCTCTCTCTATGTCTCTCTCTCTCTCTCTCTCTCTCTCTCTCTCTCTCTCTCTCTCTATATATATATATATATATATATATATATATATATATATATATATATATATATATATATATATATATATATATATAGGATTAGCTTCATGTGAGGAGCACCCTTAGGGTGAAACGTGAGGAGCATTCTAGACCATTCATTTTAATATTATCATACACCTTACCACACTCAATCCCGGTCAATGGTCAGTGTTGACCGGTCAGCGTTGACCGGTCAACGGCCATATTTTTTTTTTTAATTTTTTTCTTAAAAAAGTTTTTTTTTATACACGTTTGTGTTATAAAATTTGTATGAAAAGAATTGAACAATTAGTTCTTAAAGTTGAACAATTGTATGTTTAAAGTTTTTTTTAGTCAAACGGTAAATTGTATTGATAGGTTGGGAAAAAGGCCCAACGTCCTATATACATGCACCAATGCAAACCAAACAACCAAAACAACAAGAAACAATACAAAGACACTACAAACCAACAACAAGGCCAAACACAAGGCCTAAGCTGCACGCAGGCAGGACCAAGCAACAACCATCAAAAAACACAGAAACAAAACAAAGACACTACAAACCAATAACAATGACAAACAAAATGCCAAAACTGCACGCAGGCAGGACCAAGCAACAACCATAAAAAACAAGCCAAAAGACAAACACTCAAGAAAGACCAACAACAGTTCCAACAAACAAACTACAAACCAATCAAAACAGAAAAACAAAGGCTCAAATCTGGAGCCTCCTCCTAAGAGCTCTGCCTCTCCTACCACTGATCTTGACCTTGTGCAGAATTCTCAACTTGCATTCCTCAATAACTCTAGCAGCACACTGAGCAGACGAGACCATAGCATTCCCTCTAAAAATAGCATCATTTCTCATTCTCCATGAGTGGTAAACCACTCCAATCAAACTCATCAGCTTGCTCTGATAGATATTATTATTTCTCCTTCTACATCGAGCAAACCAAACCCACCATTCCATCAAGTTATTCTTCCGAGTATTAATTCCTTGCCAATCCATAACAATCTGAACCACTTCATTTATCACCGGGCATCCAAACCACAAGTGATTTTCATCTTCTTCAGTAGCATGGCATAGCACACAACTGGCAGATGAAATACAGCCCCATCTATGCAGTTTACTCGCAGTGGGAAGCCGACCAAGGGTTGCCAACCAACTTATGAAGCTCCATTTTTTTGGATGAACACCTTTCCACACCACATCACACCATAACCTTTCTTGAGACTGATTTCTGAGCAAATTATAAAGGCCCTGGCTATCTAACTTACCATTGCTCTTGGAAAGAAAATGATCATCCTCCACATTGCCTTCTCTCTGATCCAGTACCTTGTTCTTAATCTTCATGAGATGCTTCCACTCCACTCAGCTACAAGGAGAAGCCTCTGCTAGCCAAACAGGACTATCCTTAGTGAGATGCTTCTTTGCCCACATGGTCCACAAGTTCACTTTATCTTTGTGTAGATCATATATTAGATGAAACATTAAGGTGTCATTCCATGAGAGCAATTCCTTAAAATTCAAACCACCTTCAATGAATGGCCTACACACTTCCTCCGAAGCCACTAGACATCTTCTACTCTCTACTTCTCCTGACCAAAGGTAAGCTCTACAAATGGAATCAATTCTCTTGATGACCTTCTTAGGAATGAAGATAACTTTCATCCAGAAAGACACAATACCCTCAATCACAACCCTGATAATCTGAGCCCTCACTGCATAGGATAGCTTTCTTACACTTCTACAGTGAATCACATTTTTTATTTTGTTCAGAAGAGGATCAAATGCACTGGCAAGTAATCTCTTTGAATGCAAAGGAGTACCCAAGTACTTAACAGGGAAGGTGCCTTTACTGAAATTGAGCTCAGCAGAACAAGCCCTCTCTCTAGCTTCATTCAACCCTCCATAGAAAACTTTAGATTTAGCTAGATTAGCAATCAAACCTGACTCCTGGCCAAATTCACTCAAACACTGTCTTATCAACTTCAGAGTGGGAATAGTACGCTTGCAAAATATGAGAAGATCATCAGCAAAAACAATGTTGGTGAGTTGCAACTGCTTGCATTTCGGATGGAATCTGAATTCTCTATTAGCACTCATCAACCTCATTTTTCTAGCAAAAACTTCCATTATAATAACAAAGAGGAATGGAGATAGAGGATCTCCCTGCCTTAATCCTCTTTTGCCTTCAAAAAAACCCTTAGCTTCTCCACAGAGAAGCATGGAGTACTTACACACTCCATAATCCAAGAGATTAACTGCCTTGGGAAATTAAGAAACTCCAAGCATTGCTTCAGATAGCTCCAGGATACACTGTCATAAGCCTTCTGTAGGTCAATTTGGAGCATGCATCTCATAGAGATTCTGGGATTATCATAGCCCTTAACCAGTTCCCCAGCCACAAACATATTGTGAGTAATAGATCTTCCTGGGACAAAAGCACCTTGATTAATGGAGATGATATCATCAAGGAAAGGTCTCAACCTCATCACCAAGACCTTGGATATGATTTTAAGCATTGTATTGCAACAGGAAATAGGTCTAAATTCTTTAACCAAGAAAGGTTGGGCAACTTTAGGAATAAGGCAAACAAAGGTAGCATTTGTTTGCCTTAAGAGTCTTCCTCTGCTGAAAAATTCATTTATGGCAGCACAGACATCTTCCTTAATAAGTTCCCAACTGTTCTTGAAGAACCAACTCCCAAATCCATCTGGCCCAGGGGATTTAAGATTTCCCATATCAAACACTACATTTCTGATTTCCTGAGGGCTAGGCATATTGCATAGACTAGTATGCCAGTCATCACTGATCTTAGCACCTTCATAATTCTCAAAACTAAGGCTTACTGTAGGAATAGCTTTGCCAAACAAATCTGTGTAAAAATCCAGAATCTCCTTCTCAATATCTGCTTGAGTATCCAGAGTAGTACCATCTCTATTTTTTAGAGTGAAAATAGTACATCTAGCCTTGCTTGCCTTAATACCATTGTAGAAAATGGAAGAGGTTTCCTCTCCTAGCTTTATCCAGTCAATCTTAGCTCTTTGGGCAATGAAATTGTGCAACTGAGAAAGCCTGAGATTAAGCTCATCCTTGGCCACTTGAACAGCCTGTTGACTCAAGATATTATAAAAATCATTCTACAAAACATCACGAGCTTCTTTGAGTTTATCTACACATTTTTCTACCATCACTTCAAGCTTTCTGAACCTTCCTCTCTGCCAATTCTTCAGCTCAGCCTTAACTCTTTTCAATTTAGTAGCAACAATAAATTGGGCTGTCCCCTAAATTGGCCTATCCCAAGCAGTCTTCACCATCTCATCATAATCCTCTTCTTCTGTCCAGTAGTTTCTGAATTTGAAAGGAATTTTCTTTAGCCCCTGGGTAGGGTTGACTTGTACAATACAAGGGGAATGATCTGATATACAAGGATCTGAAAAAAACACCCTAGCAGCAGGAAAAGCAGTTTCCCAATCATTGTCGACTAGCATCCTATCTAGCTTGCAAGCAATCCTGTCAACACCTTCTTGTTGATTACTCCATGTATATTTGGCCCCAGAGAAGACATGATCGTGCACACTCAATAACTCCAAAACATCTGCTAATTCATTGCCAATTCTGACATTGTGCCTATAAGACAGCTTCTCATCTGTGTTAAGAACATAATTAAAATCTCCAATAATAGCCCAAGGCCTAGATATAGTCTGAGAAATCCTATCAAGCTCTCTCCAAAGATCGTGCCTACCACTCTGAGCATTTGAAGCATAAACAAATGATGCAAAAAAAGAGATATGTCCATCTTTGCTAGCAATAAAGCAGTGAGCCAATTGCCAAGAGAAAGAAATCATCGAGACATTCATAAGAGAAGAATCCCAAGTCACCCAAATTCCGCCTCTCTCCGAATGAGAGCTATTAGTAACATAGAGCCAATGCTTCATCAGTCGACTGGCAACATCCATTTCCTTATTCATTGGTATCTTAGTCTCAAGAAAAGCCACAACACCCAGCTTATTTTTCCTAACCATTTCTCTAACCATCTTTATTCTAGGGGAGGAACAACAACCCCTAGTGTTCCAAGCACCAAAACAGACTTCAGTCATTAGGATTGCTTATGGAGCTGCTACCACTCTCAACCCCTGCTGGAATCGATGCACACATACCTTGAGATTGCAAAATAGAGCTATAAGTTTGAGCTTTATTTTTCCCTTTACTTTTCTGTTGCTTCTGAGGAGGATTTGCAGTCTCATTTGTCTTGGCCTTCAGTGACATTGGATCATTACTACCTCCTTCTTTAGAGTTAGCCTTGCTTACATGACTTACATCACTATCTCTAGCATCACATGATTGTGTCTCAGTAGTCCTTCCTGCAACAAGATCAACATGTTTTTCCTGATCAGATTTCTTCTTCTGAACCCACACTTTGCCCACCTGTGCTTCTACTGGCTTGTGTACATTCCCCTGATCTCCATTCTTACGCCTTTGGAGCCAGCAATGCTTGTCATTATGCCCAAATATCTTGCAACTTGAACAACACCAGGGAACCCACTCAAACCATATTCTATACTTGTAAATTCTGCCATCTGGTCCTTTTAGAATCACAGCCTCTCTTTGTATATCCTGAGCTGTGACCATAACAAGAAGTCTAGCATAAGAGACTTTGCTTCCCTTAGCTGTAAAATCATCCATACCCAAAGGCTGTCCCACTAAGCTCCCAATCACACTTAGCATGTGTGTCGAGAAAAAGATAGGGTCTAGGTTCCTTATTTGGACCCAGGCTAGAACAGCCTTGAAGCTAGACCAATTAACAGCAACACTTGGGATCCATTTCATCAAAGCCAGAGGTTTAATGCCTTCCACTAACCACGGAACATTCTTTTCAACCCATTCTAACTGGTCTTGACATCCAAACCTAAATATCCAGATTCCATTACGTTTAACTTGTACCTCTGGATTGGAATTCCCCCAATTTTCCTTTGTGAAACAAACCATCTCATCAAGCGAAATTTGTTTCCCCATAATTGCTCCAATAAGAGTAAACTGCCATAACTCAGCTTCAGATTTTACTTCTTCAGCAGAGAATTCATATAATTCTTTATCCGCTATATCAATCGCCTCAAGCTTATGCAATTTCAATCTCAGATTATTCTGACGAGGAACTTCCTTCACAACAGATTTCTTAGGAGGAAGATCAGTAACAGATTCCAGATCAATCACTGTGTTAGGATTCACAACTGCAGATCGTTCAATAGGTTTCGACTGAACCAAGACACTCGCACTCAAATCGACTTCTCTTTGCGCAAAATTGGGAGAAGAGCGATTAATATCATTATTATTCGCAATTATAGTCACCACAGGAACAGGATTAGACAAATTCATAGGCGAATTGACAGCCGAAATCGGATTATTGCTCAGAGTCGGAGAATCTAACCTCGCCGCCGAGGGGGAGTCGGACTTGCTCCATTCCACTGGATTCGGTTTTGCTACAGTCTTCGAACCACCACCTCGCCCCGTTTTCTTCATGAACCTAGTCGTCACGCCCGTCGGATATCTCATACACGATCAAAAGCCACAAATCCAGCCGAATCGTTGGCTACCTTCACCAGCAAGAAATCGCCCAAAGAGGAAAACTGAGAGAGCGGGAAAACCACATAAACTATTGTATGTTTAAAGTTACACAATTAAAATTCGAACAATATTAAAGTTGAACAATTGTACATGGAAAGTTGAACTATTGTATCTTAAAGTTGAACAATTTCACTTTTATAGTTCGACAACTGTGTTCGCTATGTATATAAATTTGAACAATTGTCTCTTAATGTTGACCAAATTCAATTTTTAAATAATTTTTTAGTTGTGCATGGCCGTTTTTGCCGTGTTTCTATTTTTATTTTCCTACACATTTAGGATTTAGGGTTTATGTTTTGAACATTTTTTAGTTGTATTATGTTTATATTACATTAGAAACAAAACTTCAAGTTTATTTTACAATTGTTAAAATTTTAATGAAGAATTGCCCAATCTATCTTTTGTTATAAGTTTGAATTTTCATGCAATTTAAATTGTTCAACTTGTATGATACAATTGTTCAACTTTTTTGGTATAATTGTTAAACTTTATATATTGTTCAAAACATATTGTTCAACTTTCAACATACAATTGTTCAAATTTAATAAGAAAATGTTCAACTTTTTTAATTAAAATTTTATGATAAAAACATGTAGAAAAACAATAAAAAAAGGAAGAAAAAAACTCGTCCAAAAAAATAAAAAATAAAAATTGCTTAGTGAAACAGTCGTCTAACCATAAAAATGAAATTGTTCAACTTTAAGATACAATTGTTCAACTTTGTTCGTACAATTGTTCAACTTTATATATTGTTCAAAAAACTTTGTTCAACTTTTAACATACAATTGTTCAAGTTTAATAAGGAATTGTTCAACTTTTGTAATTAAAATTTTATGATAAAAACGTGTAGAAAAGAGGAAGAAAAAAACTCGCCCAAAAAAAATAAAAAATAAAAATTGCTTAGTGAAACAGTCGTCTAACCATAAAAATAAAATTGTTCAACTTTAAGATACAATTGTTCAACTTTGTTCGCACAATTGTTCAACTTTATATATTGTTCAAAAAACTTTGTTCAACTTTTAATATACAATTGTTCAAATTTAATAAGGAATTGTTCAACTTTTTTAATTACAATTTTATGATAAAAACGTGTAGAAAAACAAGAATAAAAAAACATATTTAAAAAAAAAATCTGGACAAAAGTCAGATTGACCGGTCAACGATCAACGTTGACCATTGATCGGTCAATGGTCAGATGTTGACCATGGGGTGTGATTGTGTGTGAGAGGGTGTATGTTTGCTATGATGGAACATCCATCATAGCCTTCCATTGTCCCAAAATGGTTGGCTCTCATTTCTCCTCACGTTTCACCGTAAGCATCCGTTTCACCGGAGCCTGACTCTATATATATATATATATATATGTGCCGACCCGTCCCGTTTGCAATCTTCCACCCCTTATACTGAATAATTATGTTTTTCCCTGATTCATTACTGTGTGATATGAATCTAAACAACGATTTCATATGATTGATTGTGTTCTTCTTCATTGATTTTATACTTTATAGATTATATAATTTTACATATATTACTTTATAAAAAACTGTTTTTGTGTGCTCATTTTGTTTTTGTTCAAGTCTAATATATGTTCTTTGCATAAAAAATGTTCATTAAGTTTTATGGGCTTAGTTATTTGATAGGAAGACGATGACTAAAATTATGTTAAAAGCATGTACCTTTCTCTGCAACTCACTTTATATGGGCTTATTGGCCCTTTGACTGTTTGTTTATATAGATTGATTAGACTTATTTAATTGAATGTGCTAATAGGCCCAAATAAAATATTTATAACATTGTATGTGCGTCAAAACACTGAAAAACATATAATATTCCGGCCCAAAATGTATAACCAATCTGTATAGTTAATTTCAATATAACCAAATCTGCTTATGGACTTTTTGGCCCATTTCATGTTTCGTAATTTAAATATGCCTAATATAATTTAATGGCCTCATAACACTTTTTTATATGCGGCCCAACATGTGTATTATAATGCTATTGAACTCCATATTTTTTTGTTAATGGGCCGGATATTTCAATGTTTACCTGGTCAATAAATATTTGGCCCATTAAATTGTGTACTTCGGAGGATAAGCCCATTATAATTTTAAACTGACATTAAATTGTTCACTTGGGCCAAATAAAGCCATCTATTTGTTTACCTAGTCCATTAACAAACTTGTAAAATGAAGACATTTCCCGATTCATCTAGATCTGTAAAATCATTTCTCCCTCATTCAACTTTCTGATTCTACTATGTCTTTCTGTCAAACTGCAAATCAAATCTCTCTCTCTCTCTCTCTCTCTCTCTCTCTCTCTCTCTCTCTCTCTCTCTCTCTCTCTCTCTCTCTCTCTCGCCATAGATGCTTTTACAGTTCTAATATTTTGTTTACACTTTGTCTTGGAGGGTTAAACCAAAAGACATTTCGACCACGTCTTCGTCTTCAACTAAAATGCAAAGCCAGGGAGGGTTTTCAGATCCAACAAACATGATATTTATTAAGGAGGTTCGTCTCTCTCCTTCTCTCTGACTCTATCTCTCTCTCTCTCTCTCTCTCTCTCTCTCTCTCTCTCTCTCTCTCTCTCTCTCTCTCTCTCTCTCTCTCTGACTCTCTCTCTCTCTCTCTAACTATCTCTCTCTCTCTCTCTGACTCTCTCTGACCAGATGTATTTGTTACAATGTTTGTCTTGCAGTGATAAATCAAAATCGATTTTCAGCAAATGTATGTCTCTATTTGACTGTTTGGTGGAAGGATTAAAATTTTCTGTCAGTTTAAGAAGTAGGTTCGTTTCTACATCTCTCTCTTTTATTCCATGTATCAATGATAATTTTATACATTTAAATAAATGTTGCAATGTATGATTTATACTTATACAGAACAATAGTATACATAACAGTATAATATTTATAAAACTTATATCTATAATAAATAATGTTTTCATACAGTACGAAACTAATCTGGGTTGCTTTTATTCAGCCAGTGTATTCTGTTTCATTGATTATACATAGGTTATTTTAGAAAGATACTGCATGTTTGGTGTAAATATGTTCATTTGTTTGATTCTTTTTGGTTTAAGTATTATATCTCTTTTTTTGACCAAATGCAAGTTTGATATATAATTTGAAGTGTATTAAATCAAGCTTAGCTCACTTGAATAGCTTGAATATTTTTGTTTAGGGTTTATTTTTTATATCAGTTCTAAATGCTATAACCATATATTATAGAAAATATGTAATTTCCATATACAAAAATATTGAGAACAGTAGTAGATATAAAGGTACCTTATTTATAGAGATTAGATCTGTTGGATTACATCTATCTGAAATAAAAAATTGGTATAGGAATCATACATAAACAATCATATCATTGAGTGGGTATTAGTTAGTGGAGAGTATGCACAAGGAAGTTGTTAGTTTCATCAACAAAAGGAATAAACTAATTACTTCTCTGTGCATATTCTACACTGACTTTCAATGAAAGACACCCAAAATATCAGCATGTATAATCAATACCAGCATATAATTTATCTCCGTGTGTGTATATTTCTCTTTGTGTGGCTATTTCTCTTTGACATATATGTTGCAATGTATGTTTGAAAGACATTTTTTTGTATACATGTATATAGACATCTGCAAGTATACTGTAGTATATAAGAAATTACATTACCTATTTATATACCATGCATATGTCGTATAATAAGATATTAACTTTTGTAATTGTTCCTTCTCTCTGATTGCATGTCACCATGCTATGTGTACCTGATCATAACACTGAATATTACATACTGCTTGGTAAGTGGTTGTAACTATTAATTTAGCCTATCATTATGTTTTAACTGGAAGTATGTTTACTGAATTGAAAAAAAATTGCAACTACAGATTTCAACATCTCTTAGTCTCATTGAAGATGTACTTCCAGGTCATGCTTATTTATCTTTAAAATTAACAGCATAATCTGTTACTTTTTTTAATCTATTATGTGTTTAACATATTTATTTTGTTATAGGAATTCCATGTGGATCTGGATTCCACACTTAAGGCAATAGATAAACCCTAACCTAAACTATGACATCTAAGGGTATGCCTCCTACTATAATGTTGACTATAGTTAATTGATCATTAACATAAAAAAATTTACTGAATTTTGTTCACATGAAATAACAGGTTTTATCATTTCTCCTCCAATTCATACATCTATTACAGTACAATCATTCAAGATATACAGTAAGGTCATATTCTATGTTTTAATACTTAAGTTGTTATAATTAATGTATTTTATAAATCTTTGACCTAATATACATTATTTATTTTGGTATAGGACTGATGTGTATGAGTCCAAACTATGGAATCATAAAAAAAAAAAATGGATTGGTATTGCATATGTATGGAAGACATACATGTACGCCAAGAGTTAGTCGTTTAGATATCAGTATCATAGAACCTAAATCATATATCTACCTCAGCTCTTGATTTAGTTTTAATACATAACACAATCAAACATTAACTGAACAATAGTATATTAGTTTTATAATTGAACCGTATTGATTTATTGCATGTTTTATTGCATGTTTTCAGTATTATAAATCATATATCTACATCTGCTATTGATTCAGTAACTTGGAACCTAAAACATATAACCGAAGAATAGTATATTAGTTTTATTGCATGTTTTCAGTATCGTAGAACCTAAATCATATAACTGAACCCTATTGATTTAGTTTTAATACCTAACACAATCAAACATTAGAAATCTAACAACACAAAAATATACAATACCTTTTAGTTTCGATGCCTCTTCCAAGTGAACAACTTCTAAGATTTTTGTAAGACTCCTAGTATCGAACAACTTGAAAAACTGCACACACAGAACTCCTGCAATCTTCTGGTTCATATTATATATATATATACGATTAATTCCGATTTTTCACTTATAGAAGTTATGATTACATTACTAAAAAATAATTAACTTCAAATATATCAACTGATTCTACAATCATATATGGAATTTAAATTGTCATACACTGGATAATAAACAGTTTTTATATACAACTTGCCATTTTCTTAAAAATCGAATATTAAACTCCCAATTTTATTGGCCCAGTAAAATATATGTCTAGACTTAGTATAAAACATCCATATAGTAAGTATGATTTTCATGCAACTCACGATAGAAATATTAAATTGGTTGTATATCATAAGAATATGGATTCTTTATATAGATTTCAACCTAATAAATTTATAACAAAAAAATTGCTAATAGAATAGATAAATTATTAAACATTGGGCCATTACATGTGTGTAGTCTGTCATACTAAGTATAGTAGTCATATTCGATCAATGGGCTTTATGGCCCAGTTATGACATTTTATAAACATTTATTCATTGGGTTAATTGACAGATTAGATTAATGGGCTTATAGGTGACTCACCTAATTTGGGCTTATTAGTAGACTTTGTATAAAATATCCATTTGCTAAGTCTGATAAATGGCCTTATAGGTCTCTCTCTCTCTCTCTCTCTCTCTCTCTCTCTCTCTCTCTCTCTCTCTCTCTCTCTCTCTCTCTCTCTCTCTCTCTCTCTCTCTCAATTGAATAATTATGTTTAGGGTTTATGTTTGATATAAATTCTAAATGCTATAACCATATATTATAGAAAATATCTAAATTCTGTATACAAAAATATTCAGAACAAAATATCACATATAAAGGTACCTAATTTCTAGATATTAGATCTGTTGGATTACATCTCTCTGAAATTAAAATTGGTATAGGAATCATACATAAATAGCCATATTATTGAGAGGGTATTAGTTAGTGCAGAGTATGCTTGGAGAAGTTAATAGTTTCATCACCAAAAGGAATAAGCTAACTTCTCTAAGCATATTATGCACTGACTTTCAAGTAATCATGCCTACTCGTGAAAGACTGAAAACAACAAGTGAAAAAAACTAAAACAAATTAACAAAGCAAACTTCAGTAAATAAAAAGTGAAAAAAACTTAAACAAACATACTCATATCATTAATAATCATGTAATACCTAAAGTAAACATAACTAAGAGTTAAATGTTTTAAAAAAAATGACATAATAAATTTGAAATTATAAATATCTAAAAAGTTTAAAACAAACAAAATTCATGCTACCCTAATCTTCATTGCCTTCTTCTGCCTCAAATGGTTCTTCATCTTCATCGTCTTCTTGTTCAATATCTTCTTCTTCCTCTTCGTTGTCTTGTTCTTCTTCTTCACTTAAATTAATCACTTCTTGTCTCCCGTTTAATTATTGCCAAGGTAGACGATTAAGCTTTGCAAATTCATCCAAAGTACTCCATAGTAAAAGTCCGGATATTTCATTACCCACTTCATAAATACATGAAAGTTGCCACGCTTCAACAAACTTGCTATTAAATTTCAATATATAATCATTTCCTTCACTGTCAATCCATATATTTACATCACTGTTGCGCCATGTGATGTAATTGTGTTCATTATTGTACAATGAATCAATACGTATATAGCGATCATGGCCATATGGTAAAAACATTTGCTCAAGAAAACTTTCTTCGAATTCGCCATGTGTAAGAACAATAATCATTGGATTATAGGATGTAAATGTTGAATGAAATCCTGCGAGTTGAGTTGGACTGAAAAATCCTACCACATTTCTTATTACAACATTCATATGAATGTTTGGGAATAGAATAGGATTCCTCTCATAGATGAATGGAGTATATCTCTTATTCATTTCATCCAAAGCATTTTTGAACCTGCACACGTGTAAAACAAAAAAAACAGTTTTTTTTAACAATCTTAAATTAATAAAAAATGACAGATAATATTATTAAATTACAAAAAACAGTATAATAATAAATACCTTTGTGTTGCATTTGCTAATCACTCGGCATAGTAACTGAACATTTGATGTAATGTTCATCGTCCGATAAATCAATTGGAAAGGAAAGTCAAATGTAAAAATTATTTGCGATACTTGGAAACCTAAAAAAATGGCTTTCCGGTACAATATCTGTAAGAAAAAGCACATCAGTGTCAATTGAGACATCATGCGGAATGGGATGCACCATACTGAATACTATAAAATGATGATCCCGAAGAACTTAAGAATGTTGAACGTGATAGATGGATTACAACATATGGGGTACTTATAGAGTCTTGATTTGTAATTTTGTCCATATTTTGAGATAGTATAAAAATAACAATAGAATAGTTTTATAGGTGATTGCAATATTATCACCTTTATGACCTAAATTTACTTAAACAAAATTCTGCATTCATCACGTAAGGAAATTTCTAATATCATCACATATATGAAAATTATAATGTTTCCATGTAATATAAATACTATATTCTATAAGTATGATATATACATGTAGGGAAATTCATCTTAACTACAACATACTTTGTTAATTTTAAATTATAAACTATTATGCCCTTAACATATTTATTTTCTACAACATTACATGTGGATCTGGACTCGACACATAAGGAAAGAGCCCTAACATAAACTGAAAGATCTAAGGGTATGTCTCGTACACTAATATTAAGACTATGTTTTATTGATCATTAAACTTTAAAATATTACTGATTTTTTTATCCACTGAATACATGAACTGTCATGTACTTAACATAGTGTGTGTGCTCGTTTGGTTAAATATTCATGTATTCAGTGTATTCATGAGTGTTAGAACTGCAGGATTTGATTAAAAATCATGTATTCGTGATTTTTCCAACTGAATACATGAATACACTTCATGTATTCATGTATTCAGTGTTATGTACTTGACTTATAATCCTACTAATTTTCATGAGTGTTCATGAATACATGAAGTGCTATGTCTACTGATTTTTTTTTATTGATCATGTGCACGATATATGAAGTGCATGAATACATGTAGTGCATGAATACATGCAGTGCATGAAGTGCAAGATTATATAGTGAACATGAAGTGCTATGTGTACTGATTTTCATGAGTGTTCCTGAATACATGAAGTGCTATGTCTACTGATTTTTTTTGTTGATCATGTGCACTATATATGAAGTGCATGAATACATGTAGTGCATGAATACATGCAGTGCATGAAGTGCAAGATTATATAGTGCACATGAAGTGCTATATGTACTGATTTTTTATTAACATGTGCTATGTCTACTGATTTTTTCATGTATTCATGAATACACTTATATAAACCCTATACCCTACACCATAGATCATATACCCTACTCTAGATACTAAACCCTAGACACTAAACCCTAAACCCTAGAACCTAAATCATATAACCAAACTCTATTGATTTAGTTTTAATACCTAATACAATCAAACATTAGAAATCGAACAACACAAAAATAAACAATACCTTTTTTGCTTCATTTTTCAAAGGCAATTTAGATAATTTCATTTTGCTTCATTATGTTAAATAACTTTTTTGACACTTTCTCCTCATTTTGCGTAACAGGTTTGAACATAACAAATAGGCTACACCTTCTCCTTCTTTAATTGAAGACGTGCTTCCATGTGGAATTGGATTGGACACTTAATCATCTAAGGGTATGCCTCTTACCAATTTCCATAACTATATTTAATTGATATTTAACATAAAAAAAATTACTGAATTTTGTTCACATGAAATAACAGGTTTTAGCATGTGTCCTCCAATTAATACAACTATTACAGTACATGGATTGAAATTATACAGTAAGGTCATATGTTATCTTTTAATACTTAAGTTGTTTTGCCCTAATGAATTGTATAAATCTATTACCTAATCTACATTATTTATTGTGGGTATAGGTCAGTTGTGTGTCAGTCCAGACTAAATCATCAACAAAAAATGGATTGTTATTGTATATAATTATAGAAGACATACAAGTACGCCAAGAATTAGACGTTTAGATTTAAGTTCTTAAAATTAGTCTCATACTTAGTATATTAGTATTATTGCATGTTTTCAGCAATTGGAACATAAATCATATAACTGAAAAATAGTATATTAGTTTTATTGCATGTTTTCAGTATCGTAGAACCTTATTGCATGTTTTCAGAACTTGGAACCTAAATCATATAACTTAAAAATAGTATATTAGTTTTATTGCATGTTTTTAGTAATTAAGAACCTTATTGCATGTTTTCAGAACCTGGAACCTAAATCATATAACTGAAAAATAGTATATTAGTTTTATTGCATGTTTTCAGTATCGTAGAACCTTAGTCATATATCCACCCCTGCTTTTGATTAAGTTTTAGTAACAAAATATCATTAAGCAAAAACAAAATAATTAAATTTCAATGATATAAACTGACCAGAAATCTGCAATAGAATCAAAAGAAATTGTCTAACTTGGAGGAATTAATAAACATCAAACTTATATGAAAAGGGCCATTCTAAACTTAACAAAAATCTGCAAAATGAAATTATGAAATTAAATTTTTATATGAAATTGTTTATTCATCTAGCTTTCCTCCTTCACTTTCTTGAATATAAGCCTCTTCCTGGTACTTGAGTGCTCCCCACGATTAGCTAAAGGACAATCATCAGCTTTAGTAATTTCCTCTTCATCCGATTCACCATTTTCATCATCTTCGTCGATGTTAATATAACGATGCTTACGGGGTGAAACCATTTCATTTGAAGAAACTTTTGACATAACATCATTGTCTAGGGTGCACGATTCCAGATTTTCCTATCAATAATTAAACTAAACAATTATTAAATTTGTAATTAATAATAAATTAAGTCATAAATATCATAATCTTAATTCAGCGATATATACCTCATATTCTTTGGTCGTTTGCTCAAATTTCTCAATGAGAGTTGTATCGTCGGTCATATTCGTCACGGTATATGCAGAAGGTGTAGGAAGTCTGCTAATGTTGAATTGCGAAATAAGAACTCTAAATAACATCTTTTTGTTCAGCAAGACATTTAACTCTTTCGGGATGTTATTTATGTCCTCATCCTGAAAAAAAAATAAGTTCAATAAAAAACAGTAATTAATAAGTAATGCATTAAGATTTATTTTTATATACCTTATCCGTTGATTCGATAATGCTGGAAATAGTTTTCTTCAAGAATTGTGAAATTTCCCTATCAAATATAGTGAACTGAGCGGTACCAGATCCGTATATAACACTAACTTAAACACTAAATCTGCATATAAAAAAACAACTACAATATCATGTATAAACATTAAAATAACTGAATTTAAATGACAGAATTTTATGAAGAATTCTGTACCTAGGGACTGCATAGTTAACCAAATTTTCACATTTTTTACACCAAAACTTTTCCTCTTGCGGTTGCACCTTACTTTTACAACGTTTGCAAGAATTATAGTACCATCCGTAGGAATCTTCAATATGATCAATGGTGGCAAGAGTAATAGCTTGCAGAACCTATAGTTTATATTATATATAAATATGTAAGATAGTGTACATAAATGTGAATAATATTTATTAACACATAATAAGCAATTGTACAATTTTGAACTAACTGTTCCTCGATTGTGAAGATGTTCGTAAAGTTCATCTAAATTTTTTCTATCATTCACGTTTAAGAAAAGGTCGGCTTGGGAGTAGGACGGCTCATTTGTCAATTGTACACAACTTTGGCCACCTTTTGAGCATTCTTTTTTTGAGAAACTACAATATAAAGACAAATAGTATAGGATAATTAAAAAATAAATATCACGATATTGGATATTAAATTGCATATTTTATGTAATAATAATAATATTACCTTTTCTTAAATTCAGCAATCTCACATACGCTATCATCATCAAAATAAATCCTTGTGCCATAATAACCATTTGACAAATTAGGTGTATTATTCCATTTTCCCAACTTTCCAAATTGTATAATAACTACGACGAAATTCTGAGCAGAAGCCCCAACAAATGGATGACATAATTCGGCATAATCATCCCATAATGTACAATTGATGACATTATCCTTGCAATATTATACAATATAAAACAACAGAATATAAAATTACATATTAAATTTTATTACCATGGAGAATTTCAAAAAATAAATAAATACCTTGTATCCATCAATTGTATATTGATTCTCTTACCCTCTTTTCCGTTCCTGTTAGTAAAGGTAACAATGTTGTCTCCAATTCCAACCAATTGACCAATAACATCTACACAATAATTACTATTATGTGTAAAATAAAATATTAAATATACTGAAATACTAATTGTTATAATATAACAAATGATAAATTGAAAGATTTACTAACCATACAGATAAACTTGATCCAGTGACTCATCGAGGATTTTTTCGAAATCAACAAATTTGAATCCATGAATAGGAATAGAAATTGATGAACTTCGCTTAATTGTAGTGTTGCGATAAAATATTATCTTGTATTTATGATTAGAGAACTTGAAAGGTATATCATAAATAGCAACTCCAAATTTTGAAATCAAATATACACCTCATTCCTCTAATATTGCAAAATTCACCATAAAAGTTTATTTAATGACTCCATGGATTTTCTCACCCTTAAGACAATAAGAAATATGTGTTAGTGCTATACAAATATTAGACAAACAATTTTTATATATTAAATAGAAATTATTAAAGAACTGAAAATTAATACCTTTTCATCCATTAAAATGATTTCAGTTGTACTGTATTGCGTACGATCTTCTTTCTTCGGAACTTTAAACAATCGAATTACTCGAACCTTTAGCTCATAATTCCCTCGGGTACCCGTAATATCCTTTATTTCTTGTTGTTGTTTTGACAATGCTACAAAGGTCATAAAAAAATTCAATACAAAATACAGTTCAGTAGTGGAAAATCAGTTCAGTATTGGAATATCTGTAATTGCACAAAATATTTGTTGTTCTGTAAATGGAAAATCAGTAATGGACAATACATACGAAAATAAGTAATGGAAAATCAGTTCAGTATTTGTTGTTCTGTAAATGCACAAAATACATAGAAAACTCAGTAGTGGAATATCAATTCTGTAATTGCAAAAACTCAGTTGAGATAGGGAGAACTTCCGAACCCCGGGAAGAATGTATATAGCATGATCGTATTATTATGAATTGCAAAAACATACCTGCTATCTCAAAGGAAGAATCGATATTGTTTAGGCTTGCGCAAGAACTCACAAAGTTTTAGAATGTAATTGAGGAAGATGCTCTCTATTTATAAGGCATAATTTTTATGGATTATAATGGTTGATTTTAATTGATTGTTCACATATTAAACTGCCATAATCGATGCATTTTATTTTGTACATGTATTGTATACATCTTCAAATTGGAAAAAAATCTTGCCTTACAGATTACACATTGCAGAAAAATTAATGCACCGGGCCCAGATCATTTGCTTACTATGTATGGCCTTGCAGATTAGCATTTTATTTTTTGTTTAAGCAATTCATTAGTCAGTGCAGACTATGCTCTAAGAAGTTATTAGTTTAATTGCCAAACAGATTAAAATATAATCTCTCGGAGCATATTCTGCACTGACTTTGTATGAATTGCCTTGCAAATTACCATTTCCATTTTGGGTTTAAGCAATAATTATCCATGGATGTAATTTTGGTACGTATGCCTATGCAGTTTTTTTTAGGTCATTTGAAGAAGCAGCTTCATTGTTGTATTCTTTGCATGGATGTAATTTTTGTCATTTTTGTGTTCTTTGCACATATTGCAGGTTTGTATACATGTATTATTTTGCAGGTTGGAATTTTTTTATGCCTGCCCTAATTGCATTAGGGTTATTCAGATTATTTTGTAGGTTATTCAGACATTTGCAGACTTTGCAAATGTCTATTAGCATGAAAAACGTATGGTTTAAATTTAGACATACATATAGTATTGGTTAATAATTTAGGTCTAATTTTAGCCATTTATAGTGTGGTTGTTCATATATTTACGATTTTCAAAATATTTGTACGATTCTGTAATATGATTTGCGAAAAAAATAATTACAAAAATAGAGTAGCAGATCTTATATTATCAATATGGAAAATATAATATTCTACACATATTCTGGAAGATTCAAATTGAAAGATAGAAATGGCAAAAACCGAAATAAACGTAATTAATGACACGTGTATAAATTGTTGTAAAGATGCCACGTGACAGAAAAAATTGGGTGCATTTTAGGAGTGCCACGTGACGCAGTCGGGCTTTGCGCTTAGTAGATATATAGTAGATTGCCGAATACAAACATATACAACTAAAATGGTAGGTTGCATATTAGTTAACTTTCTGAAATTAGTCAACATGTTTTTCACATTTCTTTTACAATAATTTTATTTTTTTATCCGCAGTAGATACAAAGCAATAAAAAAATTCATAACACAATGAACAATTAATTAGAATCTGTAAAAACATAAAATAAAAATGAATTAATATGACATATAAAGTTCCTAAAAACCCTACATTAATCAAAATTACACAACTTAGTTAATGAGTTGTGTAATTTAAAAACACGATTTCTATTTAGCGCACCGGCAAAATTTCTATTTAATGCACTGGTTCATCCGTGACGGACGAAACATGTTCATCCGTGACGGACTGTAACACCCCGGGCCAGAGGTGCTACAGTGCCATAGTTCCGAAGGACTATAAGGCGGTTTTTAAAAGAAAAGAAATCCAAAACTCTTCCCAATACATAAAGTTAACAACATTAAAATCCCTGTTCAAGTTTAGAACAACCTTTAAACCTTGCATCAAGCTCAATATCTCATTTTACACCAAAACAACGTTAGTTAATACAACCTTTTCAAATTCGCTGCAAAACCAAATCTTTAACTGTGAAGACACATCTGTGATCCAAAACCCGCTTGTTGCTGCAAACCTGCAAAGCCAAATTGACTGGGGGACCCGATACCCCAGCCAACCGCGGCACGTAAACCGAAGTTGGTCAGTCTTCCATCAAGACTGGCAGGACTCCTCAAGCCAAAACAATTTCAAAACACATATAATTATCACCCATCAACTCATATCAAAAGACAACACACACACAATATATACATATATATATAATATCATAACTACACTTAATCATTTCCATACCAACCAATCAATATCGACCACACATTAAAACATAAACACACACTATCACATAACCATTCATTACCCCTCTTATCCAACTCTTCAATATACTAACATCACTTAATCCAACCTCAACCTCACCACAAGTATAGACGACTAAAATGATCCAATCCAACTTTTTCTCTATTACTAATACCTCAATTATCAACCCTACGAACCTATACACATATATTACTACTAACACGTATAACCACGACTAACCACTTACAAAACTCACTACTGTACTAACACGTCCAACTAATCTTCACATCAACAAACACTTAAGCATAAGCAAGACAATCATCACATATATAAACATGACAAAAATAACGACCCAGGCCAGCCACCCTTCCGGTGCCGCCTGTTCGTTAACATGGACCGCAACTCATACGCTCAAATTCAAACCATGTTGGCCCACACCCTCAAGATGGGAAACCAACCTTCACACTCAATCCACACAACCGACCTTCATAATCCACTAGCTGCCACCAACAACCCCACCAACATAAATCCACATCACCATTAGCTAAAAAAAAGCTAATATTAAACAAGTCAAACTAGCCAACAATCAATATCCAACATAAAACCCATAACCAAACACACAGTCAATATTCACCAACACAATCACTTAATCAAGTGCACAACCAATATCATCACAAAACCACTTAAATCATATACGCAACCAACATCCAACACCAAAACCACTTAATCAGATACACAACCAACACCCAACACAAAACCACGTAATCAGGTACGCAACCAACATTTAACACATAATATCTCCTCCGTCTCACCACCACATCACCGGGTGAGACAATTCTTCCTCTCTATCTGGATAGGCGGATGGGTCGCATACCATCCGATTTCCTGGCCCTAACCACCATAGGAATTCCCCCTACGTGATTGAGTGAGGCTTTCATCACTCTGGCCCACCGACCACCGGAGGTCACACCCTCTGAGGCCCTGAATCAACACTCTTCCGGATGGGACTTTCACCATCCAACCATAGCCTTTACCAACGCGGGGTCATACCCTCACGTGGTCGGATGAGGTCACACCCTCACCCCGGCTCCATGTCCAACCAACAACAATCAATCAACATCAATCATACTTAGTCACAACTGACTACCACGTCAACATTTAATCAGACACAACCCGAGGCAAATACTAACACATGCACACACATATTCACACACTTTCAAACAATCACAATTAATCACCATTAGTCAGGAATAAATACCACGTCAATATTTAATTAATCTCAACACAGGGTCACGACAACTAACACATTCGACCATATCAACACAAAACTAACCATCCAGCACATAATCAAAATATACCCACGACCATCAAACAAGCCAACAATCAGTATCCATACAACACCATTTAATCAATTTAATACACATTCAATCAAGTAACTCCACAATCGATAATCCAAATTAACATAATCAGACAAGTATAAAATCAATTACTGAATCAAGATAGGAACAAAAGTACTTTTATAAAAATATACGGAGGGTTAGCAAGAATCATCTTGCCTTAAACTCGACAACAACGACCTCAGAGACCTCCAACCAACTCGAACGAACCTGTGAAAACAATCCGAGCAAATCCCTGGCATTAATTACTCATACAATCCACTACTAACAAAACCCCCAAATTCAAACCTTAAAATTCAACATACCTCAAATTTCTAATTTCAGCAAAACCCCCACAATTCAACCCATATACATACCACTGCTCAATGATTTGCACACCGACAACACAATCTGCCAAATACAGATCTGC
Organism: Rheum nobile; assembly: GCA_027886185.1. NCBI lineage: Eukaryota > Viridiplantae > Streptophyta > Magnoliopsida > Caryophyllales > Polygonaceae > Rheum > Rheum nobile. The sequence continues at coordinate 1,053,187 of WOAB01000248.1, read as the reverse complement.
GCACAAACAACACAATCTGCACACAACAACACAATCGTTCAATTCAGCCACAAATTTCAGAAAGTAATCAGCCAAAAACAGAGGTTAATTTGCTAAACATTATCCTTGCCATTCAGCCAATTCAGTCCACACATGGCTCAACAGAATCGAAGGCCAAAAAAATTCATATCGAGAAGGTGTCGTTCAACAATAACATCATAGCTGCACTTACCTCGTCATCGGCCTTATTTCTGACGCCGGGACCGAGCTTCACCTCGCCGGAAGTGCAGCAGCAGCGGCTCTCATGGCTTCGAACAGCAGCTGGCGGTCTCGCTGGAACAGTGGTGGCTCACACAACAGCTCGCGGCTCCTTGCACAGCAGCAACTCTCTGACGCGATCTGAACCAGGGAAGGAGAGGTGGTGGTCGCAGTCGTGGAGGTCGGGTTCGCCGGCGGGAAGACCAGCGGAATGGACGGGAGGAAGGAAGGAGGCGGCCCTCTCTCTCCCTGTTGAGCTCTCCCCCAAAACCGAAGCAGATAAGGGCTTTTATTCCCTTCAATTTGCCCATTTCCAGATTCATAAAGTCCCAAAAATTTATTTACCATTTTTCCATATATATAACCTTTGGGGTATTTCACGGACTAAGCATGTTCATCCGTCACGAATGAACATGTTTCGTCCGTCACGGATGACCATGTTGATCCGCTACACAATTTTGGAATCGCCATAACTTTTGATTCCCTAGTCCAAAAGCACTGAAATTTGGAGGAGTTATAGTTGACATCTTGATCTTTAATCTGACGTTGGAATCACTCAATTCGGGATTACATAGAAAAAGTTATACTTCTCCAAAGACGGGACACAAATCAGAGATCTCTTAAGCGTTAGGGCGAGTACAATAGCATTTAAGTTGGCTTACAATATCATTGCAATCATGGATCACAATAGAATTACAATGTGCGAGTACAATAACATTTAAGTCGGCTTACGACCTCGTCTCTTTCTTGTGCAAGAAGGTCTTAATGCCATCAGTTGAGAAACAAATGGATCATATAGACAAGCAGTAGAGGCATAATGTGCATGCTTCCACATGACAAATACTGGAAGCAATGGTGACGCCTCTGATAGGACCATCTACTCATGGGTTCAAATAATTAATATAAAATAATTAAATGATTAGTACCATACCGAAATAAAATGTCTCTCCTTCTCAACATGGCAGATGCAGACCGTCTTAAGCTTATACGGCTCAAAGTCTTTAATGAAGGATTGTGGAGGCATATAAGGTGGTGAAAACATTTGACCCACTGAATTCTTGGGAGCTCTAACCTGAGATGGCCTCAAAGGAGTGGTAGGAGCTTTAGGGTTTCGTGAAGGTGTGCTAGTAGGAATTGGTGGCCTACGTCGTTGCTTCTTAAGATGTGTCCCTTCCGTATCTTTGTCTGTGTACTCCGATGAAGAAGGATGTCTTTTAGTTGTATCTTTGTTTAGAACTCCCATTAGTCGTCCTTTATGCCTCACAATAGCCGACTTTTGCAGACTAGTTCCCTTGGGGAGAGCTATGTCATAAAGTCGCGAGACACATTTTTCTTGATCATCTGCTGACAGATTGAGGAAATGATCCGTATAAAATTGATCCATCAAAGATCTCGCAACTCTGCGCTTCACCTCACCTTCATCTTGCACTTCTGACAAACTCAATCGTCTCCAAAACGGATGCAACGCTGAAGGCTTAATAGGGATTGAACTCGTCACATTTCTAGCGATGTCATCCACACACGACAATCCATCTCTCACCCTCATCTGGCATGTGCAGATCTTGTCACAAAATGGATTTCCCCTTTTTTTGTATTCCTCCGTCAAGCAGGCAAGTGCAACCTTAGATACTTTGTACTTCAATCACTTGAAAACACCAGCTCATGTTCCAAGAGTCATCGTGCTCTGTACACTCTCGTTGAAGGTCCCCTTGATGTCCTTTACTTGGTTACCCATCTTTGAATGATATTGACCAAATTTCGTGTCTAGACTACCATGTGGAATAGTCAAGAAGTCTTTCAAGAACCTTCTTCCACAAGAAAGAGACGAGGTCGTTTGAACCTTCGTTTGAATGATCCATTCTTTTCAAGAACCTTCTAGACCAAATATCCTTTGTTGCTTGTCTATATGATCCATTCGTTTTCCAGCTGATGGCGTTCGAACCTTCTTCTACAAGAAAGAGATGAGGTCGCAAGCTGACTTAAATGCTATTGTACTCGCACATTGTAATGCTATTGTGATCCATGATTGCAATGCTATTGTAATCCGACTTAAATGCTATTGTACTCGCATTGGCGCTTAAGAGATCTCTATTTTTTGTCCCGTCTTTGGAGAAGTATAACTTTTTCTAAGTAACTCCGAATTGAGTGATTTCAACGTCATATTAAAGATCAAGATGTCAACTATAACTCCTCCAAATTTCAGCGCGTTTGGACTAGGGAATCAAAGGTTATGGCGATTCCAAAATCGTGTCACGGATAAACATCCGTGATGGACGAAACATGTGAATCTGTGACGGACGAAACATGTGCATCCGTCAGGGATGAACCAGTGCGTTAAATAGAAATTTTGTCGGTGCGCTAAATAGCAATGGCCTTTAAAAAAACGTTTGAAGCCCAAAATATCTTTTAGAAACATTTGATTTATTTTGTACATATTTCAAAATAATTAGTAAATATCCTACGAGTTATAGTTGAGCGGATCATTCGTACTAATCACTTACTAATTAGGTCAAGCTTACCAATCCATCATTCATTCATTACCGCTATCAAGTATTGTTCTTACTCTTTTTTTAACTAATACTAGAAATCGAAGCCCGTGCTTCGCACGGGCCGTTTGTGTAATTTTTAAAAATAATTTTGGCTAGAAGTATTTTTGTAATTTTTAATTAAAGTGGAAATTCGGTTTTGTATGGATGCGTTTCATATTTATGATTTTTGGTGTTCAAAATTGAAGAAATGTATATGTTCTTAATTTTTTTTTTATGTGCAATAGATGTGTTCATTCAATAACAGGCAAACTTATTTATTAAACAAAAACATTTTGAGAGTATTAGATTTGGTTTATATGAAGCAATGAAATAAAGATTCAGGAACCAAACAAATGTGAAGTTAGTAGGTTTTAATTTCTTATAGCGAAATACAACATGTTTTATATAATGGGCTGGCCAAATTGTTTTAGGATTTGGTCAAAATTTATGTAAAAGGATTTTGTTTGCTTATTTGAAGTTATTTGTTACTAATAAATGTATATATTTAATACAAAAAGGTTATTTTCATAAAGCATGGAAATTATTGTATATCATTTTTACATGATTTTTGTTTTTGTCATAAAATAAGTTCAAGTATTTTTTTAGAATTTGAGTACTGTAATTTGATATTCTATAAAATTCAATCCTTATTGTATTACAAAGTGAAATTATCGTGTATCATCTCTACTCCTTAATTAAAATATAACACATAGAAATTTTAGTAGAATTATTACAAAATCCTCAATACTGAAATAAACCAATTTTTAAGAAGTACAATTAAATGCTCTATTAAACATTATTGACAACCACAATCAAAATTAGCCAATTACAAATCGTGAATGAGGTAGAACCGTAAATTTGAAAAATTAACAGGCGATCTCTAATAAACCCAAAAATAATACGCATTAATGAAAACTTATAATTTACATATCACAAAAACAATAATATATTTTGACTCGTGTTTCATACGGGTTCAACCATTTAATTATATATGTAAGTTCTAAACTTTACCAAAATATATATAGCAATTAAAGAAATGTAATAGGTAGCAATTGAAGTGTTATTGTATTATAATTTTGAGGGACTTCCACTCACTCTCCCAAAACCGACTTCCAATAATAACTTAACCCTGACTTTTCCCCTTTGATATTCCACTATCTCATCTGTGAGCTGCGACAGGGAGCTAAGCAAAGGCAACGAAAGCTCCAAAGCACCGTCTTTTCCGCACCATTGTTCTCCACCGGGATCGGATCTGAACAATGGCTGAGGTGTTTTGGGTAGGCAGCGCAGTCGTAGTTGGCAGTTCCAGCGCCGACGACCGTGATTAGGGATTCAACGTCTTCTCTTTCTTATCGGTTTTGCCGCTCTCGTGAGCTACAACAACCCCAAGTTTCATTTTTTCAAACTTTGCCCTTTTCCCACATTGTTAATTCCGACTTCTTCTTCTTCTTGGTCCTCGAATTAATTTAATTAATACAATGTAGTATTTTAAAACCCCATTTTAATGTTGTGTTGAGAATTGGATTCTCTGTTTTTTTCTCCCCAGATTGTCTCTTTCTATCCGTAGTTTTCCCTTGCTCTTTGCTTGGATGCGTGTTTTGGGGGTTTTGAAGAATGAGGTGGGTTTTGGTTTAAAATCATGTCGTATTGTGGCCATTCCCTCTTCTTCTTCTTCTTCTCTGTTTCCCCTTTGCCAGTGAACTATATTGTTTATCTGCTCCACAGGTACGTGTTAGTGGCATGTTTAGTGTTATCCCCTTCGTCATTCTCTTTTCTTTTGGTAATTTGGTGTGCTACATTCTTGAAAAGAGAAAAGTGAAATGATGTGCATCTATGCTTCCTTTTTGTTCTCTTTCTACTTTTTCAAATTTGACTCGTATGTTTTATAATCTCATAGTTTCTTCCTTTTTGCTTTGTATACTTGGCATTTTGGTACATTGCTTTAACGGCTGATTCTGCAATTTAGTTCGTCTGTTCAAATCACTCGAGCTGGGCATATGTTACGCTCTCCTACATTGCAGTCAATCATTTCCTTTTCGGTTTCCCTACCATTGTGGCTGCAGGTGATGAATTAGGCTGCCATTGAGTTCTTGGGTTGAATTTTGTGGGTTCCTCGTCTTTGAATTCTTGTGATTGACTTGACTTGACGGCTAGGATCGATGGCCGCAGGCATTCTGTGGATATACCAATCTCAAAAGCACTTGTGGCTCTTAGAAGGGTGAGGTCATTGAGGGACCCTTCAACTAACTCCATGACCAAATTTTTTGCTCTTGTTGATAATTTGAACTGGGACACAAACTCCAGTCATGGAATATCTCTGAGGTTCGGAGGTGGTTGTGATAGAGGCATTAGTGCTCTGGTGGTGTCTAAGCCTTTTAGCGCTTGTGGCGAGGAGGAAGAGATGGACCCGCCGCAGGATGGTTGTATCCAGCACAACTCTAAGATGCCCCACGGTGTAAATGTTGGCTTGCCTGGGATGAGAAGCGAGCTTGATGGGAACAAGTTACATCTTGGAAGATTCTGCAGTGCCCAGGAGGACAATGGGTTGGAGTTGGTGTACACGCAACCATTTAACCATCAGTGGGAAGCCCGGTCTAAATATAATAATCCAAGGTGTGATTTTTTTTTTGATTTCTTAGTTATCTAAATTTTGGCATAAGAACCCTTCTACTAAATATTTCTTTAACTCCTCAACTATAAATGTGATCTGTTCCGGTCGTTTCTGTGCAGGGCTGTTGTATTGATTATTGTTCAACCTGATGAGCGCAACATGTATGATCAGCATTGGCTCTCTTTTGTGCTGAAGGAAAAATATCCTTTTTAATTTGCTTTCGTGTTCATGATTAAAATGCATTGTTAAGAAGGAAAATAAAAAAGTACAACTTTATCTATCTTTGAAGTATACATAACCGGTTTTTCCCCGTCAGTGAATTGGTTTTAGTTCTTTTGACCTATGTTTTGGAAATTATATGCACTTCCTGATTCGCTTATTATTATGGTTTCACATCAACAAATATATAATCAGTTAAAAGAAATTCCTCAAACCATTATTTTAGTTGTACATTTTCATGGTGGCGCCTCTCAAACTTCATCCTTGGATCTTCTGAAGTTTGTGATCTGTTCGGGGGTTGCTTTATCATTAGAGGAATTTACAAAGCTCAGATTGTTATTAACTTATTTGAAACATTACATATGGTGTCTCAAGCATGAGGAGGACAGTGACACAAATTAATACTGAAGTAGAGCTATTGGCCGATGGAAAATTGTCAGTGTAAATAACATGTTGTCAGTTACTTTCCTTAGATGATGCGCACCGACAGTATTGCTAAGCCAGATCCTGGAGATCAGAAATGAGGTAATTATATGACGAACATATGTTGAAAGCTGATAATTGAATTTTGTTAGCGGGATTGAATCGAACTTGTATGTGTGATTTGTTGTTGTTGCTTGATCTATCCTTGAGTGTTTGAAACTGCATTGTTTGTCTGATGTGGTGTGTTTATTGTAATAGCAATACAAGAAATGTGTTAGCATGTTGTATTCAAATAATCGTAAGAGATAATATTTGATAGAGAGAAAATACAAGCACATGTAATGTATGTAGTGATTGAGTAGGGCTGTTAGGCTAAGCTTGCCTGCGAGTTTAAGTTGTTGAAAGACTCCTTGAACACAATGTTTTTTGTGTGGTTTATTGGTTGGTTTGCTTCATGCACCATAAGTATCTTCAGTCCTTGCAGGTCTGTGACACGTGAAATGCCAACATACAGTTGCCCGTGGTAGAAAACGGGTTTGGGAAGGTACAAACCCACATGCTTTAAAGATTGGCCTTGACTCTTATTGATAGTCATCGCGAAGCATTGTTTAATGGGGAACTGTCTGTGTATCATAACAAATGGCCATTTTGTCTTTGTCGAACTTAGTGTAATTATTGGAATTAGCACCTTTCTTCCCATGTGCCTGTTATAATTTCAGCCTCGATGACCCATTCACCTAGATGTGTAATTATGAGTCGTGTGCCGTTACATAACCCTTGGGTAGGATTAACATTTCGCATGAGCATGACCGACAAACCTTCGTTTAGGTTGAGGATGTGTGGAGGCATTCCTGTAATGAAATTGTACATAAGTCCACATTGTGTAAGGTGTAGGTTTCATGTTTTAGTATGATCTATTTATTTGTAAATGTAGTTGTACCTAATAAATTAAGTTTGTTGAGCAATTCGATGGGGGTAAATGTGCTCCTGCTCTACGATATCTGTTGAAGCCATACAGATTTTGTCCGAGCTCTTGTATGTTCGCACCGAGCCTTGCAATGTGTTGAATATATGCTCGTTTATCTTGTCTACATCTTCATTTAGCGGTGTGAGAATAGCCATTTCTTGGAGGTAGACCGCATTTTTTTTGTTAGGGGCGAAATTAGTGAACACTTCATCGATGATTTGTGCAATTGGGTTATTCCCTAGGGCAACGATGAATTGTCGGGGAATGTCAATCCATGTTGCCTCATCCTCATCTTCAAGAGCTATTGCTTTTGTGTTCCCATCGCCCACCTATAGGATCCACTCATTGAACTTTTGTTTGTAGGTGTCGATTGTTCCATCACTTTGTCGCTCAATGACTCTTATACTTTGTGATAATGTCAGTACCTGGCAACTCTTCCACAAAGGAGAGTTGTTTATACAAGCTTGCACAATTTCTTGCCTTTTCCCCTTTTTTATCACGGGCAGAATTTGTCTGAAATCTCCTCCTAGTAGGACTGTAATTCCCCCAAATAATTTCTGCTTGTTTTCCTCTTTTTTGATGCCTTGAATATCTTGCAATGTTCTGTTTAGTGCTTCAAATGCAAACCTTTGTGTCATTGGGGCCTCGTCCCAAATTATTAGTTGGACCTCATGCATGAGCTAGGCTAAATGTCAGTTTTGTGTAATACCGCAAGTGCTATTCTCAAGTAGGTCCATTGGGATGACGAATCTGTTGTGAGCTGTCCGGCCTCCTGGTAGCAGTAGGGATGATATTCTTGCACATTTTAAGGTAACAATGTTCAGGTAAGTAATTGTCTTATCCATGTTATTTTGTAATGATGCAGTAGATGGTGGTTGTATGTGTTGTGTTTTTAAAACTGTGTGTATCACACACCTGATGATGCAACATTGAGCACAATCTTCCTTTCTGATCTTAACTTTGCCATTATGGCATTGTAGAGGAATGTCTTTCCTATGCCTCCTGTCCCATAAACAAAGAAAAATTCACGCGGTCTGATTCTGAACTGATTCTATGACCTTCTTATAAATAATGAGTTGATCTGAGTTCAAAGCTCAGAACAATGTATGATGTAGGTCAGCCATTTCTGTAGTGATGTAGGTCATCTCTTCTTGTATCAGTTTATTATCCATATTTGTGAGCAAACTTTTATCCGGCCTTGGTAGATCTGGGAAATCTGATAGTGCTTTCCCATTCCTTGCAAGTATGTCTTGAGTATGCAACAAACAATATTTCTTGATTTGATTCTCACTCAGCTCTAAGGTTGGAAATCTGAATTGCTTTCTCTTTTGGTAAAGTATGTCCTCCGAAAGTGCTTCTCAATTGTGGCCCCATAGATTGGTGGGGTTGGTGATGTCACAAAAAAGGAGTATCGTGATGAACAATTCCCTTAGTTAGGGTCCAGTCGCCCATACTTGTGCTTCTTGAATCGCATCTGTCCATTCAGTGTCCTCGTTTAGCATACCGTGCGCGTAGCAAGTTTGCCTGAAGTTGTCATACGTTGATCCATCTACTGTTCTGATCTCTTCAAAATTCCTCGACCCTTTGACAACATTTAAGAGCATTCTAAGGTAGTATCGCTCCCCTGCAGCTGGATGGCCGTATACAATCCGGCCAATTGGATTTTGTTGTACCCTTTTAGTCCATACCTTGTTTGCCGCATTCCACACATATTTTGTAGGTATTTCTGCATATGTGTATTGCCTTGCTTCAACATCTATGGTATTCAGGGTAAACCATTCAGTAAACATAGTTTTCTTAACTTATTCCCTCTGTAGTAATGCTGGCAAGTTCTAGCTATCTGAAAGTGTAATAGGTTTTGATCGGGCAAGTGAAATGTTAAGTGAATGACTGCTGGCCTGGAGTAGTGAATATCAAAGGCAAAAATCCTCCACACGGCTTCACAAGCAGATATGTAACGACACTCAAGAAATTGTTGGATCTCATCTACTTCAATCATTTTCCATGGCTCATTATTGTCTGCATTATTGTTGCTCTGCATAAAGACTGCAGTTGCTCTGTCTGGGCCTTTTCTGATGTACTTGAAGAGGTATTTTATTGCTCTGGACCGATTACACCATTCCACATTAATGTGTGCCTGATATTTTAACAACAAATACTTGTTGTATGGCACCACATATCAGTTATCAAGCTTTGTCTTTCCCTTTTTCACAAATACCCCATTTTGTCTGCGCCAGTAGACCGGATATCCATCTTCATCAAGTGTAGTGTTTGCATAGAATGGTTTTGGAAAATGTTTCTTGCATACACCGTTACTCATGCATGGCGCATTTTTGTTTCCCTCACCACATGGCCCATGCAACATATGTTCAATTACAACTTTATGTGCTTCTGGATCTCTTTCCTTGCTAGGGATTTTAGCTGAAATGACTTCATCAATGTCCCTTGTTGTCTTTGCCTGAATTCCTTCTTGTAGCCAAATTAGAATATGTGCATGTGGGAGGCCCCTTTTTTTGGAATTCAATTGTGTAGACAACTGCGTATCATTTAAGAAACAATGGATTAGTATGACGGAACACGAAAAATAGTCTTAAATATTCTTGTCTGCTATTAGGAAAAAGTAGCGTAAAATATGTATGCATTTTAAAATTTGAATGTTTATGTGAAGATGACATACCGGCATTTGTTGGGCCGAAATTTATTTATTTTTTTGTTAATGTCTTGCATAAGCTGCGCTAACTTCTGCTTGAAAAGGCGCATCATGATTTCTGGTCTGTCAGCCCATTGTTGTCCTTCTAATTCCTTTAACTTTTCTTCTATCTCTGGCCATTTCGAATTAGATGTGAATGTGATAAAGAGGCTAGGGTTTCCATATGTCCTGCATAATGCCATCGCATCTTGATAGTTTTGGACCATGTACCTTGGGCTGCAAGTGAAGGTTGCTGGGAGAACTATTCGTTTACCAATAGACCTTGCTTCAGTGTCTCCTTTCAATATGGCATCACAAATATTATTATACAAATCAACCCGTAGCTGTTTTTGGTTGAATTTGATCCAGCTTAGTCGTTGTTCTTCTAGTGCGGTCTATGCGTCCACCAGATATTGGTGGTACAACCTCCCTCCGCGTAAGAGTGTCGGCCCTTCATCAGTTCGTTGTTGAATTCTATACGAATAGAACTCCCTCATTGTAACACGTCCCCTTTGAGTTTTCCTCCTTCCACTATTCGAATAATATGGAATGTTTTCATGGAAGCCATCTTCACCGTGGGGAAATAGTAGTGGGTACTGTAGAGCCATGTAAAGGGGATGCAATTCAGATATCCTTTGTGGGCCTCTTGATTTGCTTTGTATGTAAACATCTCTTGGGGTGGTACTTTGACCAAAGTCTCCCACAATCAGTGCTGCCACTTCAGAAACTATAGGGAGGTTGTATTGCCTTTCATTTGGCTTCCTTTCACCAATGAGTTTGAGTCTGAACTCCATAGAGTCATTTGATCTTGCCCAATCTTTTGCCATGGTAAATTTATTGGCTACACTTCTAGTCGAATGCAGCATCTGCATCAAATCCAGCACAACTGATTGGTCTAGGTCCTTACTGGTCAGATTCATGCACCCCATCCTATTGCGAAGTTCGTTTCCGGTATCCAAAAAGTATAGTTGCGCATACCTGCTTCAAATATTGAAGAAGAGGCAAATAATCATTATGCATGTGCTACGCACAGGCTAATTTTCACAATATATTTGAGTGTTTTGCTTTTTAATAGATGCTTAGATCCTTTAAAATAAATTGTTAAGTGAAGCTTTTCTATAATTAAAGGAGGAATATAAAACCACTAAATATACATGGCTAAATTAAATGTGTTTGTACAGAGAGAGTTGTCTAATTGATAAGTTAACTTATAGCTCTAGTATGATAGCGGACTGAATTTTTTTACCTGGACGGGTCTCCTTCTTCAGGCATAAGTGATCCTAGCTTATGGTAGTTTTGACCCAAAATTCTGAAAGTGTACGGTCCGCGTGACTGGTTTATTTTCTCATCAATCCGTGCTCCAAACGATGTGAATGAAAATATGCTATTGTAGACTCGAATTTTCTTCCTAAAATCAACACATTCAGTGTTGCTTCCTTCAAGGAGATGTTTTAGGGGTTCTGGAGTGTCTTGTAATCTTGGCATCTTGACCTTGCCTTCCTGACAACATATGGTGTAGGTGAGATTCGCTTCTATTGTTGCTGTTCTTTTTTCCTCCTTCCACATGGTGGAATTGCAGAAACTACATTTATATTTAGGGTAATCAAGCTTCTCATATAACACCTATGCGCCTGGTACAACAATTGATGTTTAGAACACAATTGAGGTAGTATGAATTAATAACTGTAAGTATGATTTGATCTTACCAATTGATTTATGTGCTAGATGCAGAGTTGGTGATTGTGTCGGGGCTACACTTGGGATGTTTCCTGCACACATATGGTAATGACACTGTAAGTATCACAATTGACATTGTTTAATGTCTTCCAATTTAACAAATGTGCATTTGCTAGAACCTATTAAAACTAACTTCACTTGCTTATACATTCATACAATTACCCATCTGTGCTTTTATCAACATACTCGCAGATTCAATATTTATATGAATATGGATTCCTTCGATGCCTTGTACAATTTATTTATCCTGGTTTCCCAAACATGAACATGAACATGAACCAGAAATGCTATGTAGATTTGCGTATGAGACAATGAACTCCTAAAAGACCATCATTATACTTGCAGATGTTATATGATTTTAGTTTCTTCGAGCACTGCATGTTGTGGTGCCAGATGAATCAAACAATTTAGACTGGATACTTATGGGAATAAAATAGTATAAATTGCTAATGAGTTGGCTCGACTATGTAGTTATAGTTATTATGAAAGCATAGCTTGAGTATTGAGTAGTGAATCGTTTGTTGCTCTAAGTTAACCATATACCGGGTCTTATAAGGGACCTCTATATTGGTCTAGAAAGAGAAAGGAGCAGATTTGGTCATATATTGTACCTTGTATTGGATTTGCTTTGCAGTCTCAGTAACTCATTTCAAGTTTATGCCAAAGCAGCAGCAACTATGTCTTTGCACGGGAATGGCTTAATGCAAATTCTACTAGTAGTTGCATTTGTTGTATCGGGTTATGCCTCCACAGAATGTCGACAATGCAAATCTTTGAACAGTCTCCTAGGAGAGACATATGAGGTTGATTTCTCAGATAAAGGGCTACGGTTTTTTATGAAAAGGAAGCCTTGTTTCATCCGAATAATATTAGTTCAACATGCTTGTTTTGAAATGAATGAAATCAATAAGCATTGTTTAAAAAGGTGAGAGGTCGATAGTCCAAATATGTTGCTACATACATAATTCGAAATACCGTTAGCATCTTTATCTTCAGTTTGGATGGTTTGATTCTCTTATTTGATTAGTTTTAGATGAAATGAAAAAAAGCCTATAAGTGTAGTATGAGGCCATTGAGTACGGCAGGAAATGTTCATTAGGCGAAGCTTCAGTCAGATAACTTTAATTTTTCTCTCTTTAAATTTTAACCTCTCCTCTTGTATTCACTGAAAAGGTAAAATTCTGGTTCTTCTAGCAGCGTAAATTCTGAAAGCAGCTTTTATTCGTGAGAAATATAAGTTGTTTGTGACATTTTTTTGGTAGTGCAAATGTACTGTAATATAATACCCCATAGAGTCAAATGTGTAGTGAACTAACCAATTGCTATAGCTGTTGCAGGCACTGATAGCTCTTGGGCTGCATCGCCATTTCAGAGGTTTCTTGGTGCCGTTTGTGGGTGCGATTTATGAGCATGCCCTGGTTGCGGTTCTGCCTCGACATTTACTGAGCCTCCTGTTTCCATTGGTTAGTGTGATTTTTAATCATGCGTGATGTTGATGGTGGGCAGAATATAGGGTTAGCACGTGGGGTTTATACTTGATTTGAGGGATTTGAGGATACAATGCATGGTCGTAATTAGTAAGACATACATGAGTTTGTTATTTGTAAACCACAAAAGGTTTGAAATCTTCCATCTTGCCTTCATATAGTGCTTGTGCATAGGTGTGTGGGAATGCCGAAATCTGTGAAATTCAGTATCCCGCCTGCGGATGTCTTTGTTATTGAGTAACGTCGTTTGATTCCATATGTGCAGGTATAATATCGTTGGACACGTAAGATAAAGGTACCTCGGTTATTTGTCGTGTTAGCCTTCTTTATGGCATCAATACATGTGTTATTGTTTGGCATATTAGTCTTCCTCAACGCAGAAGAGGACAATAGTAAAAACCCTAAAAAGAGACTGAAGTAGGCAATTGGTAGGAGGAGAATTACATGCGCTGAGTAAGAATTGGCGTGGAGTAGAGGGCGAAGAAGATGAATTGGAAGAAGAGGATAAAGGAAATTGTTGACCAGTATATGAAAAGGTGGAAGAATGGAAAGGTACCCCAAAGTTGAATCCAAGCGTAGCAGAATAGAAATGATTGATGTTCAGGTCAGAAAAAGTTCCATCGGTATTCCGGTTGCGGGTGCGTTTGTTATTGAGTAAAAGCTCATATATATTATATTTTATTGAATATTTACATTATACTCTAATTTGATAGTCGTTTCTACATTTTTTAAAAATGGGTTTATTGCTTCACATATTGTCCGGAAACACAGCAACCCCTCTCGCCCCTTTCCACCTTCTCTGTAATGTCCTGAACCAGCTACCTCCCTTGTCCACTCTCAGTTTCCATCCGAAAATAAAGTCTGGTGGACTCCGTCGATGTTTCACTCTCTGCCGACGCCATCGTTCCTTCCCCCGTCTGTACGCTTCACTCCCCGGTACTCTTCTCTTTCTTTCTGCAGTTTTTTAAAAGAAGGATCCAATTTTTATTCTTCTTCTTCTTGCTATGAATTTGAAGGAGTGAAAGAGGATGATTATAGCCTTGATTTCGCCCATCCACCTGCTACTGTGCACCCCACTGCAACTCTGGGCGAGGTTTAATATCCAATTCCTTTTCGATTTCTCATTTTCTTTTTTGTTCTTTGCCCAGAATCGCTGGCTTTTGGCCCAAATATATGTTTGTTTCTGAAATTTCTCAATAGGGTGTTTCATTGTTTGCATTATAGCATATGTTCTGCAGACACACCCTTAAGTTATACTGTATTATTTATCATCCCGAGTTTAAAAGCCTCTCCTTCTATAGTAAGAAGTTACATTTGCTCCTGCTTTGTCTATGAGAATTTAAAGATGTGGCAATTGAAAGCAAGAGTACTTGGGAGAGCACACCTTGTAGCTTAACAAGGGATATGGGGAGTATTGGAACCCCTAGTTCGGATGTGAGGTCCACTTACTCGGGTGCATCTAACCAAAGAAGAACGCAAGATCCTCTACAAAGAAGCATTCCTTCAACACATGAGATTGACGACTTCTTTGCGAATGCAGGGAAGCAGCAGCAACAATTTATGGATAAGTGTGTAACACTTCCTTTTTCATTCTTCATTTCTTTGGGGGGTTATGAGGGAGGACTTTCCTGCCCTCCAATTGGAGAGATTGGAAGGGGTACATTAGACTATGATAGGGATAGATGCTTGTTATACTATGTCACAACTATCAGCTTCTTGTGACCCTTTTTCAGTTTGGTGGTTTTCAACGATTTTAGTTAAAACCTAAGCATAATTTGCTTTCATTGACAAGATTCCTTGCTTGAATGCAGGTACAACTTTGGTATTATGCATGATTTACCGCTGCCAGAACGTTGTGAATGGGTAAGAGTAGATCCATAAGGTTGTTGCAGTCCATGGCATCGACCATCAAGGATTGACATGAGCAGCAGTGTAGAATTCAGGAGTCTGGTGGAAATTTTCAGTGTCCCCTCATCTGATCTGTAATATAAAGACTAAACCCCCCGACTAATTATACCCATAGCCAGTCTGAAAGATCTTTAGAGGGATCCAAGTTTGATTAGTCAGACATAAGATTGTAGGATTAGATCAGATTGTAGGATAAAGACTAAACCCCCAAACTAATTATGTTTTGCATATTCATGTGTTAATTGTTTATACTTCAAGTGAAATGGGGAGGATGGGCCCCTTTCAGGTTTCTGACTATGGTGCTTTGCCCTTTTCCTAATAATCTCTCAACTTGTGCTTGTTAACTGTTCTGCAGGGGCGGGTTTGGCTCTTATGGTACAAGATCACAAGAATTCACCTGTACATGCAAGTCCAAGTTGTGATGCTGATTCCAACCAGTGTATAAAATCTAGGGTAAAATTGTAACGTCACAGTCTCTCTACTGTAAAGCTTTGGCTTGTTATGCAGATGGTGACTGTTTCTATCTTCCTCTCTCTCACGGACATAACATTTTCTTTGACAAAGTGTTGAGCGAGCCGTGAGGTGTCTGCTACAGGAGTCCAATAACCAACAACCACTTGATATGGAGTTCGAATATTAATAATACTTTGTAGCTATTCCTTATTCTCGAACATATTCTTGTCACCAAGATTATCCTTTTTCCTTGGCAGGAGTGAAGTGATTGGTGATGACCTCCCATGGCATATAGTTATTGGGTCAAATAACATCATTGTGGTGTCTACAGAGAAGATGGGGCTAAGGCTGCCACAAGAAGGCAATGGAGAGGAAATTATCAAAGATTTTGATTCTATCATGGTGGCAGAGGTTTTAGAACCTCAAAACCAGTTGAAGGCCTTTCATCATAAACATATGGCACTGACGGACACTCTCAGGCAGTTAGAGGTATGTTATACCGCATGTTGTCCTCCCTCTTCTCTTTACATTCTCAAGGTTCATTGAAGGTGAAACGAAGTTGGCTTCTACTTGCATATATAAATTTGAATGGTACAACTGCATAAGTAATTGTGATGATGGGTGGAAAAGTCATCTTACAAACCATTTTGTTTTATTTTTTCCCTTGGTTTCTCAAATTTCAGGCCGGAAAAATAGAGCTGGAGACAACAGTAGCTGTAGTATTGAGTAGTGAAACGTTTTGGGCTCTAAGTTAACCATATGTCGGGTCTTATAAGGGACCTCTAGATTGGTCCAGAAAGGAAAAAGAGCAGATCTGGTCATATTTTGTACCTTTTTTTCGATTCCCTTTTGTAATCTTGGAAACTCATTTCAAGTTTATGATAAAGCAGCAACTATGTCTTTGCAGGGGAATGACTCAATGCGAATATTCTAAAAGTAGCTGCATTTGTTGTATCGGGTCATGCCTCCACAAAAGGTCGACAGAGAAAACCTTTCAATCCTCTGCTAGGAGAGACATATGAGGCTGACTTCCTAGATAAAGGGCTATGTTTTTTTCCTGAAAAGTTACTAAAGCCCAATGCTTCATATTCTTTATGCGTGGGCTATTTTACTAGGTCCTATGAAGTTTGCATTTTTGAAGCCTTGTATCATAATCCGTACATCCTTGACACGTAGCTTTGACACAGGTGAGGCATCACCCAATGGTTGTCGCTTGCCACTGCGACGGAAGAGGCTGGAAGTTTTGGACTGACTCCAATCGCAACCGAAAATTTTGGGGCCGTTCCATTCAACTTGATCATGTTGGTGCTGTTATATTTCAATTTGGAAATGGAGAAACTTTTGAATGGAGCAAGGTCACCACTTACATATACAACATAAATATTGGTAAGATCTACTGTCACCATTATGGAACCATGCGCATCAAGGGCAGCGGAAAGGATTCATGCAAGCTCAAGTTCAAAGAGCAGTCTATTATTGATCGTAATCCCCATCAAGTAACCTATCTCGAGATCCTAGAACACAAAATGAGATAGACTATTAATAAGATAGACTAAGAATAAAGTACACTATTAGTAAAATAAAGTAGACTATCCAGATTAGATGGGCTTGAAGATTGGGTCGGAATCCTATCAGTATATATCATCATATAGTTTTTGTGTTTTGTCTGCTAGGTGTTTTTGCTTTGTTGAATTTCTCTGCATTTTGTTTGTGGGTATAAAATGTCAAGATCTCAAATATAAGATATGTCTTTCTTTTGGATTGTATAAGGGTTGTGGTTAGTTTTTGTTGGTTGAGTTTTTGAAAGGAAGAATGTGATGCTGTGTGATCTGAATGTATAGCTGGTCATATATTTTTGCTAATTTGTTTGTTAGGTGTTGTTGCTTAATCTGTCTTTTAACTAAGGTAATCCTATCAGAAATAGGTTGATAGTTATAACTGAATTGATTATTAATATAATGATTTTTTAGATGGTTATTGAAATACCCCAAAGGTTATTTATATGGCAAAATAGTAAATAAAATTTTTGGAGACTTTATAAAGCTGAAAAGGGGCGAATTGAAGGGAATAAAAAAACCCTTTTTGTCTTCGTTCTTCTAGGGCAGCAGCTGGACAACTCGAGGTCTCCCGACTCCCTCTCATGTGCTCAGCCAATCTTTCCCCGCCGGTGAGTCAGACCGGAAGTCGTGGCTGCTGGCTGCTGCGTTGGAGTGGTTGCTGCTGCGCATTCCTGCGAAGAGGAGCCGTGACTGTTGCGTTTCGTTGCTATTGTCAGAGCTGATGTGCTCTGCGCTGGTTGCTGCTATGGTTTCAAGCGGCTACAGCTGGGGTATCGACGAGGTAAGAGCGGGTCTACATTCTGTATAATTTTTGGGCTTCAATTTCTGCTGAATTTTGACCGATTGCAGTTGAAGTGCTGCATGGACTGGACAGAGGGGGAAGATGACGAGGAGTGCGTGCAAGCTGTGAATACCTTGGACTGATTTAGTTGGAGTTGTGTAGCAAAGCCTTGATTTTGGAGGTAATTAGGTGGAATGTGGTGGATTGGAAAATTTGAGGTATGATTTAGGGTTTGAATTGGGGGTTTATTAGTTGTGACTCGGTATGAGTTAATTAATGCCAGGGATTTGTTCGGATTGTTGTCTCAGGTTCGTTCGAGTTGGTTGGAGATTATCTGAGGTCGTGGTTGTTGAGCTTGAGGCAAGATGATTCTTTCTCATACTTTTACCTATCTCTTTTTAAAATAATTATTTTTGTATAATATTATTCTCAGTAATGGTTCGTTAGATTGATTTAGAATTGTGGGTGTAGAATTAAATGGTTGAATGTGTGGATATTGGTTATTTTCTTGGCTAATGGTTTATTGTTAGATATTGGTTATGTGCTCGGTTATTGGTTGTGTGTCGAATATTGGTTGTGTGCTTGATTAAGTGGTTGTGTTGGCAAATGTTGGTTGTGTGCTTGATTATTGGCCTTGTGTTGGATACTAATTGTTTGTTTGGTTGTTGGATGGTTGGCGGATATTGGTTATGTGCTGGGTAATTGGTTTTGTGTTGAACATGGTTGAATGTGTTAGTTGTTGTTGCCTTGTGTTACGATCGATTGGATGTTGGTGTGGTAGTTGATTATAGCTAGTTGTGGTTGTTGATTTATGTTGGTGTGGTTGTTGGTTGTAGTTGGTTGTGGAATTACATGGTTGAATGTGTGTGTATGTGTGTGTGTGTTAGTAGTTGCCTTGTGTTGTGTTTGATTGGATGTTGATGTGGTAGTTGTTGTAGCTAGTGTGGATGATTGGTTATGTTGGCAGATGGAGAAGGTGGATTATGTTGGTGGATTGTTGTTGGTTGGTTGTGGAGTCGGGGTGAGGGTATGACCTCACCCGACCACGTGAGGGTGTGACCTCCATTGGTTAAGGCTAGGCCAGGGTGATGATAGCCTCACCCGACCACGTGAGGGTGTGACCTTACGTTGGTTAAGGGCCATGGTTGGATGGTTGAAAGTCCCATTCGGAAAGTGTGTGCTGAGCCGGGGTTGAGGGTGTGACCTCACCCGACCACGTGAGGGTGTGAACTCCGTTGGTTAAGGCTAGGCCGGGGTGATTGATAGCTTCACCCGACCACGTGAGGGTGTGACCTTACGTTGGTTAATGGCCATGGTTGGATGGTTGAAAGTCTCATCCGGTGGTGGGTTGGATTGGAGGTTGTGTGTGTTGGCAATTGTGTGTGTTGGCAGTTGTGGGTGTTGGCAGTTATATGTGTTGGCAGTTGTGTGTGTTGGATTGTGTGTGTTGACATTTGGGTGTGTTGGCAGTTGTGTGTGTTGGATTGTGTGTGTTGACATTTGTGTGTGTTGGCAGTTGTGTGTGTTGGATTGTGTGTGTTGACATTTGTGTGTATTGGCAGTTGTGTGTGTTGGATTGTGTGTGTTGACATTTGTGTGTGTTGGCAGTTGTGTGTTGGATTGTCTGTGTTGACATTTATGGGTGTTGGCAGTTGTGTGTTGTATTGTGTGTGTTGGCAGTTGTGTGTGTTGGCAGTTTTGAGTTCGTTATAATTGGTTAGCCTTGGTTGCGTGTTAGTAATAATATATATATGTTCCGTAGTGTTGTTAATTGACTTGTAGTAATAGTATATGGGTATATGTTTCGTAGGGTTGTTAGTTGACGTGTTGGTAGTAGGAAAGAAAGATGGATTGGATGTGTTAGAAAGGTTGGATTGGTTCGTCCCACCCGTTTATATTTGTGTATGGTTGAGATAGGATTGAATGTGGTTAGCATATTGAAGAGTTGGATAGGAATGGTTAAGTAATGGTTATGTGATAGTAATATATATATATATATTCTGATGTGTTGTTGTTTGGCGTTGGTTGAATGATATGATAATTCTTTCCTGTGTTCTACTGTTTTGGCTTGATGATTCTTGCTAGTCTTTCAGTAGACTAACCAACCTCAGTTTATGTTCCGTGGTTGGCTGGTGTATCGGGTCCACCAATCAACTAGTCTTTACAGGTTGGCGGCAGCAAGGGGGTTCTTGATCACAGATTCGTCTTCACAATTAAAGATTTAGTTTTGCATCAGATTCGAGGATGTTGTTTTAACTACCTGATGTTTTGGATATAAATTGATATACTGAAATTGATAGAAGGTTTAAAATGTGGTTTCAAACTTGAAACATGGTTCGGATGTGGATAACTTTTGTATATATGGGAAATGTTTTGTGTTTTATTTTCTAAAATCGCCTTATAGTTCTCCGGGACTATGGCACTGTGACACATTTGGCCCGGGGTGTTACAGTTATAATCATGCTTCAACGGGTTAATGATATGGTTAATAAATACCTTAACTCTGTGAAGGACAGAAGTTTGGTTAACACTTGGCTTCAACGGCCTATTGTTAATAGTATATTTATCATTCCAAATTACCTGATAGGTATTAGGTTAAGGGTAATTTTTAATAAGTACCACTGATAATGCATACTTAAAGAGAAATAAACGATCATGGGACATCACATTAAAATTGATCAATTGGATAATAACAGTTTGGATAAGCTGTTGATTGTCAAAACAACTTATACTCTGAGCATAAGGGGCTAAATTTAGTTGTCAGGTTTTGTGATAAGAGTGTTTACACGTGCATCATTTAGAATTAGTGGAGTCAAAATCATTGTCAAACCACAAAGAGTACATGTAGTATTGTGAACAACCACATCCACTGCTTATGTGGGGAATGATGAATCCAATGGAATGTTGTTCTACCTTACACATGGATTATATTCTTGTAATTTTATTTTCCAGCTTTGTTGTCGTATTTTCAGCTCTGTAGCTTCAACAATTTATTACGTTTTTTCCCCTTGTATCCAGAGTTTTCACCTGACATGCATTGCTTCCTGTTGCAAGGATCCAAGAAAGTATCAATTGTGCATTTAAGGCTAGTTTATGTGGGTCTTATTTCAATAGGATAGAATTAGCAAAGACATTATTCTTGTAAACCTGAAAAGCTAGAATATTTCAAACGGGAGGAATTTTTTAAAAGGGAACTAATTTTGTTTTCCAGATTGCCTAGGTGACCCACAATAAGCACTAAGAATTGCCTTTAGTCCTCATCATCGATGACAAATAGCCTCCTTTTCGGGGGGGGGGGGGGGGGGGGGGGTCGAGTTTGTTGCACTTGTGGTAATGTCATCTTCAAGTCTGCAAAGCAGCATGAGACGGAATCGGTGATGCAATGCCAAAATTAACAACATAATTCAAAATGCAGATGTATCTACTAACATGTCATTGCTTTGGGGTGTTTTATGCTCAGTCGTGTTGCGGTTTGCATGCAGATCACCATTTTCCTCTTGCCTATCTGGGAAGCACTGCAGTTTTCTTTTCTTTGGTCTGAGCCACGATTTCCCCGCCTAGGTTCACATCACGTAATCTGCACACCATTGCAATAAAGGCCATTTGTAATCTAGGCTTATATTTTATCATATATGTTAAAAGCAATAGCTTTCCTTACATGTCGTTATTCCCTTTCGACGATTCTTGGTCAGTTGGAATTTCATCTGTATGCAGCGCAACACCTTCACTGTGCTCTTCATTAGTGACAACAGAAGCAGAAGAAGCAACCTACAAATGGTATGTTGCTCAGATGTCATGTTCAGCGAAGGACAGTTAAAGGTGTAATAAATTACGCGCAGGCAAGTGTACTGTAGCTGTTGTCCAAAAATATACCTCTCCACTCGGTAAGATACAAACTATTTTGCTCGCAGTAAAAATTTCATGGTCTCCATGATTAAAGTACGTATGGGTTTTCAGCTCCAGAACGTGATACGTATCTGTCAGGGACTGTATTTCCTGGGGGAGGATGCTTTCATCGGCATCATCCTACGTCAAAGATCCACCGAGGGATTAAAGAGTTAAGTGTAAGTATAGCTTTTCAATTATGCTATTTGCACGTGTCTGAAATACGTACACCACTTCTTCCAACAGACATGTTGCTTTTTTTAATTAGGGTGTCTACAATCTCATCGAACATAGTGATAGCAATTGAGGCGGATTCGTCGGAAATATCCAAATGCAGCCGGTACCTGTGCATAATTTGCTAAGGTAAATAAGTGTTGCTTTATATATGTAGGTGTAGTACTGATTAAAAATATTAGGAGCAAACTACCTTGTTTGTGGAAATTCACAGATCTTTGAACATGAGTCACACCAGAACTAGTCACCAACCTTACTAACTCCTTTTTGCAATTGCCCATGGCACATGAAAAATAATACCAGCCGTATTTTGTCCTAACATTCTCAATCTTTACTTTGCAGTGGAGGGCCATAGATTCCTATTATCACAAAATGTGAGTAAGTAGTCGTGCCACAGTTGTGCATTAAATAAGTGATAGTAGGAATTGTGCAAAACTCGCCTTTTGATTGTCTTATTTTTGGTCCCTCCCCAGGTGCAGCAACTGTAGGAGTGTTCCCTCTCTTGGGACTTGGGGCCCGAGTGGATGCGCCATAGCAGGAAGGTCTGCGTTGCTGGAGTGAAAATGTAATAAGTAAGTGGCATGGTTAAAAAATATGGTAAGTTTAAGCAGAAAACACTGTACATCATCAATGTCTTAAATCCTTGGATCTCAAAAATTTATTCCCTGTCATGTATCGATGTTGCTGAAGTGCTTGATAAGTATATCTCTCATGTACACACATGAATGAAATTAGATGGGAAAAAGATTATGCAAATAGTTTAATGGTTCAGCAGGCTATATCAAATGCATAAAAATCATTATTCTTTTTGTTTCTGTCATTTCAGGTTACTGATAATGTTTTTAGCCCCGGATGGTGTACTACAATGTAAATCGAAAACCATTTTGTCTCCGGTTGGCAGATACACAGGTCTCTGGAACTAGTGCAGACGCTATTGATTTTTAAAAAAAAATAAGAAAAGTGTAGTAATGGATAACTTCTCTCTATATTTTGTTAATGAACTACATACATGCAGACAACATCCTGTGACGACATGTACAAAAGAATGCAAGAGTACAACACACCTCACTTTGGTTAAGGACTTAAGGTAATGAATTAATTGTACTATGATTTCTTCTCATGATGGTTCAATTGCCTTATTATTTTGTAATAACAGGGACATACGTGCAGGCAGCATCCTGTGAGGACATGTACAAGAGAGTGCAAGAGTACAACACAACTCACTTTGTTTAAGGTAACTAAATAATTATACTCTGGTTTCGTCTCATACTGGTTCAATTAGCTTATTATTTTGTAATGGTGGAGACTAAAACGGTGTAATTTTAGTCTCAAAGTTTCATCATATTTTATTAATTTGTTTCACTAATTTTATAAAACTAGTATCTGGGTTAAAAACGTGATTATATATATAACATATACAACAATATCTCAAGCTATAATAATTCATATTGGATTGGTTGGTTGGAGTCGAAACGTTAAATTTTGATACAAACTCAACTTTTTCTGCCGAAAATTCTACTGCATTTTGCATAAAATAAGTGACCCACAATTATAACCTTCAAGTTCTAGTGCAGCTATATCCAACTTAAAAAGTTGTGCTCAGTTTAGTGCAGATGCTAGTGATTTGACAAGTCGAACTTGCTACTGTGATGTAATTATATGTTAGTGTTGGCGATGGAACAACAATAGCAATGTACATTTAGTTTGTGGTTGATATATACACAGGGGTTGTTGTTAAAATGCAGGGGGTCGTCTGAAATTTACATCGGCCGCTGCTTTAGGAACATACTCGTACTAATTCAAGGTGGGTCAGCAAAACTCTTGTATTAGCATTCCAATTTTATTTTATTTTTATTTCAGCCTCTAGTCTTTCCTACCCTCAATGTGAGCATTTACTCGTAATAAAATTTTAAAGCACTATAATCTGTACCTCTCCACTCTTTCACATGCATGCCGGGCAGGATGGGGATGTACTTGGGCTGCGCTTTAGCATTTCTCTCAACAAACTCATCGCATAGGCTGCCCCACAGTGTCACTCGGATCTGTCGGCCCCTGCAAAGGGTAGGAGGTAAAGGAAGGTTGGTGTCTACAATACTTTTAAGAAACATATTTGTTGTCATGGGTAAAGCAAAATAGAAAGGCACCTTTCATTTTGAATATGAATATCCAGCAACTGGGAATTGTTTCTAGTTGGATTGATCTGCCTAATACGGATCACAATTCCTATCACATCTGCACAGTATTGAATCAAGAATTAGTATGAAATGCTCACTTTGCAGTGCTTCAATATTTCAGATTTATGAATAAAGTCATACCGAGAAGGAACTTGGACCCATTCAAAGCAATATCTTCAAAGGGTGTTAGTTGAAAGGGATATCGCTGAAACATGGAAGCATCACACTCGAGTTCTTCACTACGGTATTGCCTTCCAGTTGTATGCAATGTTTGTCGCCGTTCTGCACGCGGAATCTGTCTTTGTTTGGCTTAACGGTAAACCCTTTAATAATGCAGCAATTACCTTCTTCTAGCTTTGTTGAAAAACGATGTCCAATCCCACTCCATGCAGTACAATGTATTGCCCTGCCCTAGTGTAGACACCAAAAAATCTAAAGTTGAACAACCAGAAAACGTATTCCTGGCTCATATGAACGGCCAATAATTAGAGGATTTAACAAACTAAGATTTTAGTTTTTGATCACTCCCCCCCCCCCCCCCCCCCCAAAAAAAAAAAACTGTGAAGTCTTCCTAATACATTTCTTGGAGATGGATTTTTAGTATTTTACAACTCAAGTTTGGGGCTTGTAGTAAATTGCACGTGGTGATACTGTTTCTAAAGAATTTCTCCCTAAGTTAAAAGGCAGTGGCAACGTACACCTGAGAGAATTTTATTTTGTTAAATCACAGAATAGGTTTAACTTCCTTAACTTTGCTTTAAGATTATTGGGTGCATTGAGTACCACCATAAGACATAAGAAGGATATTTAAGACTACCATAGGTAGCTCTTTTTTTTTTAGGGAGATGGGGCTGTAAAGAAGAGTCCATTGAAGAGAAGTATTGGCTAAATCATCCTGATTGAAGTGTCCATAAAAACCCCCAAGCAATCTCCAGTAGGAAACCCAGAACAAAGAAAGTATTCCTGGCTCATATGAACGGCCTACCTTCTGATTTCTATTTACTGTTTTTTTAATTTTATTTTGGCTCTCAGCTCTATCAGTTTGGGCCAAAGAAAGATATGTGCTATCAGTTCAATCTCTTAATTTGTTTTCTTTCCCAAATTTGTATATATACAGCACCAAAAACGTAATTGAAAAGGTGGGGTAGAATTACATGCTCATCGGATATGATGTAGTCGGTGCTGATAGGCTTTCCTTTCAAGTCGGTTGAATCCCACTTACAACAGACCATTACTCTTACTGTGCATGTCGTTCCAAAACTCAGTTGGCCGAGAGCAACGTAGGAATCGTCTAATCGTGACACCACCACAGCAGACCCCTTCTTGTTGGGCGGGGTAATGGGTCCGATAATGTTGCTGGCACCTTTCACTTTCATGGATGCATCAGGACAGACAACGGAGGAAGCCTTGCTCTAGGAGTCCTTGGAAGTAGACATGGTGAAGGAGATGAGAGGTAATGAAAGTGAAGGTCGTATAAGCGTTAGAAATAATAGATTTGTGAAAGCCTTTTCACATCCTCTTCAACGTCCCACTTGTGTACCTGAAAGGGCAACCTCTAATTCTCATCATTGCAGGTTTTTCAAATCCCCTTCACATCCTCTTCAACGTTCTATCAAGGGCAGCCTCTTCAACGTCTATCATAAGTGTAGGGAAGGGCAGCCTCCAAAATATTATAGCAGCCTCTGGCCCATTTAACAAACAATCTACAAAGCCTGTTGGGCCCAAAGTATTGTACGATTTTTTTCTTGCTTAATTTTTTGCATTTTAGGCTTTTAAAAGATAGCATTGAATTGGCAAGAAAGCCAACTTTTCCATAGATATAGATACTTTTCTCTAGCAATATATGAATGATGAATCATTACCCATCATCTATAAGACCATAAGTCAGTAGAATATATAGTTTTTTTTATATATGACAAACAAAATGTATCCTTACAAAGTAAAAGGAATACCTAAATCATCACAACCGATGATTTTTATAAGCTTCTTACAAGCTATAAGAAAGCTAGAATTACAATGTTGAAGCTGATAATGATATCTAATAATAAGATCTTGTTGAGGTTGAGGTGTCAAAAGGCTCATGATAGTACCTCGAAGCTGAATAGTGGAGACATTTGTTATAGCGATAAAATCAGAAGCTCTATTGCTTTCCCTGTAGCAATGAAAAATCTTAACACCCATAAAATTATTTGAAAGATGTAATATTTTAGAGATAATCGTATTGATTTCCCATGGTATTTTTCAGATACTTCTAATTGAACTAATAACAGCTAAACTATCTCCCTCAAGTACTAAGAACTTACTATTGAGTGAGATAGCCCGACGAATTCCTTCTATAACAACAAGTGCATCGGCTTTGAGTGAGGAGGAACAAATAATACGCTTATGGTCTAGAAAGACCACCTCCCCTAAATGATTATGAAATATAATTCCAATATGACAAGGCAGATTATGTTTAGCAGAAGCATCAAAATTAAATTTAGTCCATTGTTCCTCCGGTTTAATCCATTGTCCCGTTCTTCTATTATTTTTATAACTTTTTTTTTTTTTTTGTTGATTAAAATTAGAAACAATCCATTCTTTACGCTTCATGTAACAAAGATTTATAAGATTAGAGGTTTGCGAATGATCGTTTATGAAAATAATTGAGTTTCTATGTTTCCAAATGTTACACGAGAGAAAAACAATAATTTGAATGTTGGTGTTGTTTTCCTTGAAAAAATTCATATTTGTCCAAAAATCTGAATTATATTGAAAATTGTAATTTTGACATATGAGAGACTGTAATTGTTGTATTAAGTTAATTGTGAATGGACATTCAAAAAAAAATGATTAGAATCTTCTGTATTCATATTGCATAGAGGACATAGAGAATGAACTTTGTTAAAATATTTGTTAAGACATTCTGTTGTAGGTAATGAATCAGTCAGTGTTTTCCAAAGAAATTGTTTTATTTTAGGAGGAATATTTTCTTTCCAAAATCATGTTGGAAAATCTTGTTGATAAAAGCAATTGTCACTTGTGGAAATTAAGGATCTGACGCTTTTAACAGAAAAGCAACCATCCGTAAAAGATCTCCAAATAAGTTGGTCATTAATATATGTATACGAGGTATATGAATCTGAGTAATCTTGGTAATAATATGTGAAAGGCGAGCGATATCCCAATATCTATCTGGGGTAATAAAATTAGAAACTGTAGTATTCAAATCTTGTTGGTTAGAGTATGGTGTTAAGATATAGTCAGGTATCCAATGGACATACCAAAATTTAATTTGAGTACCATCATCGACTTGTCAAATGATACCCTTTTGAAATAAATCACGAAGCTGAAGGAGTTTAGGAAAATGCCAAGAGTCTGAATTATGTTTTCGATAAGAAAATAAGTGAGTATTCTGAAGATATTTTTTAGTGATTATTCGAACCCATAGAATATGTGGTTTAACAAGTAGTTTCCATAATAGTTTCATTTGCATCGTGCTATTAATGTTGGCTGATTGTTCCAAATCCAGTCTGCCATAACTTTTTGGTTTGCAAATCTTATCCCAACTTATAAATGGGGTAAATTCGCTAAATATTATTCCAGAAAAAATGTTTATTAACTTTATCAATATCCAGACAAACTCTATTTGGTAAAAGGAAACTTTGCATAAGGTAATTCATTTTTTAGAGAAGATTAGATTAGATAAGAATAGTTTACCCGACTTGCGATAGAGAGTTATCTTTCCATTTTCCTAATTGCTTCTATAAATTTATGATCGAATTATCAAACATATTGTTCTTCACCCTATCTAGGACGATAGAGATATCTAAAATAATTTCCCATAGAACAAGTGACCTGAATATTTAAAATGATAGGTAGGATTCAGCTTGTTAACTAGTGACATTACAAGAAGTCTGAAATGTACTTTTATGATAATTAATAGACAAACATGATTTACTTGTGAAATCATCCAGAATAGCTTTGATGTAAATCATGTTATTTGTAGAAGCATTAGCCAAAATAAGGGTGGCATATGCAAAGTTTAAATAAGGAATACATGTATTGTGTCTAGTTAGTTGAATGCCAACTCTATGCTCTTGAGCCAAAGAAGCCTGAGATAGAGTACGAGTAAGATATTCCATAGATAATATAAAGAGAAAGGGAGCAATAGGATCACCTTGCGTAAACCACAAAGTGGGTGAAATAACTTACCAGGATCATTATTAACAAGGATAGAAGAAGTAGTAATAGTAATACAAGTCATAACACGTTCAACCCAAGAGGAGTGAAAACCAAACTTGAATAAAATTTTTCGAATAGAATTCCAGTTCAGTTTATCATAAGCCTTTTTCATATCTAATTTAAGAGCGATCCATCCTAATTTACCTTTCTTTTTCTTATGAAAGGAATGAAATGTTTCATGAGCAATAAGAATATTGTCCTGGATGAGATGTCTAGGAACAAAATCTCCTTGTAAAGGGCTTATTAATTTATGTAAAAGCGGTGTGAGCCAATTAGATAGTAGTTTAGTAATTATTTTGTATATAGTATTACTAAGGCTTATAGGTCGATAGTGATTAATAGTAGTATGAGTATCTACTTTAGGAATAAGAGTGATAAAAGATTGCGCACATTCATGAAGCAGCTATTCAGAGTGAAAAAAAGGATTGACAAGCAGAGATAATTGAGTTACCAACAACGGTCTAGAATTTTTGATAGAATACAATAATAAAACCATCTGGACCATGTGTTTTATCAAGAGGTAATCCAAAAACAATGGATTTTATTTCTGAAATAGTAGGTGTACGGCAAAGAAGAGAGTTATCATTATTCATAATAAGATGTGGAATGATCACCCAATCATCGTGACAAATATTGAGGATGTGTGTGTACCAGCTCCAAACTGAGGTGTTACAGTGCCTTGAATCCCAAAGGGTCCACAAGGCGTTAGAGGATGAGATATATACAATGATAACCACTTTGACCTAAACGTGAAATATAAAACGTAGATGCGATAGCAAGTATAAAGCATAGTTTGTATATCCACAATGAATCAAGTTACTGTCAAACAATTATAGTTTTACAAGAATAAAACTCTACAATAGTTAAAACAATAAAAGTGATGGATCAAAACTAGTATGTAAAACGATATAGTTAGCCCTAATATCGTGTTCACCCTGCTTGACGTCCACGTTGATCCTGAGTAGAAGAGAACCTAACCATGTATAAGACATAGCCAACCCCCACGATAATGGGGGTTAGTCTCCAACCAGACTAAAAAATTATATAAGCAACTTAATATGTGCAATTGTGTAAGCAAGGGATCACAGATACACATGCAAAGGCACAGATGAACATGTTACAACAAGAACGTACTATTTACACACATACAAATATGCAAGAAATATTACAGCTAGACATGATACGTTGATAAAGTATTCTCTACAGATATGCAGATTAATGACAGTAAAACATGGCAAGAAGAGCAATCATGACATACATGAGAGTGTTAATTCACATGCATATAGATATGTAGGAAAAGTTATAGCTAGAATAATCACAATACCAGATCTTCCAAGCATACATATCATACTCACAGATATTCCAACACTAGATCACATGACACTCACTCAAATTCTAATCAACCACAAGTTCCAAACTTTTAAGAAATCGTTCAAATCTATATACTCGAGTATATTTTTCTGTTAAAGAAAACTCATTTGCAAATCCAAGTACGGAAACGTTTCGAAAACATGTCTAAGCTTGTCTTGGACATGAAGGTACTCTCTAAACCCGTATAACGGGTATTATCCCCTCTACCAATATATCAAAAACAACATCACTAGCTAGGTGACCCGACCTCCCCTAAAATGGTAGAGCACTCTCTCGAACCGCTCCACCTGGATAGAGCCCTCTGTCGAGGAGCATGTCAGTAGAAATCAGTTTAAAATCATTTGGGATCGGAATCATCCTTACCCACATGTATATCATACCACATTACAATTGACATATCATTTTACTTCAAATCAACCATACAACAATGTTCATCCATATGATCATCATATCCTCATCAATATCTCATGTTAACACAATCAACATCATTATCTACACGTTACACCATTGATCATCATATTCCTCACCTTATGAACAGTACCTCAACTTTCCATAAATTATGAAAAGTGCCCGGAATTTTCAGCAAGCGCATGAAATGCCCCAAATCTCAATCTAACCACTCCAATCTCCAAATTCAATCAATCTAATGCATCCAAAGCATCAATCTACTATATATCTACTAAACGCAAAGTCCGACTGCGCCACGTGGCACTCCAAGAATGCACCAATTTTTTTTTTGCCATGTGGCATCTGTACAGTAATTTGTACACGTGTCATTCATTCCGTTTATTCCGGTTTTTGCCATTTCTTTCCTTCAATATGAATCTGCCAGAATATTTGTATAATATTATATTTTCCAAAATGTTAATATATGATATGCTACTCTATTTTTGTAATCATTTATTTTGCAAATCATATTACAGATCGTATAAATATTTTGCAAATCATAAATATATGATCTGCCACACTATGAATGGCTAAAATTGGACCTAATTTATTAACTAGTACTATATGTATGTCTAAATTTAAACCTTCAGTTTTTCATGCTAATAGACATTTGCAAAGCCTGCAAAATAAAATTATAATAATTGGCTAATAATAAAATAATCTGAATAACCCTAATGCTATTAGGGCAGCCACAAAAAAATTCCAACCTGCAAAATAATACATGTATACAAACCTGCAATATGTGCAAAGAACACAAAAATGAAAAAAAATAAAGCATCCATGCAAAGAACACAAAAATGAAGTTGATGCTTCAAATGTGCAAAGAAAATTCCAACCTGCAAAATAATACATGTATACAAACCTGAAATATGTGCAAAGAACACAAAAATGACAAAAATTACAGCATCCATGCAAAGAACACAAAAATGAAGTTGCTCCTTCAAATGAACTAAAAACAATTGCATAGCCATACATACAAAAGAAATGATTGACGGTGAATTGAAACAAATTGCATAATACGTACATGGATAATTATTGCTTAAACCCAAAATGGAAATGGTAATCTGCAAGGCAATTCATACAAAGTCAGTGCAGAATATGCTCCGAGAGATTATAGTTTAATCCTTTTGGCGATTAAACTAATAACTTCTCAGAGTATACTCTGCACTGACTAATGAATTACTTAAATCCAAAATAAAATGCTAATCTGCAAGGCCATACATAGAAAAGAAATGATTTGGGGCCCGATCCATATATTTTTCTGCAATATGTGCAATCTGCAAGCCATGATTTTTTGCAATTTGAAGATGTACACAATACCTGTACATAATAAAATGCATCGATTATGGCAGTTTAAATATGTACACAATCAAATAAAATCAACCATTATAATCCATAAAAAATATGCCTTATAAATAGAGAGCCTCTCCCTCAATTACATTCTAAAACTTTGTGAGTTCTTGCGCAAAATTAAAAAGATATGATATTGAAAAATCTGTGCATTCCAAAATTAAAAAAATAAACATGATTTGTTCTACCGAAACTTGTAATACAAGACTCTACATCTCTTTCACATATTCATCTATAAATCTAGAGCTTCTCAGTTATTTTCAGTAGATAAACTACAGCAGAATACATACATTTAAGAGGTAATGCTTATATCATTTCAAACAGAACTTCAGTTTCTATTTTGTAGGGATTCATATTTAACATTTCAAACAGAACTGATATTGATTTATTTTCTTTGTTTCAGTTTTATTCAGGAAATCCAGAACTCAGTTACAAGGTAATAATTCAGAACTTATATGCAACATCGAATATCTATTTTTCATCCTTTCATTCACTCTACTCTATGCAACATTGAATATCTATTTGTCATGTTCATCTAAATGTTAGTATAGTATCCGTACCTTTAGGTTTTCATTTTTAGATCTTGGAACTCCATGAGTTGTTTGAGACTCCAGTCCGATTTCCCACACGCATTCCTACAACAACAATTAATGAAGACCTAATTATTATATGGTAAAATCCTTGCTCTACAATATACTATTTTTATTTACAACTAATAAATTTTATGTTCTCTTGTATGATTTAGTTTACAACTGAAGCATTTACTTATAACTAAATAAAGTTTGTTTTATTTATATGAATTAGTTGTAAATCATGTGCACTTCTAAGTTATTTCCTATTATTTACTTCTAAGCTAATGAAAGTAACTATTGTAGATCAACTACTTACACTACTCTATGCAAATATAAATCTTAGTATAGTGAACATACATTTACATCTCTTTCAAGTTTATGTTTATCCTTAAAATTTGTTCAATGAGTCCATTATGAGGTCCAACATGGCTTACTGTGACAAGAATACATAAGTTAGATCCATATTATATATATAAAGTAATTTAAGATATGTTGATGTAATATCTCAAGAGTAAGAACCATGACCTGATTATATAGGTTGAACATAGTAAACATTTAATTGTGGCTATTTGATTTCCTCATATCAGAACCAGCAACCTTGGATGTTTTAATTTTAAACCTATTATGAAAAAAGTTTTAAAGTCAGTAATTAAAATATAAGTGAATGAATAAATAAATATAAGCTAAGTAAAAAAGTCAGAAGGCATACCTTTCAGAATATTATCAAACTAAACTTCACATTTTAGATATCTGATTTCCGGTTATATCTTGATACCTACGATGGAAAAAGTTTAGCGATCAGTAATTAGAGTATTATTTAATACAAATAATATAAATTGTTTTGCCAGAATGATTACCTTGCAGAATATGAGCATTTTGTACTTGATATTTCCAATGTACTCTTAAATTTTGTTAACAGGGCCAACTCGTGCTCACATACAATCACATAGAGGAAATAAATTACAAAGATGAATATTGTATTGTAGGACTTACAAATATTTATGATTTAAGGTTTAATGGTAGGGTTTAGGGGTGAGGGTTTAGGGTTAGCATTAGGGTTAGTGATAACAGGAATTTGTCGTTCTAATTCCTACTATGCAAAATATCCAAACAAACCTTAAACTGTAGTCCTAGGTAAGTAAAGGTCGAATCCACAAGGAGGCGAATTCTATCTAAATATGCAATTCGTATGTCAATCAAACGTAACCAAAGGGGGGTTTTGTGAGTTTTGTAAGTTCTAAACACGCAAAAGGTAAACAAGCTAAAAGTTGATGAAATCAGTGATGGGGAAAGCACTCAGTCAAACAACATCCACTATTCGTATGACAAGTTGATCATAGATACTCATTCAAAATCTCATGCAATGGAAATTCCAATTCCTTTTCAGATATAACTAATAGCACAACCAGATACTATTAGCACTAACTAATTAAACAACCCTGAAACTATCAAGATTCAATTTAACAGCAGCCTTACGGATAGGAATATAGTTGGATACAATTCTAGCATAAAACAACCAGCTTTTATCCTAGAATATAAATCAGTTCTCTTCTGTATAAGACTAGCACAACCAGATACTAGTACGATGCAGTTGCTACTCTGAAATAGATATGCTCAATCAGTAACAATCTAGATCTAGCGATAGACTAATAACAACAAACCCTAGTTGATCAGACTAAAGATTATCAATATCAATCATAAGCAATCAAGCGAGAGAGAAGATAAAATCCATGCAATAGATTAAGTACGAGAATCTCACAACCGAATCAAAACGAAAGCTTCAGCGTCTGACTAAGCCAGGAAGGCTTAGTTCTTCATAGTAAAGTACGCAGAATGAAAATTAGGGTTTCAGAGATTTGATGATAGGCAAACAAGCCTTTCTCTACCCTTAAATACTAAAGGAAATAAAGTCTAAGTTAACCTAATACGAAATAATAAAAACGTAATAAAATAATGCAAAATAAAGCAAATAAGGAAAATCGGCTCGGCGGACTTCAGACACGCACGGCGGGCGCTGCAACCTTCACGGCGGGCGCCGTAATCGCGGCGGGCGCTGCAATTAAACGGCGGGCGCCGTGGTCACTTCGTAGCCAAGGTCGGTGGAAAGCCAATTGCGGCGGGCGCCGTAAGGTTCACGGCGGGCGCCGTAATTACGGCGGTCGCCGTTCTTCGGTTCAGCTCCTGCGACACTTCCGTAAAAATGCCATAACTTTTGATTCCCAACTCGGATCGCGCTCATATTTTGAGGACTTGCAGTAGACTTCAAAAACTAACTCATAGAATTGGAATCACTCCATTGGGACATAGGAGTAGAGAGAACAAACCAATTGAATTCAGCCTATGGTTCTTCTACTCTTCATTGCATTCCTCTTCCTTGTCTTCTCATGTGGTTTCTTCCTCAGTGTCTCATATGATATCCAAAACCGCTCAAACACCTCCGTATACACCAACTTCGCCCCCAAACGCCATACATATGAATGTGTCTAAATCTACCCGAATGACACCAATAAAACCTCTAATGACTCTTACTTAAGCCCTACAAAGTAGTGCTTATCAGTTAGAATTTAGGGTTAGGGTTAGGGGTTTGGGGAGTGGGATTTGGGGTTTAGGGTTAGGGTTATGGCTAGGGTCTAGGGTAAGGGTTTCAAGTTAGGGTTTAAGGTTGGGGTTTAGAGGTTAGAAATTAGGGTTAGGGTTCGGGTTTAGGGGTTTGGGGAGTAAGATTTGGGGTTTAGGGATAAGCCGTATAAAAATGTAATAACAAGACTTAGAAACATGCAAAGTCATTTCACAAATGGAGTATAGAATGTGTTGTATGTACTTACAGTAGAAGCATGAGAGGCTTATTCCTTGGGTATCAAGCAAGGCTTTACACATCAAGCTCCCCGGATGTATAGTATATGAAAAAAAACAAAAATAAAATTGCTTAATATATTTACGAATAAATTAACCCTAATTAGCAAACATGCTAACTAAAGAACTATCTGTAAAAAAAACTAAGGTCAAATGACATAACAGATTGTATGTTATTATACATATTGGGCTGCACATACAAAGTTATGAATTATGTATTTGGGCCTCTAAGCCCATTAAATTTTATCAAGCTCATTAATATATTATTAAACATTACATGGGTTAATAAGTCCATTTAAAGTGACTGATCATAGAAATATAAATTTTTGAAATAGATAAAATTTTCATTTGTTTTCTTTTAATCAATTCATGCCAAGAACAGATATCAGACTTAAACCAAAAAATAATCAAAGAAAGATACATATGTAAGCAAACATGCTTACTTTCTTTCTAAAATAATCTATGTCAAATTATAATATTTTTAAACTCCCAAATCAATGAACCAGAAGAGAACGATTCATATAAAATCATTGTTTTGATTCATATCAAACAATAATGAATGACAAAAGAACAATATTATTCAATAGGGGTAGAGCATTTCAAACGGAAGAGGTTTTGTGTGTGTGTGTGTGTGTGTGTGAGAGAGAGAGAGAGAGAGAGAGAGAGAGAGAGAGAGAGAGAGAGAGAGAGAGAGAGAGAGACTGAGAGAGATTACATATCTAGACAACTATCCACCACTCAAGAACCTCCTTCAAGATCTCCTAATCAACCTCTAAATCTCCTCATCAACCGCGGTTTTGTCTTTGCGTGTTAAATGGAAAGTTAAGAACTTCTTTTTTTTGGATGTGAAACCCCTCGGTGGTGGATCTGATGAAGACCAAGGAAAGAGAAAGTGTTGGCCTGGATATATAGAGAGAGAGAGAAATAGAAACGGCAAAGTCTGAAGCTGTAAATAAAAATCTCCATGGATCTGTATTGTTGAAAAGGAAAGAAATTTTGAAGCTTCAAGCGTCACAGAAAAGGAGAGAGAGAAAGCAAAACGGCAAAATGAAAGAATGAGAAGTGAGAAGTGAGAAGTGATAGGGTTTACGCATTTATAGATGTATCTGGAACCTTTAGGTTTTCTTATTTTTTTTAAATACAAATACCTTCTAATTACATAAACCAATTTGAAGCCCATTAAACCAATTGTAATTGTGCTTCTATTTCATTTCCGATTATTTTGTACTTGGGCCTATAAGTCCATTTAATTTGACCAGTGTCATTAATATTAATAAACATGTAATGGGCTAAGAAGCCCATTACATGTTTACTTTTGGGCCTAAAAGGCCAAAATAATTATGACTATATTTTTATTATATTAAAATACATTATTATTATGTATATGTATTTATTTTATTTCGATTATATATTTGATTTTCCAGTGATTGTGTTATGAACCAAATTAAGTCGGATGTACTAAATTGATTATAAATACATATTTTTCAGTGATTGTGTTATGAATGAAATTAAGTCGGTTGTATAAGCCCATTAACAATTATGAGTCTCATTAATATTTTAAACATTTAATGGGCCAATATTCCTAATTCAATTTTTTGATCAAAATAAATATAATAAAAAAAATCAGTCGATTGTATTAAATTTTATTATACATACTGTGCCGAAAATATAAATGTGTGAATTTTGTATTTGGGCCTATAAGCACATTACAGTTTTTCAGGCTCATTAGTATTATTAATCATGTAATGGACTAATAAGCCCATTGGTTAATTAATTTTAGTTATATATATAAATATAAAAAAATATAGTCGGTTGTATTATATTTTATTATACATGTTGGGCCGCAAATGCAAATTTGTGAAATTTGTATTTGGGCTTATAAGCCCATTACAATTTATCAGGCTCATTAGTATTATTAATCATGTAATGGACCAATAAGCCCATTAATTAATTTATTTTAGTTTATATATATAAATATACCAAAAAACTCCATGAAATTATATAAAACTAATATGAATAAATTTTGTTTTTTTTAAAAAAATATTTTCAACTTTGAAAAACTTTACATTCAATATATTTTATATTGTATGGAGAATTGGAGATCAATATGCGGTTTTAAAATGATGTTGATATGTATTTTTTTTATTAAAATTGTAATGAAAGAAGAAATAATGACTATATAATATAAGTTATTGTGGTAAAATAAAAGGAAAGAACTGAACAATTTTTCTATAACATGTTATTAAGAACAAATTCCTCTAAAATTCAAACAAACACTTGATCCAAGAAATACATGTTACAGGAAAGTAAAGTGAAGGGTGGAGTAAGGAGAGAGGAAGAAAAAGAAAAGAAAGTGGTTATAAATTTGACGGATTTGCAAGAATACCCCAAATTAGAAAGTCGCTTGTAAAAATAGAAGTTTGTATTTTTTTTTGCATATATATACCATTTGGTGTATTTTTGAAAAATATTAAAAAATTTCTTTTAATTCCAAAAGTAAATTAAATTAATAAAATTGGAGAAAAAAAGAAGAAAAAAAACCCAAAAGTACACAAATATCATTAATTAATATTTCCCTCCAAAATTTCCCTCATTTTTTCTGTAGCAATCCCGCCCTCTTCCCTCCCATTCTCCCGGCCATTCCGTCGTCCTCCTTCCCGTCGACCGACCGATAAATAGTTGGAACAACCCATTCTCTCTCCCTCCTTCTCCCTCCCATTTTGCAAGCCCATTCTCTCGCCATTACAAAATACAAACCTCCTCTTCCCATGTGACTGTTGAACACGAATAATTGTTAAACAGGAATGGCGATGGACGATAGATGAAGAATGGTGATTAACTGTGTAACAAAAATGTTGAACCTCAGCAGATGAACCCGAAGAACTGTTGAACTCAGCAGATTGATTCACAAGCGGTTAACAGAACTGTTGAACCTCAGCAAATGAACCCGAAGAACTGTTGAACTCAGCAGATTGATTCACAAGCGGTTTTCCAGGTTAGGGTTTAGGCAAAATAATGTAAAACCAAAGATTCAGAAGGGACCAAATGTAAAACTAAAGCTACCCAAGCGACCAGATGAACTGGTAGTTTTCTGAAGTAGACAAATGATTCACAAGAGGTTTTATATTCCTGCTATAATAGAAAGTTCTTGTCGGCCTTAGTAAAACATATGTCATACTTAATAAGAATAATGTCATAACTACAACTAAAAAACTTTAGTATGTAATGTCACATTAAACCATATTACATGCTTGCCTATTGCCTAATTTGGGTAGGACGTGTGACATCTGGCTGAATAGTTCATCTCACCAATCTAAATACAAGATGTCTTAATTGGATCTCTTTTTCCAGATGCTCTGCTTCTTTGACTATTTTACTTTACATAGATATTAGTTGCACTTCATCTAACCAATCTACTTTACAGATATCTCAATTAGAAAATGCTCCATGTTTGAGTATTTTTAGCTACATGGTGCCACTCGTACTGGTGGTGATTTCAAAACCGTGACATTTTAAATTTCTATTGTGACATACTATTTATACTATTTTCACAAAGTAATAGTCTATGACTGACAAATATCACCGTATTCAAAATGCTCCCTCTCCTGATGCTCTGCTTCTTTGACTGTTTTACTTCGCAGAGATCTTAATGGCACTTCATCTCACCCATCTCATTGGAGTGTGTGTGTTGTTTGACTATTATTATGTACATGCTTCCAGTCCTACTCTCTCTTTGTTTCACTTCATCTTACCCATCTCTCTCTACTCTTCATCTCTTTCATCTCCTTAGAGCAACTCGTGTGGTTGTGTTCTTTCCTTGTGGACTCACAAACTTCTGTTGGATTTTAATTGAGTGCCAAATAGGTATGGGTGGTGAATACTCCACCATTGGAGACAAGGGAGAGGTTGGCTTCATGGATGTTCCCTCAGTCACAACTTCCACTCCTACTGAGGAGGGTCTTGTCATGGTGTTTGTGCCATTTCCATTTGCTGGAGGAAAGCCTCAATCAGTTCCTGTCAACGAGGTTGTCGCGGCGTCATTCACAATAGAAAACACCACTGATGAATATGTTTTACTTTGGTGTATGAAGATTTATGCTTCAAATCCTGAAGATTCATTTGTGTTGTCACTAATTTAACCTCCATCTGGCTAGCCAGATGACATACCTGAGGAAGATTTTGTCTGTTCTTTTTATATAGAGGAACGAAATTTGATGCCACATGGTAGCCTGACTTTATGGCTGTCTTGTGTGCCCAAGGAGATTGGCGTTTTCCCATCTATAGTGGAAGTCGAAACCGATGCTGTGAGTATTGAACGACTTGTCTTCCTCTTGGCTGAAGATGAATTATCCAAAGATTTGGCACCTCAGAGACCATATAACATACCACCACAGATCAGGAAAGCGATAGAGTTTGAGAAAATCCCTGAAGTAGTCTTACAAGGCTTAACAAAGGAAAATTATGCGTCGTATTTCAATGCGTTGTTAGGGATGGAGGAACTTCTGATTATGGTAAGTGTTATATTTTCTGTGTATGGGGGTTGGGGGACTGAGAGGATAGCTAGATGGCATCGATCTCTCGTAGTACCAACTTGTTGAATAATTTTTTTTTATATTTGTTTACAAGAGTATGTGAAAGCTTATAATATGAAGTTTGTTACTTTGAGACAAAAGTATTATCGGCTTGTAGCACTTAAAGTGCCAGGACTAGGTGAAAGAAGGCCCTCAATTGTCCGTGGAGATGTGGTGAATGTTTATGGAGAATATTCTCTCGATCAGGTATGTGGAGAATGTCAGTTAGCTTATTATTTTTGTCAAAGTGTTATACGTTATTGTCGGAATGAATTATGAAACTGCACGAATTATCATTGCCATTGTTGTGTTCTCATGTTAAACTTGCCAATGTTCTTTGAACAGGGCTGGATCCACCGTGTTGAGGCTGATGAATTATTATTGCAATTTGATGATGGATTTTACCAAAGGCACATAGATAGCAATGTGTATGAAATCTGTTTTGTGTTCAACGAGGCAAATTTCAGTAGGCTCCGTCAAGCCATTCTATCTGCAGAGGCATTACACGAAAACTTCCTCTTTCCCCATGAGTATCATGGAAAGCAGAGGATTATAGCAAACAATCTTGTGCCTATCTCACTTCTTCTTGATGAGGAGCAGAAAAATGTTGTTCGCTTAATTTTAGGCTGCAGAGGAGGAGCTCCTTATGTGATTTATGGACCCCCGGGAACAGGTAAGACAAAAACACTGGTGGAGGTGATCCTACAACTCTATACAACTAGACGTAATTCTCATATACTGGTATGTGCTTCTTCAAATTGTGCGGCATATCACATATTAGAGAAAATCCTTTGCGAGGGGATGAAACTTAGGGAGGAAGATATTTATAGGTTCAATGTCATACGTCGTCCCTTAGAAAAAATGAACGCTACATTGTTGAGGTTTTGCACCTATAGTGCAGGTTTCTTCACTTGCCCTTCTCGAGATGCACTCTGTAGGTACAAGATAATAATAACGACATACACGAGTTCATCTTACCTTTATGCTGAAGAGGTTAACCGTGGCCACTTCTCCCACATCATCTTAGATGATGCAAGCCACGTTAAGAGCCAGAGACAATGATCCACATATCAACCCTCTTACAAAACAACATAGTTATTGTTCTTTGTGGTGATCCCAAATAACTTGGGCCTGATATTCATTCAAAGCAAGCTGAGGCTTATTGATAACAGGTGTTTGTCGTTCTAAAAACTGCTATGCAAAATATCCAAACAAACCCTAAACTGTAGTCCTAGGTAAGTAAAGGTCGAATCCACAGGGAGGCGAATTCTATCTAAATATGCAATTCGTATATCAATCAAAGTAACCAAAGGGGGGTTTTGTGAGTTTGGTAAGTTCTAAACATGCAAAAGGTAAACAAGCGAAATAGTTGATGAATTCAGTGATGGGAAAAAGGCACTTAGTCAAACAACATCCACTATTCGTATGACAAGTTGATCATAGATACTCATTCAAAATCTCATGCAATGGTAATTCCAATTCCTTTTCAGATATAACTAATAGCACAACCAGATACTATTAGCACTAACTAATTAAACAACCCTGAAACTATCAAGATTCAGTTTAACAGCAGCCTTACGGATAGGAATATAGTTGGATACAATTCTAGCATAAAACAACCAGCTTTTATCCTAAAATGTAAATCAGTTCTCTTTTGCATAAGACTAGCACAACCAGTTACTAATACGATGCAGTTGCTACTCTGAAATAGATATGCTCAACCAGTAACAATCTAAATCTAGCAATCAATCAATAACAATAAACCCTAGATGCGTCCAAATAGAGATTATCAATATCAATCATAAACAACTTAAGCAAGAGAAAGATAAAAACCATGCAATAGATTAAGAACAATAATCTCACAACTTAATCCAAACGAAAGCTTCAGCGTCTGACTAAGCCAAGGGGACTTAGTTCTTCATAACATAGAACGTAGAAAGGGAAATTAGGGTTTCAAGATAAAGATGATAGATGATAGAAGATAGGCAAAAAGCCTTTTCTCTACCCTAATATACTAAAGGAAAATAAAATCTAAATTAACCTAAAACGAAATAATAGAATAATAATAATTAAATAAACTAAAACAGGAAATTAATCCGCAAGTATTCTCGGCCTCCAATTCTCGCGAGCAACTGCTCGATCTCGGTCCAACTCACGAAGCGCGGCCCACTTCGTTCGGCCCAATTCCAATTAACACATGCCGACGTCATGGTGATGTCATCACCAATTTTCTCCCGCTTCAATTCCCGCTCTCGGCAAATCACGCGGCTTCTCGGTGGGCTGCTTCTCCTTGCTTTGCTTCACGTGGGCCACGCCTTCAATTTGGCCCAAAATCACGTGGCTTTTAATTAATTACCAAACTTCGCCCAAACACCTCCAAATACACCAACTTCGCCCCCAAACGCCATACACATGAATGTGTCTAAATCTACCCGAATGGCACCAATAAAACCTCTAATGACTCTTACTTAAGCCCTACAAAGTAGTGCTTATCAAACCACCCCATGCTTAGACCTTTGCTCGTCCTCGAGTAAACTAATAAAGAGTCTACTCCTCCAATGCAGCATCCAAGGTCTCAGGAAGCATATCCTCCAATTAAGAGTCACCTAACTCATGCCAAGCTCCTGGCACCAATCTCATTCATAATACATCAACACTCAACAGCTTAAGGGGCAAGCAGAGTACTTCCCCCAAGCTAAACCCGGACATCCAATAGCGTGAGTAACCTCTAATCCTAGCCTTCATCTATTGATCCTTATGTCTCCCAGAGTGACCTACCCGACAATCCTTCTTTGACTCATCTTCTTATGACGCCTCGCCAAGAATAAAGAGAAATCCTAAAATCACTCTTTTTCTTTTTCACTCGTTTTGCCAAGGCGCCCTTTCGGGTTTTCACCAAGCCACTCATTTCATTTTCCAATAGATGTACTCACATAAGCTCACGTCACTCTTGACCTCATATTACCCCAGCCTAATGCTGGTCCAAGTCACCTGCTTATTACCTAGGCCGCCCTTTCGGGTTTTCGACCTATCCCAGGATTTCAATAATAGCCTTTTTTCAAATTTTTGGCTCTTTTCATTTTTTTATTTTTCTCCTCAGCAGCTTAGCAAGTATAAAACCCCACCCCATGCTTAAACATTGCATTGTCCTCAATGTAATGAAAGACAAAAGAATAAAGCACAGGGAAAAGCAAAAAATAACTCACAACATTGCCGAATTGGCTTGGACACTTCCTTGTCGTTGGTGGTGTACTCATGAAAGCTCATGTCCTGGATGTCTGGCATCAACGCCATTATCTTCATCTACTGTGCAACCATAAGAAACCACTATAGGGTGTGGTGGTTATGTAGGAAATCAGGGCTGCACGGCCTTCAACTCCATCAACTCCTACCATGCAACCAAAAGGGACCACTCTGGGGAAGTAGTGGTCAATCAAGAGAACAGGGTTGCATGACCTTCAAAAATGGGCCCAGATGTCATCGTGGTTGGGCCCTGGTGTACCTCCTCTCCAACTGTCGACTGCAGGGCCATCATCGTTGCCAAATAAATATAGGGTGAATGTATTCCTCCGTTTAGCAACATGATGTGCACCTCTCCGTGGGGAACTCTGGACAGCTGGGTAAAACTTTTTTTTTTCTTTTTTTAATTTTTTTTTTCTTTTTTTTTTGCGAAAATGCGGCGGTCGCCGTGAGGGGTGCGGCGGTCGCCGTAATTGCGGCGGTCGCTGTAATTAAACGGCGGTCGCCGTTTCTTGGTCGTAGCCAACTTGCTTGGCGGGGCATTTACGGCGGGCGCCGTGAACTTCGCAGCGGGCGCCGTGAACACCATTTTCATTTTTTTCGCGCTTCCTGCAGGTTAGTTCGACACAGAAAAGAAAAACTAAAAGGAAAAACAAAAGAAAAGACTAAGGGAAAGGGAAATAAACTAACTAACCTCGGGTTGCCTCCCGAGTAGCGCCTTAGTTAATGTCGTGGCTCGACATAGTGCTCAATCCTCCTCAACTTGGGTTTGTCCTAGCACTTGAACTCCTGAGATCTATATCAGGGGGATGTCTCTTTGTATACTCCCTGTAGAGCTTTTCCCCCATGCTTGTGTACTTCATAATGGTTGGACCGCTGTTCATATCTATGAATGCACTTGCCATCTTTAGGAACGGTCTACCCAACATCTCAAGGGCTGCATGTATGTCCTGCCCCGCATCCAGCATGTAAAAATTCGCCACCTGAATTAAGGCCTCCTTCTTGTGCTTCCCCTTTGGTTTCTTCTTTATATTGCCCAGCGCCCTTAAAAACTCTGTGTAGCGAGGGATGCAACTTGTCAGTTCGAGCAAGAGAATGGTTGCCTCCCGAGTACTGAAGGTTTCATATAGCTCTTTGTCGTCATTCAGCCTTCGAGTATCTTGGAATACCGCATGGAGGGGCGTGACGGGGTGCAGCGAGACAAGTGGAAAGGAGTTGAGATGCACATACTTATCATAGGCAGCCTCGAGAGGGTCGGGGGCTGCCGGGGCATTTTTGAGAGGAACGAGCATCACAGGATCATTTTCGCGATCGTGGCTCTCCTCCTCTTGATCGCTGAATTCCTCCAGTCCCAAAAAATACTCTTCTTCAGAAAGCACAACGCGGTCCAAAATATCGTCTGAAATACCCATCTCCTCAGTGGGTGAACCGAGGTCGAGGTATACCTCCCGCGGTCTTGGGTTCTCTTCTGCAGATATCTCGCTGTATTTTGCACCCGTCTCACAAATTTGTTCCTCCCTTTCAGCTAAGGGGGCGACATGCAGCTGCTCAGTACTTTGTAGGGTCATCGAGAAGACATTCTCTTCCCGGTGCACCACTGGGTGAGATAGTGGTTCTGCCGACGTCATGGACTCCATCCTGCTCAATGCTTGCACCATTTGCGCCGTCTGCCTCTCAATGATCTGGATATTAGACTTTATTTGTTGTTCAAGTTGGATCGTGTTCTGTTTGAAAGATCGAAACATGTCT
Organism: Rheum nobile; assembly: GCA_027886185.1. Taxonomy (NCBI): domain Eukaryota; kingdom Viridiplantae; phylum Streptophyta; class Magnoliopsida; order Caryophyllales; family Polygonaceae; genus Rheum; species Rheum nobile. The sequence continues at coordinate 1,008,918 of WOAB01000248.1, read as the reverse complement.
TCCAATGACATGGAGGGACTTGGATTGTGCCCATAACTCGAATTAGGGTGATCTCTCCACCCTGGAGTGTATGCGTATGAGTATGGGTCATATTGCGGTTCCTGATGGAAGTGGGGAAATCTATCCATCTCTGTAACAAAATCAAAAAGGAAAAACAAAAATCAATAGCACGGGTGTGGACCGTAAGATAGGTCCACACAATAGTTGACACACAAATCGCACACAAAATAGATTATTGCCTTCCCCGGCAATGGCGCCAATTTGATAACAGGTTTTTGTCATTCTAAAAACTGCTATGCAAAATATCCAAACAAACCCTAAATCGTAGTCCTAGGTAAGTAAAGGTCGAATCCACAGGGAGGCGAATTCTATCTAAATATGCAATTCGTATATCAATCAAAGTAACCAAAGGGGAGTTTTATGAGTTTTGTAAGTTCTAAACATGCAAAAGGTAAACAAGCGAAAGAGTTGATGAATTCAGTGATGGGAAAAAGGCACTTAGTCAAACAACATCCACTATTCGTATGACAAGTTGATCATAGATACTCATTCAAAATCTCATGCAATGGTAATTCCAATTCCTTTTCAGATATAACTAATAGCACAACCAGATACTATTAGCACTAACTAATTAAACAACCCTGAAACTATCAAGATTCAGTTTAACAGCAGCCTTACGGATAGGAATATAGTTGGATACAATTCTAGCATAAAACAACCGGCTTTTATCCTAGAATGTAAATCAGTTCTCTTCTGCATAAGACTAGCACAACCAGTTACTAATACGATGCAGTTACTACTCTGAAATAGATATGCTCAACCAGTAACAATCTAAATCTAGCAATCAATCAATAACAATAAATCCTAGATGCGTCCAAATAGAGATTATCAATATCAATCATAAACAACTTAAGCAAGAGAAAGATAAAAACCATGCAATAGATTAAGAACAAGAATCTCACAACTTAATCCAAACGAAAGCTTCAGCGTCTGACTAAGCCAAGGGGACTTAGTTCTTCATAACGTATAACGTAGAAAGGGAAATTAGGGTTTCAAGATAAAGATGATAGATGATAGAAGATAGGCAAAAAGCCTTTTCTCTACCCTAATATACTAAAGGAAAATAAAATCTAAATTAACCTAAAACGAAATAATAGAATAATAATAATTAAATAAACTAAACAGGAAATTAATCCGCAAGTATTCTCGGCCTCCAATTCTCGCGAGCAACTGCTCGGTCTCGGTCCAACTCACGAAGCGCGGCCCACTTCGTTCGGCCCAATTCCAATTAACACATGCCGACGTCATGGTGATGTCATCACCAATTTGCTCCCGCTTCAATTCCCGCTCTCGGCAAATCACGCGGCTTCTCGGTGGGCTGCTTCTCCTTGCTTTGCTTCACGTGGGCCATGCCTTTAATTTGGCCCAAAATCACGTGGCTTTTAATTAATTACCAAACTTCGCCCAAACACCTCCAAATACACCAACTTCGCCCCCAAACGCCATACACATAAATGTGTCTAAATCTACCCGAATGGCACCAATAAAACCTCTAATGACTCTTACTTAAGCCCTACAAAGTAGTGCTTATCACTTATGGTTTGGGAAGATCTTTTCTGGAGAGGTTGTTGAACTTTGAAGTTTACGGATCAGGGGATCGCAATTATGTCACAATGTTGTTGAACAATTACCGGAGCCACCCTGCAATTCTTTGTGTTCCTTGAAGACTATTTTATAGTGGAGTGATAGGCGTTTAGTCGCGTATACCTAACAAAGAAACCTTAAAAACCCAACTAACGTAGTCTGGCAAGTAAGGGTCGAACCCATAAAGAATCAAGCTATCTATCCTGTTTGCAAAAATTGTATACCAATAGTAATAAAGGGAGGTTTTGATGATTGTAACAAGTAACAATAAAAACGAGTGAGAAGAGTTTGTAAACAAGGGATGCGAAATAGCTAAATAGCTCAACAGAGAGCCAAGTATTCTTCCTGTATGAAGAGATTGTATACCAATAGTAACAAAAAGGGTTTTTAGGATTGTAGCAAGTAACAATGAAAACGAATGAAAAGAGTTTGTAAATAATGGATGCGAAATAGCTCAGCCAAACAAATATCCACACTTCAATTTGATTGATTGATCATTGTTTATCTCTAGTTCTTTAGACCAATGAATGTTCCTATTCCTTTTCTTAAGTTATTAACAGGATAACCATACCCTGAAAATACTAACTATCAAATAACCAGGAAACCATCCAGATTCAATTCAATAGCAGCAGGAAGTTCATGAATTTCAATAGATACATGCAACTAAAACAACCAGTTTTACTTAGCATGCAATCAATTCTCTCTACAATAAACTATTCCAACCAGTTCTAGAATATCGTAGTTACTACTCTGAATTAGGTATTTCAACCAGAAATAATCTAACTCTAGCATAAGAATGATACCAATAACAACTAGTTGATCAGGCTAGTCAAATCATCAAAACTCAAAGGGATGAAGCACAAGAGAATCAATACATTCAAAGGAATAGAATAAGAGTTATAATCTTACAATCAAATCAAACGAAGGCTTCAATTTTCTGACTAAGCAATGAAAACTTAGTTCTTCATAGTCTTCAAAGCACAAAAATACTCTAAGGAAAAACTGATTGTTGTTCTCTAGAATGAAAGATAATGAAAACTAGGTCTAGTCTAATGCTAAAATATCTCAATAATAAAAATTACAAAATAAGTCTAAACGTAATAATAAAAATAGTAATTAAGGTAATAAGATAACAAAACGCCGAATCTTCAATCCACGTCAGCCGCCAGAAACCGCGACCAGACCCGCGACCTCAGCCAAGACCCGTGATCGCAGTTTACACTTGTAACACCAGCTCCAGCTCCCTGACCCGCGATCGCGGTTCATGCCCCCGTGGTCGCGGTTCAGCTTTTGTTGCTCCGGTCTTCACTTGATCTTCAGAGGCTCCAATCTTCTGTAATTTCTTGGTTTCCTTCACTTCTCTTGGCCTCTTCCTAATCACCGAATAGTCTCTAAAACTACCCTAATCATCTCCCATAATGTGCTAACAAGTCCTAGTTATGCTATACAAAGTAAAGCGTATCATGGAGCATTGATTTCATATCAAAAAGACAGTAATACATCTTCCTTACCTTGGGTTGATATGCTTCCCAATGGGAACTTCCCTTTCATGTTTTGTGGCATCCAAGGCTTTGATGAGAGGGAAAAGGGCAGCCCTTCATGGTTTAATAGGATTGAAGCTAGCAAGGTGGTTGAGCTCGTACAGAAGCTGATAAGAAGGAATGTGTTTGAGCAAGACATCGGGATTATTACCCCTTTCCCACAACAAGTACTAAAGATAAGAAAGACTCTCATGTCTCTACATATGAGGGATATTGAGATTGGCGGGGTTGAGCAGTTTCTGGGTAAAGAAAAGGAAGTGATCATCCTGTCAACCGTCAGATCGACCGCTAAACACGACGAATATGACATGACTTTCCGCATAGGATATCTGAGCAACCTGAAGAGGTTCAATTTTGCCCTGACTCATGCTCGATCATTGCTTATTATTGTTGGAAACCCTTATATTATTGAAAAGGTAATTCTCGGTAAAAAAACGTACAAGATTGGCACTGGCAATCTTGTAAGTTGTTGGTCATTGACAGGATTAAAAAGTTAATTAACCAATCGTGTTGTTGGTCATTGACAGGATTGGCACTGACAAGAAATGTTAAAGGATTGTGTTGCAAATAGAGCCTTTGAAGGTTGTGCATTCCGTGTGAAGGAGGAGGTTCACAACATGCAGTTGTGATTCTAGTAATGTAATGATAGCATCCAGTTGACAACTATCCTTTTTTTTAGAAATGTAATGGTAGCCCACGTTCCAACATTCTAGGAATGTAATGATAGCATCCAGTTGGCAACTATTCTAGTAAGGTAATTGTCTGTGTGTGTAGTGCTGGCATTGTGCTTGAATTTGCAAAACTTACATGAAGATCGACATTAAAATTTTGGCAATCTGACATGTAGAATCAACCATGCTTACGAATACTATTCGAAATTAAATTCATCCTCTTACATAAAAAACCAAAGTCATGAGGTACATACTTCATAGTTAATTCATCCTCAAACATGCCTACATGCTCGATTACAAATGCTGAAAGCACTAATCCCTAGAATCACACAAGCACCAAACGCATAAATAGGAATCATTACATGGTTCCTGAAGTTTTCCTGGGAGTGTAGTGTCTTGTTTTCAGCTTCAAGTTCTGCCACCCTTGCATTTAGTCGCCAAATTGCATGATCGAACTGCAACTCACTTGTATTGAGTTCCATAATTCTTTCTCGAAGTTCATGTGTCTCAGTACGTAGGCGTGTGATTATTTCACCCAACATCTTGGAACATGGGCTATTCGTTAGCAATATGTCTAACTGTTCTTGCAGCTTCTCCTCTATTTGAGAAAGTGTAAGAGATGTTGGTGGATGTTTATATTTTCGGGGGTCCCCGCTTTGATAACTTGAGGTGTCGCTGGATGACATTGTGCTTGAGTACTGCAGAAACAAAGAAAGATTTCCAACCAAAAACACAGTGATACATGCTTGCTTATTGATCCAGTATGAAAAACACAGAATAAACAAAGAGGGTTACCTTCAAGTTCGGCGCAACAGTGAAGGATCTTTGCTCCGCAAAACGAACAGAGATGGTTTAGGTATTGTTGAGTCAAAATGAGAAGGAACATGGTCGGTCATGTCCGTGCATTTATTTAGGTTTTTTTGTTCAATTTTTGGGCATGTCATTCTTTATTAATTATTGTTTCATAACTATTTACCTGATATGACTTCTAAAAATGTAGTACACATAATCTTTTAACCTCTGTTTTCCCTCTAAAAGTTAACAAGTTTCCCTCCAATTTCTACCCATTTATCCACGTGTTAGGTTGTCATCCAAGCAGAACCCAACCTGTAAACCTGTCCAAAGCCATCGTAACACCACAAGTGGGTTTTCGATGGGATCACAACGACAACAGGACTTGTTTTGTATGCAAATATGAATTACTCAAATCTGAGGAAAAAGTTGGCTGAGAAGATTAAATGCATTGACGAGATAGATGAAATGGAGATAAAATATATGTCACTGCGGAAACCAATGCCACAACCAATCGATGTCAAAGATGATGAGGACCTTGATGCTTTCAAATTTTTGAACTTGCAATCAGAAGATGTTATATGGCCTATCGAGTTATATGCAAGTATGAAAAAGAAAGAAAACAAAGAGGCAGAGGCCGAGGTTGTGATGGCTGGTCATCCAAGTAGAAATGATGACGAGGACATCACAGTGTGTCTGACTCCACCACCGTTAACACAAACTCAAGAGGCAGAGGCCGAGGTTGTGGTAGGTTGTCATCCAAGCAGAAATGGTACCAAATCCGACAAGAGCAATATGGTAAGCGACAATTGTCCCACTGAAGTTGTACTGAATATAGTTGATTGTGACATGTATGAAATGAAACCAAAAATTTGTCATGTAAACAATGGGGATGTACAAATAGTTGACTTGGTGAGCCAATCTGAGGCAGATTCAAAAACTAATGGGAGAGAAACAAGGTCTTACACAGGAATGAAAAGAATACATGAATGTATTGACATTGAGAGTGATTATGGGGAAGACGTTGGGCGAGATTTTGATTGGGATGACTTTGAGGATGATGTTGAGGAAGATGTTGAAGAAGGGCCATTGTTGGATGACACTAATGAAGTGGACAACTTATTTATAGAAATTGATGAGGAAGTTCTCCAAGAGATTGAAGCCGAGTACTATCGTAGCAAAAAGTTTAGTAAAAGGCAATTAGATGATTTGAAAGAGCCAATGGAGGATAATGGGGTGAACGGCAATGATTTGGAAATAAAAGTTGGAGAGCATTTCAATTACAAGAAGGATCTTAAGGATCGTTTATCCTTGATGGCATTACAGAGGCGCTTCCAAATGCATGTCTAGAAGTCTAATAAGAAGTTATATGTGGTAAGGTGCATTGATCCTAGTTGCACATTTTTTTGTCGTCGGAGCGCTCTTGGCAGCACACATGTGGCATGAAGCTAAAGCATAACCACCATACACATGCAAGTTCAAGCGTAATTGTTGACCATATTATGTCAAGGTAAGTAAACAATCCTGTCAGTATGATCATATATATTTATCAGCATGTATATGAACTAACCTTAGCACGTTACATATACAATCATGTTACAGCTTTAACACAACCGGTACATGTCCTGGACCTCGTGCTGCCGAAATTCAAGACATCATGAAGAAGATGGGAGTGGCAGTTAGTTACAACAAGGCAAACAGAGCACGTTTAACCGCCATTGACAGGATAAGAGGCATAGATGAAGAAAGCTACAATAGGATTCATGGATACATGTACATGCTCGAAAGGATGAATACAGGGACAGTCACACATGTTGAAGTAGATTCTAATAGTCGATTCAAGTATTGTTTTATCAGCTTGGGTGCTTGGTGCAATGGAATGCAGTTTTTAAGAAAGGTAAATTTAAGTTTTGTCACGTTCCACGATGTTGTTGTCAAATTGATACAGTACATTGTAGCATATAAGATTACTATAGCATTTGTACAATGTCACTTTGTAAAGTTGAGTGAAAACTATTGCAGGTCATAATTGTGGATGGTACCCATCTAGGATCAAAGTACAGAGGCACACTTCTAGTTACAGTGGCACAAGACGGAAACAGACAAATATATCCAGTGGCTTTTGCTGTTGTTGACAGCGAGAATGATAGTTCATGGTTATATTTCTTCCGACACCTACGCTTCGTCGTTGCCGACGATCATGACCTCGTATTTGTGTCTGACCGTCATGGAAGCATTTATAAAGGTTTAAGAGAGCGCTACATATTCGCAAAGCATGGTTGTTGCACATGGTTGTTGCACACTTCACCTATTTCAAAACGTGAAGACGAGGTTTAAAAGGAATGACTTGTGGATTCTGTACCAAAAGGCAAATCAAGCGTACACCAAACAGGGCTTCAATCGTGAATTTGCAAGACATTGCGCCCAGTCCCCGGAAGTCGGTACCTACCTCAGGGGTGTTGGATTTGAAGCGTGGCATATGCCCGCAAACAGATTCAACATTATGACGTCCAATAATGCGGAATCCGTTAATAGTCGCTTAGTGGGCCCGCATCGAATGCCGTTGATTGGGTTGCTTGATGGTATACTGAATGTCATGAGTCAGTTGTTTTATGACAGGAGATTTAAGGGAGAGCGACATTCTGATCTTCTAACCCCGACAGTTTGTCGTGAGCTAGAAGGTAATTATTTGAAATCGTTGACAATGGTTGTGAGTGGGCTAAATCAATACGAGTTTCAAGTGCATGCCTATGGAACTACATTCTTGCTAAATCTGCATGCTCGAACTTGCTACTGCAACGTCTTCCAAGTTGACCAAATTCCTTGTGCACATGCAATAGCATATGCGAAGGATTGTGGTGTGGATCCTGTCACTCTTGTTCATCCCTTCTTTACTGCTGAAAAGTGGAAGGAAGTGTACAAGGAAACTTTATATCCGGTTCCTGCATTTGAGCATTGGGAAGTTCCTGACACGGTCTTGAATAGAGCATGTTTGCCCCCGGATGTTAGGAGGAAATCAGGAAGACCAAGGAAGAAAAGAATCCCATCACGTGGAGAATATAGGGGCCCGAGGAGAAGGTGTGGAAGTTGTGGCACTCTCGGCCATAACTCACGATGCGGTTAATTGTGTTACCTCTTGAATTATCTATTTTGTTAATATGTGTTTCCTTGTGTTACCTCTTGAATTATCTATTTTGTTAATATGTGTATTAAGAGATCCAAACTCTTGAAGGATCTCTTACCACTTATATTACTTTTCGTATAAATGATATCTATTTTGTTAATATGCGGTTAGTTATTGTAACTCTATCCTGTCATGACTAGATTCACATCCTGACAAAGTCAATATTGACTACTTTTGGTTATATTCATATGACAGAAGTTTCACTCCAATCTGTACCCCTTGACCCCACTTGTTATTCTTCCATATTTATCATGACAGATTCAATATGCTTTTAAATAACCTATCGACCGACATGAGTGGCATCTGAATAACACACAGGAAAAACATAAACCGTCCTCGGCCATACATAACATGCTTCCTAAAAGCACTACATTTACTTGACATTATATAGTCACTACATGACATTATATGTTCACGACACTAACATGTATTACCACAGTAGTTGTAGTAACGATGTTCAACACAACTAATTTTAACCAATAAAACCATCACCATAGAGTTACATTCTTCAAATTCAAAATAATACTAAAAACAGACATCTAAGCTCTAAATATGGTAATGTTGTATATAACATTGCGGCGACTCACTATTTCAAATACACATGCATCGTTGATTTCCAATTCATTGTCAATTACAAATTGCCTCCAGCTTGTGCCAAATCTGTAGCGATTCCCACTTTTTGCGGCAGACACGGGCCAAGCAGCCATACCACAATTCAGGATGACTTCAGTTACTCTTGCAGCACTCAAGAATTTGATAGCATGTTTGCTCGGGACACACTGCATATCAGTAAGTGCATTGCAAGTTGATATTATGAAGTAATCTTTATCACACATTTACATGATATTATGAAGTAATCCTACCAGACGATAGTCGCCCTGGACATTGGTTTGTTTCATTAAAAGAACGAAACTATTATTCTTGTCACATGGAAAAGCTTGGGCTCTTTGTATTGCTGATGTTGGCTCAGCTGCAACAGCTCCAACATCTTCATCATCATCAACATCTCCATCATCTTCAAGAATAATTGGATGGTCGCCACTGTTGTACTCTCCAGTACTCCAAGTGTTGTAACTGGTGTCTTCTTCACAGTAGGATTCAAAGCTGATATCAATCACATTGTTCGGCATCCTGTTAATAGCACCACACAGAAGAGGACTTTGATGCAATACGGTAAAGCAATATCATACCCAGTTCCAAAGAGATACTTTCATTGAAACTCAGAATATCACTTTAGCAACTCCATGTGTTCGAATCCAAGGTAAACTTTTCGAAACAATTTAAAAATAACCATGCTAATTGTATAATAATACCTGGACTTCCTTTTTCGTGAGTCAAATGGTGTTGATTATGGTTGAACTCTCTCCAAATGGGGTCAATTTGATTTCGGTTGCTCAATCCCGACAAACCCTAGAAAACTTACCCAAATTGAGATAGATGAAATGAAGTCAAACCCGTTGTGGAACAATATATATAATAGTCTGTTAAACCGGGTTCATAACAAGTTCTTAATATAATTGTTAAACCGGTCAGAAATTGGCCCTAATATGGCATTGTGTGCTCCAAGGAACCGCTCAGAAATTGGGCCTAATATGGCATTTTGGGCCTGTCATACTAAGTGTTTTGGCATGTCATCTTTCATATGTCATAAAGTACTATATTATGCGACATTATCATAAAATACTATATTATATAAAACGGAAATACATAACATGCTTCATAAAGCAATACATTTATGTGACATTATATAGTCACTATGTTCCTACATGACATTATATATTCATTACAGTAACATGCATTACAAAATACTTGATAACCTACTAAATACTACGTGACATTACATAGTCACTACACTAAATTACTTAATAAAATACTAAATATTACATAAACACTGATGCGGATGAGACAAATGAATCTGGGCCGTCGAGTTGCGGAAGTTCTTGAACAACATCTTCGGTCACGACATATATGTTAATGAACGCCACGGTTCTACCAAGGGCTGCAAGGACGGCTGTGTCTCCACGGTTCTACAAGGCCCTCAAGGTACGAGGGCCGCCGTCAGATAGCACAACTTTGAAGAAGTAGGAAGCGTCCCGTTCACAATTGTTAAAATAATAAAGTTGTTCAATGAGCCACCAAACATCCTTTACCATTTCAGCCAAAGGACACCAGTTTTGGGTCATCTCACCTTGATAGTAGTGGGTTGAATTTCTGGCCATTGCTCCCCTCGAAGGGATGATTCTCCCTCCTGTATGGACGGTGGTAAACACCCGGTGATCATTAGGCTGATCATCCATGAAAACGAAGGAATAGTAGGGAATTTGGAGTTTTGTAGAAGGTGGAAGATGTTGGGAAGAGTTGTGGATGAGGAAATATGACTACGGAAGAGGAGGTATATAAAGAGGTTTTTGGGTTGGTGGCAGTTACGGATACATTTAGACGGTGCTCTAATATCTTCTTAATTTAATTACTAGTTGTTGGATCGTTAGAGTTATGTCTGAGGGAACAAAAGCTTTGTTCCCACAGAAGTTGCAGTGAATTTAATATAGCAACAAAGATAACGAACGAACTCACGATGTATAGTGGAAACCCTGATTAGCAAAACTAGCTTCTTAAGGAAAAACCACTACCTTCAAGCTTCCGCTTGAGAGGATTTTGAAGCGTGTACTTGTCTTATTGATTTCTTGTTCGATTACACGTGTATCCTGGACTTCGACCTCTAAACAACCATATAGACTCGAAGACTCTTCTACAACGATGAATCGAACTCAACCCTCAAAGACTTACACACACCTCACTTCTTTTCTTTCTCTTTTTTGTTCTCTCTGTTTTCCGTCGTCGTTCAAAGCCGTTCCTAGGAAATGAATCCTCACTTTACTTAAATACAACTCGGATAAACCCTAATCATAACAAGATAGGATATTCTAAAATTGGATACAAAAGATATGATTTTGTTGGAAGAATAATATCCCAACCGATTATATTAATTAAGGAAGGAGTTCCTTAATTAATCCAATCGGAAGGATATTCTTCTTCTCTCTCCAATTGCCTTTTCTTAGGAAAGATTCCTAAGATAACACAATCGGGTTTTCTCTCTCCATATCTTCGCGCAATCCGGCTTGATCCTTGGAGCCGAAGTCTTCATCCTTTACCGCGTGTGCTTCTTGATTTGTTTCCTTAATTCAACACGTTGGATTTCTTCTTTCCTTTTGCAGCCTTGATCTGGTCCGTCACTTCAGTTCCTTGAGAGGTAACAAAGCACTTGACAGGACTTTGTTCCCTCTGAGATCCTTTGTTGCAAAGCTCCCTGGGATAACTTTCCGTGTCCCTGAAACACTTGGTACACATATTAGTTGAGTGTTTGTTATCATCAAAACCTAAGGAATTCAACAAATTCCCCATTTTTGATGGTGACAAACACCCTTAACAAGAAAGCATATACCAACTAGAAAAAGAAAAATATGACATGAAAGTTTCCCACTAAGACACAGTTAGTTCCCCCTTAGTTCAGCAATACGTTTTACCTGTTCTGTTCCCCCTCAACCAATGCTACCTGTCATATTCCCCCTTTTGGCATCATCAAAAACATCAGTAAAGAATTAGAGAGGAAAAGTCAAGGCCAGATAAACACAAACACCCCTTGTCATTAATTTAAAAAAACTTAAAAACATGCAAACACCACCAAGACAGACAAAACATCAAAACATAGTCAAAATGCCACACCGGGCACACAAACCAGATAACAAGAAAAACAACTAAGAGGGAGTAGATGGGCAAGGGAACAAAAGAGGGGTAAGGACAGCAGGTAAGCGATTAGGCATCACAGTGACCAGCCGGTTGAGCCGATGCGTGATGAGAGATAAGCACGCGCACATCTGCCATGAGACGTCTCACATCCTTGCAGAGACTTCTCACATCCCTCCCCAGAGACAAATTCTCGTTCAGTTCCCCCTTAGAGTTGTCGGCCTCAGAAACCTCCATTGCCTCAGAATCCTCTACTGCCTCAGAAGCTGCAGGGGCACTCTCAACCTTCACCCAGCCTTCATCATTTTGAAGAACAAACTGCATCTTGTGCAGGTTACTAGCGTCGAACGGGCGGGAGAAGATGCTCACGTCCTCTGACGGGTTGTACACTTTATGGTACTCAAGGATTTTCTTGACAACCCGTGGGAAGGGAAGATCTTGCTGGAGAGTGTTCCTTGCGTGGGCCATGTGCTACATCAGAATCTTCGATAGGCTAATGGGCTCCTTCTTCAGCATTAGGGACAGTAGGACAATGTCCAAGATTAGAAGTCGGTTTCTCTTCTGTCCCCTTGGCGTGATGTTGCTGATGAGGAAGTGGTACAGCACTTTGTTGACAGCGGACATCTCTGAGATGTCAAGATCAGCACTCCCCTGAGGGTTCTCAATACCAACAACAACCAACACAGCCTCTGAGTAGGCAAAGTCCTTCGGCCACCTTCCTTTTGGATATTCCCCATACCCTTCATGTGGAACGCCCAGAGCAACACCAAGCTCAATGCTTGAGAACATGTGGACCTGCCCTTCCATCTTGTAACTCCCCAGAACAGCGTGGGGGCGAACTTCCATCGCGTAGGTAGAGTAGAACTCCCTTAGCAGCACCTCATCCATCTCTTCTTCCTCCACAAACAGATTGCTCCATTTTTGGGTCTCCAACAGATCATGCACCCCTTCCAGATGGTTCTCTAGTAGGAACTCAGGGACGACTCGCAGCTCCTTGACCACCGACTTATGGCTCATGTCTTTGACATCATCAGCCGCCACCTTTCCTTTGGCTTTGGCCGGCTGACGACGTTGGCTTTGACGGACAGGAGCGGCAGACACCTTGGCTTTCTTTGCTTTGTTCCCCGAGAGGGGTACTGACTCCTCATCGGAGTTGACCGTTATCGCCTTCTCAGACTTCCTCTGAGAGCGTGTCTTCCGCTTGGAGGAGCAGGCAGTCTTCACCCTTCCAGAAGTCTTAGGAGCCTTTGGGGGATCCTCCTCATCAACTTCCTCAACTAGTTCCTTGTTGAGGTCCCGCACAACCGACTGAATCTTCTCCTTCATAGCAAAGTGCTCCTCAGCTGTGACCGGGGTCTCTTGATGGGGCATCTCCTCCATCTCCTCATCAATGGGGTCGGGATGGGTTGGAGAGGAATGGACCTCCTCTATTTCAGTAGAGGAGATAGAGGTTGGGACAGCTGGAGAGGTTTTGGGGTTAGGGTTTTGTGGAGCGGGGTTTGTGTTTGGGGCTACGAAGGGGACCATGGCAAGTTGGTCCTGGGTTGGTAATGGAGGGGTAACAGTGGTGGTTGCTAGAGTGGTGGAGGTAGAAGGTAGGGATTGGGTAATGGCGGCGAGGAGAGCGGGGTCGGTTCCCATGGAGGACAGTTTGGTGAGGAGGGTTTGGAGGTCTTGGGCGATGGTGTTGGGGAGGTTTGAGTTGGAGGCCATAGACAGAGAGGAAGGGAGAGATTGCTTGAGGAAGATAAGGAAACAGTGAGGAGAAGACTTACCCGGAGACTCCAATTTATAATCTTCACCGAATCTTCTAGTGTTTCCAAAGATAAATTCAAATTTTTTCAGTTTCCAACAGATAACAATTGCAATCTTCCAACTTCCCAAAATAAAATCAGAATCTCGTCCAAATCCGACTTAGCCAGCTGAATTACCCTTCCCAACTCCTTTCCATCAAATCAGCCATAAATGCTCAACGCGGCCTAACACAGACTTCCATCATTACACCCTGCAAACACACGTCACCTCAACCTGCAAGTCACAGAAGCCGAATCATTTTCCCGCCAAACCAAAAAGTAGTAGGGTGTGATGTTGGGGGTTAGTTACCAGAGAGGGTACAAAAGACCATCACACCAAAATATATGATATTTGTGATTGATTTTTACATCATGTCTGAGGGGTCTCCAGTTGTGGATGATAAGAGGGGCTCATAGGAGACTTCAAGCATGGCGGTCTAGGTAAGATGTAGAATCAACTATCATTTGGGCTTATGATGAGGAAACAAAACATCAAGTTGATTCTTTTGGGTTGAAATAAAGGTGATTCATGTGACAAATGATGACATAGAAGATCATGCACGACATTCAGTACATCAAGGAAGTAAAAGCACATATTCAAGTCGAATGTTTAATTAATACCCAAGGAAGAGAATGCATATCAAGACATGAAAGTTCATCTTTCACAATTTACCACGTAATCTAGCCAATCATCGAGGGAACACAACAAATAGACATGTAGTTAGGGGAATAAACCAGGCTTCGTATGGAACTGAATGTAGAGTTCCCCAACAGGTGTCCTAATGAGAAAACTGGCGTTTGATCCTTTGATCCACAAGTTTCCCTGTATGCCAATCTTTCTCGACACAGTGATGTCTTTCCTAGATGTACATGGTACCTGAGTATTCAAACAAGGAACGATTTAGTCATTAAGTCCTTATCCACATCTCCATTTCCTTTACCTTTGTTACCAGGCCTTTGAGTCTCAACCATTCCTGTAGGAGTGAGGTGAGACTCGCTTCATTCCCTGTCAAGTAACTGACCCTTGTACGAATGAAATACCGGGAACTTTCCTCACTTTATTCTGCACAGAAAGAGTTAGTTCTTGCGAACCCAGACAAGCTTATGCTTTCTGGGCACAGGAGCAACATATCTAATCTTAGGAGGTTCAGCATTCATTTGCTCTCTAGTAGTGCGAGCAATCTCCTCATTGTGTTGCTTCAGAAGGCACTCTTGCTTGTAGTGACCAGAGTGTCTGTAATACCAATAGACCCTATGGCACTTCAGATCTGCATACTTGCTCTTTCCAGGCCAAATTCTTTTGTTAGCAATCCTTGAATGAAAATCAATATTATTGGACTTACTGCTTTGAGTTTGCTTCAACCAGATAGCGTGAGCCTTCTGTCCATGATACCAAGCCTTGCCTTGCCCTCCTCAGTCGAGTTTGAACAGTCTTTGCCTTTGTTTCCTCCGGAGGCACTGTCCCCTTTTTCTTTTACAGGCTGTTTTCCTTCGACTTTGGAGCCTTTTTGCTTGGTGCCATTGACAGGAAGTTTGGGTTGATAGCCAATCCCAAAGCGAGGCACTTCCTTTGACTCAGTCTTCTTTTCATTCTTGGTTGCAACAAAGACAATGCCTTTTGGCTTGTCCTTCTATTCCTCACTGAGTTTGGTTAGATCACTAGAAAGTTTTGCATTTCCTAGTTTCAACATTAATGACTCAGCCTCGAGTGTGGAGACAGTGGAATCCAAAGACACAATCTTTTCAGTGAGTTTAGGACACTCAGAGCAAGAGTTTGAAGAGGAGGATGAACCTTTCTCAAGTCTGAGCACTTTGTCTGCCCAACCCTGATTTTCTTCGATCAAACCTGAGATCGATTCATCTTTCTCTTCGATTTGCTCACTAAAAAGACTATTCTCATGAACAAGTTTCTTAATGAGAGATATCAAGCTCTCTTTAGATTTGTTTTTTAAGCTTGATACTAGATCAGATTCAGTTACCTCATCGTTGAGTACCTCTCCCTTTGATTCATTTGGTTCTTCAATGGCCATCAAGCAAACATCCCTGGAGTGTGACGAATCTTCGTCATCTGAGTCTGAGTCTCCCCAGGTGGCAACCATTGCCTGCTTCCCTTCATTTGCCGGACGTATTCCTGCCTTCTTCTTGAAGCAGTTCCTGGCCATGTGTCCCTTGTTCTGACAGTGGTAACACACCACATCTTTCAGGTCTTTGTTCCCTTCGGTGGAACTGGACGAGTCCTTGTTCCAAGACCATATTTTCCTCATTGCCCTTGTGATGAGAGCAACATCTTCATCACCATCCTCGTCTTCATCTGCAACTTGGGACAAGTCAAATGCCCTTTCCACCTTCAAGGCAATGCTCTTAGCCTTCTCCTCTCCCTTCTTGTTCAATTTGTGGTTATAGACAGACGCGTTACTCTCCAGCTTGGCGACCACTTCTTCCATGGTAAGAGTTTTGACGTCTGTTTGAGAGTAGAGAGCAAGAGCAATGGCGTCCCACTGAGATTTGAGACCTTGCATGAAGTGGTGAGTCAGCTTCCAGTCTGGCATTGCTTCACCAAGGTACTGAAGCTGACCAACTAGCCCATGGAATCTGGAGTAGTACTCCTGAATGTGTTCGTCTTTTCCCTGAGAAACTTGGTCGTACTCCTTGATCAGGGAGAGAATCTTGTTTTTCTTTGTATCTTCATTTCCTTGATGAAGGCGCTTCAAGGCATCCCAGATCTCCTTAGCAGTCTTATAACTCATGATTTTCTTGAGATCGGAGGGAAGAAGAATCATGTGAAGGATCTTCTTAGCCATGTTGTTCTTCTCCAACTTCTTCCAGTCATCATCGGTGTAGTTGACCTTTGGCTTTGGCTTTGTCTCATCTTTCTCATTTTTGATATCCAAAGGTCCGACTTCAATGACTCTCCAGATCTGTCCATCTAGGGAACAGATATGAGACTCAATTTGTTCCACCCACCAGTCATACTCACCGGCCTTCAGAATTGGTGGCTTCCAGAATGAATCACCGATTGCATTTCTTGACGACGACATCTTTCCTGCAAATTTTGTAACGAAAACAATCTAGAGCACCAGGCTCTGATACCAATTGTTGGATCGTTAGAGTTACATCTGAGGGAACAAAAGCTTTGTTCCCACAAAAGTTGTAGCGGATTTAATATAGCAAGAAAGATAACGAACAAACTCACGATGTATAGTGGAAACCCTGATTAGCAAAACTAGCTTCTCAAGGAAAAACCACTACCTTCAAGCTTCCGCTTGAGAGGATTTTTAAGCGTGTACTTGTCTTATTGATTTCTTGTTCGATTACACGTGTATCCTGGACTTCGACCTCTAAACAACCAGCTAGACTCGAAGACTCTTCTACAACGATGAATCGAACTCAACCCTCAAAGACTTACACACACCTCACTTCTTTTCTTTCTCTTTTTCGTTCTCTCTGTTTTCCGTCGTCGTTCAAAGCCGTTCCTAGGAAATGAATCCTCACTTTACTTAAATACAACTCGGCTAAATCCTAATCATAACAAGATAGGATATTCTAAAATCGGATACAAAATATATGATTTTGTTGGAAGAATAATATCCCAACCGATTATATTAATTAAGGAAGGAGTTCCTTAATTAATCCAATCGGAAGGATATTCTTCTTCTCTCTCCAATTGCCTTTTCTTAGGAAAGATTCCTAAGATAACACAATCGGGTTTTCTCTCTCCATATCTTCGCGCAATCCGGCTTGATACTTGGAGCTGAAGTCTTCATCATTTACCGCGTGTGCTTCTTGATTTGTTTCCTTAATTCAACACGCTAGATTTCTTCTTTCCTTTTGCAGCCTTGATTTGGTCCGTCACTTCAGTTCCTTGAGAGGTAACAAAGCACTTGACAGGACTTTATTCCCTCTGAGATCCTTTGCTGCAAAGCTCCCTGGGATAACTTTCCTTGTCCCTGAAACACTTGGTACACATATTAGTTGAGTGTTTGTTACCATCAAAACCTAAGGAATTCAACACTAGTGTTAATGTCATGTCATTGTATATCATGTCTAATCAGCGTAAATTGGAGTTGGTGGACACTTACTGCTAACTTCATGACGGTTTGGAGTTTTTTATTCTCTCTTCTCAAAAAGGAGTTAGTAGAGCCAATACCCTGTTACAGTTAGTTGTGTATCCCACATCCCTCTTAGATTCATCTTGTCATGCTACTTCTTAATATGTATATTATGAAGTCAGTCAATGTCCCTATATTATTTGACACAACTGTCATTCGAATGCCATTTAAGTGTGTAACTTCCATGTAACTGCCATTTAACCTACACGCACATAACTGCTATTTAACTGGCATTCAACTACCACATATATAAATAAGTTGTTGTAACATTGTATGTAATCTAAACAAATGTCTTCCAAAACATCTAATTGTACGTAATCTAAGCAAATGCCATCCAAACCACAAAAAGAACCTAATGTTTTATCCAAACATCCAATTTAAACGCTGGGGTTCCTTAGGCTCGACCTCCATACCCCGTCAAACACGTTGTGAGCCATGTCGCTCCTGAAGCCGTTAATAAATTTGTCTCCCACAACGTCAAGATTTTTCCAACCAGCACTGAGCAACTCGATGTGTTTCAGAGTGTATATCCCACAGTCATGACTACGAACACAAAATGCAATAAAGTTACTTAGATGAAGTATATAACAAAATTGGTAAGGGGGTTGATATTTTGACTTACCCGCGCTTGTTCTGCTTCAGTCCTTGAATTCTTTCAAATTTAATCTCTTTAGTACCCCCGATGTTCAAATTTATTGGCAAGAGGCGGGTACTGTGTCATGAAGTGAGGAAGAAACCTTAAAACCCCATGCAGCCAGGTCTCTACGGCCAAGTTAGTGTTCAAATCCACATTACAATCATATACATTTGCCTGTCATTGCTGCAGATCGATCTCTACAGCCACCCAATGCATGTTATCGATGTTGAAGGGGACATAAATGAAGTCCAGATCATCCCAACAAGACCCATAAACTTTAGGCCGATCTCCCCTAAAGTATTCAAAGTACACGTTCAGGTATAGGTGAAACAGTGCAGGCATTTTGGACAGAGTATCTATATGCATCCGTATAATCAGCAACCCAGAAAACGTCCAATATTGTGGTCTTGCGTTTAACTTTGGACTCCAAAAGCGCCTTATGGATATAACAACAAACTTCATCGATTTGCTTCAAAAAAATATAATTCATCTTGTCAGGCATTGCAACAAATCCCAACAGTAAACTAATTTGACATCATAAGTAAATAACTTATACCATCTTCCAGCCAAGCTTTTGGTTCCAGTATTAGGCCAAACCAGTCCTTGTCCATCTTTTGAGCACACAGTCCAACTCTTGGCTCAGAGCTGAAAAATAAAGAAGGTGTAATTAAATCCATGAAAGATAGTTGAACATTATTAAATCCGTGAGATACTAACCTTTCATTATCCATCCATTTCAGCAAAGCAGTCATCTCCTTTACTTGTGAATTCTTGGTTATCTTCTTCACAGTTTTCCCCTTTTTTTCATTTGTGTAAGGTGTTAGTTTTTTGGCGGATGGCTTCACGATACGACTAGGAAAAACCCTCTTCAGTTGGAGTTGTTGCTTCCGTTTATTTTTGGGTTTCGCCTTGGTCGATAAATCAACCACAGTGGCTAGCACTGAAAGAGGTTCCTCTCTTTCCTCAACCTCTGTTGTGGTTAGCTCCTGCTGGGTAGCCTCCGATGCTCCTTCAATGTCGTTAGTAAAATCCTGCTCCTAGTCCTTTTCACCATCGCCAACATTTTCATTTAGGTCTTGGATAATGGACATTACACCATCCGCACCCTCAATATCATTGTTACCCTCAATAGAATTATCAAAATCCTGCAATCATAATAACCATGTCAAACTACTGACATACATGAGTAACAATCATGTCACCATGCCAGACTTTTCTTGTAAAACATATAAACTCCCATCAGACCCTAGAAATCTTGTCACCTCGTACAAATAATAATGTCATAGTAGTAATGATAATATGATAATTTTCATATGAGCATATTCATACCTCTTTGCCTTCATCCTCTACCTTCTCCACCTCAGCCTCCTGAACTCAACCTCTTTGTCACCACCCTCACCATCACTCTCATTATCCTGATCAACATCACCAACTTCATTATCCTCATCAGAAACTTCTTCATCATCATCATGACTTGCAACCTCGGCGTCTACCTTGTCCTCTTTTTCGGTTTGTCACCACCCTGGCAAAGTTCTTCATTGTCATTACCCTCATCACCATCACCAAATTCATCATCATCACCATCATCAGCATCATCATCATCATCATTATCCTCACTCTCAACCTCATCACTCTCAAACTCCTCACCCTCAACCTCTTTATCCTCCACCTCTTCATCCTCTGTTTCCTGGTCATCCTTATAAACTTCCTCCTCTTCCTCATCAGACTCATCATAGGATTCAAAATTATCCTCATCCGAATAACTTTTTGGTTTCCCCTTACTCTTGAGCTTAGGCACCTCCTCCTGCTTTCATACCCTCTTTTCCAGCCTTCCCATCCTGTCAAACACTCCTTTTTCCATCCTCTTCATCATTCTGAACATCTGACGTATCACCTTTGATGAATGCACAGATGCATTACTCGGGCTCGCTCTATCTTTTCCTTGCTTCCCCTTCCGCTTCACCTTATTTTTCAAACCCTTCATTGCTTCCTTCACAATCTTGTCAAAATGCGGGTCATCATCTTCAACAACATAGTAGCAGTCGGACAGCTTATCCACCTCATCCTCATTGGGAATAAGAATGGGCTTAACCACATGTGTAGGATCAGCCAAAGACAACTCCAACACTCCATTTTCAGGGGCTTCATCTGAAAACCAACGAAGACCTCGAGGCATTGCAGATTCACTCAACTTTGATGCAAATTGGAGACCAAATGTTGGCACAACTTCCCATACCCATATCTACAATAACAAGCGGTTTGAGAATTAGCAAATTAAGATACATTAAATCATTATATCATGTCACCCTATAATTTAAATCAGGTTACCATAAAACTATTTGAAATACAAATAAAACTATGTTGGAAAACTAATATGTTGTGTCAATCAAACAACAAATAACATCCTGCATATTCACCATGATCCTGTCACCTTGTACTCAAACATCCGGTCATAGTATAGCATAAAGTGTACTACTATGCTGCAAATAAAACACACTCAGTAATTCATATTTGAACCATTAAAAATTTAAATCGGGTCACCATAAAACTATCTGGAATGCAATAAAACTATGTTGGAAAACTAGTATGTTGTGTCAATCAAACAATAAATAACATCCTGCATATTGATAAGCGGTATTTTACATAGCGCAACTAGTAGTTATTAGCATAGTTTTGTGGAGATTTTGGCTCGGTTTTGGAGCTAAGTCGATGCTTGAGGTGCGGAGCTACATTATGATTATTTGGAAGCACTTGCATGTTGAG
Organism: Rheum nobile; assembly: GCA_027886185.1. Classification (NCBI taxonomy): domain Eukaryota; kingdom Viridiplantae; phylum Streptophyta; class Magnoliopsida; order Caryophyllales; family Polygonaceae; genus Rheum; species Rheum nobile. Next base: position 988,040 of record WOAB01000248.1, on the reverse strand, counting down.
GACGAGGCTCGAGGTTTCCTTGGCGAGAAGACGCTCGAGGAGCCGGGCTGACATGAAGAGACGACGTTGAAGCTAGGAGAAGCAGCTTGACGCGGGCCATGGTGACCCACCGCGGGCCGACGCGGGCTGGGCTGGAGCTGGCTGACGCGAGCAGGCGGCGGCGGGTGGACGCGACTGGCCGCGAGTGGCGGCGGGCGGCGGCGATCGCCGGTGGTCGCGTTTTTGCTCCAGGAAGTTCTGATCTTTGGCGAGGCGAAACGGCGAGCGGAAGCGATCGCGTCCGGTCGCGTCTCTGGCGTTTCTGAACTTTCCCGATTTCCTTTTTGGCTTGACGTTTTGTTTTCCCTTAATCAATTCAGACGTTTTGTTTGTCAGTTTAGGTTAGATTAGCACGTTTTTGGCAGACATTCATCTATCCATCACCATTCCCTCTCTCTCCTCTCATCATCTATCTTTTCCATCTCTTTTCTTTCTTTGTTTTTCTCAAGAACGTTTTTCTAGTTTTCTCCATGGTTTTGGATTTCGTGAAGAACATGAACCGGAACTAAGACCCTTGTTTTGCCTAGCGTGGAAGCACTCGATTAATTCAGTTGTAAGGTTTTATCTCTTGTTCGTCCCTTTGGATTTTTGTATTGATTTCCTTGAGCATAATTCGGATTTCTATATTGTTGGCTAGATTGACATCCTAGTTCGATTTTATAGTTTTCTAATTGCTAGAATAGGGATAGACGGTGGAATCCCTAATCACTTGTAGCAACCACAATTGTATGAAATTGGTATATTGAATTCAATTGTGAAAAGGAAATTGATTTGCATGTCATACTTGCGGTGTTGAGTCTCTGCTTGCAATCCATTATTTCTTATGCCCTATGCTATTGATTGAATCAACTTAGGAGGTCTTCTAGGTTTTCAATTAGTAAGTATTAGCAAGACCGGTTGGATTGTTAATATACAAAAAATCAGAATTGGGACAAATCCATAGGATTATGATGAACATGAAATGAACCGAATTGCAACTTGGTTAATTGATGTGTGGAAACTTGCTAGGTGAAACTCTTTCTCCCATTGTTTAATCTGATTTTTGTGCTATTGCAATTGAGTAGTTTTAGTAGAAAACCAAATCCCCCCCCCCATTTGTTCTTTAAAGTTGATAAATTAGTAGTTACATTGAAATTGACATTTTAACTCCCTTGGGTACGATTCCCTACTTGCATGCTATACTCTAGTTGCATATTAGGATTACTTTGATAGTGTGAACGACTGAAAATAACGCTATCAAATTTGGCGCCGTTGCCGGGGAGTTAATATTTGTTCTTTTCTTTGTAATTGTTTGTTTATCAACTTTTGGTGTGAACCATTTGTATGGTTCACACTCGTGCTACTGATTCTTCCATTGTTGATTGTGATCCAGAAATTGAGCGGACATTTTTGAGGAACCAAAGAGCAGCCCGTCAACGTCTGAACCATATTGAGATGGGTGACCGGACGTTGAGACAACTTACCGCTCCTAACTTGGAGCAACAGCCTTTGGCTATAACTATTCCTGAGTTAGCCGAAGGAGTGAATTTTGAGTTGAAGGCAGGATTGATTCATGAGTTGCCTCATTTTCATGGTCTTGCTGGAGAAGACTCGAACAAGCACTTGGCGCAATTTCATGCGGTGTGTTCTAGCATGAAGCCAAGAGGTGTCACTGCCGATGCCATCATGTTGAGAGCATTTGGATTCACCTTGAAGGATGCTACAAACGATTGGCTATATTACCTTGCTCCGGGAAGTATTACGACATGGGCTGAAATGAAGAAGGCTTTTCTCGAAAAATACTTCCCGGCCACGAAGTTGAATAGCTTGAAGAGAGCCATTGCCACCATTGAACAACAAGGAGGCGAGAACTTGTACGAGTATTATGAGAGATTCAAGCGGCTATGTGCAAGTTGCCCATATCATGGGTACAATGATCAAGATCTCATTCTATACTTGTTCAACGGACTCTCGGATGAGGAACGAAGAATGGTGAATGCCGCTTGTGGAGGTAATATTCTGAACAAAACTCCTCCCCAAGCTTTTGAGATGTTTCAGGAGCTATCTGAAGGCTCCAGGCAATTTAGCAAGAGAGAGAGTCTCAAGGCTGTGGGTTCCTCCTCAAAGATTGAGTCTGATGTGAATGAGCTGAAGGAAATGATGAAGTGCTTCATGCTGAATGGCACTCCGTCTCAAGCCCGACCATGTGGAGTTTGCAATGAAGTGGGGCATCCAAATGATCAATGCCCTACTCTTCAAGAGTCAAGTGCTGAGGTGAATGGTGTTGGAGGATGGCAACCAAGACCCAAGTATGATCCATTCTCTAACACCTACAACCCGGGGTATAGAGATCATCCAAATCTGAGGTGGAGTAATCAGCAAAATGTTCAAAATCCTCATCTCTTGCAACCACAACAACAACAACCGAGGCCACAATACAACCCGAGACAAACCATGTCAGCTGAAGACATGATCAAGTCATTGGCCCAGTCGGTTATGCAGAAGGATGCTGAAACAAAGTCTTCCATTCAGAATCTTGAGAGGCAAGTGGCACAAATTGCTCAATCTGTGAGTAATCTAGAGGCTCATGTATCGGGAAAATTACCGTCACAAACGGTAGTCAACCCGAAGGCGAATGTGAGTGCCATTACCTTGAGGAGTGGGAAGTTATTGGACCCTTATGCTGAACAGGGTGAATTGCAAGACGGTTCTGAGCCGTGTGAAAACAGGAAAACGCGATCTCACGCGACCTACCGCGATCGCGGTTTCGACGATGAAGAATCACTGGAACAACGCCGGCGATCGCGGTCACCCGCCGTGACTCGCGGTTTCATTCCATTGAGCAGCCAAGAGGAATCCATGGAGCGCCGGCGATCGCGTGGACCCGCGTCCACTCGCGGTTCAGCGCCAGAAACCACCAAGGAGCCCCGACGATCGCCCTCACCCGCGTCCACCCGCGGTTTGACGCCAGGAACTCCGACTCAGGAACGGCGATCGCGTGGACCCGCCGTGACGCGCGGTTTGAGCCCAGATCGTGTCGACGAGTATGTTCGCCCGAGCTTTCCACCGCTTTGCTCTCAGAAGCCGGTCCTGCCTTTCCCTGAGGCGTTGGAGGACACTAGAAGACCGGAGAGTGACAATGAGATGTATGAGACCTTTAGCAAGTGTCAGGTAAACATTCCTTTGCTAAAATTGGTTAAAAGTATTCCTAGATATGCTAAGTTTTTAAAAGAAATTTGCACTATCAAAAGGAATCAAAAATTGAAAGGAAAACAAAAGGTCAAAATTAGTGAGCATGTTTCCGCGGTTTTTCAAAAGAAAATGCCTAAAAAGTGTGGTGACCCGGGTAGGTTTAGCATTCCATGTGTGATTGGTGATACTAAAATTGAAAATGCTATGCTTGATCTTGGTGCATCTATCAATGTTTTGCCTTTGTCCTTGTATGAATCCCTAGGATTAGGACCTTTGCATGAGACCGGTATTGTTATTCAACTAGCTGATAGGTCTAATGTGTATCCTAAGGGAGTGGTTGAAGATGTACTTGTTATGGTTGGTGATTTGATATTTCCCGCTGATTTTTTTGTGTTGGATATGGAGCATGACAAAGATGCGGCCCCTATGCTGTTAGGTAGGCCTTTCATGAAAACAGCACAAACTAAAATTGATGTTAATAGTGGGAAATTGACTATGGAATTTGATGGGGATGAAGTTGAATTTAACATCTATGATATGAAGCCCGTTGTTGATTCCTCTTTGAACTTTGTTGATGTAATGACTCCTAACCCTTTGGATGAGTTACAACCTATGATTGAGGATTCTAACATGACAGCTTTATTGGATGAGAAGGGAGAGTCCCCTAACTCTCTTTTGGGCATTGGCCCCATTGTGCTAACTCCGAGCAAGAAGCTTTTTTCTTCTTCTTTTGTGCAGGCCCCGGAAGTTGAGTTTCAACACCCCCCTGATCCATCGAAGTATGGGGAGAAGGCAACCAAGAAGGTAAAGATGGAGGAGCCACCGAAGGAGTCAACTACCAAGAAGCATGGTCTAAGGTTTAAACCTTTCCATGAATGGTTCAAGAAGGAGGTGCTCAATGAGAGGGTTCCTAAAGGACCCGATGATATAGATTGAGGTTGTGTGAGTAGTATGTCGAGCCACGACAATAACTAAGGCGCTTCTCGGGAGGCAACCCGAGGTTTGAGATGCTTTATTTTATTTTTTTCTTTTTGTTTATTTTTTAATTGTCATTTTTAGTGTTTTTGTGGTTAGGGAAGGATGCCCGAGGCACAGGTTCAGCTACAATCTGTAGCCAAAACCGCTGTAAGTCTTTCTTCCTTTCTAAAAAAAAAAAAAAAAAAAAAAAAAAAAAAATCCTTGGATGTGCGGAAAACCCGCAAGGGCCGCATAGGTAAGAAGAAGGTGACTCGCTCAACCCCAGGTTGAGGCAAAAATGAGTCTTGGAGTGATGCGAGATTGGTGTTCCCCGAAGAAGAGCTTGTGATTGTAGGTTGCAAACTACGATCACGGGTTTGTGCTTAGCAACCTTCCGGAAGTTGGTGATTTGCTGAATTCGCCATTCATTTTTCTTCTTCTGTGGATCTTCAATTTCGGCGTTCTTCCTTATTACCCATTGTTTTGGATGAGCTGGACATTATTGGATCATCATTGAGCTCATCCCACTTCTACTACACCTTGTGCTTCATTGGAGGGAGACCATCCGGTCTCGTATGTGAGTCTTCTGTTTTCTTTCTCCCCGTGCTTTTACCTTGTCTTTCATTCCATTGGGGACAATGTCATGTTTAAGTATGGGGGAGAGAATGTATTCACATGTTTTATGGTGTTGTGCACTTGTGTATGGCTGATGTGTATGAATTTTTGAAAAATTTGAAAAAGAAAAAGCCAAAAATATGAGAAAAAGGCAATCAAAATCCTGGGATGAGCTGAAAAGCTCAGGTAAAAAGCAGGTAGTCCGACCGACTCTAGGTTGGTGCAAAAATGGACTTGAGTGATGTGAGCAACATGTGAGATATCTAGCAAAATGAAATGAGTGGTTAGGTGAAACCCGAAAGGGCGCCTAAGCAAAATGAGTGTGAGTGATTTAGGATTTTCTTGCTTGGCGTTGGTGTCATAAGAAGAGGTGTTATAAGGAGTTCAGGTAGGATCACTCATGGAGCGATAAGGAGATAGATTGGAGTTTATGCATTGCTCATTTTTGATTGTTTGGAGGCGAAGTGTTGAGTCTTGTAATTGCTAGTTTCATGTTTTTCCTTACTTCCTGAAACCTGTGTGCTGATTGGAGGAGTGAGTTTTCTTTTAGCTTACTCGAGGGCGAGCAAGGTTTAAGTATGGGGGATTTGATAAGCGGTATTTTACATAGCGCAACTAGTAGTTATTAGCATAGTTTTGTGGAGATTTTGGCTCGGTTTTGGAGCTAAGTCGATGCTTGAGGTGCGGAGCTACATTATGATTATTTGGAAGCACTTGCATGTTGAGGACGAGGCTCGAGGTTTCCTTGGCGAGAAGACGCTCGAGGAGCCGGGCTGACATGAAGAGACGACGTTGAAGCTAGGAGAAGCAGCTTGACGCGGGCCATGGCGACCCACCGCGGGCCGACGCGGGCTGGGCTGGAGCTGGCTGACGCGAGCAGGCGGCGGCGGGTGGACGCGACTGGCCGCGAGTGGCGGCGGGCGGCGGCGATCGCCGGTGGTCGCGTTTTTGCTCCAGGAAGTTCTGATCTTTGGCGAGGCGAAACGGCGAGCGGAAGCAATCGCGTCCGGTCGCGTCTCTGGCGTTTCTGAACTTTCCCGATTTCCTTTTTGGCTTGACGTTTTGTTTTCCCTTAATCAATTCAGACGTTTTGTTTGTCAGTTTAGGTTAGATTAGCACGTTTTTGGCAGACATTCATCTATCCATCACCATTCCCTCTCTCTCCTCTCATCATCTATCTTTTCCATCTCTTTTCTTTCTTTGTTTTTCTCAAGAACGTTTTTCTAGTTTTCTCCATGGTTTTGGATTTCGTGAAGAACATGAACCGGAACTAAGACCCTTGTTTTGCCTAGCGTGGAAGCACTCGATTAATTCAGTTGTAAGGTTTTATCTCTTGTTCGTCCCTTTGGATTTTTGTATTGATTTCCTTGAGCATAATTCGGATTTCTATATTGTTGGCTAGATTGACATCCTAGTTCGATTTTATAGTTTTCTAATTGCTAGAATAGGGATAGACGGTGGAATCCCTAATCACTTGTAGCAACCACAATTGTATGAAATTGGTATATTGAATTCAATTGTGAAAAGGAAATTGATTTGCATGTCATACTTGCGGTGTTGAGTCTTTGCTTGCAATCCATTATTTCTTATGCCCTATGCTATTGATTGAATCAACTTAGGAGGTCTTCTAGGTTTTCAATTAGTAAGTATTAGCAAGACCGGTTGGATTGTTAATATACAAAAAATCAGAATTGGGACAAATCCATAGGATTATGATGAACATGAAATGAACCGAATTGCAACTTGGTTAATTGATGTGTGGAAACTTGCTAGGTGAAACTCTTTCTCCCATTGTTTAATCTGATTTTTGTGCTATTGCAATTGAGTAGTTTTAGTAGAAAACCAAATCCCCCCCCCCCCATTTGTTCTTTAAAGTTGATAAATTAGTAGTTACATTGAAATTGACATTTTAACTCCCTTGGGTACGATTCCCTACTTGCATGCTATACTCTAGTTGCATATTAGGATTACTTTGATAGTGTGAACGACTGAAAATAACGCTATCACATATTCACCATGATCCTGTCACCATATACTCAAACATCCGGATATAGTATAGCATAAAGTATACTATTATGCTGCAAATAAAACACACTCATTAATTCATATTTGAACCATTAAAATTTTAAATCAAGTCACCATAAAACTATCTGAAATGCAAATAAAACTATGTTGGAAAACTAGTATGTTGTGTCAATCAAACAACAAATAACATCGTGCATATTCACTGTGATCATGTCACCATGTATTCAAACATCCGGTCATAGTATAGCATAAAGTAATTCATATTTCAACCATTAAAAATTTATAATATAACTACCTGAAACACAACTGGCATGCCTTGAATGGAATATGGAATTCTTGGTGTGTTGGAGAGTAGCTTTGCCTTCTCTACTGTTTGCATCCTTTTGGCCAATGCTGTGGTCAATGACTTGTGAAGCTCTTCATAAGCAACTCTTCCCCATGGATAATCCCAAAAGTTATCCATATTCTCCAGCAGCCTAACATGCAGCGGCTTCACTAGCCTCTTCTTATCCCCTCCCAGCAACACACCCTCAACTATCAACAATACTAGCCCGTCAGCTTTAGTATCCACAAATGGAAGTTCACCATAATTCAGTCCAGTTATGAGAGAGAACTCCTTGATCGAAAACCTCAACTCTTTCCCTGCCACCTTATACCAAGACTCCCACTTCTTTTTTGTTTCAAGTTGCTTAAATAGAACTGCATGCAATGTCTGCGAAGAAAATGATACTTGCAGCAAGATTTTCAAAACTTTTCCAAACAGGCAATATAAAACCCGTTGCCAATCCGCATGTGTCAACTTGTTTTCAATCTCACGAACAAAGTGCACCCTACAGTTGATGTTAATTCTTTCGTAGAAAGGTTCACCTCTGAAATAACTATACCTAATCTGCAAACCAAATGAAAATAACATAAACAAACGAAATCGAACCATTTGAGAAGCCTCAGACGACAGATGAAACAAAAAAACCTAAACAAACACTCCCGATACAAATTAAACCATTTCAGACGGGTGACAGTACAATTGAAAAAATACCCTAAACAAATTGAAACCATTTCAGAAAGCTGACAAGACAATTGAAAACAACCCTAAGCCTTAAACAGAAAATGTAGACAACTTACATCCCCTTTAAAGATTACGGGTTTTTTCGCCTTTACTGTTTTCGCTTTTGGCCTCGACCTGCCCTTCTCGGATTTTCTTGCTATGGTACTATCACAAGTTTTTTCCCCTTTCACCTGCACTTCGTCTCTCTGCTTCTTCTTCTTTCGAACCTGCCTGTCGTCTTCTTTTCTCTTCATTTTCTCTCCACTTTTCTTTGGGCTCGATTCTTTACTATCTCTAAGCACTGCCATTTTCTAGGGTTTTTTTGTAACGCGCTTCAGAGGTTAAGGAAAAGTTCAGGGAGGGGCGAGTAAGTAAAAATAGAGTTGCAGAGTCGCGTTAATGGAGAAAGATGGAGGGAGTAAGTACGAAAATGTGGAGATGGACTTTGTAAGAAAAAATGGACTTCAAGAGTAAGCAAAAATCGAGTCTAGCGTTAATAGGGAAAGATGAAGGAGTTGAAGAGTCGCCTTCTGGGGAAGAAGAAAATGTTTGATAACAATGATGGATGTTTACAGAGTCTCCTTCTAGGGAAGAAGAAAATATCTTCTTTTGGAGGGAATTTTGGAAGGTAAATAGGGAGGGCCTTTTGCGAGCATTCGAACTTCGAAGAAAGGTAAACAGGGTTATGTCTTAACCTTTTTATTCCAAATTAAATATAATTAAAAAGGTCAACAGAATGGTAAACACAAACAAATAATATTAAAAAAATATTTTTTACCTCAAAACAACAAAAACAAAAGGATAATTCCGACAATAGGATTATACAATGTGACAAAAAACATATGTACGCAAAATATAAGAAACTTCACTGACAGGAATTATGAACAACACTGACATGAAGTATGCATCTACAACGAAGTAGCAAAGAAGAAATCCACCAACCAATTTTTCTAGATTTCCAAAATAATTTCAACACAAGTTATTGTCAACAAGAAAAGTCAATTCTAGCAAAAACCACCCAAGAAGGAATCATACAACACTATCCCAACTACAGTGAAGCTTACATGAAAGTGAATAAGATATCCTTCACTAGTCAAACCACTTCATATCGAAAATACTAACGGCTATCCTTTTTTTGTAGTGATCCACAAATTTGTCACCCACGTTCACGATGTTTTGACGTCCGGAACTTATCATTTCTATGTATTTGATTGTGAAGACGCCACAATCGCCCCTGCACACAAGTAAAAAATATAGTTAGTTTCCTGATATTATAACCAATTTCACACCAAAAAATGAACAATTGATGTAAACAACTTACCCTCTCTTGTTTCTCTCCAATGTAGGAACACGAGTCACATTTAGGGGATTTTCCCCCTATCTTCATAAATTGTTGCCAAGGGCTCATACTGTGCTATCATGACAGGAAGAATATATGTCAACCCTACAAGGAACCTATGGACTTCCGATAATTTGAACAAATTGACGTCGAGATCGTATATAGTGACACACCATTTACTTAGTTGTATCTCCAGAGCTACCCAATGTTTCTCCTTGAAATTTAAGGGGAGGTATATACGATCCACGTCCTTCCAATCCTTCCCATAAAGTGCAGGCAGTTCCCCATGCAGGTATCTCATCTTAGATCGATCAGCAACATAACTTTGCTTATCTGAAAACCATCTATTCATTTTCTTGTCCAACTTATGCTGAAAAAAGGTGTCCAATATTGCCACTGGTTTGTCACGCACACGACAGTCAAGATAATACATATATTCGTCCATGTGCTACAAACCAAAAATATAATATGTCATACCAGAAATTTAAGACTTGATGCACGCCACGATAATTTATATAAATAATGAAAGAGGCTTACCTGGGAACTCAGCCACCCCATTGATTGCAACAATTCTAATATTCGTCCATGTGCTACAAACCAAAAATATAATATGTCATCCAATTTATGTGCAGAAGTAAACTCTTTTAAAACCACAACAATTCTAATATCTGATTTTCATTTAATAATGTATGTATGAAATTGAATATAATTGTAAATGTTAAGGTTAAAGTAATGTTGGATATGAGTATTACAAAGATTATGATCCCCAATAACATTTCTTTGATCGAGGATATAAGTAAGCTAGAATATGATCTAGGATACATAGCATAAGATAATATGTATTGTATAAGAATCTGAGAACTGAAGTATAATGTTCAACTGAGATTTTATAAGAGTGGTTCAATAATGGGTCATATGATAAGCTAAAAAAGCTGTCATTAATTTCAGAAGAATGATCAAATCAAAAATCCAAAATAAGAAATGACATCCAAAATCCCAATTTTGCATAAAAGTTCCTTGAATATTCACAAGACTAAGGTGAATCAAAGTTTCATGTGTTGATGTCATATGAAGGGCTCGCAAATGGATCATACAGTAGACATCCATTTAATAATACGGTTTTTCTATCCTATGTCCTTAGGGCATAGGTTAATCGTTTTTATTTTGGAAACTATTTCCTAAAAAAAATGCTTAAATCCATTTTAAAAAAATAAATTTTCTAAAATGATAACACCTACAAGGCATAGTGCAGCAAGTCACACGGTACCAAAAAAAAAGAACTACAATGAGGGAAATTTTACATTTTTCTATTTATCTTTAATTAACTATTGTTTTTTTAAAGAATAATCAATTGTGAATAAAAATCATATTTAATAGCTGTCTTTTATTCATTAAAAGGTTTAACGGGTCTATCAATTAATAAGCCAATAACGAAGCTAGCTTATTCAAGCCAGGTATAAATATCCTAAACCTAGTTTTCTTTCTCACACCCTATTACGTTCTTTTGCCTCTTTGGCTGCGACCATTCATCATGGAGAGCTTTTGGCCTGATTTGAGCGTTGGAGGGTTTTTCGGGAAAGAAAGTCCCGCCCTTGGATAATCGGAGGCTACCGAACATTGCCAGAGTTGTGAGTTATCGTCGTCGTCATCAATATTTATTATGGTACAAATTAATGCTATCGACGTCGGTGGGAAACAAGAACGACGATGATACTCCGATTTTGGCGGTCACAAAATTCGAAGGCTCAGGAGATGACGAGCTCTAGTTTGTTTCAGTTTGCCTGCTGCGTAGAGGGGTCGAAGACCACAATTCGCTTAAGCCCTAATCTACGTGTTATCGTGTTGAAGAAGCTCTAATCGGAACAACCACTCACGATGAAGAAGGGCAAGAAATTCGCAAATCAAACAAAACACCCGAATCTGCATTCACAAGGAAAACGATTAGGAAAACCCCCTTTTACGCAAGCAAGTGGAGGGGTTCGCCTCTCTATCCCCAAAATTTCAGATCGATACTTGTCCACACCGCAAAAACAAGGGCACCGCGTCAATGGGCTCGAATCGATGCGAGATCATCACCTATTTAGTATCACCGGGATCGGGTCGCTGCGTAGTTCGACCTAGACGCATCTAAGCTTGTCCAATCCGACCGTCGACGGCTACACCGCCACCCTCGTATGCGGTACCGCAACCCTTGTCCGCCTTGGTTTGAGTCGAGTTGTGCCCAGATGCACTTAGAGGGGCGAGTTGCACTGACCCACCAAGTGATTGGGTCGCCGACGCTTATCCGCCATGGACCCGACCTTGGAGACACCCCTCGACGCAGGTTGTTGCCCCGCGCCGTTGCCACTGCCTCCATCCACTGTAGGGGATCTCTTCCTCCACCCGCATCAAGGCCGAACCTAGATTCGGATCAGCCGGCCCCGTTTGTCGCCTCTGTTTCTGCTAAACCAAGAAGGCGGCGCACCATCACCACCAGAAATTTGAAGTCACTTTGTCGTCGTGGTCCGACACCTCCGATAACTGCGCATATCCACGCCGTTCTCGGGGCAAGGCCTTGTCGTCCCGCCGCCTTGAGCTGCAACTCGTGTGTGTAGGAGTGTGCCGCGTTGAGGTTGACGACAATGGAGGGCCATATTCAAATTGTCCCAATTGAGATTGAGCGGGCATTCTGATTGCACGGGTCCAATTGACATCAAATTGGCCCAAGGTACACTATGTAGTGGGTGGACGAGCCAAATTCCGTACAAGCCGCATTCAATCTGATCGGTAAATTTTGTCTCAAATAATATTTATTTAGGCTAATTAATTTCCGCAAATATTATATTTAGATTAAGTTTTATAATTATAATATGATTATTACTTGTGTTTGTGCAAACGCCGATCAAATCGCGCCGATCAAATCGCGCCGATCAAATCGCGCCGATCAAATCGCTAATTAAAGTGAGACACTGGATCTTTTTAACAAAGATGATCAATCCTTAAAAGGAGCATCCGAACGCTAGCTATGAAAGACCGACAATCTCAGCGTTGAATTAAGCCATGAGACAACTAAACTTCTCACTAAATGGTCTGACAACGACAACGACCAACAAAAAAGAACTCGCGAGCTAAGTTTTTAGTCTTCCTTTTACACAATGATAAAGCGTTATATTTTTTGAGAGTTGGTTTTTTGGTTATATATTATTTGCTTCAAAGTGTTAATTGGCAATTGGGAAATTGAGAAGTCTTATTTTAAGCACATTAACATCATTAGTTAAGAGATTCATGGTAGACTCGCCTTACCTTATGAAGTAACTGAATAATGCATGTAAGTGCACTAGTACAGAAATGCTTTGGCATAGCGTTTTTTTTATAAAGAGGTTAGCGGTTTTACAAACTCTGTCTATAGAACTGCGGTATTACATATTTATAGCGTTTTTTTGTGAAAGCGCTATAAACAATCACACGCATAGCGGTTTTTTTTAAAAAGCGCCATGTTTATTATATTTTTTATTTTATTTAAATACGATATTTACATAGCGCTTTTTTATAAAAAAACGTTATGCGTGTGATAACTACTCATAGCGTTTTTTTCTTCTCATAGCGCTTTTTAAGAAAAAAACGCTATGCTTGTGATAAATACTCATAGTGTTTTTTTTATAAAAAAAGCAATATGCTTGTGATAACTTCTCATAACGCGCTATGAATGTGTTTTTTTACAATTTAAATTTCGATTGTTTTTTATTACTGTTTGGAAAAAAACCGCTATATTTTTTTATATATATTTCCCTATTCGAGCAGAGCCAGTATTTCATCAAATGAGCCATATTCAGTATGCAATACATAAATTAACCCCATTTTCATAGCCAAAAGTTGTGAATTCATAGATCCACTTTCAATCACAATTCAACCCAACTCTCATGTATCTAGCTCCTCCAAAATAATCATAGATCCACTTTCTAGCAAAACAATGCACAAAACAAAGCACAATTCAACCCAACTCTCAACAATAAGTTCTGGTTAACATACTTGTCGAGACAACATTGTTGTGGCATCCAAGTGAGCAAAGGTCGTTGCAGGAGCACGTAAATAGCTTGCACAGAAGTGATGGAACCCTTCTTGGTTGTGGTGATACGCTCCTGAAGACCTCCAAGATCAGTAGCCAAGGTAGGTTGGTAACCCATGGGCCACGGCAGGAGGAATACGTCCAAGCAAAGCTGACACCTCTGAGTTAGCCTGGTTACATGAGGTAACAGTACAGTCAGTCAATAAGCAATTGTGTCCAATTTCAATGAATCTTACACTTCAATGCAACAATATTATCAAACAAATTGTTATTGCTTTGACAAAAACATACCTGGGTAAAACGGAAAATGTTATCAATAAAAAGCAACACATCTTGTCCCCCTGCATCACGGAAGTGTTCAGCAACAGTCAAACATGTAAGACCAACACGGGCACGGGCACCCGGGGGCTCGTTCATTTGACCGTATACAAGAGCACATTTGCTGTCAGCCTATAAAATATTGAAGCACTAGAATATTAAATATGAAAAAAAAGAAGCAATAGTATAGTAGAAAAAGGGCAAAAGGCAGAAAACAATCAACATGTAAGAGACATTATAACCTACTTTTCTCCTATCTTGATAACACAACTTTCAATCATTTCCTTGTACAAATCATTACCTTCACGAGTACGCTCACCAACACCAGCAAAAACAGAGAAACCACCTGACCAGGTAATCACACATACAAACAAAATTAGTATTAAGTCTACATAGAATATAGTAATCTTGATTGTTGAATAATGAACTAACATTCAGAACAAACCATGAGCTTTAGCAACATTGTTGATCAGTTCCATAATAAGCACTGTTTTACCCACACCAGCACCACCAAAAGGCCCAATCTTTCCTCCCCTCTAGTATGGAGCAAGAAGATCGACAACCTAAAGGGTAAAGTGATATAAGCAGACAGAAAGAACTAGTAAGATAACCTTATATAGGGAATGGCATGGGTATTTGCACACAAGTGCAAACTAGCGCATAAAAAATACCTTGATTCCAGTAACAAGGATCTGTTGCTCAGTTGCTTGCTCAACAAAAGCAGGTGCTTCTCTGTGAATTGGCAAGTAGTGATCGGTTTCTGCACATAGACCGGGATATGGTCAGTCAAATCGCATATGGAAATATCGTCTGATGACAAGAGTTTCTTACTGATATCTCCCATTTCATCAATGGCCTCTCCAATGACATTGACGATACGACCAAGAGTGGCCCTTCCCACAGGCACCTATAAAGCACATAAAAACAAATTGATGTCCTGTGCAAAAGAAGTGAAGTAAATCATCCATGAGAGCAAAAGTCGTGTTTATCAGTCTTTATCACTCAATGTTCAATATTTGCAGGCTAGTGAACTCATAGCCACGAATATTGAAAAACTATAGCCATGAATATATTTTATAACGAAGAAGGTAACTGGACATGAGATGAAAAGCTTAAGGCGTGCTTGGATATTAACTAGAAGTCTTGATGAGCATGTTTGCCCTTAAGCACCACTCTATTGTGCAAAATGTAACCCTCAGAATTAAAATTAAATCAACATCCTCCGACATCATGTCATGCTATTAGTCCTATTACAATACGCAGACACATAAAAAAGCGTCACTCTATTGTGACAAAGGTTTAACTTTTGTAATTCAGTAGCAATAACCTTTTCAGTCCCAAGATGACCATATGGCTTACCAGAACGGATTGAGGGGAGGTCACACTTCACTTCTTTATTACCCTTCAATCTAACTCCTGCAGTAGAAGATAACAAACAGAATAAGCAGAATCACCAACACATCGATAAAAAGAAACCTTCCCGAGTGCAATCAAGAAGCTGTATAATACTCCTATCCAGATGCAACTTTGATTTAGTAATAAAAAGAAAGGAATCAGGCTGATTTATATACAACTTGAAACATGCAAAAATAGCATGGACCATTTTGCAAGGATACCAAAATTGTAACAGTAGCATCACATTCTGCAAAGTTCACGCAAACAAAAATTAGACATATATAACATAATAAATGGATCCAAAACAACCACTCTTTTACAGAGTACACAACACAAAACCATATACATATAGACATGGGTGGAGCCATGATTTTACCCCAGTGGATAAAATGGCTAAACTTACACAACCTTTGACTGGCCGACAACAAACCAAGTCATTGTGTTGAAATCAGATCTAGTATTGCAGGACTAAGCAAATTGACTTGCTTTTATAGTTTTATGGATTTAACTATGGTGTAAATTTGACAAGAGCCCATTCTCATTTTGTTAACTGAACCATGGTATGAAACAAAGGAAAAAACTGGAGGCAAAGTTTAAGTTGAAACATCACTTCATAAGAAGTCAATGAAAGAGCTTAGCATGATCCATGTAAGTGATTATAAACCGCGTAAATATTTTGTAATTAGCATTCACATTGCAAGAGTACCTAGTGCTACAAGGCAATTCCTTCTGGTCTACAAAATATTGGGGCAACAACCCAAAGATTCCTTATTGACAAGGAGAGCTACATCAAAAAAAGAGAGAAAATGTCCAAATATGGCATCTATGGGTGATCAGAATCATACGAAGGAGCTTGACATCATCAACTAAAATGATAAGTGTAACAACTAAGTTCTCAACCCTAGTTTTTCCCCTTGTTGTTCTTGTCAATTTTACTAACATATAGTATCGCCAATGAGGCAATATATGTTTCTTTGCAATAGATGTTGATCTTGCACATTTCGGTTGCACAAGGGTGACCCGAAACAATTGGACACGAGCTGCCATCTTATTCTATTAGCCTACAGGCTACAGAGGCACGAGTTGTCATTCTATTAGCCTACGGGTTACAGGGGCACGAGCTGCCATTCTATTAGCCTATGGGCTGCAAGGGCACGAGTTGTCATTCTATTAGCCTACGGGCCACAGGGGCACGAGCTGTCATATTAATTTATTACTCTACGGGCTACAGGAGCACGAGTTGTCATCTTATTAGCCTACGGGTCGCAGGGACACGAGCTGCCATCTTATTCTATTAGCCTACAGGCTGTAGAGGCACGAGCTGTCATTCTATTAGCCTATGGGTTACAGGGGCATGAGCTGTCATTCTATTAGTCTATGGGCTGCAAGGCACGAGCTGCCATTCTATTAGCCTACGGGCCACAGGGGCACGAGCTGTCATATTAATTTATTACTCTACGGGCTGCAGGAGCACGAGATGTCATCTTATTAGCCTACGGGTCGCAGGGACACGAGCTGCCGTTCTATTAGCCTATGGGCTGCAAGGGCACGAGTTGCCATTCTATTAGCCTACGGGCCACAGGGGCACGAGCTGTCATATTAATTTATTACTCTACGGGTTGCAGGAGCACGGGCTGTCATCTTATTTTATTAGCTTACGGGGCCGCAGGGGCACAAACTGTCATCTTGTTATATTAGCCTACAGGCAGCAGGGCACGAACGCCATCAATCTTTATTTCATTAGCCTTGGGCTACAAGGGCACGAGCTGCTGCGCAAGACCAGCTCAGAAACAAAAATTGTACTAGCTTCCACGCTAGCTGCAACACTATGAGAAATTGCACTAGCTTCTACGCCAGATGCAACGCTAAGAAAGCACATAACATGAAGCAGAGTTTAGCAAAGATGCAGGGGGGAAAGAGTCAGCAAGTCGTTATCCTCTTGTTGCCTAACAATAAAGCCCTTGGCACACCGAGGGCCGCTAAAGAGCGTAACCGAGTTCGCAAGTTGCAACTCACCTAGGCCGAGTCACGGGCTACAACGAATCAGTAAGTTTCTGCTCTCCTATAACCGTCTCGGATTACAACCAAGCCCCTTGGCACGCCAAGGGCCTCTAAAGAGTGTAACCGAGTTCGCAAGTTGCAACTCACCTCGGCCGAGTCACGAGCTACAGCGAGTCAGTAAGTTGCTACTCTCCTGTAACCGTATCAGATTACAACCAAGCCTGAGCTGGCGAGTGCCGCTCAAATAGGTCGCGACGTGGGCCATGGCGGGTCGGTAAGTGCCGAATCCCCATGACTACTCTGGATTTCAACTGAACGTTCAAACGGGCGACGAGCAAACGACCCGAATAAGGAAAAATAGCAACCGCACAGGCTGTGCGGTGCCTTCTACTTGTCAGCCAGAAAGAAAACGCAGAACGCATGGCCGTGCGTTTTACCGCACGGGTCGTGCGGTGCTCTCGGCTTTTCAGCCAGAAAAATTAAATCGCCGACCGCACGGCCGTGCATTTTTTCGCACAGGCCGTGCGGTCCCCTCGAACTTTTGAGAAGAATTGGATCACCGTCCGCACGGCCGTGCATTTTTCCGCACAGGCCGTGCGGTACTCTCGACTTGTAATTTATGATTGGGGCCTGAACGGTTCACTTTGTCGGTTCTCCGGACCCGGAGCCTCCGAAGATCCGAGGGGCAAAATGATGAGGGAAATTTCACATTTTCCTATTTATCTTTAATTAACTATTTTCTCCTAAAAAGGATAATCAATTGTGGATAAAAAGCATATTCAATAGCAGCCTTTTATTCATTAAAAGGCTTAACGAGCCTATCAATTAATAAGCCCATAACGAAACTAGCTTATTCAAGCCCGGGTACAAATACCCTAAATCTAGCTTTCTTTCTCACACTCTATTACGTTCTTTTGCCTCTTTGGCTGCGACCATTCATCATGTAGAGCTTTTGGCCTGACTTGAGCGTCGGAGGATCTTTCGGGAGAGAAAGGCCCGCCCTTTAACCTTTTTCTATGTTTACAGGCTACGAGAAGGGTGATCGGAGGCTACTAGAGATTGTCAGAGTTGCGGGTTATCGTCGTCGTCATCAATGTTTATTATGGTACAAATTCATACTACCACAAAAACCAAGTGCTAAAGGATTACAAACATGATAGGAACAACAACACAGATTCATAGGTGCACATATGTTTCAAGTGATAAACAGTACTAGAACATAAAGCAATTGTTCACGGTAAGAAGAAGGATATGCGCAGCGGCTTCCTCAGTGATTGCATGTTGAAAAGATATGGCAGCAGAAATATCACAAGGGTGAAGTCAAATCAAGAGGACGAGGTTGAATATTGTTCACGGGGCATTCTTAAAAGTGTACGTGGTCGGGCTCACCACAACAACCACACCCACACGAAAAGACCTCATACCAAAGGCCAAGAGTAAGGATTAGAGTCATCAACACTAGAATATACAGTTGTCCAATACAAACGTAGACAAATAAAATGGTAGGCTGCATATTAGTTAAATTTATGAAATTAGTCAAATTCTTTTCCATATTTTTTTCTGTAATAGATACAAAGTAATAAAAAAATCATAACATAATACACAATTAATTTGAATCTGTAAAAATATAAAATAAAAAAGAATTAAAATGACATAGTAAAGTTCCTAAAAACCCTATATTAATCAAAATTGTACAACCTAGTTAATGAGTTGTGTAATTAAAAAACTCCCTAAGCTGAAAATAATTAATTGAGAAAGTCATAAGAGGGGTGAAAGAGTTTATTATAACATGATTAACATTAAGGATTTTTTCTTTCCTTTATTCTATGGACAAGAATCGAAGGAAAAAATGAAACAAGTACAATGTTTTCTATTATCTTGCATAGTATCATGCTTAACCTGTTCCGGTCATCCTATCTTTGGTCTCGTAATTTAATTTAGGCTCAATTATTCGGCGCATAGGCATTTTTGCCTTTTGGCACATAGGGCCGTGCGTAACGTGAGAATAGACTTCCCACGTTACGCGTCGATACTGACCCATTCAAGACCCACACGTAACGTGTGAATTGGCTCCACACGTTACGTGTGGGATCGGTTCACACGTTACGTGTGACATTGTATCACACGTAACGTGTGGGAATCTGGCTATAAAAGCCAGATTCGGCTCCTCCTCTTCATTCATCACCATCACTCAGCCGCTGCGCCTCCTTGCCCCTCCCGAGTAACGTCTCCTTGCCCCTCCCGCGTAACGCCTCCTTGCCCCTCCCGCGTAAGGTTAGTTCCTAGAAATAATTATTTGATTTTGTTTTTAATAAATTTAAAGTGTTTGGTTAGGAATTGTAGATCCACACAAAGTGTTTGGTTAGGTAGATCTAGGTTTGGATGGTAGATCTACGATATGGAGATGATTTGGATGGTAGATCTAGGTTTTGTAGAAGTTTTTGTGATGTTTATGAATTTTGTTATGTTTTAAGTTAATTTTGTTGACATTTTGTGTGGAAAAATGAAAGTGGAAGTGATGATATTGTTAGATTGGTAAAAATTGTGGATTTGTTGTTGAATTTTGGGTATATTTGATTAAAAAAAAAAATCGGACTGTCTCGCCGGAGAAGACGACCGGAATATCGCCGGAAAGTCGCCGGCGACTTGCCGGTGAAATTGGAATGTGCACATTCACACGTAACGTGTGAATGTGCACCACGTGTTACGTGTGAGAGCAAGTCACACGTAATGTGTGAATGTGCACCACGCGTTACGTGTGAGAGCAAGTCACACGTAACGTGTGAATGTGCACCACGCGTTACGTGTGAGAGCAAGTCACACGTAACGTGTGAATTTGCATTTTTTTTGATATCTTGAACGTTGATTTTCTGTTTGTTGATTAAAATGTGTTGATATGTAACCGCAGATGGAACCTGGGGAAAGAACTGAACGCATGATACGTCGCAACCTTGTACGCCAACAGTCGTATGTGACTGGCGAAGAGGTCAAAAGGTCGGAAAGGAGGCAACGGAGGGATGTGTGCTACCGGGATGATGAGACCGGCGCATACCAGATTGGAGCAGGTAGCAGTACTGGGGCTGGTTTAGGGCTTCAAACTGGAGTCGGTAGCAGTAGTGGGGCTGCTGGCATGATAGGAGTGCATAGCCTAATGGCAGTGCCGTCGTTTATTGGGGGTAGAGCAGGCTCTGAGCCTCCGAGGGACCCAGACTATGAAGGAAGTCCGCTGCATTGTTATTCTGATACAATAGATCAGAATAACTATTACGGGCGGAATTTTAGTCTGCCGGTACTACCGCCGCATGTGAGCCCTCATCATAGCCTGAGGGATTATTATCAGGGAGATGAGGAGCAGGACAACCCGTGGGAGAACCCGACAGTGTACCCGAACGCTGTCTATCATCAGCCTATGGTAAGTACATTTAGTATAACATGCATTTGTTTACAATTCATTATTGCATCTGATCTATTTAATAAATGTAGGATCATGCTTGTACATGGGGGACTCAGGACCAGTCCAGCAATGCCTGGATTCCAAGAGAAGACGCCCTAAACACGGCGGGCGAGGAGCCTCAGGAAGCCTCTTCTTCGCGGGGAAAACCACCCCGGTCAAAGAAGAATGTCAGATACGACCCTGAACTGGTGGTGAGCGTTCCTGGAGGTCCGGAGAGACCTAAACTCCTAAAGAGTTTTGTAAACCACGTGGCGTACCTCCTTTACCAGCGCGTTGTAAGTTGCACGTAACGCAATTTTTTTAATTATTAATCTTGTTTTAAATAAGTCTGTGTGATTGCTTAATTATGTTCATATACAGTCGGTGCAACCCTTGAGGTTCCAGCAGCGAGGCAAGCAGTTACGCTCATGGCGTCTCACAACGGAAGACGCGTGGGGTAGCATGGCGTCCTAACCTTCACATGAACAAATGAAGAGTATAATTCATACGTTTGTTACTAACCAGTTAGTTGCATATGTAGAGTCCAGCAGCACAATGTACGGAAATGCCTTCAGCAACCGCAACTGATCCTGGCTTGTAAAGAAGATATCCGTTATCTTGTTGGTCTCCTTGTTGAATCTATACTCCATGAAGTACCCCTTCTCATTGCACTCATAGAAGAACTGTTGTACAACTGTTCTTCCTTCCATGCCCTTCTTTCTTATCTCGTGCATGATGTTGTATACTTGCTTCATCTTGGTCAAATTTCCAGGGGACGATCTGAGGCTTGCAATGATTGACCGTCATCACCCTTATAATCTCCTTCTCTTCAGCAGTTGGTCGCCCAGCTAATGCACTACCATACAAATTGTCTCTTATGACATGGTTGTGAGTTCCATGTTGTACAGTGATCCTCCACAATCCCTTCGGCCTTTCTTTCAGCCTCAACATGAAGGGACACCCACATTTCTTCGACCTTGTGATGTCTCTCACTTGGTCAGCTCCTTTAGGGACGTTTTGTCCATGCCTATCACACGGTAACCAAGTCCCCCCGAGGGTCGAAGGGGTGGAAGCTTTATTCCTCCACTTTTTGATGCAGAATTGCTGATTCATAGCAATCTCCCGCGCCCACAAAAAGGCTTCTTCTCTAGACTCCCAGATTTGATCAGATGTGAAGAACCTTGAATAATCGGCCGAGACGTACACATCCTCCTCCGGTAGTACACTGAACTGAGGCTGTGTGTGTAGGGATGGAAAGCACAGCTGTGGGGTAGCATGAGATGAAGATGCTTCTGGAGGAAACGGTATCCCAAGATCAAATGATGGTATATCAATAACTGGTTGAGGCGTGTTCCAATCCTGTAGTTTTTCAGGCGTTTCCCAAACCGGAAATGTCTTCTGTGGAGTGCTCCAGTTATTGAGGGAGATATTGTTTAACCCCTCGTATAAATGATAGTTCATCTGCATACACGAAATCATGTCATCAATTAGTACACTGATTATAAAAAAGCACGTTTATTGTCAAACCGTGCCATATTACAGAATGAAACCTGGTTTTGGGTGGTGATTACACACGTAATGTGTGAAGAGTGTCCACACGTTACGTGTGAAACACACCCACACGTAACGTGTTGAACACCTTCACACGTTATGTGTGAACACCTTCACACGTTATGTGTGAACATTATTCACACATAACGTGTGAAACTGTTCTTCAATATAACAGCAAATTCGTAGCCCTAAACCCTAAACAACGCTCAATATTTGTTTCTAATACCCTAAACAATAAAATGAGATCTTTAATATTAAACAATAAGTATCAAAAATAGCTTCCCTAAATCCTAAACAACAAATATAATGGGCCATCAAAAATAACTTCTCTAAACCCTAACCATGAAGCTAAGAACTTTAAACATTTTCAAAACAAGAAAAAAAAAGGCAACTTTAGGGTTACTTATAGAAATTACCTCGTTCCAAAGTGGAATATCTTCCCCATTGTTGCTCCAATACTCGTTGTTGTTCGGATTGTCCATTTTTTGTACAAAAAATGTGAGTGAAAACCAAGATTTTGGGAGTGTTTAGGATGAGGGTTTAGGTTCGAAATGGGTTGTTAGCCGAGAAAGAAGATGGGTCATTATTAAAGTTAGGTGGGGACAAGACGGTTAATTCAATGCGTTTTGCAACAGACTGAACCACACGTTACGTGTCAAACCGTGCCACACGTTACGTGTCAAACCGTGCCACATGTTACGTGTCAAACCGTGCCACATGTTATGAGTGGAGTAGATTGGCACGTTATGTGTGAAACACACCCATACGTAACGTGTGATTACTAGGGTTTAGGGTTTAGGCGTATGTAGGGTAGGGTAGGATGGGTAGGGTAGGGTTTAGGTTTTGTGGTTTAGGATTATGGCATTTCGGTAGAGTTTAGAATAATGAGTTTTAAGTTTAGGGTTTAGGGTTAGGGTTAGGATTTAGGGTTTAGGGTTAGTGTTATGATTAGGGTTTAGGGTTTGAGTTTAGAGTTTATCTTTAATTATTAAGGGTGAATTTGGGTATGCGAGTTACATTGTTTATGAGAGTGGTTGACGTTTAGGGTTTAGGGTTATTAGGGTAAGAGTGGTTGAGGTCCTTAATGCTAGTGGTTGAGGTCTTTAATGCTAGTGGTTGAGGTCTTTAATTCTTGTGGTTGTGGTCTTTAATTACTATAGCTGTATATATCATTTCACTATATAAGAGGCATTAGGGTTGTTTGTTCACTACAACACTTCCAACACAAGCGGGATTGAAGATTCATTTGTGGGTAAGCTTCTTCTTCCAGTTTCTTTCGATTTAGTAACCCTAATTGGCCTTTTCATATTAATGGATTTGTAGGAAACCAAGCACTACATCAAATAATGACATCTTCATCCGAATCATCATCAAACCTAAATAGGCACCATCAACAAATAAGTGCTCCACAATGCGAGTGTAATTTGAAAACCATTGTCCGTACTTGGGATTTGCAGTGGAACTACGGAAGGAGGTATTGGGGATGCCCAAGACTAGGGTGTTTATACAGGAATTGGATTGATCCTGTGTACGAGGAGAGGGCACACGCGGTTATTCGACAACAATGGCGGGAAAAACAAGATCTTATTAAGGGGAATCAAGATGTTGTTAAGCAAGAACTTTTACAAGATATGGATAAGATGCGTAGGTATAACCTCAATCTATATAATGATGTACATCATATAATGCCTTGATGTCGTATCTTTTGTGTAATGTTGTTTATGTACTATCAACCTTTTGTAGGGAGCAAGAAATTTTATCAAAGCAGAGACATGATATGTCGCGAAGTTTTACAAGAGACTATCCTAATTTTTTCAAACGCAACTAGGCGATGTCATTTATTTTGTGCTAGGTTTTCTAAGTTTATGAAGAACTTGTATTATTTCTTGTATTGTGAGCTAAATGTGATTGTATTCATCCAACGTAATGAACAATTCTATTCTATCTTCTATGTTTATTATTTTGGGGTGTTTTTTTGTAGGGTTTTAGATAAACAAATAAATACTATAAATAAACAATAATATGATACAACATTCATACATGTAACATTATAATATGTATAAAATAAATAATAATTTAACATTGAACAACAAATAAATACCACAAAATATACAATAATATGACATAAACAAATATCCTAAACCCTATAACCATTCTAAACCCTATTGACTAACCCACACGTAACGTGAGGGTACAAACCACACGTTACGTGTGACAGTGCTCCACACATTACGTGTGGAGCACTGTCACACGTAACGTGTGGTTTGTACCCTCACGTTACGTGCGAGCCTATGCGCCAAACGGCAAAATGCCTATGCGCCGAAAAGTAATCGTGTTTAATTATGATATTAGTATTATTTTGTTAAGTAATATTTTTGTATATAATAATAGATATCAACAAATAGCCAATAATTTTTATTTAAATAAAGAAATGAAATTAAAAATATGAGACATGAATATTTATAGGAAAAATACACTTATATTATATTTATGTCATAAAACCCTCATTTTCACATTTTTTATTTCATTTATAAAATAAATACATAATTGATGTACATGTAATTAGGGGTGTTCATCCTATCTGGACCGGAGACCGGACCGGAGACCGGACCGGACAAGTCTTATTCGGTCCGGTTTCGGTCCGGTCTAAGACTGGAATTTAAAAACTAAAAAAATTAAAAATTAAACTCCTATTTAATAACTAAAAAAATATCTAAAAAACATTTAAACTCCTGACTTATTAACTTAAGAAAAATATCTATAAAAAAACATTTAAACTCCAAAGTTATTATTATTTTATTTATAAAAAAAAACGGTCCAACTAGTCCGGACCGATTTTTTCCGGGTTTGGACCAGACCGGACCGGAGACAGATTAAGGAAAATATCTGGTCCGGGCCACTTTTGAACACCCCTACATGTAATCCTCTTTGTCCATTGATATATCTCGATATTTTATATGGTTGACAAGAACAAGCTCATATTTTGGTGGTGGTGTACGGTTTTGATAAAACAAAATTTGTAATGATGGCTAGAATTACGCCTTAACCGATCAACTCCACTCTCCCCAAGACGAAATATTATTGTGAATGTGGATTTATTTTGTTATTAATGATTTTGTTGCATATACATTTTTTGTTAG
Source organism: Rheum nobile (assembly GCA_027886185.1). NCBI lineage: Eukaryota > Viridiplantae > Streptophyta > Magnoliopsida > Caryophyllales > Polygonaceae > Rheum > Rheum nobile. The sequence goes on along the minus strand of WOAB01000248.1, from coordinate 962,966 downwards.
CTTTTAAAATGCTACATTTAATATATGTACTTGTAATTTCATTGATTATTGTTTAGTTAAATTTACATTTACGTTATGATTGTTATGTGATGCTTTTGATGGGTTAAAAGTTATTAATAAGCTTTTGTCGTGATCAATAATTATTTAGCTAGAATTTAAAATCTTTTTTTATGGAAGTCATATTTTTTCTTATTTCCTATGTATCTCGTTATGTTATAAATTGGTTTAAAAATAATGTTTATCGATTAGGAAAACATGCATTTTAGGTTTAATTATAAGTAGAAGTTACTAATATTCTTTTACAATACTGTATTTATAATAATTGTTAGAATTTTATCCATGATACAAATCAATAAACAAATCATAACATAAAACACAATTAATTAGAATTTTAAAAAACATAAAATCAAAATGAATTAATGTGACATAATAAAGTACATGAAAATCTAATATTAATCAAAATAACACAACTTAGTTAATGATTTGTGTAATTTAACAAACATCATAAGATGGAAAATAATGGAATGACAAAATCATAAGAGGGGTGAAAGAGTTTATTGTAATAGAGAAAATATTACGATAAACTCTTTCAATTGTAGGTAAAAGTTACTAATATTTTTTGTTTTATTGGACAATTTTGCCCCCTTACCATTTATTAACGATTTACAAGACTGTATGAAAATACCAGTTAACACGGGTAGCCTTTCAGCTCAAAGCCTTCCTTCCCTACTCAAATTTAAAATCCTCCCATTTTCGCAAAATATGAAGAGAATTTTGTCAAATTAAAGTTAAAAATATACGTACATATATAGTCTTTTTGTCTTTAAAATATTTGTAAGAGTTACATGATTAAAAATAAAAAAACAAGTACATGAGAATGGATATGAACAAAATATACAAGATTTGTATGAATTAAAAAAATAAAACATAAAACATCTTACTTTTAACTAATTAATGTAGTGATGTTTTAATGTTCCATTTAAACATTTAGAATATTTTCTTATAAATTACTTAAATATACAATAAATTTGATTCGATCATAAATATTATTGATGATTTTTCAAATTATGTCCATCCGTACACGGTACGGATTTACACTAGCATAATATAATCTGTGGAATTTATTACGATACTAGGCGGCATATCTTTTTTTTATATAGGAAAATAATTAGGATGGTCGACTACCCGTGAAACGGAAAGTAGACCACTAGTAGAGTGCATGTGCCAACCACGATATTTATTTTATTAACTGTTTTTATGAATATAATTCTAAAATTCATGAAATCAAATACGTTTCATGACACCAAAATATTTCCTCTATTTTTGTGCCTTTTGAATGGAAACGTGAGGGAGACCACTAGTATAGTAATTAGGATGGCCGACTACCCGTGAAACGGATAGTAGACCACTAGTATAGTAAACTATTTTTTTGTACATAATGATAGGTCCTTGGTTGAGGATCTACAACTGGTCAAGGAAAAGATCACCCCTCAAGCCGATGAAGACAACTCTTGTGAATGAATCCGAGAACAACGATGTGTTGTTGATGAAAATGGTGTGGATCGAAGGATTTGGATGGAAACGTGAGGGAGATTTGAGAGGATAAGCAACTGGAAAAGTGGATAAAAACACAAAAAACGACCAGAAGAGGTTGCACTCAAAATCGGTTGATAGACTCACCATAAATCGGATTACAAGAAGTGTTTGGATAAACTCACCAAACAAGACGTTCAAATCCTAGGTTTCCTTGCAGATTTTTAGAGGAAAACTCAATAATATTTCAGATTAAAATGGGCCAAACAATGGCCGCAAGATGAAGTATTTAAATACAAGGAAATACTAAGGGTCTTTAGAAACAAAACATAACTCGGAAGACTTCAATGATCCGATTATCAATCCGGATCCAAATGGGTCGACGTTTGGATATGATGTTGTGGGCCTCATGGCCCAAGTACCCACCAAATGTGGCACAAAAGGCACGAGCCATTTCTGATATGGCCTTGCTTCAAGTTGGTGACAAGGCCGGCGTCGGAGAATTTGCTTGAGCTGAAGCCTTCACCGGACATTCTTCTATTTGGCTCGGCCAACCTGAGCTCCCTGGGCTTCTTTGGACCTTATGATCGTGTGGTATAAAGTGGAGGCCATTTGGAGGAGGTTTGCTCGGAGAGTTGCGCATGTCATTAGAGGGTGTCGTGTATGGTGTCAACACCTCTTCTTTCTTCAAGACGGTCACCACACCCTTATCCACTTGTGTCGGCACATATTGAGCATAAAGCCATCTTTGAAGATCTTGAAGCAACTTCTTGGCTTGCGTCCTTGTGATCACCCCTTGCGCTCGGCCGACGTCGTGGTCACCTTGGCATTGCACGCCAATGCTCGGGTGTCGGATCGAGTGAATGGCTTTGTGGGGGCTGGCCATGCCTTTCCCAGCGCTCTTAGTGTCCTTGGAGCCTCCTTCTCTTGAGTGCACTCGGGCCAAAGGGGCCTTGATTTGGAGGGGAAATGCCGAGGGCTTCCTCGTGTCCTAGCGAGCTCGCCGCAGCCGCCGGCAAGGGCTTGTCTTGCTCTTGACGTGAGGGCCGATTCACATCATTAGTGCTCATAAAGAATGTCATACTATAGGAAAGAAAACAATAACTGGAAAGTATCACCATAGTTGTCCAAACCAAAAGTGGATGTTAAATAGAAATTATATTTAGTTATCTTTGAAAAAAATGATTTTTTATAGGATTTTTTAAAAATACTTTTACATAGCCACTCCCTTGTGGTTTAGCTAGTAAAAAGCTTATGGGATTTCTAGTAGCATTCCACAGGTTGTCGGTTTGAATTCCATGAGTGGCCACAGGGGATACGTAACGTGGTCTTGCCCTGTTGGGCCCGTGGGAATAGTGGGCTCGCTTAGGCGGCCCTAAACCCACAAAAATTCCAAAAAAAATGAATTTACAACTATCTTAATCAAAGTGGAAAGATTTTCTTGTTTAAATAATTTCTCAATATTTTGCGTGCATGAAATCACCGTCTATAACATAAAGATTACTGTTATTATATATAAGTTAAGTTTTTTTTTGTCCATATAAATATATGTTTTGAAAAGAAAAATTATGCTTCATTTCGTAATATTTGAGGTGAGAAATAATTATATTTAAAGGTGAGGAAAAAATCTCCTCCATATGAAAACTTTTTTTTTTGTCATAAGTAGATTTATAATTATTATATTCTTAACATACACTACTTTTGACAATTTTTATAGTACATTATTTATTCCTATGTATAATTTAGGAATATAATATTAGATTCTTTTCAACCGAATATATATGAAGTGATAACTTATTCTTTTCTTCGTTTTTTACCTTCTCTTTCTTTTTCAAATTCTCTCCATCTAATCTTACAACTACTAAGATTGTACATAATCTTTGGTTACCTCAATTACTTTCTTGTTTGGTTTATAAATTTTCAAAAGTACATAAAACTCTTAGCCAACTCGAATACTCCTATCTTTCATGCGATGCAGTCGTCTTCATTTTCCTATCTTCGAAAAATTCCAGCCACCTTGATATTTTTCCTAAAATAATGTGTTATGATATGCATTCAACTTCAGGATTTTATTTAAAACACAACTATAAAAACCCATTTTCATATAGTATAATAAATATGATTTAGGCTTGAAAAATAATGAATAGTTGAATATCAATCTCCTTATGATCTTTCCTTTTTCACTAATTTTGGGGGTTTCGCTAAATACCTAGCAAACTACCTATAACATGTTTAGAGAATAAAGTAATAATATTAGTATATATGAAAAATTAATATAAATTTTAAAGTTTAGTCTAATTATGTAAAATTTACGTACCAACTAAATGTATGTGTTGTATGAATTTATATAATATGACATCAAAACCCACGAAGTCAAATATGTATTGTGGTATTGAAAGATAATCAATTTGATATACATTAGTTCTCTTGAAAAATGTCATACATGACAATATCAAAAGTAATACTGTATTGTCTAATATGAAATTGAATATTAAAAATTACACCATATTGATTTATGATGGAAAACTCTATGAACAATGATCTTTACATAACATCATAAAGTCTACTTCAATGTACAACATAAAAGAAATCGTAATATATGGAGAGAAAAATAAATAACAAAAATGATTTCCTTCTCATCAACCATAACTGTCTTTACTACTGACATTGTTTTTGTTTATCTAGAGTTATATTCCATCTGTATACTATACTAAATCCTAATTATTTCTCATACGTGTCAGCCCGCGAACTATGTCAATATACAATTACAATTTTATCATTACCTAATTTTGGTATTTAAATATTCTTTTTCTTATTTATTTATTCTCTACCTAAAATAAATTACCTTAATTATACATATATTATCATCTCAAATATTATTTATGCCTTTTTACCTTATTTGTTTCTTATTATTTGTAAATGATATTATTTCTAATATATTTTTACCTTATTAGTTACATTACTTCTTATAGATTTAATACTAAAATTTATATAATTGGTAAATTACAATTGAACATAATTGGTAATATATAATTCATGATGCAAAAGTGGTAGTATATATTAAAAATATTTGAAATAAATATGTGAAACCATTTTCTTCACTTTTAATTAATTATACATAATTAACATTCTCATTACTTAGATATAAACTTATATGTTTTCTTATTCACTTATTTGTATGAAATTCCTAATTTATTTTTCATTTTTTGTATACAAATTTGCGTATATACTTTCAATTCTAATCATACAAAAACCTTATCACAAGAGATTTAGCTTATAATTTATTAGATTAGTTTTCATAAATATTTAATAATATTTCAATTTTGAATTTTATTTATCCAAACCCGTACATGAAACATAGACATATGCTAGTTTATGCTATATGCATAACACAAACTCGAATCTTGACATTATTTTTCATATTGATTTTTTCAATAGAGTGAATCGTTACTCATCCTCCATTTTAAATAAAATTATGAGTATAAAGTGAATGGTATAAATAAAGGTTATGGTATAAATAGGTAGGGCATGTAAAACCTTTGCAAAGGGAAAATGAGGAAATAACGATATTGAGGAGGTTAGAGTTTGTTGTGGTTTAAGTATATGGATTTTTTCAGTGTGTCAATGAGCATGTACACATTAAAAAATTGAATTTAAAAATTATTTTTAAACTATTTTTTAAGTTGAATTTATAATTCTTAAGAAAAAAATAAAACTAATAAATAACTATGATTCTTGTTAAACATGAATTTTCATCCTAAGTATGTATAGGAGGTTGACAAAGCTATAGGCATTTTTTTTATGGAAAAGCTATAGGCATTTTAAAATGTATACATTTTAAAAAGTAATATCAATCGAGGTTTTGTGTGATTGCTTCACAAGCAACAACCCCTTCCATAATGTGTGTTGTTATCAACAAAATCAAAGCATCATCTTTCTAAATTGATTGTAAAGCATATGATCGGTGTGGGGCTTTCTCTGGTTTGTTTTGGTTCGAGATGTTGTTTCGGTTGAGGTCGAATGCGTGGTTCTGTGATTCCTGTGGTCTTCTTGTGTCGGAGTTTTGCCCAGGTGTTTCATCGCATTTCGAGTTGAGTGCCTTGCAGATTGCTCTCCGACGGCACATCATATGCCTTGTTAGATTTGTTCGGTCTAACCCGCGTTTGTGTATCTCTTTGACCATCCCAGGTTATGTTAGCTCTTCATTTCATCTTGTTTGCTTCTCCTTTTACTCATTTTGTTGTTTGGTTTGTTTCTTGTCGGTTTTGTCCGACTTCCGAGCCTCGCTTGGACTCTCGATCTACCAGGTTATGTCTAGTATTTCGAATTCTTTCCTTATCAAAAAAAGAAGAAGCTATAGGCATTTAATTTATAACGTAAAAAATATTATGAAATTTTGTATAATTGGATATGTGAAATCCATTTACTTAGAATATAACTTAGTTTTGTTATGCCCAAAGTAGAAGATAGTTGTTGGGTAATTATATGTTACTTTTGTAAAATCTAATTAATCAATTTTATAAAAATCAGTTAAGCTGTCAAATCTATTTGTACTGCATAATATCTTCTGTAAATATAGTTTGTTTGATCTTATCAAAACTTGGAAACGAATATTATAATTAGTTTAGGGATTTACAAACACTAAAATTATCAAATTAAAATTACAATGTAGGAAGGTTAGTTACATTTATAAATTTGGATCGGCCCGATCTAGAAAGATACATATGTGTTGATATTCATACGTGTCCACATGATGTCAAGTTGGAGCTCCAAAGAAAACGAGCGTGGAACTTGATGCCGTGGTGGAGACTCGAATACTGGTGGATGGCTCTCAGGCGGTTTGCGCAATAAAACAATAAAATGGATTCAGTGAACCCGGTTTGTCATTTTGTATATATTGTCGTCTCTTTGCTTAGTTCGTTAGAACTGTACTACAAGTTTGTTACAGAGAGAGAAGTTATCTCTTCTGTTTTGTATGTTTCTCGACTTTGCTCAAATCTGGTTTAGATCTGTTTCTCAATTCGCTTGATTGCCTTGATCAATTTGATCTTCTTTTGTCTTCCGCTGTTCATTGCATTTCCTTCGATTGCGTTTTTCACATGGTATCAGAGCTCCAACTGGAGTTATAGCAATCATTTGCATTTTCTGACCTAAATCGGAGCAAAATTTCTTGCGATTTGAAGCTATGGCGCTAGACGAACCAACTCGCGAAGGTGTTTTGGCCACGCAGATGGCGAATCCGTTGTTGCTTAACAACTCTGACTATCCTGAAATGAATATGTCAAACGTGAAGTTTGACGGAAGTAATTACTTGATCTGGAGTCGGCAATTGAAGATGCCGCTTATGTCGAAGATGAAGATTGGCTTCATCGATGGAACGAAGAAGATGCCAGAGACAGATTCGAAGGATTAAATCTTATGGAAGAGGTGTGATTCTATGGTTGCGTGTTGGATCGTGAATTCAATGACGCCGGAGATGTCTCGCACGTTCATTTACAAGAATTCAGCTCGGAAGCTTTGGCTAGAAATCTCGGAGCGATATCACCAGAGCAGTGGACCTCTGGTTTATCAACTACAGTAGGAATTGAACCAGATAAGTCAGGGAAGTCTTTCTGTTACTGAATATTATGTGAAATTGAAAAATGTGTGGGATGAATTGGAAAATTTGATAGCGATGTCGTTGTGTACTTGTGGCAAGCTTACTGAGTGTTCTTGTGGAATTCTGGCTAAAGTACTGGAGAAGGATAACTGTGACATGGTTATGCAGTTCTTAATGCGTCTAAATTCTGATTACGAGTCAGTCAAGAGTTAGATCTTAGTGATGGATCCATTGCCGCTCATCAATAAGGTGTTTCAGATTGTCACTCAGGTTGAGAAACAAAAGCAAGTCTCAAATGCAGTGTCAACTGAGGCCTCTGCATTTATGGCAAAACAGTCAACGAATACTAAGCCGCCTGGTCGAGAAACAGAGAGTAGTCAAAGGACTAATAACTCTGGAGGAGGCAAGCGTGACAATAGGCGATCCAAAGGCTATGAGAAGAGGTACTGTAGTCACTGCAAAGAGGAAGGTCATACGAAGGACAATTGTTTTGAAATCATTGGATTTCCTGACTGGTACAAAGGCAAGAAAGGCAGGAAGAATGTCAGAGTTGCAACGACAATTGAAGATGATCGATATTCTGTTGCTAATTCACCACTTGATACTAAGCAGGCCAGTGATGCAAGAAGAGGTATGAATCAACAGCTTGTGCAAGCCGTATCCAGTTTATCCTCTGCTTGTCAAGAGGTGATGAAGGCATTTCGCTCACAAAAGGCAATGCATGTTATTGCTAAAACTGGACATGCAAACTATCACTTTGCAGGTATTTCCATTTCTGTTTTGAGTGCTTATCAACACAGTAGTAATGATTGGATTGTGGATAGTGGTGCATTCGATCATATGACTTCTCATTATAGTATCCTGTTGCATCCTAAATCATTGTCATATGCAATTCATATTATCTTGCCTGATGGCACTACCAAGGGGGTGCAAACAGTTGGAGACATTCGTCTCACTGATGATTTAATCTTGAGGGATGTGCTATATGTGCCAGATTATAAGTATAATCTGCTATCTGTGAGTAAGTTGGTCAATACAAGACAGTTGAGTGATGTTTTTCACAAGGATTATTGCTTACTGCAAGACCTTTTGACTAAGAGATATGTAGCTAAGGGACTTGGCACATGAGGGCTTTACAAGATTCAAGCTCATCAGATTGCAGATAAAGGATTGAATGATCCTAATAATGTAACAAACAGATTTGGTTGTGTTTTTGTTGGCAAATTTGATTCTGCACTTTTCCACAAACGAATGGGACATATTTCAGTCTCCAAAATGCAACATTTGTCTGGTTGTAAAGGCACATTGAATGATGATTTTATTTGTGATACTTGTTCTCTTGCTAAGTTTTATAAGCTTACATGTTCTCCTAGTAGCAACCATGCTTCTGCTTGTTTTGATTTAGTTCATGTTGACTTGTAGGGACCTTATCGTGTTGCAGCTCTGAATGGAGCATTATATTTCTTGACTTTGGTCGATGACCACAGCAGGGCCACATGGACATATCTTCTGCATTCTAAACAGGAGGTTTGTTATATACTGAAGTCTTACTTCCTGTATGTGAAGAATCACTTTGGTGTGAGTCCTAAGACAATTTGTTCAGATAATGGTTCTGAGATAGTGAATTTGGAGTGTCAAGCTTTGTTCTTAGCTTTTGGGATTGTTCACTAGCGTAGCATGGTTTATAGACCTGAGCAGAATGGTGTTGTCGAGAGAAAACACATGCATTTGCTTGATACTGCCAGGTCTCTCAAAATTCAGTCAAGTCTTCCTTCACAGTTTTGGGGTGATTGTATCTTGACAACAACCTATGTCATCAACAAAATGCCAATTGCAAAGCTTGACTGGAAGACACCCTTTGAGGTATTCACTAGTGAAAAAAATCCTTATAGAGGCGGGCCTTTGGACACTTATTGAGGCGAACACCGTTCGCTTCAACTAAGGGGGCTGCAACAAGTAGGGACACTTTTTGAGGCGAGCATTTTACGCCTCTAAAAGGACATTATTGAGGCGGGCCTCCGAAGCCCGCCTCAACAAGTCCCTCACTTTGGCACCAAAATGAGGGACTTGTTGAGGCGGGCCTCTATAGGCCCGCCTCAACAAGTCGCGTTGACTCGGCAAGTCGCACTTGTTGAGGCGGACATACAAGTCGCACACGCTGACTCGCCTCAACAAGTCGCACTTGTTGAGGCGGACATACAAGTCCGCCTCAACAAGTTGCGCTTCTTTTGAATGTTTTTTGGATTTATGATGCACCATACACACATTGCAGAATAGGTTTCTGATTTTATTCACAGAATAAAAACAAGTTTACATGACAAGTAAAAACAAGTTCAATCCGAGTACAGTCAGGTTCTCAACAACAGTTTACATGACAAGTAAAAACAAGTTCAATCCGATAATAAATACTTCGATGTAAAATACTGTGCCCATTGCTCACGAACAACATCCATTTCTTCATAAGTATACGATGTCTTCCTCTTAGGATATAGCTTCATAAAAAACACAGAAATTATTGACAAAAAACACAAATACTATCAATATATAGTTAGTTAAGTTACATACCTTGATACTCTCAACGTCTTACGTTTTCCTATTAATTTCTCGCACTTCCCACCTTGATACTCTCAACGTCTTAGGTTCCTGATTTTTTTCGCAGCGTACATATCAACGAAAAAGCATATGAGTACATATCACAAAAAAAATCCAAGGAAGACAATTTATAATGCAATTAAATCTACTTGTCAATAAATTACCTCATCTTATTCATTTATGATTTGTAACCCATATTCCTTCCCTATGATCTGTACGGATATGATTAGTATTATTTGTATCTTCCTCCTCCGGTAATGGTTGAACAACAGTTGATAACAAGGGTGTGTCATCATACTCGTCATACTCATCTTCATCCACAACATCATCAATACCCAGAACATGTCTTTTGCCTTGGGCAACTGCATGCCATCTAGGATCAACATTGTCTACCACATAAAAAATCTGCTTAGCTTGTGATGCTAGGATGAATGGCTCGTCACTATCACTTAATCGGTCAAAGTTTACCAATGTCAAACCCGGATAAATTTCATCTTGCTTCACCCCGTTAGGGTTGTTGACCCACTTGCACCGGAAAACAGGAATTGTAAAATTGTTATAATCAAGCTCCCATATTTCTTCGATAACACCATAATACGATTGTGTCGCATCAACCGGTCTTTTGTCCTTAGCGCTCGCATAGACCCTAGATGATGCAACTACCTTCACTCCACTATTCTGCACCACACTCTTTTCATCTTGTCTTCTAGTGTAGAATGTGAACCCATTGATATCATACCCTTCGTAAGACCGAACACATAGTCGAGGACCTCGAGATAACCACTTGACCGTATCAGAAACGTCATGTTCTTTCCTTAGTTCCTCATCTACTTCCTTCTTAAACCAATCAACAAATGTGCGATTATGTTCCCGCATCAAAGCTCTTTCATTCAATTTAGCATTATTGTGTTGCAATTCAAGGCAATGCTTTTCTATGTAAGGATTGACCTCTGTAAGATGCTGTAACACACAAAGATGTGCCTTAATCTTCCTTTCAGATGGAGGAGATATCATATTTTTACCAATTACTCCCTCTCCTTCAAGCCTCCCTACATGACGAGATTTTGGAAGACCTATTGGATGAAGCCTTGACAAAAACTCAGCTGCGTATTGAGATATCTCTTCATGAAGGACTCCACGAATGATACTACCCTCTGGATTCGCCCGATTCTTTGCTTTGTCCTTTAAACTGCCAAAAAATCTCTCAAAAGGATACATCCATCTTAAGAACACCGGACCACATAACTTGATTTCTCGAACCAAATGAACAATTAAGTGCACCATTATGTCAAAGAAAGACGGCGGAAAGTACATTTCAAATCAACACAAAGTTTCAACAATATCATCGTGGAGAGCATCCAATATTTCCGGATCAATAACCTTAGCACATATGGAACTAAAAAACACGCAAAGTTTTGTTATAACATGTCTCACGTGTTTCGGCAATATCCCACGAAGTGCGATCGGCAATAAAACATTAATCAATACATGACAATCATGAGACTTCATACAAATCAACCGAAGGTCCGAAAGAGAAACTAGACGTTTTACATTTGACGAATATCCCGATGGAACCTTAATGCCATGTAAGCACTCACAAAACACCTTTTTCTCCTTTCTTGACATTGTGTAACACGCCGGAGGCAGAAAAGTCTTTTTACCATCCGGTTTTACCACGGGCCACAAATCTGGTCGAATATTCCTCTCTTTCATATCAAAACGAACTTTCTGATTGTCTTTCGTCTTTTCGGGTATATTTAGCAAAGTCCCAATTATAGCATCACAAACATTTTTTTCAATGTGCATCACATCGAGACAATGCCTAACCGACAAATCTTTCCAATAAGGAAGATCTCATAGTATAGACACTTTCTTCCATAAAACACCCTTTTTAGAGATGGACTTGAAGCCCTTGCCGTATTTGGTGTCAACATTTTTAATCCGTTCATAAACCTGTGATCCTGTCAAAGGTGTACGAGCTACTCCTTCCTCGGTGTACCCATTGAACTCCTTCTTCTTTTTACGGTAAGGGTGATATCGACTAAGGAACTTCTGGTATTCTAGATACACATTTTTCCTGTATTTTTTCAAGTAGGCGGGTTTCATGTCTTCTTCACATATAGGGCATGCTTTTTCTCCTTTGGTTTTGTACCCAGACAAGTTTCCATATGCCGGGAAATCATTTATGGTACAAAAAACCATAGCTCGCAAGGTAAAGTTTGAGTTGGTGTATGCATCGAACATTGGAACACCTTCATTCCACAGTAATTTCAAATCATCAACAAGTGGAGCCAAATACACATCTATGTCATTCCCAGGTTACTTAGGCCCGGAGATGAGGAGTGATAACATGATATACTTGCGCTTCATACACAACCATGGAGGAAGATTATAAATCGCTAGAAGAACCGGTCATGTGCTATGTTGACTGCTTAGAGTGCCATACGGATGCACACCATCTGTACATAAAGCAAGTCTCAGATTCCTAACCTCCTCACCAAATTCAGAATATTTCTTATCAATATTTCTCCATTGAGGAGAATCAGCAGGATGTCTAAGGAGTCCATCTTTCTTCCTCCCTTCCGCATGCCACCTCAGACTTTTTGCTTCCTTCTTTATCGAAAACAAACGCTAAAACCTAGGTATTATCGGAAGATACCACATAACCTTAGCTGATGGGCCCCTTTTAGCCGAATTTACCCCTTTACGCTTGTAACGAGATGCACCGCACTTTGGACACTCATCCAAATTTTCATGTTCGTTTCTGTAAAGCATACAATCATTTGGGCAAGCAACTATCTTGACGACCTCTAAGCCTAAGGGACACATCAATTTCCTGGCATAATAAGTAGAGATAGGCATCTCATTGCCTTCTGGTAAAAACTCACCTAACTATTCCAATAAGGTGTTGAAACTTCCATCAGTCCAACCAGAAGCACATTTCAAGTTGTAAAGTATTGACACACCCTCTAACTTGCTAAATTTTGTACACCCGGGATATAAGGGAGTCTCTGCAGCCTTTGATACCTGTTCGAACATCTGAGGTCGTTCGTTCAAGTGATCTCTCACCCCATCCATCATCCCATTTATTTCATCATCTTCTTGGTCATCATCATCATCCATCTCATTATTCTCAGCAATATCATCATCACTATCATCAGTGTCTACCCGAACATCAAACTCATTGACACTAGAACTTGGACGATCAAGTATTTTCTCACCATGCCAAAACCAAACATGGTAATCTTGTTTGAAACCACGACGAAATAAATGATCCTCAATCTCATCAATATCATCTAACCGCCTTATATTCTTACAATCACGGCATAGACAATAGATTTTTTCGGCTTTCGTACTCCGTTGGTGTGCTAAAGCACATCTAATGAACTCCTCAACCCCACTCAAGTATTGTGTCGTAGTATGGTCACCGTACATCCAAGGACGACTCATTTCTAGTAATACATGCAAAATAACATGCAAGGAAGATTAAATACTCATTTCTAGTAACTATCCCGCCAAGGGCCTAAATAGATAATAATACGCAACCAAGCAAGAAAAATACAAACTCAACTATCCCGCCAAGGGCCTAAATTATGAATTCTATCCCGCCAAGGGCCTAAATTATGAATTCTATCCCGCCAAGGGCCTAAGGAATTAGGGTAGAAATCTGAAATAATACCTGACTTGGCTTCGAGTGCGTTGAAGGGAGCTCGTTTTGGTGAAACCACGAGTGCGTTGTTGATACTTGTTGAAGGGAGTATTAGAGGGAGCTCGGCGAAGGGAGATGAAGTCGGAGCTCGGGAAGATGGAGCTCGGCGAAGACGGAGGAGATCGATGAAGTCGGGAAGACGGAGGAGATCGATGAAGTAGGGAAGACGGAGGAGATCGATGAAGTCGGAGCTCGCAGCTGTTTGAAGACGAAGAGGAGGATACGAAGAGGAAAATGAAGGCGCTCGTAGCTGTTTTTTTTTTTAATTAGGGTTGAGCTTATAGAGGCAGGCCTAACACGCCCGCCTCTATAAGTATTACGACTCAGCCGAGTAATGGTCTAATAGAGGCGGGCCTTACATGCCCGCCTCTATTGGACGTACTTTTTGAGGCGGGCTTTAAGAGGCCCGCCTCAACAAGCTTTAATTGAGGCGGGCTACTTGGCCCGCCTCAATTAGTTAGCATTAGATGCGGGCCTTACCCTGGCCCGCCTCTAATACTTTAGCGGGAAATGTTTTTTCGGATACTTGTTGAGGCGTATATTAATTTTCCCGTCTCAAAAGATGTTTTTGAGGCGTATAAATTAATTATCCGCCTCAAAAACCAAAAAAAGTGATTGCCTAAGTCGTTGTTGAGGCGTTTTAAACTATATACGCCTCTAAAAGGGAGCAGCAAAAAGTGTTTTTTCCACTAGTGATTGTTTTCCAAAGCTCCTTCTTATGACACTTTGAGAGTTTTTGAGTGTTTGTGCTATGCTTTTGCATCACCAAGGAATGGTGATAAGTTCCTTGCTAGAGGCAGGAAGTGTGTTTTTATTGGCTACCCTCCTAATCAAAAGGGTTATAAGGTGTTTGATTTACACACTAAGAGTGTGTTCCTGAGCAAAGATTTGGTGTTTCATGAGCACATTTTTCCATTTTTGTCTCAATCCTTACCTTCTTCACTTGTTCCACCTTCTACATGTATTTCACCTCCTCTTCCTAACAATGATGATGATGTTGCAGCTGTATTACCTGCTTCTTCTTCATCTCAGCCTTCTACTTCTACTTCTCCTACTTCACCAGTTAGTGAAGCTTCTCTTTCTCCTCAGTTGAGGAGATCTACTCGAGCCACTACTGCACCAGGCTGGCATCAAGACTATCTTGTTAATGTAGTTCAACATGATTATTATGCTTCTTTAGCCAATGTGCTTACAATTCGTGAGCCTACTTCATTTCTTGAAGCACAGTAGGATCCTAAATGGCAAGAGGCCATGGATAAAGAGCTTGAAGCCTTAGAAGCAAACGGTACTTGGGTTCTGGCTTCTTTACCCGCATGAAAGCAAGCTATTAAGTCCAAATGGGTCTACAAAGTTAAGTTTCAACCAAATGGAGAAGTAGAGAGGTATAAAGCTCGATTGGTGGTGAAGGGTTAAGTCAAAAATTTGGCAAAGATTACAAACACACCTTTTCCCCTATTGCCAAATTACCTACTGTGAGAATGGTGATTGCACTTGCTACTGCAAAACGCTGGGATTTACATAAATTAGATGTAAATAATGCTTTTCTTCACGACTATTTAGATGAAGAAATTTACATGGCTTTACCAAAGGGCTACTCACAAGGTAAATCAGGAGATGTTTGTAAGCTGCAGTGGTCTCTCTATCGCTTGAAACAGGCCTCGCGGCAGTGGAATTTGGAGTTGACTCATTTTTTGGTTGAGTTGGGTTATACACAGTCCAAGACTGATTATTCCATGTTTGTCAAAGTTGCTCCTGGTTCCTTCACTGTCATCCTGGTTTATGTGGAAGATATTTTGGTTACAGGTGATGATTTGGTTGAGATTCAACATGTCAAAACTGCTTTACATTCTCAGTTTACCATCAAAGATCTAGGGGCAACTAGATATTTTCTAGGAATGGAATTATATCGTGATGACAAAGGGGTTATTTTGAGCCAACACAAATACATTTTGGACATCCTTACTGATGTCAATTTCCTACATGCTAAGCCAGCTCGGTTCCCTTTACCCACCAGTCTCAAACTGCGACTGGAAGATGGTGTTCTGCTTGATGATCCTGAGCAGTATCGTAGGCTTATTGGTCATCTGCTTTATTTGTCCTTGACGCGACCTGACCTTTCCTACAACGTCCAACATCTCAGTCAATTTGTGTCTCAACCCCGACTTCCTCATCTTCAAGCTGCGCATCATGTCTTGCGTTATATGCTTGGCACTAGTAATCTTGGTCTTTTTTATCCTGTGCAATAATCTTTGAAGGTCATCGGGTTTTGTGACGCCGACTGGGGCTCTTGTCTGTCTACTCGTCGTTCTTTGACAGGCTATTGTGTTTTTCTGGGGCATGCCTTGGTCTCTTGGAAGACCAAGAAACAATCTGTGGTTTATCGTTCCTCTGCCAAGGCAGAGTATCGTGCCATGGCGATGACTACTTCTGAGTTGCTTTGGGTGAGCTATCTTCATCGTGACTTACGTGTCTCGTTATCTCTTCCTGACACACTCTTTTGTGACAATCGTGCCGCCCAGCAAATCGCCGCTAATCCATGCTTTCATGAGCGCACGAAGCATGTCGATATCGTCTGCCATTTTACTCGTGACCAGATTTCTCTTGGCTTTCTCCAAACTGCCTTTGTCTCCACCAACCTTCAACTGGTTGATCTTCTTACGAAGGCATTGGGGCAGTATCAACACGACTTCCTCTCTTTCAAGTTGGGTCTTCTCCGCCTTCCAACTTGAGGGGGGCATGTTGATATTCATACGCGTGTCCACAGGATGTCAAGTTGGAGCTCCAAAGAAAACGAGCGTGGAACTTGATGCCGTGGTGGAGACTCGAACACTAGTGGATGGCTCTCAAGCGGTTTGCGCAATAAAACAATAAAATGGGTTTAGTGAACCCGGTTTGTCATTTTGTATATATATTGTCGTCTCTTTGCTTTAGTTCATTAGAACTGTACTACAAGTTTGTTACAGAGAAATAAGTTCTCTCTTCTGCTTTGTATGTTTCTCGACTTGGCTCAGATCTGGTTTAGATCTGTTTCTCAATTCGCTTGATTGTCTTGATCAATTTGATCTTCTTTTGTCTTCTGTTGTTCATTGCATTTCCTTCGATTGCGTTTTCCACAATATGACATATTATAAGTTAATTTTGTAAACTTAGAATATTAAAATTTATAATATACAATTAAGATTATTTTCATTTAAAAAAATCAAAACAAACGTACGTTGATCTCAATTCGGCAGTGGCATGGTGGAATTTTGCAGTGGTTATGTATGTACGGCGAAAGGAAAGATGGTTAATGCTTGAAGCAACTAACATCTATTTGATATCGCCGATGGTTAACAACAAAGATGATCATCCATGGCGGTGGAACAACAAAGTGATAATCTTTTGTATGGTCGTGCATAAATGTGGACATGAGATTGTGTCGAGAATGGATTGTATATGAAGTTCACGTCATGCAAATATGAAATTCGTGTTATGTACATGAGAATATTCATAGAGATAAGAAATAATTGATAATTTTAGAGCATAGTATAATTGACCATTTGACAATTTCATAAAAAAAGATGATTTAGTTTTTTAATTAATTATTTTAATTAAATAAAATTTAATATATAGTAACGAAGGGAGTTTATGTTATTTTTTAAAAAGGCTGGATGTTGTTGCGCATGATGGTTGGATAGGTGACGACATGTATATAAATTAATTGTGTAGCTGACACATTGAATTTATGCATTTTCTTTAGTATATACTAGCATAGTGCTCGTGTCAAGCACGTAATATGATTTATTAAATATTTTTAATAATATGACTATAAAATTTATAAAGTCAAATATGTTTCATGGTACTAAAAGTTGATTAATTTTACACATTTTGTTCATAAAAAATGTCATAATATAGCAAAGACAACAATAACCGAAAACATTCACCATTATTATCCAAGCCAAAGTTTGATGTTAAATATAAATTATATTTAGTTATAAGTTTTGAATAATGAAATTTTTAATTATCTTCTTTTATATAAAAATTAAACTGATATTATATAATAATTTTAACCAAGGTGAACATATTTTTGTGTTTAACTAATTTCAAGATATACTCAAACATGAAAAATATAAAAAAGGAACTTGGCAAGATCTTCCAACGTAAATATTTTTTTACATAATAAATTTTATGTAAATATAAATTATTATAAAATATATTATTATTGTGGATGCAACTTTTTTTAATATTATTTATTATATTTATAATTTAACTTATTTACTTAAATAAAGTTGAATATATAATTAAATCGGATTTACTGTTATAAAATTTTTTAAAGACTGGATGATGTGGGCCATGTGGCGGATGATGGTTGGATGATTGATGACATGTAGACGAATTGAATGTGGTGCTGACACGTAAAATTTAAGCATCTCCTTTAGTATGTATATAGAGATTAAGGTTCCCATGAGAACTAATCTTAGGGTGAGAAGTGAGAAATAACATGGGTCATTGGATGAGCGGATGAAGGACTGAGATTAGAAGTTGGAAATTTTAAGTGAAAAAACGCGGTGGTAAAATCTGTAATTTCGGTAAACTTTTTTTTTTTGAACATGACCGTCCAGATTATGAACATGACTTTTCGTTGACATGAACATGTTATCTGTGAACATGACCACCCAGATAATGAACATTTGATATCACTTTATGAACGCGAAGTTTCGCACATCGCACATTAAAGACACTTCACACCGAAACCTCCCTCTATATATAAAATATAGATGTATCAAACTTTCATGCCTACACGATCTCCAAAATATTTGTACAAAAAGAATGGAATTATCAGTAGTTCTGACTATAAAATAGAGTAGAAAAGTTGTGAAATTTGATAATACGTCCAGGATAACGATACATCAATTTTTGTCAACAAACATAAAAAATCAATCCAAAAGGATATGATATTTTTTTAAAATTGGTTATATTTAATCCATTAATTGATGCTGATATGGTAATATACATACAATAGGATTAAACGTTAATTTTGAAATCACTAATTTAACAATTTCATATTAAAATCAATTAATCAACTACGTACAAAAGTTATTTTATAAAGTATATAGACTATTTTTATAGGTTGATTTTGTAAAATCATGTAAAGATAAATTTCTATATTCAATTTATAAAATGCACTTCGTAATATTTTGTGTTAATCTAAATTTCTTGATTTAATCAGAACCAATTTATCAGTTAATTCCATAAATTCATGTAAAAAACTATTTTTTATTGAATCGAAACTTAAAAAAAATAAACTACAAAAGTCTTAAATCTATAAAATTATATAATTTGATATCATATTGATCATTATAAATCAAATGCGTTAAGAAATTAAAAATAATATAGATCGGAGCCACTGTTATACGTTTTTTTCTAAAATGATAGATGATATGACAAATTACGGTTGGATAGGTAATGACATATAAGCGAATTGAACGTGGTGTCGACACGTAGGTATTAGGCCTCTCCTTTAATATATATATATAAATATATATAGAAGATAAATATATTTCGTACGCCAGTCTATATATTTCGTACTATTTTTATTTTTTTTCTAATTTCTTTAAAAAAATACTTAATATAAAAAATTGCAATTTTAAACCTACATAACGTGTTCTAATTCTTTTAATGATAATAATCAATCTTGTCTTCTCGGCAGATAAACGTACGATTGGTTATATCCTAGCTAGCTAGTTGTTTGAGGAAACGATCCCAGCTTGTTCATAAAACGTACACTACAACATATATCATGATAGAATTATAATACATAACGCTGACCGAACCGAGCAATCACAACCCATCGAAACATAACAGAGCTAGGTACCTTTCTTGAGTCTATCGAGTCCTATCTATGTATTGAGTTTCTATGGTGTAGTCCTGTCACTTTCCCGTTATGAATAATAAAAAGAACCCAAATTTCGTATGGTAATTATGAGACTTGATGTGATTCAGACAATGTACTAAAGTTTGACATATTTCACATAATAATTCTACTAAAATTTGTATAAAATCCGTCGAATACTAAAAATTGCTAAAGTAAACAAAAATCGTGAAGTTTATAACATAAAAAGCAAAATCGAAAATATGTTCATTTTATTCTCCCACCCACTTGATAAACAAACCAAATATTGAAAAAATGAAGAAACAAACAAAATTGGTAGACGACATCAATTCTTTGTACAAAAACAAACCCCTCATCATTAGCATCACCTAAGCATTAATCCATCCTTTTCATACTGTTTCTTTTTCTGATTCTGATTCTCCTTCAAGCGTTCCGTTTTTGTTCTAGCTACCTCTTCTCACTGGCAATCAGAAATGAAAGACCCACAATTGAGGCCATAGCCCAACCCAGATCACACTGTTGTGGTCGAAGTCCAAATGTCTTCCCCGCGTTACTCTCTGCTTGCTTCGAAGTTGCTCAACTCGCCATCAATCCCAATCGTAAAACAAAAATTGTCGGCGATCTAAGCGATGAGAGCGCCTTCTCCGTCCAATGGATCGCCCAGAGTTACCTCCGATCAGATGATATTGTCACAATGCTCCACGACCGCCCTACCAGCATTCTCTCGATGTTGAATATGGATCTACTCACTTCTCCAACGTAAGCGGTGTGGCAACGATGTATGAGGACTCTAAAGAAGATCGAGGGTGATTTCGAGAAGTAAACCATTGTGAAGGTTGTTGAGTTGGGTATTTTGCAAAGGCTGATGCTATATACACTACAGTTTTTGTCTTTTCGCATGACATGTGGTACAGCAGATTGTGGCATATGACATATACGGGAGCACACGTTGTTTTTAGTGGAATACATAGCATGTAAACCATAAATACATATTTTGATGTATGTTGGATTTTGGCGTATGCCAAATAAAACATACATAAAAAACTAAAAATTGTAAGCCGGATTTTGGTGTACCCAAAATCTGGCGTACCAAAATAGGTTTTAAAAAGCCGCAGTCTCTTCTTCTTCCTCCTCCTCTGGTTTTCGTCCTCTCACCCCCTCTTTCTCCCTCTCCCTCTTTCTCTCAAATTTCCTCTAATATTCTTCTCCTCCTTCAAATCTCCCAAAATAAAAACCATGGATTCTCCGCGGAATTTTTGAGGTGGGCGGGTGGCCCTCTCAGTGGATTACCTGTCGACGGTAGCAACGCAGTAGCGACGCCTATGTGCAAGAAGAGCCGGAGGCTGGCGGCGGTGCTCAGTAGTGGAGGAGGAGGCTAAAGGAGATTTTGGGGGCCGTGGATGTGGTCGGGGTCAGGGGCGGGGTCGAGGGCATCGAACCGGTGGCATTCAGACCCGTGGCCTTCAGACTCATAAAAGACATGCATGCTGATGGAAGACTCAACGATATTCCACCTTTTGTGGCAACATATGTCGCCCAATGGAATATGTTTTTGTGTGCGAAATACATGTAAAATAACAAAGTTCTCAAAAAACTACACACAAAAAATTGAAGATTTCACAAAGCACACATAAAAGTGAAGACTTCAACAAAGCACACATAAAAGTGAAGACTTCATAAAGCACACATAATATTGAAGATTTCACAAATCACACATAAAATTTAAGATTTCCCAAAGCACACATAAAAACTGAAATAAAATAGGTGAATAGCCCATAACTTTTAGGGTAGTCTTGTGAAATTTGTACAATTATGAGAGTGGTTTTGTTAAAATTCTCCTATTTTATATGTATAATTTATTTTTCAAGTGATTTTGGTTGCACCTCCTCCACTTTACAAATGATTTTCCTATAATTCTCAATTTTAAGGCAAGTCTATATTTTTGAATGGTTAATGTACTCAAGAGTTACATAAATTATAATTTTATTTCTCTTAGAATTTCTCCTTTAAATCGATCCAAACGAGAGAAAATAATAATCTGACGCAGAAAATTGTGAACTAATTAGGTGTGTTGTGCATCATTTCGATTTTATGTTTAAATCTTAATGTGTGAAATCCCTCTGCTCTGCTCTGACTCCCTTTGTTTGCTTACGATAAAGATAACAAGAATTCAAATATTTAGATAATTTATTATATGTATTATGAATTTAAATTACATAATATTTAGATAATTTATTACATACAGTATATTTTTGAGTTTGAATTACATAAGGGTTGAATGAATAGTGATGAATAATAGTGATGAGTTTTAGTGTTTATTAAATTCAGAAAATGAACAGGTAGGATTAAGAGGCATGAATAATAAAATTGTAAATATGTTTAATTTATTTTTTTATTAATTTTTTGAAAATTATATTATAGGTTTTTTTCCAAATTTCAAAACTGTTTTCCCCATTTATTTTCCCAAAATATTTTTAATACCATGCACTTTAACATATTAACCATGTATTTTAACACACAAATATATGTACTTTTAGCATACTAAACATGCATTTTAACATACTAATGCGTTCACTTTAGCATACTACCACATACATTTTAGCTAAAATGTGCACTTGTAATAGGGTTGAGATCCGGTGAGGATGAGAAGGGAGGAGAGGATGAGGAAGCAAGAGAGCCGTCAGGTGGAAGCAAACAGAGTGCCCAGATCACTTTTCAAAAATTCGCCAAAAATTCGGCACGACCGAATTATTCGCGAAAAAGATGGATTCGCAAATTTGTGTGCATGCCAAAAACACTTTTGTGTGCATGCCAAATACACTACGGTGTGCACGCGATCTTTATTTTTGTGTACATGCATAAATCGTGTGCCTTTAAATAGAAGGAACAAAACATGTGCACATGAAACCCGAATGTGTGCATGCGAATTATACTACCGTGTGCATGTAAAATGCCCTGTTTGTGCATACGAAATGCACTACGCGCTATGTGTGCATGTGAAACAGGCATGTGTGTACATGAAAATAACATATGTGTGCATGCAAAAATGGCTCAAAGCGCGTATGAAATAACATATGTGCATACATATGAAAACCAATGAAAATAACCTACGTGTGCATACGAAATTGACATGTGCGTACACATGAAAATAACGTGTGTGCATGCGGAACAATGTATGTGTTCATACGGACCAAAATGCGCGTACACGTGTTTTTCGCGAGAATTCAGCCGTGCCAAATTATATCTGAATTTTTCTGAATTCTTTCCTTGGTTGATCTGGGCGCTTTATTTCTTGATCCGACAGTCATGGAATGTCCTCACTCCTCTCATAAGCCCTCATCCCCTCCTTATCTTTTTTCCCTTGTAATATACATGTTATACATGCACATTTACATATTAAATATGCATCGTAGCATACTAAATATGCACATTTATATACTATATGTGAGCATCTAATATATATACGTATTTTTTTTTAAATGTGCTTATTTACTAAATGCACTTTAGGTTGTTGTACATGCATTTTGGATGTTTATATTGCACTTCCAAGATAAATTTATAAGAGTTGCAACGCAAAAAAAGTATTGGAAAAATCATATTTCGAAAAAAAGTTGAAAAAAACATACTTTTCGGGAAAAATACTATTATTTTTGAAAAAAGCGGGAAAATATTTTTTCTCAAAAAAAAAATTGAAAAAAAATTCAAAAAAAATTAAAAATAAAAATGTTACCTTATTTACAATTTTGACACTCAATTTCTTTTAATTCTAACTCTCTATTTTCCTTAATTCAATGGTCATCATTACTCCTCATTATACACCATAAATTTATTATACATGTGAACTTCACTCTTAATATTATTTGTAAATCTAGATTATTTATTCTTGTTGTTAGGAGATATTCTCTTTGTAGTTGTTATGATTGTCTTGTATAAATACGTCATTTATCATTAATAACAAACAATGCTATTTATCATATCTTCATATGGTATCAACCTAAACATTCCTACACCAACACAAACAACATCAAAAAAATGGTCCCAACCCTCCTCTTCCTATGGTTGTTGATTTTCTACACAAATGCCTAACCCGTACGAACCCAATCCGCCTTTCACAATGGTTCACCTTTTCAATGTGATTAAGCTTATTTTGACCCAATATTTCACATGGCGAGTACAAAATTGAAGCCACACCTTTGAGGGATATGACATGTTCAAATTTCTCGATCGTTCCCATGTCCTTTGGGCAAAAAAACACTACACAAATGCCAAAACTCAACCAAACCTGGAGCACTTGGTGTTCTTCTCGAGACTCTTTCATCGTCTGTGGCTTCTTTCGTCACGCATGCCACCTATAACCATTATGTTTGGGATCTCCTTAAGCAGATATCTCAAGGACATATCAAACAAGTCAAAGAGAAGCTTCACTCCCTCAAAAAAGTAACTCAATCAATTTTGGACTACATACAAATTATACAATCCATCAAAGTTGATGTTGATCTTCTCGCCTCTCTTGGTTCTCCTGTCAACAACGAAGATCTAGTTTATGTCCTGAAAAGTCTTGACACTACCTAGAAGTTGGTGTTAATGGTATGAACACAAGAGGCACTTCGATCAGCTTTAAAAAAACGTATCCTTATAATTGAGGCTAAAACTTGAACTTGGCCAGTCACAATGCTATTGTTGGATCGAAACCAAGTGTTAGTAACAAAGTAAAGCACTGTTCCTATATAGGGAACGGTACATTTGCACATCGGAATATCACAAATAACAACACAATCACGTAGAGAGGAAAACCACTTCAACCAACTTGTTGATAAGGAAAAACCTCTACCTCTAGGTGTTACCCTAGCAGGATTTCAAAGTATACTTCTTTTATTGATAAACACGAGCTACACAAGTCAAGAAAAGATCCAACGTAAACTAGATTTCCCTACTAGATTACTCTCTAAGCTTAACAACCCATAGCACGTATTACCAACTCACAGCAAACTTGAAACTACGTAAAAGTTACCTCCTTCACCTCAGAAACTTCGCCTATGAAGCTCCTAAAGATCGTAACTCTCCTTGATGTAGGAACGACTCTGTCGTTCCCTTGAGCCAACAACCTTGAAACTCGCCTCTTGAACTCAAAGCTGTGTTCTTGCTCTCCAATGGCTACTTAGAAACCTTCAAAGCTCCTAATGCCGTCTCTCTCTTGGATGCTCCTCTTTCTCTCTTGGAAGTATGTCAAACTAGGTTGATAATGTCTTGTATTTGTATGCCTCCAAAGGATGACGAAAATATAATTTATTTATGGTCTAATCTGATATATTATCCCATAAATAACATTATATCTTTTCATCAAACAACTTCCTAAAATACCACAAACAATATCTTCCAACTTGACATTATCTTGTTTCCATAAATAGATCTTATCTCTCCATGATAATTCCGACCCATTATCTGCAAGATATAATCTCCACTTTCCTTGTATAAACGTCTCCTTGTGCTCCAAGCAAACATTTAAAACCCTAGATACAATATCTCGCGATTTGCCTCTTCGCTGGGAACGTTGACAGCTTTTCTGCTCTGTTTTCCTTGTTCCCTAGAATCTCCATTCCTTCTCTTCTTCTTGAGCTCTGATTCTCTTGTTCCCACTATTCCCTAGGATGACTGATCCATTGGTCACAACCATTGTTCCCTGGAACTTCTCCAAATAACTCGCATGCTTTCTGTTGTTTCCTGAAACAATACTTAAGAACAAACCATCAAATGCATGGTGTTTATCATCATCAAAACACCTAAGGTTCCTTGAGGGAACCTTCTTTCAACATTTTCCCCCTTTTTGATGATGACAAACCCATCTTCAAAAATGCACAATAAAGCGATGTCAAAACAAGAGATATGCACATGCACAATCAACAATCATGGATAAGTCCCCCCTAAGAAATATATCCAGTAACAAACTCTTCAACCTCCTAATCTGAATTCCTTCCACATTTCCCCCCTTTTGATATCATCAAAAAGACCTTGAAAACCTTAAAAGAACGGAACATCAGATTATCACATGAAACATAAATTTCATCAAGAGTTCTCCACTTAAGTTACTACGCATGTAATGAGTGATAAAACATATAATCACAATCATCAAGAAGCAACTTCATCACACATATCAGAAAACGTTACAGAAGAATCAAGAGATAAGGATATTAACTGCTCAGTTCTTTTGAAAGGAGATGTGTTAGACATGCCACGAAGTTCCCTAGTTGAAGACTTTTACCTTCCACACTTGGATTGTTCCATCTTCAAGCAAAACTTCCTTTCATGGCTTCTTTTGTCACATTGTTCTCTTTGGGAACATCTTCTTTCACATCTTCACATTGTTCCTTTTGGAACTTTTCTTCATTCTGATATTTTTTCTTTTCCCCTTTTTTTAAGGAATTTTTTTTCTTCTTCTTTTCATCAGGTAACATTCTGATTTCTTTTTCTTTTTGTTGAGGGAACGGTCCCTCTTCTGCAACTTCAGCCAATCTTCAATGTTCAATGGGTAGTGTTTCCTTTGAATTGAACTTTTACCCAAGCTCTTGGAATCTTCAAGATCCTCAACCGAAACAACCTCATGGCATATCCAACAGATATAAAGGTACATTTGGACTATATATTTTCAGGGTTAAGAAAAATCAACAAAGAAGTCCAAATCAAAATTCGGTAGGCCTTTTGTACCATCCAATGTTTTACCTCAGTTGTGGTCTCAACAAAGAAGGGCTCATAGAGGCAAACATCATTGGACTTAGCTAGGATGGGTCTTTGAAATCAACTATCATGTCGGCTTATGATGAAGGTTCAAAGATCAAGTTGATTTCTTTGGGCCGAAAGAAGAACGTTTTCTAACACCCATGTTGACGTTAAATCATGAATCATGCTATCATACATTCACACACACAAGAATGAATAATAACTCAGAGGATAAAACATCAAAACTAAATCACATAACACATGACAACATAAGGTAACAGTTCCTTCTTAGTTAACTCATCTTCTCTAGCCAATCATCAGAGTACTTATGAAAGTATTCCAAACTAGTCAGTCTAAGAACTTCATTCCTAGATCCATTCCAAGGGATCAACATAAACATGAAGTAAACACAAAGTAAACATGCATGTTTGTGACAAAGATACTTATCTCATTCCTTGGTTCCATGGGACAGTTCCCAATCGCTTTGACCTCACCGTTCCTGGGCATCGTTCCCCCTGAACTGGTTGTCTCGTGTCCTCTGAATTGGGAGTCGTTCATCTTAAGCTTCAATACTTCCTATCAAACCAAAAGTGAGTTCTCAACTCACTGTTCCTATAGGTTGTGAGGGATTAATCTCCATGAAACGCCTCTTCCTAGGCTGTTCCCTCACACCTACCTACAAAACAAGCTAAGTTTTGTTCTTGGGCACCCAAACAAAGTTGGGTTCCCTTGGATTAGTCCTAGCACCAAAAGACTCAACAGTTCCATAATCCATATAGCGAGAATGCACATAAGGATTAGAAAACTTACCTCTCCTGGGTTGTTGCACTCGCTGGGCATTGTTCCTTGATGTAGGAAGTTTGCGATCGTTCTTGAAAGCATAGTGCCCACGTTGTTCCCATCTCCCATAGCTTTGCCTAGGCTTCTGCACAGCAGAAGCCTTTCTTCCTTGAATCCACGTTTCCTTGTGTGGTGTCTTCCTCTCAGGCCTTGGTTGGTGCCGACTTGCACCTTGTGCACTTGATTTTGCCTTAGGAGCAACGTAGCCTAAACCAGCGGTACTGTTCCCAGTGGCTTGCTTAAGCCAAATCTTGTGCGCTTTCGTTCATGCATACCAAGATTGGTTAGTAGAACCATTGTTTTCAAGAAGACTTACCTTAGCCTCCAAATGCTTGTTCCGGTCGTTGACACTCTACAACTTCCTTTGTAGAAGGAACATTTCCTCCTTGTCTTCAGCCTCAACACCTGGTTGTTCCTTAACAAACCGCAGCTCATACAACTTTTTCTCATTCTTAAGGTTAGTTGCAACAAGCTCATCAACCCTAAGTTTCATCTTTTCCAACTCAATTTGGTCAGATGGAAAAGTTCCCTCCTTAGAACTAGCATTCTCCAAGTCTTCTAAAAGTTATAACTTTTCTTTCTCAAGACTCTTCACCTTAGCATGCAGTTCCTTATTCTTAAAACTCAGTTTTCAGCATTAGATTTAATAATAGCACACTTATCACAAGATAAGGAACAACTAGCAGCATCAAGTTGTTCACTCAACTCTTCCTTTTCCCTATAAACTTTCTCAATAAAGACTATCAGGGAACGCTTGCTACAACCCTTCAATTCATTATAAATATCAGAGTTGCTTACCTCATCCTCGAAATCAGAAGCACACTGTTCCTTAGCCACCAAACACAACTTGGTATTTGCCCATGACTCCGGTTCAGATTCAGAATCACTTCCCCATGTGCCAACAAAGGCTTTCTCCTTCCTGGAAGAGTCATCATCATCCTTCGACTCCTTCTTCTAGGGACAGTCCCTAGCAATGTGCCCCTTACCTTGACAATTGTAGCAAACAATGTTAGGATTCTTCTTGAAAGACTTGCCTTGATCCTTGCGATCCTTGTCTTTCTTGTTGAGGAGGCCCCTCATAGCATTCATGATGAGCGCCACTTCCAGGTCCTTGTCCTCCTTGTCCTTCTTGCCCACCTTTACTTGCTTCAACGCTTTGGAAACTTTCAAGGCCATCGTTCCCTTCTAGGGAATTTCATCTTCATAAGATT
Source organism: Rheum nobile (assembly GCA_027886185.1). Lineage (NCBI taxonomy): Eukaryota > Viridiplantae > Streptophyta > Magnoliopsida > Caryophyllales > Polygonaceae > Rheum > Rheum nobile. Next base: position 934,896 of record WOAB01000248.1, on the reverse strand, counting down.
TCAGCTTGTCTTCATGAGAGGTGAGAGATCCTATGAGGTGTTCCAAAGGTAAGGAACTCAGATCCTTGGCTTCTTCAATCGCCGTTACCTTAGGAATCCACTTCTTGGGTAGACTTTGCATCACCTTTCGAACTTGATCTTCAGTGGTGTACACCTTTCCCAAATAAGTTAGCTCATTAACAATAACATTGAAACGAGCAAACATCTCTTTTATGGATTCATCCTTTTCCATTTTAAACAACTCATATTGTTTGACAAGAAGATCTATCTTGTTTTTCTTAACTTCAATGGAACTGTCATGAGTCGCACACAACATGTCCCACATTTTCTTAGCACTTGTGCAAGCCGAAACCCTGCTATACTCACTATCACATAACGCATGGATAAACAGTTTCATAGCCTTGTGGTTCTTAGAGATCACCTTCTTGTCCTCGTCATCCCAGTCACCCTTTGATTTGGGAACGGTCTCACCTTTATCGTTCTTCATGGAAGGAACAACTGGTCCGTCAACCACGATGTCCCAAAGGTCCAAGTCCTCACATTTGATGAAGATCTCCATCTTTTTCTTCCACCAACCGAATTTCTCTCCTTCGAAGAGAGGAGGACACGTCATTGAGTATCCTTGACTGTTCCCATCGTGGGTACTCATCTTTTCCTGAAAACTAACACAAATCTAGAGCAACCTTGCTCTGATACCAATTGTTGGATCGAAACCAAGTGTTAGTAACAAAGTAAAGCACTGTTCCTATATAGGGAACGATACCTTTTCACATCGGAATATCACAAATAACAATACAATCACGTAGAGAGGAAAACCAAATCAACCAACTTGTTGACAAGGAAAAACCTCTACCTCTAGGTATTACCCTAGCAGGATTTCAAAGTATACTTCTTTTATTGATAAACACGAGCTACACAAGTCAAGCAAAGATCCAACGTAAACTAGATTTCCCTACTAGAATACTCTCTAAGCTTAACAACTCTTAACACATATTACCAACTCACAGCAAACTTGAAACTACGTAAGAGTTACCTTCTTCACCTCAGAAACTTCGCCTATGAAGCTCCTAAAGATCGCAACTCTCCTTGATGTAGGAACGACTCTGTCGTTCCCTTGAGCCAACAGCCTTGAAACTCGCCTCTTGAACTCCAAGCTATGTTCTTGCTCTCCAATGGCTACTTAGAAACCTTCAAAGCTCCTAATGCCGTCTCTCTCTTGGATGCTCCTCTTTCTCTCTTGGAAGCATGTCAAACTAGGTTGATAATGTCTTGTATTTATAGGCCTCCAAAGGATGATGAAAATATAATTTATTTATGGTCTAATCTGATATATTATCCCATAAATAACATTATATCTTTCCATCAAACAACTTCCTAAAATACCACAAACAATATCTTCCAACTTGACATTATCTTGTTTCCATAAATAGATCTTATCTCTCCATGATAATTCCGACCCATTATCTGCAAGATATAATCTCCACTTTCCTTGTATAAACGTCTTCTTGTGCTCCCTGCAAACATTTAAAACCCTAGACGCAATATCTCGCGATTTGTCTCTTCGCTGGGAACGTTGACAGCTTCTCTGCTCTGTTTTCCTTGTTCCCTGGAATCTCCATTCCTTCTTTTACTCTTGAGCTCTGATTCTCTTGTTCCCACTGTTCCCTAGGATGACTGATCCATTGGTTACAACCATTATTCCCTGAAACTTCTCCAAATAACTCACATGCTTTATGTTATTCCCTGAAACAATACTTAAGAACAAACCATCAAATGCATGGTGTTTATCATCATCAAAACACATAAGGTTTCTTGAGGTAACCTTCTTTCAACAACTATATATTTTTCAGGACATCCCACAATGTGCTAGATTCACTGCACACAAAATTATTAGACATACCAAAGTTTTTCTTACTTCAGTTTCTTAATTTAGTTCTGAATAAATTTCGGAAAATAAAACCTCCTCTACTAAAAAAATAATATTTTCTTTTCGCTAAACGGCCGAAGATGGATGTCAACTCTTTTAGATAAAATTGGTCTTGTCACTTGTGAGTTGTGACCAATTCCAATTGCATCAATTTTAGGCCGTTTGTCCCCAATGAAGATTTTTGTGTACAAAGTTAATTAGGACTATGTGCTCTTTGTCTCCTTAATATATTAGCTTTTCCCGACCAAACAATATCTTATACCTTTTACCTTCGTCAAACAAAAAGAAAAGACATCAGGTTCTGTTGGAGCAAGCATTACATGATAATTTTTAAATCTCTTTGAAAATATAATTTACCGTTTTTTAAAAAACGAAAAGAATTACTTGATAACTTATTCTAGATAGGTTGTTATAAAAAATGTATAATCTGATGGGGGGTCATTTAAAAATAGGCGTATTAGCAAAAATACCAGATTTTCAAAGACAATTTGCAAAAAACCCATATTTTGAAAAGTATTGTAAGGATATCATATTTTTGTACTTTTTATGGTATTTTTGTTATTGTTGTGGGTGAAATTAAAATTTTTTTTTTAAATAAAAAAATCAGATAAATTATTAAAAAATTTGAAAAGAAAATTGTAATCCTACTAATCTAACCCTAATCAATCCCAAATCTCACTGTCCTCTGCTTCCCTCTTCACCGAAGGCTGCCATATCGTCCGTTCCGCCGCTGCTGTGCTCCCTCTCCTCCTCGCACCGCCCCACGCCGATCAAATTCCCACCCAATTCTGACCGCCGCAGCTCCACCAACCGCTCCAGCAGCCCCTCGTCTCCCTCCTCTGCTTCTCTCCTCCGCCGCCACTGTTTGATTCCTTCCTGTCCATGGTCGTCGGACGTCCTCCCCTGCGCTCCTCGCCGCCTCCGTCACCGTTGACCTAACATCCGACGACCTCGTCCACCGCCACCACATCCCTTCGATCAACGCAACTCTCTCCATCCGCCAGCTTCCCTCCCTCGGCATCTCCTTCCAGCTTTGACCCACCGCTTCCACCCTCGTCTCCCTCCTACCTACCGTCCCGCTCTCCTCCGCCGCCAGCTTCGTGTTGTACACAATGGAATAGAATCACTGAACTGGTAATGTTGTTTCTACTCAATAATTAATTGGTTTAGTTAATTTATTATTTACGGCCTTCTGATATTCTATTGGTTCATTGTAGGCATTAGAGCTTCAAGGAATCACCAAGAATCACAACAGCAACAAATTTACTAGATGTAGGATAACAATGGAAGTTTTTCTAGTGGAAGTTTTAGTGGCCAAGAACAACGGGGCTCTTTTAAGTAGCTCTTTGGCTGGTCAAACGACAATCCCATGTAGCAAGGGCAATGTTGTTGGGTTTGTGACGCTGCAAGGTTTCTCCGAAGATAGGTCGCGGAGTCTAGGATCTTCCATCGACGTTGAAAAAGAGCTTCAAAGTGGCATAGTTATCGGTTTTCTATGCACAACGCGGGCCGATACAGAGGTGATTCGATGTCGTTCGGAGATGATTTCAAATGATTCAAAAGTCGGATTTAAGTAACTTGAGCATGGCGAAGACGATGGTGTGGTCATATTTTGAATTTAATAAATCGAAAGGTGTTTTCTTGGGGTTGAACAAGGCTTGGTGGTGATGTATATAGGCGATGAACAAGGTGTTTTTCTGATTTTATTTATTTGCAAATGAGAATGCAGGCTGAGATTCTGGAAAGCTCACACTATGATTATTACAACATGAAGATGAGAATGCAGGCTGAGATTGCTGGGTTGTTGGAAAGAATGGAAGCCACCAAGAAACAGTGGTTATAGCTTTGATGTGGGTGGTGATGATTTGTGTTGCCCTGGTGTAGGCTCTGTCGACCAACTTCCTCACCTCTGCATCCACTGCGTCAGCTATTGCCATGGAGTAGTCTTTCTGGGTTGACATCTGCCATTGCAGTCCACACATCATATTATCGATTCATGCCATCTCACATCCAGTTAGCATTCTTTGTTTTCGGTTGATCACTGAGTTCGTGTCATATATGATATTACTAATTATTGAAGTTGTATATATAGAGTTGGTTGATTTGTGTTTCTCTGTCTAACTCCCTTGTTCTTGGAACATTTCCATTTTCTCTGGTGAATGGGTTTGTAGGGGCTAGTTTTTCTTGGGTGGTGGAGCTTCCTTTTCCTAGCTTTAGATTTAGGAAAATGATCAAGTATTTGTATTTTTAACTAGTATCTCTTTTGAATGCATGTCATGCTCAGAGCAAACATACTGAGATTTGCCACAAAGAAGCTGGAGTTGAGCAAATGTTATAATTCAGTTTAGCATGGTTTTAACATGCTTCAAGCTAGTTAGATTGCAGTGATATGTTATTTAGTAGTATGGGTTTATTATCATCTTAACCAACTCACTGGATCATGTATAGGATGCAAGAACTCTCTTTATAGTTGAGATTTTTTTATTTTTCTTTGCTTCTGTTATACCTAATCATCTTCACCTATATTTATTTCCTTGTTAACTCTCTTTATAGTTGAGATAATTTTATTTTTCTTTGCTTCTGTTATACTTAATCATCTTCACCTATATTTATTTCCTTGTTTTTTTCAGTCTGACGAGGAAGGATTTAATTTAAAGTTCACTGGTTATGATCATATTATTGTTTATTAAAAAAATGAATAGTAACCAGCTCGTTTAGTTGGGTCTGTGTGATTTAAGTATTTCTCATTACCAAACCAACCAACGAAGGTTGATTCACTTGGCTAAATCAACCTTCTTATATATTAGACTTTCTTGTACACTCTTCAGTGCCTCAGTATAACTGTGGTCTGATAAAATGAATATTGCTCTGACATTTAAAACCGACTAACATTTAAAACTTCATTTTCATAAATTTGTTACATAACAAAGCATATTGTACTTTGTCAGGCCACATTTGTACGTTGTCAGGTCATTACTCTGTTATATTAACTTTAAATTTGAAACAAACATTCTGTTTAACTTTTCTTTTAAATGTAGAAGTAAGATAAAGCATTAAAATTTCTGAAAAGAAAAGGTAAAAGAAAATCTTAATCCTACTAATCTAACCCTAATTAATCTCAGATCTCACAATCTAGTCTCCATCTTTCTCATCTCCTTCCCTCTTCCTCCGACCTTTGTGACTCGTCCTCCGACCTCGCCGACATTATGTACTTAATCATGCCATATTTATACGAAGTCAGGTCACAAAATTTACAGAAATGAAGTTTCATATATCATAAAACCTTAGGCAAAATTTGAGCAGCTTGGAGATTAGACTGCAGGGAGGCCAGCAGTGGTTTCGAATCCTTTGAGAGCTTCTTAAGCAAACTGTCAACTGACTTCCGAGCATCTTTACAAGATTGAACATTCCCTGGCCAAACTCACCATATCTTACAAAAAACCGACTAACTCGGTTGCATAACAGAGCATTATGTACTTTATCAGGCAATATTTGTACGAAGTCATGTCACATTTATACGAAGTCAGGTCAATACTCTGTTATATCACAGAATTTCAAATGTTATCCGGTTTCAAATTTCAGAGCAATATTCACTTTATCAGGTCACATTTGTACGTAGTCAGGTTATTACTCTGTTATATTAACGAACATTGGTTGGTTTCGTAACTATCAATCGAACCTTGTTTAATGGTGGTTAGTCCCATTTAACAAGTACTAGCTCATTCAAATGCGTTGTTAAGGAAATGTGAAAATGACCCATGTTTCACAACTATCAACTAACATAGTAATGACTTGACTATGTACAAATGTGGTATGACAAAGTGAATATTGCTCTGAACTTTGAAATTGGTTAACATTTGAAATTTTGTGATATAACAGAGCATTGACTTAACTAATTTAAACCAAGTTCTCTCCTGACTAGATTATTAATTTTGTGATATTTCGTGATATGCACAACGTGGGCCGATACGGAGGTGATTCGATGTCGTTCGGAGATGATTTTAAATGATTCAAAACTCGGGTTTAAGTAACTTGACCATGGAGAAGACGATGGTGTGGTCAAATTTTGAATTTAATGAATCGAAAGGTGTTTTTTTTTGTCGAACAAGGCTTGGTGGTGATGTATATAGGCGATGAACAAGGTGTTTCTTCTAATTCTCTTTTCTGCTCCTCTAATGCCTTTATATGAGCAGCAGATTTACTTGTGTGCTCTTCATGAATCTCCCGCAGTGGGTGTAGTTTCTTACTCGGACATTGACAGGTTTAAAGTTAGTTAATATAACAGAGAAATGACCTGACTATGTACAAATGTGACCTGATAAAGTGAATGTTGCTCTGAAATTTGAAATCGATTAACATGTAAAATTTTGTGATATATAACAGACATTGACCTGACTTTGTATAAATGTAGCCTGACATTGTACACATGTAGCCTGACATTGTATAAATGTAGTTGAAATAAACTCATTTATACTGCTATACAACACACAATCAGTAATTTGAATCTAATCAATGATTTTTTTCCTGGACACAAGTGAGAGGCTGGAATTAGGAGGGACCACTCACTCACTCACTCACTAATTAATACACATAATTATCAAGTCTTCATGGGAGAATGTAGTTATGCAACATGCAAAAGAAGGCACAACATGAAGATGATAGATGTACTATAAAAAGCCCACAGGACACAACAATGACAAAACCGTATAGCTAAATGGATAGAAATGCACTTTTTCCTGGTTTCTGAATAGTGCCTGCATGCTTCATCTCATATAAAATGCACATTCAAGTCCGCTCCTCTTATACCCAGTTGCTTACCTAGGAACATAATACATTTCCAGTGACATAATGATCCCTTGGCAATAATTCCATCGTACGTGTGCTTGTGAGAGGGCAAATGATATTGGTCAACTAGTTATGCAGGGGAATCAAGAATTTGAAGGCATAATTAATTAGTTAATCCTGCCTTGTACCAAAAATTGGCACATCTTGGACAATCTGTCATGTTTGACCACCACTTTCCCCTTCATACTTGGTTAATCCCGCCGCTTCTACAACGTTCACTACAAGATTCGAATTTACAATGTGTTAGCAACTCTTCAGTGCCTCGGTATAAATGTGGTCTGATAAAAGGAATATTGCTCTGACATTTAAAACTGACTAACATTTAAAACTTCATTTTCGTAAATTTTGTTACATAACAGAGCATTATGTACTTTGTCAGACCACATTTATACTAAGTCAAGTCACATTTATACGAAGTCAGGTCAATACGCTGTTATATCACAAAATTTCAATTGTTAAACCACAATTCCTACTTGGTTGCTTCCGTAGTAAGAAACATTAACCACCATCAAAAAATCGATTTTGCACTTATGTCGTCCATAGAGACATTGTGGGACTGGTCCCTCTGTAGTTTATCAGGCCACATTTGTACGAAGTCAAGTCACATTTATACGAAGTCAGGTCAATGCTTTGTTATATCAGAAAATACCAAATGTTAGCCAATTTCAAAGTTCAGAGTAATATTCACTTTGTCAAACCACATTTGTACATAGTCAGGTCATTACTCTGTTATATTAACTTTAAATTTGAAACACTTAAATTTACATTTATTAGTTGTGATTCTCGTTGAATTGATAACCACTCAAAATATTTATGAGTTTTGATAAGAGAAATATGCCTTAAACCGCCATTAATCATTTTGTAAGTCCATTGCAAATAATATCAATTTAGGATGGGGCAAAGTCTAGGCAGTATCTGCTCCATAATCATTTTGTAAGTCCACTGCAAATAATATCAGTTTTGTCAAACAAGCAACTAAAGCTTTCAATATGGCTACAAAATCAGGCATGGTATTTCCCCTGGTGCTAAGCAACTAAACTTTTGCATGAAGTTTACATTCTATTGCAATTATATTCAAATTGTGATATGCAAGAATTAGCTAGACTGTCCACCAATATATATTATATATATTGACTTAAGATATGCTTCGACATCTTCACAAAGTGGCAGTCAAATGCTAGTTTAATACTCTAAGCCATTCAGGACAAGTTGAACACAAAGCAAAACCACCAAGGGTAAGCCATTCAGGACAAGCAACAACTTCCTCAATCCCATTGCAATTTTCAAAATCATGCCATGTCAATACAGGCAAATACATTAGATATAAAAAGTAACCGATTAGCAAATAAGGGGAAACCTGCTACTTCATAATTACATATGTTTAGAAAAGAAACCCATATAATAACGGCAAACAACAAGCTTTTTAACACACAAAAAAAAAACAATTGAAACGGTTGTACCACATCATAGCTATATTTAAATCAAACGTTCAAATTCTATTGTCGTAACCGTTATACTATTGTCGTCCCCTGGTGATTCAGCCTTAGTGATGACCCCAACAATTTAATCATTGGCAGTCCAATAGCTACATATTTGAATCAAAGTTTGTACATCACAAAATTAAAAAATTTAAGCAGAAGTTAGAATCTTATCCCACAAGTGAAACGGTTCTATCACATTATAGCTATATTTAATATATAAATTACATTAGCATTACACTTACCTCATCTCTTCCTATATATATATATGATACCTGACCACCCCACTACTCTTCGCTTCGCTGCTCCATCCTTCACACACAAATAACAATCATGAAAGAAACTATATACCACTAAACCAATTAACCGAAGGGTTTAACTCCGACATGTTTGTCGCAAGTGGGTTGCCTTTGACAAGATCAATTACATACATCATCACATGCTTCATTCTATCCGATAACATGGTACGTAAACAAAGCAAGGATATATTTGGTTTAATTTTCTCTCTAATTCAATAAATAACTGAAAGTTACAGACAACTTTATGTTGCCATCTCTAGAGTGACAGATCCACAAGGTTTCAAAATATTTTGGCTGAAGGGGATCAAAATTACTTTAAACACACAAGAAAAATTGTGTTTAAGAAAGCTTTCAACAAGCTCACCACGCAAAATAAGGTAACAAATTTCTCTGTATTTAGATCAACTCATTATCTGTATTTAGATCAACTCATTATAAATGTTTTTTTGTTTGAAGGGGATCAAAATTGCTTTAAACACACAAGGAATATTCTGTTTAAGGAAGCTTTCAGCAAGCTATCACGCAAAATAAGGTAACAAATTTATCTGTATTTAGATCAACACATTATAATTGTTAATATAAATTGATGAAAATTATGTCCTCTACTTATACAGGGGCTGCACGAAATAAAGCAAGTTGACGCAATGCATAAAGCATTAAATCATGTACAATAACGTAAAATTTTCTATATAATTCAGTTATATTGTGTTTATTTTTCTATTTTGCTTTCAACATGGAGTAGTGTTTAATAATCCCATACTCACTACCTTGCTGACATTATGAGGACATGCAAATGTATTATACTCAACATATAGAATCATTTGGACAAGTATATTACTGACTGAAAGGGAAGCAATTTAAACTCATATTTTTAGATACACTTTCTTCTTCCAAAATAATAAGGTAGCCTCTACACATACAATTTTAATTAAGGAACACACTGTTTATCTGAACAGATCATAAAGCAAACTATTTTATGGACTATGTAAGCCCTTCAACTTTTGGTAGCATAAATTCAACTAGTTTCGTATTTTTAGTTCCTTTTTTGTACTAATCGATTTAAGTAGGTGTATTGTTATTTTGGTTAATGATGATTTTTGTTGTTCTATTTTATACATATTTATTTTACACTCATCATGTATATATACTAAATTTGGCCTCATTTTTCTTGGTCTAGAGGAATTAATCAAGGATGGAAGTCGAAATTATTGACATATACTCACTCTCACATATGAAATGTACAAGGAATAAGTTATGAATTATAATTTCGCTAAGAAGAGTAAGAATGTACCAATAAAATAACTAATGTACTTTTATATAAAATGTAACAAGGTTTAAGAATATGCAGAGTCACCAATTATTTCTATTACTTATAAGAATAGGAAGTAATGACTAATATATTTTAATTAAAATGATATTTGTCTAGGAATATGTAAAGTCAATGTGACCAATAAAATGATATATATTCCAAACCAAAAAAATAAAACAATATATTAATGAATATTAATAACTAAAGCATAACAAAAAACATTATTAAAAGGCAATATATTTGTAAGATAAAGACAAAAGTTAGAAATGTGGAGGGTAGTAGAGCATGAAATGAGAGTTGTTGTATGAAGTTTATTACAAATAATCCAGTTCAAGCATATATATACAACATATAATTAGATAGGAATTTCTAAAATATTTCCCAAATATTTTCAAAGGAAAAAAAAAATGCATCCCTACAAAAAACAACTACCGCCTTAATTCAAAATTTAAATTGAACTTCTGACCAAATAAATAAATAAAATTGTACTTCGTACAATCATATCATTTTATACCTAAAATACTTATATTACATTAAATACATATCAAACAATATATCATTTAAGATAAAACATGCAACAACAATCCATATATTACAAATTCACATTTAAACCGCGAACATTTGTGATGAATGCGGATATCATTTGAAAATGAGTAGTTCAGAGAGAATCGAATGAAAGACGGTGATCAACACTATTTTGTAGTGCTTATCTAGGAGTTGTTACTGTTGTTTTGGATGCCATTAGTATGGGTTTAGAGCACAACTGTGGAATATGGAGTTGAGGAGAAGAAGTGTGGATATGGTGGTTTGGAGGAGCTTAAATGAAGATTTATTGAAGATGAGGAGTAGACCACTGGAGGAGACCAAGGAAGATAGAAGGAAGAAGCCACACGAGCGAAGAAGGAGGAGCCGCGACCGCGGATGAGCACGGAGGGCGATCGCGGAGAAGTCGAGAACACGGAGCGAGAAAAGCCATTTTCCGCGACCACGGAAAAATCCTCCAGCGATGCGCCAGGTCGAGAGCGAGGTTGAATTTTCCGCGACCGCGGAAATGCGCGGCAGCGAACCCGGAATCCCACTCCGGAATTTTCACTCGGAGTCCCACTCCGGAATTTTCGTCCGGAGTTTATTTTATTTCTTTTATTTCGGTTAATTTATTTTATTTTCTTTTTAGATTTTATTTCCTATCTTATGGAAATTAGGTTTAGCTAAGTCTATATATTCTTTCTTTAGAACATTAGTTTGGTAAGTTGGGTTCTCCCCAAGTTGAGTGTTCTCTAAGTTGGGTGCTCCCCAAGTTGGGTTCTACCTTTCTTCATCTTTTCCCTTTTCTTAGTTTAGTTCTTTGTTTTGTTTTTTACTAGACAATTGAAGCGTTGGTTTGAATTTGATATTGAGATTATTCCTTTACTCTTTCTATGATTGTTTTAATTCTCTCTCGTGCTTAATCTCATTGATCGTATATCGATTCCCCTTGATTTGTTGATTAGGATATCAAATAGATTGTTAATATTAGTTCCCTCTAGCCTGACAACCTAGAGAAGATTAGTATTATGCCATTGGTTCCCCTTTCTATACAACCTGTTGAGATTGTTATTGATCATACTATTAAGGATTGGAGGAGACTGTTTGAGAATCTTGATCCCTTAGTTTGTGTAGAAAATTAATTGCATGCAATTGTATGACTGTTTGCTATACTTGTATGTACCTATCTATTCCTGAATTCATTGCTGTTGTTAGATTTATCTTGATAGTTTCTTGATTGTTTAATAGTTAGGGTTATCAGGACTAGTTGGACTGGTAACTAATTTAGAACAGGGATTAGGACATCCATGAGGATTGAGAACTAGAGATAATCAATGATTGATCAACCAAACTAAAGGTGAATATTTGTCTTGCCAAGCTTTCTATGTTTGATTTATCGTTTTCTTAGTTAGTTTTATCCAAAACCCCCCTTTGTCTTTGTTATCAATTGGTGAATGATTTTGCAAACAAGATATATAACTTGATTCTCTTTGAGATTCGACCCTTGCTTACCAGACTACATTAGTTAGGTTTTTAAGGATTATTTTGTTTAGGTGTCACGACAACGCCTATCAGACGGTTAAACACAACCAAAGGGAGGAAAGACTCTAGAGATATAGTAATATGGAGAAGACAAAATTGTTTCAAGCACCGACAGAACCGGAAGCGCCCCTTCTTTCAAAGAGAGGAGGACGGGTTATTCACAATGGGATTATACATGAAGAAAGAAATGGCTAAACTCCTATAAATAATGGGATTGTCCACATAAATAGTTAATATGATCCACAAAACATACAACTTCACAAATTTGTGAATCGGTTCCCATCACTGAAACCAAAAAATAATTATCTCTTAGTCCTACTGCTTCCTCATCTTGGATCACTCTCATCATTTGTGCAAGAAGTTCCCGTCAATTTCGGTTCCTCATAACTGCTGGTATTAAAGCTGTCATCTTGATACAAGCTGCTAAACATTCAAATAAAGAGTTGCTTATAACATGTAATGGAGACAATCAATAGAAAGCATGAAATTGAGAGAAACTTTAAATGACATAGCATATACTCATAAATCATAATTAATCTGTAAACATGTATGACAAACAACACAACACTGAGGTCTAACAAACACACGAGTGCCATTTCAGAATTTACATTACACAAAACAAAAGACCAAAAGGTTAAAATAACCATTTTAATAGGCTTTCACCAAAATAGTGCTATATGCTAATCTGAGAGTCAATCCAGACAATGCCCATAAGATCGTTACCTATATTCTCTTGCAAGACTAGTCCGAAAAGGAGATGATACGCTTAGCGTTTGGACCTGGAAATCTCATCCACTCCATTGTTACTAGAGCTAAAGTTGAGCTTGGACTTTCATCGAACACTTCGTCTGCAGTTCACAATCCTTCCTCCCCTTCTGCCCTGCTGACTGTAAAAATGTTACCAGTGACACCATCTGTAGGCTCAATTACATACTGATCTAGGAGCTCCCACAGTTGGATGAGGTTGGTTAATTAAGTTATTATTTGAACGATTAATGGGCTAGATTATTGCTGATTGAATGTTAACATACTGGGATGCAAATTAATCTGTCATATTGACGATCTGAACCATTGTTACTAAAGCAGACTCCCTAAGAACATGACGAGGCTCTGGCTCGGCACCTTCGACACCGCAGAGGAAGCCGCCATGGCTTACGACAAGGCGGCGTATAAGCTCCGGGGAGGCTTCGCCAGACTCAATTTCCCGAATCTCAAGCACGACGGAGATATGGTCGGCGATTACAAGCCCCTCCACTCCTTTGTTCACGCCTAGCTCGAAGCCATCTGCCAGAACCTCGACAAATCCAACAAACACCCTCCCCTCAAGGTCGAGCCACCGAAATCGGAGACCGGATCTCCGGCGATGGATGTTTCAGACTCCGATCTGCTGGTTTCGAAATCGGAGAACTCCTTGTCCCCTGTTTTGTCGGATGAGGAGTCTTGTTCCGGTTCAGGCGGATCCTGCTTCCCGGAGCCGGAGATCCCGTTCTTTGATTTCGGGGAGACGGTGTGTGATGAATCGGAGATCTTCTCTCTTGACAAATTCCCTTCGGTTGAGATCGATTGGGCTGCTCTGTAAAGTTGATTGTCAATTTCTTGTTGTTCTTGTGTTAAACAAATCTAGGATTTTTTTTCCCTTTTCATTTAGAACCTCTTGCAAATGGGGTTTTTGACATTTGCAGAGGATTTCAGAATTAAACGAGGTTATTAATTCATAAGTGTAATTATGACTTTTTAAAAGTAGAATTTTTTATCAAAAGAAAAAGTAAAAATAAATATGAATTTATCTTTTTTTTAAAAATAAAATTCTTCAGCTTTATGACATTTTTGCTATACTTTTTAAATTTTGATATTTTTGCAAACGGCTCTTCAAAATTTGATATTTCTTGTAATTAAGCCTTAAAAATATATCAATCAGACAACCTGCCGGAATGTGGATGTGGTTATTCCTGGACCGGATGCAGTTTTGAATTTTGTTCCTTACAAAACTGCAAGCAACGTTTTAGTCTTACTTCAGCTGGAAGGGACATAAGTCGTATATATTATGATTCGATCAATTCTTTGTTATTGGACTTTTTTTTGTTTCCTTGCAAATAGAACAAATCCAGATCGATGTCATACATTATTTGGTCAAGTAATACTGCAATAGGAGAAAATTTATTTTATAATATATGCAAATATTGGAAATTGAATGAGTACTTTTGACTAATTTTGGGTTAACTGTAGCACCCGTGATCAAACTCTCTTGTCCCACTGAAATTATTGTGTTAATTCCAGATGGGTAACTACTAAATTATATGAAAAACAAATTCTATATTTTTTATTAGTACGTAAATCATTTCAGATCTAGATGATTATACATCTGATCGATATAACTCAACTTTTGAGAGTAACATGTATTTTACGTTCCGGTGGAGTTATATGAAAATTTTATATGGATATATAATATATTTCCAAAATTTTATTATAGAGTGAACCCTGTATAGAAGTTAATATTTGACAAAGGATGCGAATCCGGTAAAAAAGATATTTAGGTGAGAACGTGAGAATACGCACATACATGTAAAAATTCATACACATCTAAATTTTATATGTATGTGCATGCGTTTTCACATATACATAGTCACATATATAGTCAAAAATATATGCACATACAAACAAAAATCCATGCACATCTTGAGATATGTATGAACTTTTGCTTATGTGCATGAGTTTTACTTACACATAGTAAAAAATATATGCACATACAAGAAAAAATCCATGCACATATTGTAATGTGTATCAATTTTTGCATGTATGTGCATAAATTTTCACTTATACATAATAACAAATTTATGCACATGCAGGCAAAAATCCATGCACATCTTGAGGTGTATATGAATTTTTGCTTGTATGTACATGAGTTTCCACCTACCAAAGTCATGCATATATAGTCATAAATTCATGCACATCCGGCATTCTCACGTTTTCACCTAAGCATCCATTCTCACATGAATCTTTTGCTTTAATTGGCAAATTGTAGATATGATTTTATAAAACGGTCTTTTTTTATCTATGTTTATCGTTTTCGAAACTGTTACGCTAAAAAATATTTTAAATCCTATAAAAACTTTATTTTTTTAAAAAATAAATAGGATCCAATAAAATCTTTCCAAAACAAGGTTTTTGGAGTGTAAGTTAGAAAAACCGTTTATGAAAATCTATTGATAGTGTTTTCTTGAACATTACCAAGATTCAACTCCTATCAAAATGTATTGCATTCTCTTACTAAGAAACACATTAGAAACTCAAAATTTGTCCTTAGAATCGGAATTGGTGGATGTTATGGCCTAACTTTACTAGGGTTAGTTTTTAACGTTTTCGTTGCTCTATAATTATTCTAACTCATTTTTTTTATTTTATGAGATAAATATTTGAACGTAATGAGTTGTTCAGATGTTTGTATAAATTATCAAGATTAAAAGCTAGCAAGATGTAATAAATTAATTGATTAAATTAATTTTACATTTTTCAGTTATACAAATAATCTATGAATTTTTCTCTATCTTATAACTATTTTTGTTCTTATATAACATATCAACATATTTAAACTTTTACATGTTTATTATATATGTAACTGTTATTGTGATATACACAAGTCATAAATTTAAGTTATTGTATTTTGTTTGCTCCATGGTTCTGATTATAATTCAATACGATGTTAAGGTTTGTGTTTTTTTTTTAAATTATATTAAATTTTATCTTAATAAAGAATACTATAAACATTTTTTATTATAAAACCGTGTTTAAATTTTCAAATTGTAAAATTAAGTTAATTTATATATTTTACTACATTTATATTTTATTTGTTTCATTGGTGTAATATACTATTGACTGTAAGGTGTATGTTTTTTAACTATATAATACTATTGTATTAATAAGAAAAATTATCTCTCTTATCGGATAATTGAGAAGCCAAGTGTACACAAAAGAATGAGTCACTTGGGCAATTCTAAAATTGACATTTGACTTCTTCTATAATTGACACTTGTGAGTTTTTTTTTTTGGTAATTTTGTTTTAGGCTCCATTTGGAAAAGCTTTTTTGAGATTGAGGGAGCTTGATTTTATTAATTTGTAATATTCTTGATGAGTGTTCGGTAAAAAATATCAATCTAGCTCAAGGAATTTGTAATAGATTAATATAACTTAATTTTGTCATTTTTGTAATGTGCCCCAAAGATTGTTGAAGATTAACATATGAATTGTACTTTTCATCCATTTCAGATTGTAATAACGAACACCAATTATATATTATAAAATAATTAAGCTTATAAATTCTGTTCCAACTCCAACTAATCATCCAACTTCAGTTTCAATTCCAACTACTCTCATTTTTCCACAATGTAATGTCCCCTTTATGTCTCTTTGCAAACATAACTTCACATTATATTTTGAAATCGATTTTTCATGTCTCCGATCAGTTAGGGAACAAGGTTACATTGATTTCTTATAGATTTTTGTATTTCTCTCATTCCATTCAATCAGTTCACTACATTTATTTCAGTTACACTAATATTTGTTTACTTAATAAACATTAAAATTTTATATGTCATTAACTAACTATTTTATGTCAATATCCTTGTTTCGTATACACCCGTGAAAATACTATTTTATGCTCAACGTGTATAAGATATGTGGAAAATTACACTAGTTTACATATAAATTTTGGTCTAAAATTTTCAAGGACATACATTGATAAAAACAAGTCATTTTCAATCTTATGATTTCAAATCGAGATAAGTCGGGTATAGATTTGTTTGAATTGGTTTATAGATCAAATTTAATTTTGTTTGATTGACGTGTTCAATTAAACTTGTGCTAAATTGAATTATTCTGAATAGGAATATGGCCAAATTTGTTATATGGAGTAAGAGATTGTCAGTTTCATATGTTAAGTTTTCGACTATTCCTAATAAATATGAAATTGTTGATGGACGTCGATATTGGTACATAGAAAAAAGGAATTCATAGTAAAAATACACGTGTAATGAATAATAATATTATTTAATATTAATTGTACCTCTTCTTTCGAAATCTTCTGGTTCCGCCACTGTCGGTAGCCCAAGTGCTAGATAGTGACAAACATATGCAGAGCTTCACAAGTAAATGATGGCATGATCACAATTCCCTCGTCAATATTATTAATTAATTGGCTAAAGAAACTTCATTTTTAGCCAGCCACATACTATTAATTTATAATAATAAGCAAGAACAAAGAAATACGAAGCTAGGCGAGGGCCACAATTACATATATAAAGACAAGTTTGCCAATT
This sequence comes from Rheum nobile, assembly GCA_027886185.1. Classification (NCBI taxonomy): domain Eukaryota; kingdom Viridiplantae; phylum Streptophyta; class Magnoliopsida; order Caryophyllales; family Polygonaceae; genus Rheum; species Rheum nobile. The sequence continues at coordinate 917,658 of WOAB01000248.1, read as the reverse complement.
AAATTGCGCCCGAGAACCTGCTTTATGCTTACACATAGATTTGGCAATCGGGTCGGGCGGGTCGGGTTTTGATTAACCGGATTTCGGTTAAAACGGATTCTGGTCAATCGGGTCGTTAACAATTACGGGTTGATTGGGTCGGGTCATGCCGGGTTTGGTGTCGGTACGGGTCGACCCAACGGGTCCAAAGTGTCAGTTTTTTTAATGATTTTTTACAATAACTTTTATAATAAAATCATAATTTTAATAATAAAATAATATTTTTGATAATAAAATAATTTTTTTATTAATAAAATAATATTTTTAATAATAAAATAATAATAACATAATCAATATTATATCACTATTTAGTAAAAAGTAGTATAATATTCATTATAAATGAGGTAATACATATGATTGAGTCGGATCGGTTAACCCAACGAGTCGGTCATATCAAGCCCAGAATTTTTTGAGTCATCGGATTCGAGTCTTATTTGACCCATTGATTTTCGGATTGGATCGCAACCTAAAAACTATTAGACGAGTCGGATTGGGTTGATCGGGTCGGGTCATGTTTTACGAGGTCTACTTACACATGATATTATTACTGTACAGCATTTGACAATTACCTTTACATGAATCCTGCAGGACAATAGTACGTCCATCATTTCTTTCTTCTTAAATTCACAAAATGACAAACCATGAACCCACTTTCATATAATGATATTCTCCGATCTTCATCTACATCCATGCAATTATATATGCAAATGCAAATATATACATGAAGCCCATGTTCACACACATGCTTCAGATTCACACTTCCAATAATGCATGTAATTCTTTCGGTTAATATTAATATTTCCTCCGATCCCATGCACCCTATAAATACCCCATCCCCTCTTCCAAATCTATTCACATCAACAAAACATTCCCTTTCTAAACAATCCTCTATTAAGATCGAGCTAGCTCTTCTTTAACAAGCTAAAACCAATGGCTTCCAACAAGGGCTCTTCGGCTGCTCTCTTCTTCATGCTCAACCTCCTCTTCTTCACCCTAGTCGTCTCTGGATGCGACACTTGTCCCGGCACAAAACCGAAGCCAAAGCCAAAGCCAAGCCCCGGCTCAGGCACGTCTTCCGGGACATGCCCCATAGACGCCTTGAAGCTCGGGGTTTGTGCAAACGTGCTGACTGGGCTTCTTAACCTCAAACTTGGACAGCCGCCCAAGGAGCCATGCTGCAGCCTCATTGGAGGCCTTGTTGATCTTGAGGCCGCCGTCTGCCTCTGCACCGCCATCAAGGCTAACATTCTCGGAATTAACCTTAACGTTCCCGTTTCGCTCAGCCTTCTCCTTAACTACTGTGGCTACAAGGTCCCTCGTGGCTTCCAGTGTGCTTAAGCTTCATCATCTTGGATTTGTTTTCTCATTCATAATCATATGTCGTGCAGTGATTTCATGTTTGGATTCCATACTTGCTTGTGTTCGATCTTGTTTTATGTTTGCTTTTATCGTTACTAGAGTGGCTGCTGATCCATGTTTTACTAGCTATAAATTTGTTTTCATGTACTAAATAATATTATATGTACTATGTATTCAAAATTATTATTCCATCTCTAACCCTGAGATGATCAATAATACTGAATAATATATCACTGCATTACTCTGTTACATCTATCTATCTATTATGTATATTAAAGCTCATTTTTTTGATCTACTAGAGTGTTTTTAGGTCAAAGTTGTTGAGATTTTAATTTTTCTTTCTTTATTTACTTATTATTATATTAAATAATCAACAAAATATAAATTAACAAAAATACCTTAACAAGATTTGCACCAACAAATACCAATCTTTATAATTGTTACTTCTTTACATGAATACAAATTATTTTTGTCAAAAATATGTCCTGGATATAAAACTGAAAACTCACAAGGTTATCAAACAAACCCATAGCGTTTCACTCAACATATCCAATATTAATTTATGAAAATAAATTTACTTAACTCAAAAGTCTACTTTATTTTTCTGGGCATCTTGGTTGTCAATTTACTAAAATTTTATTACTTTAATATTATAACAATGTAAATGAGCCACTTTAAAACTACTTTTTGGTAGAATAAAAGATGAAATCAATACACAAAGTAATTAAAAAAATTTAATCAGTTAATATGTGTTATATGTAACTTTATATATTGTATGGATTGATTTGTACATATCCATAACACTATGCTTTTTGGGGTATATTTTCACACAATATCTTACAAAATCGCTAACAAGTACTAAATTATAAGTAATAATTATTCTTTTTTTTTCTTTTTGTCAAAAAATAAATTTGGGTTATTTTAATTTGTTGTTTTTTTATAATATTCCAAACAGTACAATATAGATTTGGAGAAATAATGATTTAAAAAAAAATATTAATGATAACATATTATGTTTTTTATTTTATTTAAATTGTATGTATTAATTAAGTATATAATTCAGTATAATCTATCTATTTGTATATATTAAACCTATCACTTGTTAAACCATCAGAGCATTTTTAGGCCTATGTTGTTAAGGTGTTATTATTTGTTGTTTGAATTTTTAATTAATTAATTTATTAAATAATCAATAGAATTTAAATTAACAAAGAGATCTTACCAAGATTTGCACAAAAAATACAAATCTTAACAATTGTAAGTTCTTCACGACATGAATACAAATTATATTTTTTTTCAGTTTGAGCAAAAGATATAATATGATTTATTTCATTTCTCTAACATTATTAAATATTTAACGCTTTAATATTTTTAGGCACTAATTACCATATTTATAAGTAAATTACTTTTTGAAATGAGTTTGTAAAGTTCATATAACTGAACATAAATAATTCAATAAATTGTAAAAGTTGTTCAATTCGATTAGATTTTTGATATATATGACCATGTATCAACGAAATAATTTTAACCACTTTTTCTATTTTATGATTGATTCTTTTTGCATTTTCATACTTAATTGTGGTTTGGAAAGTGATTATTGTTTCTTTTTACACATCAATAGAATAACCTAAGCTATTCTTGATTCAAAAAAATATTCAAAAAATAAGATAAATATAATCTAATTGTAATTTTTTATAAGCATGTGACTTTTAATTCTTTTGTATATATTTAACTCTTTGTTTATGTAAATATTTCTAAAACGATTTAGAACATAAGTTAATTTTTTTTTGAAAAACATTGTGTGAGATATTGTATATTTGAAGATTTTAATCTAAGACATATATTAGATAGATCGTTTATAAATATGACATAAGTATGATCCGTATAAAGATGTAATTTCATGTCAAAGAAGGATCCAACATAGTAATTAAGTCATATATAGTTGCAAATACATCGTAACCACCTATCTTAATATTTTAGAACTTAATTCATATTTGATATTTTAATTTACATTGAGTAACGAAATCTAATTTGTTGAAGTTGCATTAGAACAATCTATTTATACATAATACTATTTAATTAGTTTATAAACCAAAATCTTATATAATTATATGTTTTATTTTTGAACATTGGTTCCTGAATTTATTTTGAACTAGATATCATATTATTTGATAAATGATTTGTTTTCTTTATTTTTTTAGATTTTTGTTGCTATTGTTTAGAAGTTATAAATCACAACGATTCGTAAATATATGTTTAGTAAATGCTCTTTGATTAAGATCTTAACTTAAATAAATATCAATATGAAAACTAAGATTTAATATTTTTTATTTTCTTATGGCATCCAATACATATGTATCTTTGTATTACTATGTTCAAATACACTTAAGAGTGTCGATTTATTCTACTATTGTTCTCCATGCATGTTTCCATTTTTTTCATGTTTTAGATTTTCTTCAACACTTTGTCAATAATTATCTGTATTGTATCCTAATCAATTTCAATTTCTAAATTTTCATTTAAAAAAGTTCATGCAAGTAAAATTTGATAAATTTAGTCATAATATTATAAATAATCATTCATATTTTACAATTATTAGGAGGTGCTTTTAATTATACATACATAAATATATGAGTTCCAAACAACTGTGCATGACACGTGTATTGCACTAGTATATATTAAAGCTCACTCTAACCCTGAGATGATCAATAATTTAACAAAATATACATCATAATTCTAAACCAAATATCATCATATAGATATTGTAAATTTGAATTATTATTTCTAATTCAAACTTATGTAAATTCCCTTTGTTGGCGCAACCAAACTTACATAATTTTAGCATATCTAATTTAAAATTGAACTTGACATTCACAGGTGAGGCCATGTATAGATATTTTATGATTGAGCTTATGATGATTGGCTTTCGTAATGTTAACTAACCTTTGCTCACCTATTAACATGAACTGCCAAGTTCGAACAAACAAATCACAATAACAATGTTTTGAGATTGTCAACTATGAATTTCCACTAAAACTTACATATATGTTAACATCTAATCCACCAATTATTTTCAGTATAAAGTTCATATATATACATCTCATTAATTTGTGAGATTTTTTTGATAATAAATAGGTGATTCATTTATAGATAAAGTGAAAGAAATTATAACTAAGACCGCCCTGTGTGTTATATTATTTCTTCTTCAATCGATCTATTCTGCAATCAACGACATTCTTTAATATTTTCCCTCCATTTACAATATGTATTTTAATATCTTATGTTGATAAATACTATTTTTTCTTGAGTATTAGGAGACATAAAATAATAAGAGGAAAAATACACATATCATATTTATGTCATAAAACCCTCATTTTCACATTTTTTCTTTTATTTATAAAATAAATACATTATTGTTTTGCATGTAAGGCTCCTTCTCCATTAAAATATCTCGGTATTTTATATGGTTGACAAGAACAAGCTCATATTTTGGTGGTGGTGTACGGTTTTGATAAAACCATTTTTGTAATGATGGCTAGAATTGCGTCTCAACCGGTAGACTCCACTCTCCCCAAGGCTAACTATTATTGTGATTGTGGATTTGTTTTGTTATTAATGATTTTGTTTCATATATACTTTGTTAGCTTTGAAAACACTAGATTTAATTTAAGGTTTTTTTCGCCTGATAACCTTGAGGTATTGAAAAATTCGCGAGGTACCCCACTCTTTAACATATTTCGTGTGGTAACCATCATGTTTGATTTCTTTTCACAATATACCCAAAATCGTTAATTTCAACCTTTAAACCTTAAGTTTTTAAAAAATCAAAATTGAATAAAAAGAGAACGCCATCGTAGCCCCTTCTTTGTGTTCGCTCTCCTCTGGAGGAGGCCATTGGAACTCCTTTGTGTTCGTTCTCCACTCGATGACGCTGGCGGCCTCATCTCCTGTTATACTTTTGTTCTCCTGAAGTTGACGACGACCGTTGGCTCTTCTTCCGTTCTCCCTTCGATAATGCCGATGGTCTCACCTCCCTTCCTTCTCCTCTGAACAAATAATTGCATCGAGTATGTATATCGAATTTTGGTACTTCAAAATTTAGGGCTTATAGATTTTGTTAGCAATTTAGATTTAGGGTTTTGATTTAGGAATTTAGGGAATGGATTTAGTAATTTAGGGATTGGATTTTGGGCATTTAACTGGAAATTTTTCTAGCTTCCTCTTGGAGCGTCTTGTATTGTGTGTTCATGAGTTCATCCCAATAATTGTCTAGTTGTTCTGTATGACGACGGTTGTTGTTATGTAAGCAATCTAATATCAAAAACCTATTGAATTTATAATACCCAATATATATGTTCATCCGAATACAAATAAGACAAACTTCAGAGTGTATAAGCTATATAATAAGTCGTTTGTTGTGCAGTCATGGCAAACAGTACATGTAGTTTATGCTGAGTATCATACTATTTAACATATAGATGTGCTATTCAGTACAATGTAATGCTATTAAGAAGAATATATACAAAAAATATTTGTGGTAGTGCTTATCACTAATACATATAATTGATAACCTGATGCCATAGTTACAAACCCTATAATTGATGACTTGATACAGATAATTGATGTTTCATTTGTCCATCAAATTTTTGCTCCAAGTTTAAAATACTTCACGAAGTCTTTAGGCATAGAATGCATAAAGTGGAATAATAAATAAAGTATGTTATCCTTAGATTTAAGACATCCAATGCATACTATTAACCAATGAGTTATTATGTCCTCACTTGTTTTCTCTATTGATTGTCTTGAAGTCATTCTAGAAAATAAATAAATTAAATTCTCAGTTCTCTTGTTCGATTGCTATTTTCTCTTCAATAGGGATTATTTTTCTTTGTTATGTTCTAGGATGGCAGCTGAATGTGATCGTGATGCTTTGTTGAAGATGGTGGTGGATAACAATTAACAAAGAAGATGGATGTATTGGTTGTCGAACACTTTTTGTTGATATGATCTAAATATGCTTTTTCATAAGATCTCTTGTTTTGTGTCATTAATGCCTTCTGCCTTTAGATGTTAAGGCTCATAGTAATGCATTTTTTTCTTGCTTATACAGATAAGTTTAAAACAGACTCACTGAAAATTGCAATGATAACATTGAGTTATAAAATCCTCTCTCAAGACAAGGAGCATTTTGCTCAATTGGTTGTCGATGCTGTCATCATTTTAGATGCAACTTGCAATTAGGTTCTTTGTTTTTTGAACTGCTGATTATTCTATATGCATGGTTTATGTTACATTGTTGAGATTGGACCAATTTAGTGTCTAAATAGTATAGGTATACACAGTCATGAGTTGTTCAAAGTTTTGAGTATTTTTCAAGTTAGATAGTCTAAACGTAACTATAACCTCAGGGAGAATAGTTTATTATTATCTTGCATAATTGAATTCATATAAAATGCTCCCATAACTGGATATACCTCTACTATTATTGTAACTTTTGAATTTTATCTAAGATTTCTAGCCTATTTGCTCAATTGGTAGAGCGATGTGTATATACACACAAGTGTGGGTTCAAATCTCACATAAGCTACAACATTTTCTACTTGCCCCTTGTGTTGATGTGTGTCTTCATTATATTAATCTTCCATGACATTGTAAAGCTTTTTCCTCACAAACCACACTAACGTAGTTTTACAAACAAGAGCAATGAAATATCTACATAGCCTTATGTGAGATTTGAACCCACATCTTTGTGTGTATAAACACAATGCTCTACCATTTGAGCTAATAGGCTATATATAAGATTATATATAATGTTATATAATTTAAGCTAAGATTATAAGGTTTATTGCTCCCTTAATAAACCATGTTTGTTTTGCAAACTGTTTATGATGATCTTGCATTGTAGATATATATTGCAGTCATGGCAGATTCCAAGGTTGTGGATATACTTTAAAGAACACATTGATGGTTAAAGTCCTCTCTAACATTCCTGGAAAAGATGCGAAAGCTTGTATGAGTGGCTAGCGAATAAATAATGCGTTCATAAATCTCATCAGTGTAGAATAGGCAATAAATTATGATTCCGTTTATCACTAAAGATATATATCTAAGAGGCAATGTTTAATATGAATACCAGAAGCCTTGAAACAATTTGAGCAATCTTTTCAAGTATCTCCCTTGGGTAAATACATTTAGTAGGGTTTAATGGCAAACAAAGAATGAGCAACCTTGATTTGGTAGTGAGTGTGGATTCAAAAACCTCTGGGTCTAAGAGAAAGTAATCTGATATAGGTGTAGAAACATCACAAGAGTCACATCTGATATAGGTGTAGGAGCAACCCTAAACCCTAAGTTGTTGCAGAAGCCTAAAATGCATGTAAGGAGAAACAAAATCATGAACTAATATTATCGCAACAAAATAATGGACTTTAAAAAGCATTATACCAGTTTTTCGTCCTTAAGCATTGATGAAAACATCATCAAAAGTATATGGAGTTTTATAATCATTCTAACGCATGAACTGATCTACGTGCTATTTATCAAATTAAAGATAGATTTACAGATTACCAACTTCTTAGGTGTATGAGTTAAGTCTCTCATTAGAACTATTGTAGGCCCTAGAAACAAAAGTTTATTACATGCATTGCCTACAAAATTTGGTTGGCTTAGTATAGAAAAAAACATACCCCACATTGCGTTATGCCTAAGGCCATCCAGTCTAACCAAACTACTAAATTTGACACAAAGTCACAAAGACATGTCATATTGTTGTCAGTGTTCAATGTATATCTTACCATTACTACTGACACAAAGTCACAAACAAACGAAGCTACATTCATGCAGCATGGCTATTTGGACAAATCAATTATTCTCTCTCATCATTCATAACAGTTCCATAACATTGACTTTTGTATAACACGATAGAAGAAACTCCAACTAAAACTTATCTTACACATATTTTACCTATATCATATAATGTTCAATTGTTTCAAAACACATATGTTAACCATAAACAAGGTCAAATGTTCTACCAAAATCAATAATCCCCTCACACGTTCAACCCTAACCCCTCACCGATATGGCATTATTGATACATTAGTTCTGATCAACCTAATATAGCACCTTACTCGCTCATAAACTTTTTTCAACACTAAGAAAACATCAAGCAATTGGTACTACATATATAGAATTTCAGTTTATGGGTAAAAAATACCCCTCTAGGCATTCCCAAATGGTAAGAATCAAAATCATGCATTGAAATCCACAAAACCCCAAAACCCTTCAACCCCCTTAAATTCCTTTAATGGATTGAACTACAAACTTGAAGAGGCAGTTTAACGTTGGGATGGCGAAGGAGAGCTTGACTTCTTTCAGAGGAACATGTCGAAGAAGATGGAGGCCGACATTAAGTAAGCTCTTCTCTGTATTCGTGATTGCTTCTTAGATTGATTAGAACTATATTCTTAGAAGTGATTAAGGATATAACTGTGTGAAGTCTTAATCATTATTTATAATCGAATCATTAATAAAAGATGTAGACTTGTTCTAATCTTTTCCAAGGGAAAGGATGTGGGTTTTATATTGAATAACTAGTTGGTTGTCAAATGTTCCCACTTTAAGGAACTATTTGTTTAAATCGGTTTTCTATTCCATTACATAAGGAACTGATCTCTCTAAAGATTCATTTCCCTTTGTTACTAACACACCTATGATCCTACAAACTTCAAACAAATCTCATGTAAGATGCTATAAGCTAGCACTAGTACAAAATTTCTCATAGATAGAACTAAAATTAGGGTGCTAATAAAAAGCGATGTAAGAAATAAAAATGCTTAGTGGTTTTTTCATAAAATCGCTAAGACTTATTTTGTTATTATTTAAAATTATCCTTATCTTAGTGCTCTTTTCAAAAAAAGCACTGAGTTATAATACGCAGTTACCGCAATGTTTTTTTACAACTTATTGTGGTTTTTCCTTGTTAGTGCAATAAAAGATTTCACCCTTTTATATTTGATTTCTGAGATAGTGATACGAAATCCCGCCTAGAAACTCAGTGAAGAGCTTGAAGATAGGTGATCCAGACATAGAAGTCACCTGCAAGGAAGAAGAGGCAAATCGAAGATGGTGGAAGCAAGTAACAAAATGAGAGAAAATGGGTTTTGTAAGATTCCGTGTATATTGATGATCCTTTGAAAAAGCATAACAAAATTACATATAGGCAATGATGATGAACAATGTAAACCTTTTTTTAAAACCCTGAAGCGATTTATATTTATAATAGCTAGACCGACATATATAAACCAGGTTTAATAACATAAACATGTAACAATACTCCCTCCTTTAGAATATCCTTGTCCTAAATGATCAAATTTAGGGTAGCGCGCGATGAAGTTGATCAGCGCTACTTTGTAGGATTTAACTAGGAGTTGTTATCGGTATTTTGGGTACCATTTGGAGATGTTTAGAGCATATTGTGGAGATCGGAGTTGAGGAGTAGAAGTGCAGATATGGTGGTTTGGAGAAGCGTAAAAGAAGACATTAAGAAGATGAGAAGAAAACCACTTGAGAAGACCGAAGAGAGGACGGAGTTCAGAAGAGAAGAGGAGCAACAAAGTCAAAACTGCGATCGTGGGGCTGAGGCCGCAGTCGCGAACATCTACGAAAGACGGAAGAAGCAGAATGCGAAGTTCCGCGATTGTGGAAGTCCATTACACGCGGTCGCGGAAAAGCCGAGAGCAAAGGAGTCAGAAAAGGAATTTTCCGCGACCGCGGAAATTCTTCCGCGGTCGCGGAAATATGCATCAGGCGCGCGGCGGTTTCATCCGAAGTTTACTTTTATTTTATTTTCCGTTTTTCTTTTAATTCTTTATTCCGGTTTCTTTATTTTATTTCCTTTTAAGATTATATTTGTTATCTTTTTAGCATTAGGTTTTGGGTTAGGTTATTTAACCTAGTTTCCCTAGCAGCCACTTTCATTATCTAGTTTATCTCAGTTTTTACATTCAGTATTGTTTTCCCTTCAAGACTATGAAGAACTAAGCACCCTTTGCTTAGTCCGACAATTGAAGCCTTCATTTGATTCATGATTGTGAGGTTATAACTCTATTTCCTATTCCTTTGGATTATATCTTTTCTCTTGAGCTTATTCCTATTGATTCTTATTGATTTGACTAGATTGATCACCTAGTTGATATTAGTAATTGTCTATTGCTAGGGTTTGGAAATTTCGGGTTGAGATTCCTTATCTTTTGTAGCATCCATGATATTCTAGGACTGGTAGGACTAGTTTATTATGAAAGAGAATTGATTATGTGTTAAATGCTGTGAAAAATTGGTGTTGCATGTATCCTGGTTAATTCCTATGTGTCTTGCTGCTATTGTTCTAAATCTTGATGGTTTCTTGTGCGTTCCATAGTTAGAGTTACCTGGACTGGTAGGACTGGTAACTATTTCAGAATAGGGACAAGAATAATCAAAGGAAGGAATATAGATAACCTAGGACCAATCAATCGAATGAATGGTGGATATTGGTTTGGCTAAGTGTTTTTTCCAATTTGATTACAAACCTTTGCTTTTGTTTCCTTTGTTTACTTACTTACAAACAACCAACCAAAACCCCCCTTTGTTACTATTGCATGCAAACTTACATTAAGAAAGACAACTCCTCCCTGTGGACCATAAGATAGGTCCACACCAACATAGCCCCCCCCCCCACAATTTTGTTGGTGTGGACCTATCTTATGGTCCACACCCGTGCTACTAATCTTCCACTTCTGAGTCCTAATACAGAAAACCAGCAAATGAGAAATGGCCGCAATCCTGCATGTTGAGATTAGAGAACTAAAGGAGATGATGCAGATGTATATGACAAAGAGAGGACAACAGCCGGAGCCACGATATGACCCATACTCCTGCGCATACACTCCAGGATGGAGAGATCACCCCAATTCGAGTTATGGGAACCAGCAATACCCTCTATATGGACATGACTACTAGGAGTTCTACCCGGCGCCACCGTCGTTCTATCAGCATGGTACTCCACAACAATACTATCCAGCCTACGAGCATAGCCCACCAGTGTCCGATCCAAGTTCCCACATGTCTACAGAGGAGTTACTTCGATCTCTTACGCAAGCATGATTCAACTTGAACAAGAGATGAAGTCCAGTACCCAAAACTTGGAGAATCAGTTTGGGCAGATGGCTCAAGCAATGAGCATAATGGAGGATAGGGCGTCGGCAAACCTACTATCTCACCCAATAGTGCGCTAGAGAGAGAATGTCTTTTCGATGACCCTACGAGATACTGAGCAGCTGCACGTCGTCCCCTTAGCTGAAAGGGAAGAACAAATCAGTGAGACGGGTGCAGAAAACAACGAGACGTCTGCAGAAGAGAAATCGAGACCGCAGTAGGTGTGCCGCGATCGCGGTTTACTCACTGAGGAGCTGGGCATTCCAGACGACGCCCGAGACCGCCATGTGCTCTCTGAAGAATATTATTTTTGGGAACAAAAAGAATTCCGCGACCGCGGGGAAGAAGGCCGCGATCGCGGATTGGTCACTAACGAAAAGCCGAAAAACGGTGAATTTCCGCAACCGCGGATTGATTTCCGCGATCGCGGAATAATCTCTGGAGAGGGCGAAATGCTCGATGAATGTCCGCGACCGCGGGACCCAATCCGCGATTGCTGTTTGACCACTGACGTCCAAGATACCTACATTCAACCCGACTTTCCTCCGCTCAGTACATTGCAGCCCCCAACACTTTTCCCTGAGGCATTACAAGTTACTCGAAGGCTGAAGAACAACAAAGAGACCTATGAAACCTTCAGTGACTGCGAGGACAACGTCCCTTTGGTCACACTGGCAGACAGCATCCCTCGCTTCACAAAATTTTTAAGGGCGCTGCGCAAGATCAAGAAGAAGCCGAAGGGGAAGCACAAGAAGGACACCGGGATTCAAACAGCGAATTTCTCCATGCTGGATATGAGGCATGACACGCATACAGTCCCTGAGATGTTGGGTAGGCCGTTTCTGAAGATGGCAAGTGCACTCGTTGATGTGAACAACGGTCCACCCTCCATGAAGTGCAGGAGAATGGGGGTAAAGCTCAACATAGAGAATACAAAGATGCATCCCCCTGATCTTGACCCCAGGAGTTCAGTTGCTGTGAGCAATCCGAGTTGAGTGGAAGAGTACTAGGTCGAGCCACGACAATAACTAAGGCGTTGTCCGGAAGGCAACCCGAGGTATGTAGTTCTTTCCTTGTCTTTTCATTCCATGTTTTTAGTTATTTATGTGTTATTTTTCTTTTGTTTTTGCATTTAGACTAACCTGCAGGAAGGAGGCTCGAAGCCTAATAGAAGACGGTGTCAATTACGCACCAGCAACATTTTCGCGGGCACGGAAAATTTTTCCACGATCGCGGTAATCCCACTGTAAGCCTTCTGTAACCTGCTGGAAAAAAAAAAGTTCTACCGAAGGCTAGCTGTCCGATTTTACATTGAGAGATGGTGCGCATCATGCTGCCAAGGAGGAGACATTCGCCCCACAATTTTAATTTGGCATCGATGATGGCCCTATATTTGACAACTGTGGAGGAGGAGGAACACCAGGGCCCACACCACGATTACATCTGGGCCCCATTTTTGTGTTCAATGAAGGCCGTGCAGCCCCGATTCTTTGATATACCACTACACCTTACAGTGGATCTATTTGATTGCACGGTGGAGTTTGATTGAGTTTGAAGACCAGCGCGACACTAGAGACATGTGCTTTTATTGATATACCGCCAACAACAACTTTCCAAGTCCAAGCCAACTCGGCGACGGTTGTGAGTAACTTTTCTGCCTTTCCTTGTGCTTCATCTTTTTTGTCTTTCATTACATTGAGGACAATGCAATGTTTAAGCATGGGGGAGTGTTCTATACTTGCTAGTCATTGAGGAGAAAGAAAAAAAATGAAGAAAATGAAAAAGCCAAAAATTTGAAAAAAGCCAAAAATAGAAATCCTGGGATAAGTCGAAAACCCGAAAGGGCGACTTAGGTAATAAGTAGGTGGCTTGGACCAGCATTAGGCTGGGGTAATAATTGGTCAAGAGTGATGTGAGTTTTATGTGAGCCCATCCATTGAAAAATGAAATGAGTGGCTTGGTGAAAACCTGAAAAGACGCCTTGGCAAAATGAGTGAAAAGAAGAAGAGTGATTATTAGGAATCATCATTTTACATGGCGTAGTGACATAAGAAGAGGTGATATAAGGAAGATTCGGGTAGGTCACTCTGGGAGACATAAGAAGATAGATGGAGATTAGGATTAGATTTTTATTCACTCTATGGTGTTCGGGATAAGCTTGTGAGAAGTACTCTGCTTTCCTTTAAGCTTGGTTGTAGGTTGTGATTGTTTTTATTGTGTTGGTGCCTTGGAGATTCATGTTTAGGTGCAATTCTTAGTGGATATGGTTTTTCTATGCTTTCTGAGACCTTGGGGATTTGATTGGAGGAGTAGGTTTACATTAGTTTACTCGAGGACGAGCAAGGTTTAAGCATGAGGGAATTTGATCAGCGCTACTTTGTAGGGTTTAACTAGGAGTTGTTACCGGTGTTTTGGGTACCATTTGGAGATGTTTAGAGCATATTGTGGAGATCGGAGTTGAGGAGTAGAAGTGCAGATATGGTGGTTTGGAGAAGCGTAAAAGAAGACATTAAGAAGATGAAAGAAAACCACTTAAGAAGACCGAAGAGAGGACGGAGTTCAGAAGAGAAGAGGAGTAACAGAGTTAAAACCGCGATCGCGGGGCTGAGGCCGCGGTCGCAAACATCTACGAAAGACGGAAGAAGCAAAGCGCAAAGTTCCGCGATCGCGGAAGTCCATTATCCGCGGTCGCGGAAAAGCCGAGAGCAAAGGAGTCAGAAAAGGAATTTTCCGCGACCGCAGAAATTCTTCCGCGGTCGCGGAAATATGCATCAGGCACGCGACGGTTTCATCTGAAGTTCACTTTTATTTTATTTTCCGTTTTTCTTTTAATTCTTTATTCCGGTTTCTTTATTTTATTTCTATTTAAGACTATATTTGTTATCTTTTTAGCATTAGGTTTTGGGTTAGGTTATTTAACCTAATTTTCCCAGCCACTTTCATTTATTCAGATCGTTCCTTATTCAGCATTCTTTTCCCTTTGAGTTTTTATTATTTCAAGACTATGAAGAACTAAGCACCCTTTGCTTAGTCCGATAATTGAAGCCTTCATTTGATTCATGATTGTGAGGTTATAACTCTATTTCCTATTCCTTTGGATTATATCTTTTCTCTTGAGCTTATTCCTATTGATTCTTATTGATTTGACTAGATTGATCACCTAGTTGATATTAGTAATTGTCTATTCTAGGGTTTGGATATTTCGGGTTGAGATTCCTTATCTTGTGTAGCAAACATGATATTCTAGGACTGGTAGGACTAGTTTATTATGAAAGAGAATTGATTATGTGTTAAATGTTGTGAAAAATCGGTGTTGCATGTATCCTGGTTAATTCCTATGCGTCTTGCTGCTATTGTTCTAAATCTTGATGGTTTCTTGTGCGTTTGATAGTAAGGGTTGCCTGGACTGGTAGGACTGGTAACTATTTCAGAATAGGGATAGGAATAATCATAGGAAGGAATAGAAATAACCTAGGACCAATCAATCGAATGAATGGTGGATATTTGTTTGGCTAAGTGTTTTTCCCAATTTGATTACAAACCTTTGCTTTTGTTTCCTTTGTTTACTTGTTTACAAACAACCAACCAAAACCCCCCTTTGTTACTTTTGCATGCAAATTTACATAAAGAAAGACAACTCCTCCCTGTGGGATTCGACCCTTGCTTGCCTATTCTACTAGTTTAGGTTTGTTTAGGATTATTTTGATAAGGTGATACGACTTTAGTCTCCGTCAGAAGTCAAGATAGAATTCTCAAGTGGCTTGGTATGTAGTTTGTCCCTTCCATTGAACTAGGACTTTAGTGGTAGTTTCATTGCGACGTTTGACCATCTTGCGATCGCGAATTACCTTTGGTTCCCTGGATTTGCCCATATCCAGCATGTAATGTGGAAGTGTAGATCTTGAGAATGAGGGGTTAACACAAAGTTTGAGCTGAATGATGTGTAAGACGTCATGTATGACGGCCTCAGGGGGCAATTGGAGCTTGTAAGCCACAACACCAATTCTGTCAATAACTAGGAAATGGCTATAGAACCTTGGTGACAACTTGTGAGGGAGGCGAGTCTTTAAACCGTGTTGGCGATTAGGTTGTAGCTTGAGATAGACAAAATCACCTATATTGAACTCGCGAGGGGATCTGTAAGCATCAACACACTGCTTCATATGATTTTGTGCCCTCAACATGTGGAATTTGAGCATGTTCATGATTTCTTCACGTTTCTGGAGGCTCGTGTCATCTAGCAGTGACTTGCTTTCACCAGGGAGATATGGGAGGTGTATATGAGGGGTTGGACATAGATGATTTCATAAGGAGTAGCTGTTATGGCGGAATGGAAGGTGGTATTGTACCACCACTCTGCTAAGGGAAGGCATTTGCTCCAAGTATGAGGGGCTTCAAAGGACATGCAGCGAAGGTAGGTTTCAAGGGTCTTGTTTATGATCTCTGTTTGACCATCTGATTGAGGATGGTAGGCAGTGGAGAGGTTAAGGCCCATTCCTTGGATTTTGAACAGCTCTTGCCATACTTCACTAATAAAAATAGGGTCTCAATCACTGATGATAGATTGAGGCATTCCATAAGGCTTGAAGATGTTGTCTAGGAAACACTGTGCTACATCCAGTGTTGTGTATGGGTGTGATAAAGCAAGGAAGTGGGCATTTTTGCTAAGTCGATCGACCACCACAAGGATTGTATGCTTGTTCTACGAGGCTGGGAGGCCTTCTATGAAGTCCATGTCAATGGACCGCCAAATTTCCTCAGGAATTGGTAAAGGTTGGAGTAGACCTAGTTTTGCAGAAAGGTTATACTTGTTTCTTTGTCAAATTAAGGAATTATTAACATAGTTTTAGACTTCCTTGCTCATGCCAGAATAGAAGAAGAGTGACTTGATTCTTTTTAGTGTAGCATCTCTGCCTGAATGGCCTCCCATAGCTAAATCATGGAGCCATTGGAAGATATACAACTTGACTGATGAGTCATTACCAATCACCAGCTTGCGTTGCCTCCTAAGTTCATTGTTGACATAAGTATACCTAAGGTGAGAGTTCACTTTGGCCTGGAGATCATATATAAGCTTATGTAAAGTTGGATTTGTTTGCTAGAGGAGTTTGATGGAGTCAAAGAAACCATCATGAGCTTGGCTTAGTGTAAGAGACATCAATTGAGACCCTGTGACTCTGAAGAGGGCATCTGCAACTATATTCTCCTTGCCTTGCTTATTGTGAATCTTAAAGGAGTACCCCATGAGTTTGGAAAGCCACGTGTGCTGGAATGGTGTGGAAACTTTCTGCTCAAGGAGGTACTTAAGGCTCTTTTGGTTAGTTTTGATGATGAAAGGCCTATGAGTGAGGTAAGAGCTCCAACTTTGGACTGCATGTACCACTGCCATAATTTCTTTCTCATAGACATATAGGGCTTGGTGTCAGGGACCAAGTGCTCGACTAATGAAGTAGATAGGATGGTGGTTTTGCATGAGGGATGCTCCTATGCCCAGGTTTAATGCATCATATTCAACAATGAAGACTTTCTCAAAATCAGGGAGTGCAAGCACTAGGGCATATGTTAAAGAAAATTTGAAGGCCTTTAGAGCTTGATCAGTTGCCTCAGACCATAAGAAGCCCTCTTTCTGGAGCAATGAAGACAAGGGTTTGACAATGAGGCTATAGTTCTGGATGAACCTTCTATAATAGTTGGCCAAGCCTAGAAAACTGTAAAGTTGCATCTGATTGGAAGGTGTAGGCCAATTAGCTATGACACTGATTTTACTAGGGTCTATACAGACTCCCTTAGTAGAGATAAAATGGCCTAAATATTCAATGACAATAACTCCACATGTACATGGATGTTGAAGGTGATCAGACCAAGTGCGGTTGTAGATGAGTGTATCATAAAAAAAACAAGGACAAACTTCCTTGCTACATCTTGAAACACATGGTTCATAAGGCCTTGAAAGGTGCATGGTGAATTTGTTAGGCCAAAGGGCATGACAAGGTACTCATAGTGCTCTGAATGTGTTTTGAATGCAGTTTTGAAGAAATCAGTTGGCTCCATGCGCAGTTGGTGAAAGCCAAATTTTAGGTCAAGCTTAGAGAAGTACCGATAGTCACCTAACTAATCCAACAAGTCTTCTAATAATGGAATATGATATTTATCCTTTATAGTCTGTTGATTGAGCCCTCTGTAGTCGACACAAAGCCACCATGTGCCATCCTTTTTCTTCACTAGAACCACAAGAGAGGCATATGGGCTGGAACTGTTCTGAATCATGCCCTGATCAAGCATATCTTGCACTAACTTTTCAATGACATCCTTTTGTCGTGCAAACTATTTGTAAGGTCTTTTGCTAATGGGGTTGGCACCAGCTTTTAAAGGAATTTTATGGTTAAAGCCTTGTCTCAATGGAGGTAAGTTTGTAGGTTCATTGAAAACATCAGCAAAAGCACTGAGCAACCCTTGGATAGAATCATCATTGGTGGCATCAACCCTAGTGGTGGCAATATGACAAAACGTGGAGGGTCTTGCTCATGTTCAGTGGTCTCACAAAGTTGTAGCAGTTCAATATGTGGATTATAGAGGATCATTTTATTGAGGTTGCTTCCCTTGATAACCTTGTAGCCTGGATTGACTCCTCGAAGGACATGCTTCACCCCTTTGAGCACAAATTCCATCCTCATGTTGATGAAGTCCCACCAAACTAGTCCAACAGAGGTGAGCCATTGAATTCCCAACACCAAATCATAACAGTCTAGAGGCAATGTGCGAACCTCAGTGGTGAAAACATAGCCTTGTAGGCTCCAAGAGATGTCAGTATGTGGCCCAAAACTATGACCATGAGAGGTTTAACAGGCTCAAGTTTACATCCCACTACCTTGGCAACATTTAGATTCACAAAGTTGTGAGTACTCCTTGGATGAATGAGTATGTGTAGCTTATTTTTCCCTATGTGACCAACCACACGCATACAATTGAAATGAGGGGAGCTATTCAAGGCATGAACTGAGATTTGTGGATGCTCCAGCTCTTCTGATGTTGCCTCCTCAATCACAAGGGTGAATTACTCTAGTGTGTCCTCTACATCATCCTCGTCACACTCCATAACATAGATTTGTGACCTTCTATACTTCTGATGATGGCTTGGAGTATATGGCTCATCATAGAACATACAAAGTCCTTTGTTCCCTTGATCTTACATATCCTCATAAGAGTACCTGTAGGTAGGTCTATCAGTGAGGAGTTTGGGTCCATGAAAGGGGGTCGATTTTGTGACAATTTTGTGGGTTTTGAGGTTGGTAGAAGAGGGGCTGGTTTGTGGTGATTTTGTGAGGTTGGTCTTTGGTAAGGGATAAGTGATTTTTGTGGTGCTCGGGTGTAATTCTGTGGTATAAGCAGGAGGGATGACTCATGGAGTTTAGAAAGTCGAGCAGCTTCTCCTAAGGTGGTAGGATTGAATTGCCTGACGTGTAACTGGAGATGTGGGTACATATTGGCTCGAAAAATGCATAGAGCATGTGGAACAGGAAAGTTCATCTTGGTAAGGGAACATTCAAATTTGTCTAAGTACTCATCCACCAATTCACTTCGCTTTAGGCTCACCAAATTGGCCAATGGATCATCAAATGGTTTGCCAAAACGGGTAGAAATGTCAACAACATGTTCAGTCCATGATGGAAATTTCTCAAATCGATTACATATGTAATTATGATGCCGTTGAAGTGCTTTACCTTCCAGATGAAGTGAGGCGAGGCAAACCTTCATCTCTGGTGTTGTCTAGCAAAAAGAATTGCTCGCATCTGTATACCCACTCATGAAGCAAAGACCCATCGAATTTGGGGAATTCGACCTTGGAGATCCGCTAAGCAAGCCTTACAAGAAAATCGATTTGAGCCCCCTGAGCTGCTAAGGATGTCGAATCTATGAAACCTAGCTAGATGTGGTGGCTCTGGGTTGGTGAAGACCGAATTGTCGTTGTCGTTGAGGTGTCGCCTGGAACCGAGGCATTCAACAGAGAAGATGGAGGGTTCTGTCACACGACCAGACCCACCAGGATCTCCTTCAACCCCATTAGCTCTTGCTTCAGCTCGAGGCTTCGAAGGTTCTGTTCCTCAAATTGGCAGTTATGGGCTTCAAACTGGAGAGAATTCTCCTATGATTATTGAACGTGGTTGGGTCGCATCTCTTCAAGCTGGCGATTCAACTCAATAAGGGACTGATAGCGTGTTTTGACCATAGCTACATGTTGAGAGGTCTCATAGCTCTAATACGAATGAGAGAGTGAAACGAAATCCCGCCTAGAAACTCAGTGAAGCGCTCGAAGATGGGTGCTCCTAGAGGCGGATCTACGGGGGGGCTAGGGGGGCGGCCGCCCCCTCTCACCTCCGGCGAGAAGCCTACCGGACCGACGCCATTGAAGAGCAGCGACCCGCAACATATCTGGAAAGAGCAATGAAGAAGACGACCTGCTTTCGTCTGATTTTTTTTATAAATTGTCAAAACGACGTCGTTTTGGACAGGGCCAAAACGACGTCGTTTTGGACAGGGCCAAAACGACGTCGTTTTGTTAAAATTTTTAAACAAATCTGTCCCTTTTCATTTATTAAAAAAAATTAAATTTTAAATCAGAAAAGCTGAGAAGCTTCCAAAGTACTGATAAGTCTCTTTCGAACGAGAAAAGAAGCAACAACCAATAGAGGTCCATCACGCTGCTCACACATTCACGTTGCACGCCACTACGCCAGCACCGACCTTCAGCGAAATTCCGGTAGTCCGGCCGCCGCCTTATGCCTTGCGGCCACCGATCCACCGTCAATCTGTCCGCCGCGGCCGCGCGCTCACCGCCCCTGATCTACTCCAAGTTTGTGAGTGTTTGTTTTAGGGTTTAAGTAAAAGTAAAAATTTGTAAAAATTATATTTATATTTGTTTAACGATTTAATTAATAAGTTAAGGAATCTATAATAATTTAATAATATTGGATATTAGTTTGGAATGTTTGTTTGTAGTTATTTTTTGGGGGAATTTATTGAAATGTTAAACATTGGACCATTTGTTGAATACTTAATATTTTAATTAATGTTGTTTAAAATTGAATTGTTTATGTTTAGGGAAATGGATAAGTATATTATTCGGGCTAAGAGGACGACAATTTCAACTACGAATGTGGGTGAATTAAATGAGTCTCAAGTTGATATGAATGTGGATGGAGAGCCTCAAGTTGATACGAATGTGGGTGTATCGAATGAGCTTTGAATTGATATGAATGTGGGTGGACCGAGTTAATCCCAAAATATTGATAACAATGTGGGTGGATCTAGTCCCAAAAGAGCTAAAATGGAGACTATAAGTGAAGATGATATTGTTAGTGATCCCGCATTGCGAAAACCAATCAATGAATATGATCCTCGGTTTAGAGATGATGTTAAGAGAGATTATGTGGTTAAAGGTCCATGTCAACCAATTTCTTATGATTTTAAACGAAGTCAATTTGGTAAGATTTCGAGGTGTTTTCAAGTTGAGTGGTTCAAGAAATGGAAATGGTTGGAATTTAGTGTTTCTAAGGATGCTGCATTTTGCTTTTGGTGCTATCTCTTTAGAGGGGAGATCGGCAAAAGAAATGGAGATGATGTATTTGTGAAAATGGGGTTTCGTAATTGGAAGAAGGGTTGTGATAAATTTAAAGAATATGTGGGAGTTGCCGGTAGTGTACACAGTACACAATGATGCTCGAACACTATTCTTTGCTTTCAAAGATCAAAGACAAAGTTTGACAAGAAAGGTGATTTTGGGAAAGCAAGTATTGGAGGAGGAATACCGTTTTCGTTTGACCGCAATGGTGGATGTTGCTAGATTGCTAATTAATCAAGGATTGACTTTTCGGGGACATGATGAGACATCAAGCTCAAGAAATAAAGGGAATTTCCTTGAAGTTCTTGATTGGTATAGCTCACACAATCTTGAGGTTGGGAAGGTGGTGAAGGAGAATGCACCCAAAAATCACCAACTTATTAGTCATTCCATTCAAAAGCAAATTATTAGTGCTTGTGCATTGGAGACGATAAACGTCATAATTAGTGATATTGGAGACAAGTTCTTTTCTTTGTTAGTTGATGAGGTTTGTGATAGTTCAGTGAAAGAGCAAATGGATATTGTCTTGAGATATGTGAACAACCATGGGTTTGTGATGGAAAGGTTTCTCAGAGTTGTTCATGTTGTTGATACCACTGCATTATCTTTGAAAAAAGGTATTGATGAATTTTTTGCTAGACATGGATTATCAATCTCTAAACTTAGAGGTCAAGGATATGATGGAGCTTCTAATATGCGATGCGAGCTTAATGGATTGAAGACTCTCATATTGAATGAAAATCCAAGTGCGAGGTATATTCATTGCTTTGCTACTCAACTACAACTAGTTGTCGTGGCGGTTTCACAAAATAATAGATTTGTAAGTGAGTTTTTACTATATGTGCATGATTACTAATCTTGTTGGAGCTTCTCACAAAATAAAAGATGAGTTTCGACAAAAGCAACATGAAAACATGGTGGAAAGGTTGGAAAGTGGTGAAATTGCTAGCGGGAGAGGATTGAATTAAGAGAGTAGCTTAACTCGGCCCGGAGCTACACGTTGGGGTTCCCACTATACTACATTGTTCGTCTCCTATCTATGTGGTCGCCAACCACTGAAGTACTTGAAAATGTATATGATGATGGACAAGATGCGAAAGCTCGAGCAACAGCCGGTAGCTTGGGACAAAAAATGGAGAATTATTTATTTGTTTTTGTTGCTCATTTGATGGTTCTAGTATTGGGGATCACAAATATTTTGTCACAAGTCTTGCAACGAAAAGATCTAGGTATTATCGAGGCCATGGGTTTGGTTCAAAGCGCTAAAGAGAAGTTGCAAGATTTGAGGGAAAATGGATGGGATGACTTATTAGAAGATGTCAACGATTTCTGTGCTAAGAATGATTTCATCATTCCCAACATGGACGATGATGCCCCGGTTATCTTTCGTAGACGTGCTACTACTACATATTACCACCGATTTCGTGTTGATATATTCTGTCAGGTACTTTACTATGTGTTTTTTCACATGCTTAACTAATTTTTCTTATTCGTAAAATTAATATTACGCTATATTTTTAGGTTATTGACCAAATTGGTACATAAATGAAGAGCCGTTTCAGTGAAATGAGCACAGCAGCACTCACATGTGTAGCATGCCTTGATCCAAGGGATCCGTTCTATAATACCCCTCATTTTTAGTAGGGGTATTTGAGGAATTTTCCAACCCTCGTTGGGAAAGCAAGACTCGTTTGGCGAAGTTCGGAATTTTCTGTAATGTGTTTGATCTCTGTAGTAGTTCCCCCAGCCTTGGAATATTCATTAGAGGTATTTTGGAAGCTTAGAATATTTGTTTGGGTACAAATATTTATTACCCGGGGTTTAGAACGCATGCCCATACCTCCTCCCGGGCAAAAGGCGCGAAAAGGAAAATTTTCGCGACCGCGTTAGAGCCACCACGATCGCGGAATAAGCGTGCACTGGAGAGCTGGGAAAAGGAATTTTCCGCGACCATGGTGAAAAGTCACCGCGATCGCGGAAAACGCACAGCGACGCCCTTCGTCTTTCTTCCGCGTGGCGTCGATGCACTGGCTGGGTTGTCGGTTGATGAAGCCTTCTTTCCCTATAAAAAGAGGGAAGGAGAGCCTCCATCTTCACTCACATCCTGACCTCTCTCTCTCCTAAGGTGCTTGTCGCCGGAGTTCGAGCTTTCGCCGAAGATTTCGAAGTCGTCGCCGGAGCCTTCGCCAAGGGTTGTAGCAGCCCCGGAGTAGTGCATTGGAGGCGCAAGGTGGCCAGAAGTTGAAGCCACCTCGAATCGAGCCCCAAGGAGTCGTCGCCGGTGAGTTTTTCCTTCGATCGTAGTCGCCGTGTTCATGTCCGCGACCGCGGACATGAACAGCCGCGACCGCGGCTGTGACAAGGTCGGCCGTAACCGCGGTCATGACAGCCGCGATCGCGGATGGCGGCCAGTTGCTCGCAGACATTGCTTTGTCGATCGTGGACACTGCCCTCGACGCCCGCGACCGGGGAATCCAAGCCGCGACCGCGGATTGCCTTGGCAATCGCGATCGTGGCCTTGGACGATCCGGTCTCGGGCGGGACTTTCGTTCTTTCGATTTCGTTCGTTCGTTCTTTCTTAGTTTCGTATCATTTTATTGACGAATCTAACCTAGGGTTTCGTTATGGGTCGTCGTCGTAGGAATCTGTAATCCGTCTTCCGTTCCCGTTTCGGACCCAAAAACCCGTCGTCGCTCTATCGTTCGTCTAGACTAAGGCAAGTGGTGGTTCCCTCTTGCTTATCATTCCATGTTTCCATTAATTATCAATTGTTTAATTGTTAATTAAATTGGGATGAACTATTGTTTTCGTTTGGGAACAGATTTTATAAATGATATGATTAAAAAGTGATATTATAATAGGTTGTATATACTGCTAGAAACAATGCTATTATATATATATTATTGCCATGATGGTATTGATGTGGACTATTGTGTGATTTTAACTGTTTAGTTAGAACGAGTATTCGTAGTAACGCTATGTACCTTGCGAGGTCTAGTCGTTTCCTTATAACTGGTACTAGGAGGATTTTCCCCTAGTACTTTCTCTGGTCATGACTGTACCCTTACTCAGGGTAGGTGCACACAGCTGGTGCCGCCATTCGGGATTTATTCCCTTCGATATCTCTCGCGATGAGATGATATATACTAAAAGCTTATAACATAAATGTACGCTTTGTCACTAAAACAAAGTAAGTGCCGATATGCACATAATTAATGAACCTTGGGCGAGAAGTACAACTTGGAATGTTGTATGGACTTCGATTAGAGTAAGTCCTCCTTCCAAATCTGAATTCGCATTACGCGGTGAGGTTGGTCATGGACCCAAATGGTCAAGTCTTTTTAAACGCTTGTGTGAAATTAAAATGTTCCCGAACACTTGTCATACTTTCCGATAAGACTCAATCTTTTGGAGTCTTCTCTTCATACGTTTCCTTAAGACTCGATCTTTAGGAGTCTTCTCTTGATCTTTCTATTTCGTATATTCCTGTAGAAGTATTGAGGTTACTATCGTCATTGGCTTTCATTCGAGAAGCGATGGGTCTAGCTTAATACGACTACTTAGAACCTTTCTGTTTTCACCCTTGCATAGTCTTTCATTAGACTAACCAACCGGGTTTTATTCCTTGCATGGTTGGCTGGTGTCATCCATCCTATACGACACATTAGTGGTTGGTCCCCGAAGTCCGAAGTAACCATTGAAGAAGAGACTTGCGGTTGGATATTCAAGTATTAGTATTTTGAAAGGTTGTCAATTATTATTTATTCTTACCACTAAGTCATGTAATAGATTTATTCTTCAATATCTTCTGCTGTGTAATTTATAAGTTTTTCGCTGTGATTTCACTCTGTTGTAAAAACACTTCTCTCGTTTGATGAGAGATCTTTTAATATAAATGGTTGAGTTCTATATACAAATGTCTTCCGCTGTTTAACCTTTCGTTATTTAATTGTGTTTATTTAAGATTAATTGTTCCGATTAAAGCCTTGGGTGACATCGGACATCAACGTCTGAGGTAACTGGCGTGTGGCACTACCGACAATAAGTCTGGGGTGTTACAATTATGGTATCAGAGCAACGGTTTTAAAATTCTTGGCCTATTGGTAGGTTTGAGAGATTTCGAAAATTAATTTTGAAACTATTTTCAACCTATTTTCTATTTGAAATAAATTTCGAGAGTTTTAATGTTAAATTTAAAAGTTTTAATTATTTCTTGGAATTTAATTTAAACTAATGTTTTAGCTATTTGAACTTCAAAAGCTATTTATAATTGGTTTATAAAATGTCGTGTTATAAGCGATTAAACTAAGTTTATGGTTGTAACTTTAAATTTATGATTTGGGTCTTAGAAGAGTTTTGTGATAATTATATCACTGGTTTGAGGAACTAACTTTATAAATAACTATTTTTATATATAAGATTTAAAAATATAAAGTATGAAGTTAAAAGTATAAGATTTAAGTGGTTTTTCAAACTTCTGCAAGATTCAAGCTGTTACTTATTCCTTAGATCCATTCTTAGGAATATCGTTTCTCCTTAGATGGAATGTCATTTAAAGATTGACGTTTCTCCTAGAGTTTCCACTTCCCAAGTAAGTCAGAGAAGAAGTCATTTCTGCTGTTAGTGGTGGTGGGCCAGTCAGACTAATATAGAGTTATTAGTTTGGGCCCATATAAATCGTATCATAAAGTAATTGACTGAGTGTCAAGTACAAGTTGGAAAAGTTCTAAACTAACGTTATGGTTCATCAACAGATGATGGACAGCCGATCCACCAACCGAGCAGCTAACGAAAGTCCTAGCAACGATTCTCGAATTCGGCTGAGAAGTGCTACTCCACCAGGGAAAGACGCGGAATCTGGATCACGTAGCAATGACCCGACCCTGCGACATGATGTTCTTCATGGACAAGCGGACCCCCAAGCTGTAAGGGGATTTCCACCTCCTGCCCCGATCGTGCTAAATGCGGCGACCATTGGACAGATAGTGGGGCTAGTGGTCGAAGTATTAATGGGCCAGGTGATACCGCAAGTCCAAACAGCCCCCATACCTCAAGACGCAGCTAGTGTGGAGGCACAGATTAAGACAAAGAATGGGCAACAGAATCGCAGGGCTGGCTCGTTCAAGCGGTCGGCGTTGCCCACCAAGTTCAAGAAGTCTGGTCGTACTAGGACCAAGGCAACTCCGTCTGATTCCGCCAAGTGCTCAGGCTGGAATAGCGGCGTGATTCAATGCCACAACTGTGGTAAGGCCGGGCACAAGAGTCCTAGTTGCCAGAAGGATAAGAGGGTATGCTACTATTATGGAAGGGAAGGCCACATGAAGGCATACTGTAGGAAGAAGGTCCTAAGGCCAACTCAAGATAATCAGGCCTCAAAAGTTGGCAGTGGACAAAACCCACAGGCGGAAGTATCTGCTCCGGAGCAATCTGTTGCTCGTGATAAAGGCAAGGCACCTATGGAATTTCCGGGTCAAGAGCAGCGACTCTTTGTGATAAGTCACCCCGACGGGAGGGAAGCTTTGTACAAGTGGTAGTATTTAGTAAAGTTTTTAGAATAAGGAGCGTTGACTTGTGTCGACAGTCCCCATAGTTTAGTAATCTGTCTATTTGACTTTCTATCAGTTGGTTTATGTAAGGTTTCGAATAATAAAGAAGTGTTTCCTTGTTCGGAAATTACTAAATTCGTTACTATTGCAAATTGTTCGTTCATACGAGACTTCGTGGGTGCCAAAAACAGTTATGTCACGAGTGGATAAGGGCTGTCAGGACTCACACAGGAGGGATAACGTATGGAACCGAGGTGTTCGTTCCCTACATGGTACATACCAGGGTCGACTCCACTATTGAATTCCTAGATCCATTATTAGGAATCTCTCTTTGTTCTTGGAGTAATGTCACAACGGTATGACATTAATTACTCCCTTCGTTGATCAGACGAGCGTTATCTCGTAAGCTGAGTTTTCCAAATTTTCTTAGGGTGTAGGAACAAATGTATGTGGTTAATGCTCTATGGGATTAAGATATTTTTTTCTTCTAATATGGGTACCCTAAACATTTGTTCTGGTCAAAACACATAGGAATGAACTACATGAAGTTCAAAATGCCTCGTTGTGATGTCATACTGTAGTCATCTATATGGATAGATTGTTGAGAAGAGAATAAATGTATATAAGAGATAGTTCGTAGGGATCCAGTTTCTCTAAGCGGATCGTACTCTGTTACGACCTTGAGTAGAACTTTAGAACCCAAGGGTTATGGTTATGGAAGTTGTGAGTGAGTATGTTCATTGTGGACTAAAGGATTATACTTTCGGAAGGGATAAAGGTGTGAAGCCATAGGTATTATTTTGGAAGATTTATCTGAGGTTTCGTTATGAGGCTTCCTTAAGAGACACGACATAAGGATTGGCGTAGAGTGATCAATGTCTGTTAATGCGATTTGATGTCACGTTTTGGGGGAAAATCAAGTGATTGGTCACAATTGTGCTAATGGATTTATCATGGCATTGTTTTGAGGAAACTAAAGGTTTTGAGTTAGATGTGAGCTTTAGGGCCAAACTTATTTGGGCCAAGGAACTGAATCAGTGAATAGTACCTTCAAGGGGTATAGAGATATGATATCTGGATATTTACAAGGTCTGAGATGTGGATTATAAGTGAGTCTGTCGTCTATAAAGCTTATGGTATAACACTTTTTGGAAGAATTGAGTTGTGAACGATTGTATTGGGAGAAAGCCACTTGAAAACTTAAGAGTTATAGTGTAGGACTAGTGGTGAAAGCTTGTGGAGCAACCAAGTGTACGAAATCATAGGTATCATATTGGAAGATCTATTTGAGGTTCGTTTTGAGGTTCTATAAAGAAATGATATGATTAAGTCTTGGATGGATAGTAGATTGTGTGAGGAATATAAGGATCTTAAGTTAGAAATAAGTTATTTGAGACAGTTAAACAAACCTTTGGGATTTGTGTCAGGAAATGGGCGTATAGGTCGAACCTAATTGGGCCAAATGATTGAATTTGGTAAGTTGTACTTTCAAGGAATAAGGAGTTATGATACTTGTAAGGTTGTAAGGTTTGATATTTGGATTTTATGTGAGTTTGTCAGTTAGAAGGCTTATGGTGCAATTCTTTGGAGAAGATTAAGTTCTGAAGTTACTGTGTTAGGAAGAGGACACTTAAATGGAAAGATTACAGTTTAAGGATAGATTATGTTGATGATTCCGATAAATTAAAGGATTTAGTGGAGAGAATTGTCTATGTGCGCCTGAGGAGTAAGGTAGCAAGCGTTAATCGTATAAAGTTATTAAAGGATCCTGATAGAAGTGACTGATGCGGTTGATAATGAATCATTTATCAGGATGGTACCTTAAGGATATAGGAGTAATGTCTCATGTGATTCGTTTTGAGGAACATAGGAATAAAGGTATTGTGATTATGTTTGGAGAAAGTTAAGGAACCTTAAAGGTTTAAGTTAGAGACTGAATAATGGAATACGTTAGGTTAATCTTGGATATACGGTAAATATCTGTAAAGAAAAAGGATGCTCGAATTGGGATAATAAATCGCATGAGGACAACTGATTGACTAAGGATTTTTGGGTGAATAGCAAACTCGACCGGTAAAAGTTGTTACGGTTTTGAAGGTCAATAGTGTGGCATAAAGTAAGTATGTAGATGATATCAAATGGACTTGAGGAAAAGGTGATCCACGTTTATTAAGGTGATCGTATGACACGTTTGGGTAAGACGAAAGTATAATCCTATGGAGAGGATTAGTATATCATGTTGAGGTAATCGGACATAGGCTGTGGTGTGAGTAATTATGGGATCACAGGAGTGAAGATTTTGAGTTAAAGATTGGGCACAAGGGCCAAATGCGAGTAAGGTAACCAATATAGTAGGTGAGCCGTGTATGTAAGAAGTAAGGTCTATATGGCAAGGGGAAGTACTAAGTTGAGGTATAGTTGAATTCTATGTATGTACTTGAGGATTGGATTGTCGAAAGGAAGTTAGTAGAAAGATGATGTATTCTCCTAATTAAGGACATCAAGGTCTTTAGGAGGAATAAGTCATAACAATGAGGTTATATTGGAGATTGTAATGGATACTCTGAGCGAGACAATGATAATCTTGTGAATGATCACATCCGTTCTAGCAAGAGTAAGGAATGTAGGCAGTATGTAGTAAGTGGAATCATGATCGAGTAAATAGTTCGATTTTTGGTGGTACAGGTTTCGGAAACCAAATTTATTCAAGGATATAGACTTAAGGAAGATAAGGTACATACTTTAGGTGAAGTTTAGAGAAAGGTGAAAGAGAAATATGTATAATCTCATGCTTAAGGTATAGCGAGACTAGTGCGATGATTTTAGGAGACAATTATCCTAAGATAATTATGACCTTGAGGATGGTCACGAGTTAGTACAAGAATAGTACGTGGAAGTAGGCTATGTGAGATAGTGGTATGGTTGAGGAAGCAGATCGTTTTCCTAGGAAGCAAGTACAAGGATGAGATGATTAAGGATACTAAGATCAGGTAAGGAGAATATGGTGGAACCGGTCCCTTTAGCTTGGCGATGCTAGTTTCGGGGTCAAAACCTTTTTAAGGGGGTAGTGATGTAACGCCTCTTTTTTTTTTGGGTTTGCGGCCAAGTTTCGGGGTCGAAACTTCTTTTTAGGGGGAAGTTATGTAATACTCCTCATTTTTAGTAGGGGTATTTGGGGAATTTTCCAACCCTCGTTGGGAAAGCAAGACTCGTTTGGCGAAGTTCAGAATTTTCTGTAATGTGTTTGATATCTGTAGTAGTTCCCTGAGCCTTGAAATATTCATTAGAGGTATTTTGGAAGCTTAGAATATTTGTTTGGGTACAAATATTTATTACCCGGGGTTTAGAACCCATGCCCATACCTCCTCCCGGGCAAAAGGCGCGAAAAGGGGAATTTGTGCGACCGCAGTAGAGCCACCGCGATCGCGGAATAAGCGTGCACTGGAGAGCTGGGAAAAGGAATTTTCCGCGACCACGGAAAAGTCACCGCGATCGCGGAAAATGCCCAGCGTCGCCCTTCTTCTTTGTTCCGCGTGGCGTCGATGCATTGGCTGGGTTGTCGATTGATGAAGCCTTCTTTCCCTATAAAAGGAGGGGAGGAGAGCCTCCATCTTCACTCACATCCCGACCTCTCTCTCTCCCAAGGTGCTTGTCGCCGGAGTTCGAGCTTTCGCAGGAGATTTCGAAGTCGTCGCCGGAGCCTTCGCCAAGGGTTATAGCAGCCCCGGAGTAGTGCATTGGAGGCGCAAGGTGGCCAGAAGTCGAAGCCACCTCGAATCGAGCCCCAAGGAGTCGTCTCCGGTGAGTTTTTCCTTCGATCGTAGTCGCCGTGTTCATGTCCGCGACCGCGGACAAGAACAGCCGCGACCGCGGCTATGACAAGGTCGGCTGCGACCGCGGTCATGACATCCGCGATCGCGGACGGCGGCCAGTTGCTCATGAACATTTCTTTGTCGATCGAGGACACTATCCTCGACGCCCGCGACCGCGGAATCCAAGCCGCGACCGCGGATTGCCATGGCAATCGCGATCGTGGCCTTGGACGATCCGGTCTCGGGCGGGACTTCCGTTCTTTCGATTTCGTTCGTTCTTTCTTAGATTTGTATCATTTTATTGACGAATCTAACCTAGGGTTTCGTTATGGGTCGTCGTCGTAGGAATCTGTAATCCGTCTTCCGTTCCCGTTCCGGACCCAGAAACCCGTCGTCGCTCTATCGTTCGTCTAGACTATGGCAAGTGGCGGTTCACTCTTGATTATCATTCCATGTTTCCATTAATTATCAATTGTTTAGTTGTTAATTAAATTGGGATGAACTATTGTTTTTGTTTGGGAACAGATTTTATAAATGATACGATTAAAAAGTGATATTATAATAGGTTGTATATACTGCTAGAAATAACGCTATTATATATATATTATTGCCATGATGGTATTGATGTGGACTATTGTGTGATTTTAACTGTTTAGTTAGAACGAGTATTCGTAGGAACGCTATGTACCTTACGAGGTCTAGTCGTTTCTTTATAACTGGTACTAGGAGGATTTTTCCCTAGTACTTTCTCTGGTCATGACTGTACCCTTACTCAGGGTAGGTGCACACAACTGGTTCCGCCATTCGGGATTTATTCCCTTCGTTATCTCTCGCGATGAGATGATATATACTAAAAGCTTATAACATAAATGTACGCTTTGTCACTAAAACAAGATAAGTGCCGATATGCACATAATTAATGAACCTTGGGCGAGAAGTACAACTTGGAACCTCGTCTGGACTTCGATTAGAGTAAGTCCTCCTTCTAAATCTGAATTCGCATTATGCGGTGAGGTTGGTTGTGGACCCAAATGGTCAAATTTTTTTAAACGCTTGTGTGAAATTAAAATGTTTCCGAACACTTGTCATACTTTCCGATAAGACTCAATCTTTTGGAGTCTTCTCTTCATACGTTTCCTTAAGACTCGATCTTTAGGAGTCTTCTCTTGATCTTTCTGTTTCATATATTCCTGTAGCAGTATTGAGGTTACTATCGTCATCGGCTTTCATTCGAGAAGCGATGTGTCTAGCCTAATACGACTACTTAGAACCTTTCTGTTTTCACCTCTGCATAGTTTTTCATTAGACTAACCAACCGGGTTTTATTCCTTGCATGATTGGTTGGTGTCATCCGTCCTATACGGCACATCAGTGGTTGGTCCCTGAAGTCCGAAGTAACCGTTGAAGAAGAGACTTGCAGTTGGATATTCAAGTATTAGTATTTTGAAAGGTTGTCAATTATTATTTATTCTTACCACTAAGTCATGTAATAGATTTATTCTTCAATATCTTCCGCTGTGTAATTTATAAGTTTTCCGCTGTGATTTCACTCTGTTGTAAAAACACTTCTCTCGTTTGATGAAAGATCTTTTAATATAAATGGTTGAGTTCCATATACAAATGTCTTCCGCTGTTTAACCTTTCCTTATTTAATTGTGTTTATTTAAGATTAATTGTTCCGATTAAAGCCTTGGGTGACATCGAACAACAACGTCTGAGGTCACTGGCGTGTGGCACTACCGACAATAAGTCGGGGGTGTTACAATTATGATATCAGAGCAACGGTTTTAAAATTCTTGGCCTATTGTTAGGTTTGAGAGATTTTGAAAATTAATTTTGAAACTATTTTCAACCTATTTTCTATTTGAAATAAATTTTGAGAGTTTTAATGTTAAATTTAAAAGTTTTAATTATTTCTTGGAATTTAATTTAAATTAATGTTTTAGCTATTTGAACTTCAAAAGATATTTATAATTGGTTTATAAAATGTCGTGTTATATGCGATTAAACTAAGTTTATGGTTGTAACTTTAAAAGTATGATTTGGGTCTTAGAAGAGTTTTGTGATAATTATATCACTAGTTTGAGGAACTAACTTTATAAATAACTATTTTTTTATATAAGGTTTAAAAATATAAAGTATGAAGTTGAAAGTATAAGATTTAAGTGGTTTTTCAAACTTCTGCAAGATTCAAGCTGTCGCCCACCAAGTTCAAGAAGTCTGGTCGTACTAGGACCAAGGCAACTCCGTCTGATTCCGCCAAGGGCTCAGGCTGGAATAGCGGCGTGATTCAATGCCACAACTATGGTAAGGCCGGGCACAAGAGTCCTAGTTTCCAGAAGGATAAGAGGGTATGCTACTATTGTGGAAGGGAAGGCCACATGAAGGCATACTATAGGAAAAAGGGCCTAAGGCCAACTCAAGATAATCAGGCCTCAAAAGTTGGCAGTGGACAGAACCCACGGGCGGAAGTATCTACTCCGGAGCAATCTGTTGCTCGTGATAAAGGCAAGGCACCTATGAAATTTTCGGGTCAAGAGCAGCGACTCTTTGTGATAAGTCACCCCGACGGGAGGGAAGCTGTGTACAAGTGGTAGTATTTAGTAAAGTTTTTAGAATAAGGAGCGTTGACTTGTGTCGACAGTCCCCATAGTATAGTGATCTGTCTATTTGACTTTCTATCAGTTGGTTTATGTAAGGTTTCGAATAATAAAGAAGTGTTTCCTTGTTCGGAAATTACTAAATTAGTTACTATTGCAAATTGTTCGTTCATACGAGACTCCATGGGTGCCAAAAACAGTTATGTCACGAGTGGATAAGTGCTGTCAGGACTCACACAAGAGGGGTAACGTATGGAACCGAGGTGTTTGTTCCCTACATGGTTAACACCAGGGTCGACTCCACCATTGAATTCCTAGATCCATTATTAGGAATCTCTTTTTGTTCTTGGAGTAATGTCACAACGGTATGACATTAATTACTCCCTTCGTTGATCGGACGAGCGTTATCTCGTAAGTTGAGTTTTCCAAATTTTCTTAGGCTGTAGGAACAAATGTATGTGGTTAATGCTTTATGGGATTAAGAATTTATTTTCTTCTCATATGGGTACCCTAAACATTTGTTCTGGTCAAAACACATAGGAATGAACTACATGAAGTTCAGAATGCCTCGTTGTGAAGTCATACTGTAGTCGTCTATATGGATAGATTGTTGAGAAGAGAATAAATGTATATAAGAGATAGTTCGTAGGGAATCCAGTTTCTCTAAGCGGGTCGTACTCTGTTACGACCTTGAGTAGAACTTTAGAACCCAAGGGTTCTGGTTATGGAAGTTGTTAGTGAGTATGTTCATTATGGACTAAGGGATTAGACTTTCGGAAGGGATAAAGGTGTGAAGCCATAGGTATTATTTTGGAAGATTTATCTGAGGTTTCGTTATGAGGCTTCCTTAAGAGAAACGACATAAGGATTGGGCCAAGGAACTGAATCAGTGAATAGTACCTTCAAGGGGTATAGAGATATGATATCTGGATATTTACAAGGTCTGAGATGTGGATTGTAAGTGAGTGTGTCGTCTATAAAGCTTATGGTATAACACTTTTTGGAAGAATTAAGTTGTGAACGATTGTATTGGGATAAAGCCACTTGAAAACTTAAGAGTTATAGTGTAGGACCAGTGGTGAAAGCTTGTGGAGCAACCAAGTGTACGAAATCATAGGTATCATATTGGAAGATCTATTCGAGGTTCGTTTTGAGGTTCTATAAAGAAATGATATGATTAAGTCTTGGATGGATAGTAGATTGTGTGAGGAATATAAGGATCTTAAGTTAGAAATAAGTTATTTGAGACAGTTAAACAAACCTTTGGGATTTGAGTCAGGAAATGGGCGTATAGGTCGAACTTAATTGGGCCAAATGATTGAATTTGGTAAGTTGTACTTTCAGGGAATAAGGAGTTATGATACTTGTAAGGTTGTAAGGTTGTAAGGTTTAATATTTGGATTTTATGTGAGTTTGTCAGTTAGAAGGCTTATGGTGCAATTCTTTGGAGAAGATTAAGTTCTGAAGTTATTGTGTTAGGAAGAGGCCACTTAAATGAAAAGATTACAGTTTAAGGATAGATTATGTTGATGATTCTGATAAATTAAAGGATTTAGTGGAGAGAATTGTCTATGTGCGCCTGAGGAGTAAGGTAACAAGCGTTAATCGTATAAAGTTATTAAAGGATCCTGATATAAGTGACTGATGCGGTTGATAATGAATCATTTATCAGGATGGTACCTTAAGGATATAAGAGTAATGTCTCATGTGATTCGTTTTGAGGAACATAGGAATAAAGGTATTGTGATTATGTTTGGAGAAAGTTAAGGAACCTTAAAGGTTTAAGTTAGAGACTGAATAATGGAATACGTAAGGTTAATCTTGGATATACGGTAAATATCCGTAAAGCAAAAGGATGCTCGAATTGGGATAATAAATCGCATGAGGACAACTGATTGCCTAAGGATTTTTGGGTGAATAGCAAACTCGACCGGTAAAAGTTGTTACGGTTTTGAAGGTCAATAGTGTGGCATAAAGTAAGTATGTAGATGATGTCAAGTAGACTTGAGGAAAAGGTGATCCACGTTTATTAAGGTGATCATATGACACGTTTGGGTAAGACGAGAATATAATCCTATGGAGAGGATTAGTAAATCATGTTGAGGTAATCGGACATAGGGTGTGGTGTGAGTAATTGTGGGATCACAGGAGTGAAGATTTTGAGTTAAAGATTTGGAACAAGGGCCAAATGCGAGTAAGGTAACCAATGTAGTAGGTGAGCCGTGTATGTAAGAAGTAAGGTCTATATGGCAAGGGGAAGTACTAAGTTGAGGTATAGTTGAATTCTATGTATGTACTTGAGGATTGGATTGTCGAAAGGAAGTTAGTAGAAAGATGATGTATTCTCCTAATTAAGGACATCAAGGTCTTTAGGAGGAATAAGTCATAACAATGAGGTTATATTGGAGATTGTAATGGATACTCTGAGCGAGACAATGATAATCTTGTGAATGATCACATCCGTTCTAGCAAGAGTAAGGAATGTAGGCAGTATGTAGTAAGTGGAATCATGATCGAGTAAATAGTTTGATTTTTGGTGGTACAGGTTTCGGAAACCAAATTTATTCAAGGATATAGACTTAAGGAAGATAAGGTACATACTTTAGGTGAAGTTTAGAGAAAGGTGAAAGAGAAATATGTATAATCTCATTTGGCGAAGTTCAGAATGAACTTCTTGTAATGTGTTTGATATCTGTAGTTCCGAATTTATTCAAGGATATAGACTTAAGCAAGACTCGTTTGGCGAAGTTCAGAATTTTCTGTAATGTGTTTGATATCTGTAGTAGTTCCCTGAGCCTTGAAATATTCATTACAGGTATTTTGGAAGCTTAGAATATTTGTTTGGGTACAAATATTTATTACCCGGGGTTTAGAACCCATGCCCATACCTCCTCCCGGGCAAAAGGCGCGAAAAGGGGAATTTGCGCGACCGCGGTAGAGCCACCGCGATCGCGGAATAAGCGTGCACTGGAGAGCTGGGAAAAAGAATTTTCCGTGACCGCGATCGCGGAAAATGCACAGCGTCACCCTTCGTCTTTCTTCCGCGTGGCATCGATGCACTGGCTGGGTTGTCGGTTGATGGAGCCTTCTTTCCCTATAAAAGGAGGGAAGGAGAGCCTCCATCTTCACTCACATCCCGACCTCTCTCTCTCCCAAGGTGCTTGTCGCCGGAGTTCGAGCTTTCGCCGGAGATTTTGAAGTTGTCGACGGAGCCTTCGCCAAGGGTTGTAGCAGCCCCGGAGTAGTGCATTGGAGGCGCAAGGTGGCCAGAAGTCGAAGCCACCTCGAATCGAGCCCCAAGGAGTCGTCGCAGGTGAGTTTTTCCTTCGATCGTAGTCGCCGTGTTCATGTCCGCGACCGCGGACATGAACAGCCGCAACTGCGGCTGTGACAAGGTCGGCCGCGACCGCGGTCATGACAGCCGCGATCGCGGACGGCGGCCAGTTGTTCGCGGACATTGCTTTGTCGATCACGGACACTGTCCTCGACGCCCGCGACCGCGGAATCCAAGCCGCGACCGCGGATTGCCTTGGCAATCACGATCGTGGCCTTGGACGATCCGGTCTCGGGCGGGACTTCCGTTCTTTCGATTTTGTTCGTTCTTTCTTAGATTCGTATCATTTTATTGACGAATCTAACCTAGGGTTTTGTTATGGGTCGTCGTCGTAGGAATCTGTAATCCGTCTTCCGTTCCCGTTCCGGACCCAGAAACCCGTCGTCGCTCTATCGTTCGTCTAGACTAAGGCAAGTGGCGGTTCGCTCTTGCTTATCATTCCATGTTTCCATTAATTATCAATTGTTTAATTGTTAATTAAATTGGGATGAACTATTGTTTTCGTTTGGGAACAGATTTTATAAATGATACGATTAAAAAGTGATATTATAATAGGTTGTATATACTGCTAGAAACAACGCTATTATATATATATATATATTATTGCCATGATGGTATTGATGTGGACTATTGTGTGATTTTAACTGTTTAGTTAGAACGAGTATTCGTAGGAACGCTATGTACCTTATGAGGTCTAGTCGTTTTTTTATAACTAGTACTAGGAGGATTTTTCCCTAGTACTTTCTCTGGTCATGACTGTACCCTTACTCAGGGTAGGTACACACAGCTGGTCCCGCCATTCGGGATTTATTCCCTTCGATACCTCTCGCGATGAGATGATATATACTAAAAGCTTATAACATAAATGTGCGCTTTGTCACTAAAACAAGATAAGTGCCGATATGCACATAATTAATGAACCTTGGGCGAGAAGTACAACTTGGAACCTCGTCTGGACTTCGATTAGAGTAAGTCCTCCTTTCAAATCTGAATTTGCATTACGCGGTAAGGTTGGTCGTGGACCCAAATAGTCAAGTCTTTTTAAACGCTTGTGTGAAATTAAAATGTTCCCGAACACTTGTCATACTTTCCGATAAGACTCAATCTTTTGGAGTCTTCTCTTCATACGTTTCCTTAAGACTCGATCTTTAGGAGTCTTCTCTTGATCTTTCTGTTTTGTATATTCCTGTAGAAGTATTGAGGTTACTATCGTCATCGGCTTTCATTCGAGAAGCGATGGGTCTAGCCTAATACGACTACTTAGAACCTTTCTGTTTTCACCTTTGCATAGTCTTTCATTAGACTAACCAACCGGGTTTTATTCCTTGCATGGTTGGCTGGTGTCATCCGTCCTATACGACACATCAGTGGTTGGTCCCCGAAGTCCGAAGTAACCGTTGAAGAAGAGACTTGCAGTTGGAGATTCAAGTATTAGTATTTTGAAAGGTTGTCAATTATTATTTATTCTTACCACTAAGTCATGTAATAGATTTATTCTTCAATATCTTCCGCTGTGTAATTTATAAGTTTTCCGCTGTGATTTCACTCTGTTGTAAAAACACTTCTCTCGTTTGATGAAAGATCTTTTAATATAAATGGTTGAGTTCCATATACAAATGTCTTCCGCTGTTTAACCTTTCGTTATTTAATTGTGTTTATTTAAGATTAATTGTTCCGATTAAAGCCTTGGGTGACATCGGACATCAACGTCTGAGGTCACTGGCGTGTGGCACTACCGACAATAAGTCGGGGGTGTTACACGTTCTCCCATTTTAGTGAGTCAAAGCTACTTCGACTTGCATAATTATATCCACAAGACTTTTTAGGGTGTGATCTAATAGAGCTTAAAGCACAATTGATGTTGTGGATTCAAACTTGCAAAATACTGGAGCTCTTGCAAACAAAATGGTTGAGGTAAGAATTCATGGCGCTTTTCACTTGGTATATCGTCTTATTGAGTTGGCTTTAGTGTTACCTGTTGCGACTGCGACCTTAGAAAGAGCCTTCTCGACAATGAGTATCATCAAGTCAGATATGCGTAACAATATGGGAGATGAATTTTTTTACCGATTCTCTAGTATGCTATGTGGAGAATGATATTCAGAAGTATTGATAATGAAGTTATCCTTCAATATTTCCAGACTATGAGAACCCGTAGGATAGGTTTACCCCCTATGTAGTTTGAAGAGTCGTAAGCGACAATATTTTATAATGAACTTCTTGTATCGTTATTTTTGTAAAACTCAACTAATTATGTTTAAGTTTTTTATAAGACTTTGACCCTCCCTTATGATATGTTCTAGATCCGCCACTAAGTGCTACAGACCTAGAAGTCACCTGCAAGGAAGAAGAGGCAACTCGAATATGGTGGAAGAAAGTAACAGAATGAGAGAAAATGGGTTTTGAAAGATTCAGTGTATATTGATGATCTTCTGAAAAAGTATAACACAATTAGACCTGATCAAATACGGGTTCGGGCCGGGCCGAACCCATTTTTGCCACCCGTTTAAGCGGGTCCGGGCCCGACCCGTTATTTGGGCCAGAATCCTTAACTGGGCCCGTCCGTAATTCCAGGCCGGGCCGGGCCCGGTTGGTCATTCTCAAGTATATTTTTGTTTTTTTTATTCTCCAAACTAATTATTTAATACTAGTAATAAGAAAAGCGGTAAGTAATTTTAGGTTAGGATTTTTTTATTATATATTTTTATATTAATTAAAAATAATATGCGGGTCGGGTCAAGCCGAGCGACCCGTACGGAACTGAACCTGTAACCAGGCCCGGGCCGGATCAAACGGCCCATTCGAACTAGAATCCTTGTCCAGGCCCGTATTATTTGCCGGACGGGCCAACCCGCTTTTGTTGAGGTTTAAACACAATGTAGGCAGCGATGATGAACAGTGTAAACCGTTTTTTAAATCCTGAACCGGTATATATTTATAATTGCTAGACCGACATATATAAACCGGCTTTAATAACATAATCCAATAACAATTCCCGTCGTTCCTTTTTATCTCCCGCGCCCTAGCCACAGATCCTCTCTGTGCCCTTCTTCGATTTGTCCCTCCCGGCGACGTCCATTGCCCTATGAAAGGTCGTCTCTTGCGGCGGCGTCTCCGGCAGCCGTATTCTCCCGGTGGAGTATCTGGCTTCTTCGCCGTCCATCGTCTCCGGCGGTGCTCTCCTAGTTTCTCGGTTTGTTTCGCCTTTTATGACTCCTCTGCAGTAGTGCTAACACTCCTAGGGTTTAGGGCTTAGCTGTGTTGTCTCTTTCTTTTTTTAATTATTGTTTCGAGTTTGAGTTGTAGATTTCATGGTTTGTGTTGTTCGACTTATTTCAAGGTTTTTGCGATATCCGGCTTGCAATTTGCTTTCTAGGCGTCGCAAAGGGAATAAATTTTGGAATTGAAGTTTAGGTTGGGCGGATACGAGTTTTGAGAGGTAAATTCTGCTGAGATTTTTCTTTTTTCAGCCTGAATTTTTTCCCTTTTGGTTAAAGTAGTGATTGAACGAGTACCATTAAATTTGTTGACTTTGTCTCTTTAGTAGTGCTTGCGGGGTCTGGACTGTATTAGTTGAGACAGAGCCGTTTTGAGGAGTGGAGGAAGGTTTGGAACTGTTTTCTTCAATTTTTTCTTCTTTTGCATATTTTAAGTCCTTTTCTTTTTCCTTGATGGGAAGAGAGTTACTTGAGTCCCTATGCAGATAATTTATTTTGTGCTCAAAGATTGGGTATTTGTTAATTTTCTTCTTATTTACAGACAGAGCTTGTGAGTCTCTTTGTAAACAGGGTATCTGTTCATTATTGTTTCAAACACTAGGTATGAGGAGTAACTCATTCAAATGGTACTCGGTACTCCACAGACTAACTACCAGGTTCCCTAAAAGGCAGGTTGCGTATATGCATGATATTGGGTTCGGTATCTTTGTCAGTCCTGAGCTTTTAGTTTTTTTATATAATTAAAAACCTTGAAAGAGTAAGGACAACAAAAGCTTTGAAATAGTAAAGCAAGAGTAATCTATTAACTGTAACACTTAAAAGAGCAAGGATTTTGAATCAGAGAATTACCTAGTCTTGGCAATATTTTTAGGGCTTAGCTCTGCTGTATGCAAAAGGTAGATGTTTTCCATGGGAGCGGCACCAACAACTGCACTTTCTAATCATCAACTACTCACCAAAAATCTCAAAAGCTGCAAATGCCATCTCTAAAGTGATGATATTGAAAAACTTTAAAGTTGGCTTTTGGGAAATGCGAATGCCTTATGATTCCTTCATTTTTGGGAAAGTGTAGTGCTGGAAATTTTAGGTATTTATCGACTGAATATTGGAGTTTGAATATTTCAGTTCATGATTGGTTAGCAACCTAGCTAGTAGGATAATTAGTTAAGTTAGACATTCTTGAAAAGTTATAAGTAGGTTCATTGGTTAATTAGTTCAGGAATGGAAGCTGGATTTTGAGCTATTTATAAACTTATGTACATCAAGAGCTATTGATATGAACACATCAAAGTTCTTGGTGAATTGAGGGCTCTCTATATCTTTTTTGAAAGGTCTGTTTAGGGAAGTTTTCATGCTTGGCATGTTTGGACTTGTCAATTGAATGCCTATTATTGTAATCAAAATTTTGCTGGCCTCTACATTTGTGCTTTTAGCTATCTGTACTTGTGTGAGTTTAGAGGTTCCTATAGATATAGTTAATATCACTAGTAGAGTAGCAGTACATGAAGCACAATCACAATTCACATGAAGCACAATAACAAGCCATATTCAACATTTTCCATTAACCAAACAACAGTTTCACATATTTTTTGTGTAGTTTTACAATTCTTTGCTCATTTGTTAATTTGTCTTTTCAGGGTCTTGCTAAAACCTATTACAACAATAAGGCTTTTAGAACAATGGTTGTGTCTTGGTTGTCCATTTGTACTATTGGATTCATGAGAGTCTAGCAGGCACGGCGTCAAGGAATTTTCCAGTCTGCTTCCAGTAATTTTGTAAATTCATGTTGCTTTACTGGAAACCAAAGGAGCTACATGAGACGCTTGAGCAGAAGATCTAGAAGGTTCCATGTGTTTGCAGCCACCAAAGGGATTGCAAAATCTAACGAGTCTGAAGAGAAAATCCCTTCTTGGGCGAAGCCAGATTCAGATAAGCCACCACAGTGGGCCAGAGAGGAGGGCAAGCCAGCTGAAATCAAGCAAAGCTGTGAAGTTCCATTATTTATTTATTTATTTATTTATTTTCTTGCGCTAGCGATTACTCCTATTGTTGCGGTGAGCTATCCAAACTTGTTTTCCCTTTTCAGACGCTAGTGTTTTGTGGTTTACAAGTTCCGAATTCGAGTTTATTGGATTTGTGTAGATAGGTTCGATATTTGAATATGTCAATCAGAAGCCTGTTTTTGGGGTTGTGAACCCTGATAGCATTTTCTTATGCTCCTATTCTAGGATTTTTCGCATTCACTGGGATCCCAACTTCCGTGAGTTTCTCCAACTAATCGTTCTTAAATTTCCATTGATTTCACAAGTGAATAAGTGATTCCATTTTCGAAACTTGTGGTTTTTTGCTATAAATATTTGTGGACAAAAATCGCGATTTTTGATGTTGCTTGATCAGGAGAAATATTTTAGCAAGCAACAATCACCTAGCTTTATAAAGTCAATAACAGAACACGACATTTGTCATGATCATACTATTGTTTACTCTTGATGCTTCAAATAACTTTATGATAGAATAGGACAATGTTCCTATAACTTGTAGTGGAATGTGTATTGCTGAATAAATCGGGAATTACAGTTACCTTAAACTAAAGATCAGTCGAAAGAAATTTATATTACTTTATTTCCTTAATAAATATATACCCATTTCATTCTCGGTAAGCTAATATATGCAGATTTGATATGAAATAAAAATACCGACCAACTGTATGATTTTGTGCAAAAATACGAAATTTGTGATTCCCTACATTTATTCATAAATATGGTTCATTGAATTAAGATCCAATACATGGAACGCTAATATAAGTAGTTGACATAATATAGGAATGTGTGCTAACAAAATGTTAAATATTAACAAAACATTGACTACTACAGTATCTATTAGCTGTAATATGTTTTCTATAATTTCCATTACTATTAATTGAATATTTTTCAATATTATCATTTGAAAGATGTTCAAATTTTTTTTTGGTCGAAGAAAGATGTTCAACCTTAGATGATTGTGTAACAAATAAATAAAATAAAGTCATTTATGAATTTGTTTATAAAATCGGATAATGTTTTTAATAGATCCAGTTATTTATAGAAAAACAATCTCATTATTAAAAGGAAAGGGACAATTTTGCTTTTCTTTTCCCACCTCCTTTCTACGCGTTCACGGGCCTGTTTGGCAATTAGTTTATAAACCATTTATAAACAAAACTTTTTTTTTTCTCTCCCTTCACATTTCCCTATAACACCCAAAATTTAAATTTCAAATACCACTTTTTCAAAAAAACCTCTTTATAAACACACTTACCAAACAAACCCCACATCGTAAAGTAGATTAAATTACCAATTCACTCTAGACTCAATAAAAAGGAATTTAGTTAATCTGATTAATAAAAAAAGGATTTAGTTGAAAAATAATAAAGAAAAATCTAATATATAATAACTAAACAGAATACCTGCTAAGCCACACGACGCTCCTATAATAACCCAAATTTTTTTTTGCCACGTGGCGTCACGATATTAATTTTGACACATGGCAGCCTGTGGTTTTTTAGATTTAAATTAAAAATCACAAATTTGGAGTATCCTACAGTTACCTTAAATTAAAGATCAGTCGGAATATATTTATATTAATTTATTTCCTTAATTAATATATTCCCACTTCATTCTCGGTAAGCTAATATATGCAGATTTGATATGAAATAAAAATACCGACCAACTGTATGATTTTGTGCAAAAATACTAAACATGCAGATCTCATACAAAACCACGACTGGTTACAAAACCGTGCAACAGATGCAATGTATCTAATATATGCAGAATTAGCATAAAAAACCCAACCTGTTGTGCTATGATAAATAGCACACAAACTGAATCTGGTGACAAATACACTTTTGTAACCAAAACAAATGCTGCAAAATTTAACCTACTGGAATGAACCAAAAATGAACTTGCTGCAAAAACTTAGCCTGATACACATTTCTAAACCAATAAAATTTCGACAAATTTGAACCTGCTGGATTGAACAAAAAAAAAAACCTGCTGATTGAACCACAAATGAACATGCCCCAAAAAATGAACTTGCTACACTTTCCTAACCAAATAAACTGGATTGCCCAAAAAAATAACAATACACTTTATTAACGAAGGCTCTTGGTACACTCCAAATTTTGTCTTCGTACACTATACTTTGAAACGCAACAATATTGCTTAAGCAAGATACTAGCGTTTCCGTGTAAAATCTACCCAGAAATCTGATATTATGTACTATAACGAAACGCATGTATTTGCCTTAAGCAAAATACCTGCGTTTCAGTTAATTTTTTTTAATCGAAACGCAGGATCCCTGCTTAAGCAGAGATCCAGCGTTTCGCTATTTTTTTTGGAAGCGAAACGCAAGATCCTTGCTTAAGCAAAGATCCAGCGTTTCGTCTTCTTCTTTAAGTGAAACGCGGGCTCAAATGCGTTTCGTCTTCTTCTTCTTCCTCCTTCCTAGGTTTTGCGCCGCCCCCTAAACCCAGAAATTGCCTTCTTCTTCTTCCTCCTTCTTCTTCTTCCTTCTTCTTCTTCTTCTTCCTAGATTTCGATTCATC
The DNA here is from genome assembly GCA_027886185.1 of Rheum nobile. Classification (NCBI taxonomy): domain Eukaryota; kingdom Viridiplantae; phylum Streptophyta; class Magnoliopsida; order Caryophyllales; family Polygonaceae; genus Rheum; species Rheum nobile. The sequence continues at coordinate 873,358 of WOAB01000248.1, read as the reverse complement.
CCCCCTCCTCTATTTGGATCTGCAAAAAACAATGGATTTGGGGCAAAAATCCGGTGCCGGAGACGAAGACAGTGGCCGAAGACGAAGACAGCCGGCGGCTCCTTCATCATCTTCTCCGACGGAACAGACCGGGATTCCGCTCCTCTAGCGTCGACTGAAGGTACGCCGACAGCAGACGCGAGCTTGGCTGGCGGCGGTGGGGCTGACGGAGTCGCGGGTGTCGGAGCCGACGTTCTAGAGCTGACGGAGAGGCAAGAGCTCGACAAGGCAGTGGCTGAGGCGGTGGGGCCGACGTTGGAAGCGTTTTCCGGCGTCTCTACTGGAGGTGCGGTTAAAACAGTGGCTGCCGGAAAAGCTTCGGCCGCCGGAAAAGCTTCGGTCGTCGGAAAAAATGGCACCGCCGGAAAAAATGTTGCTGCAGTCGGCGATGGTGGCGGAGAGGTTGCTCCGGTTACCCGAAAACGCGAGAAAGGCGGCGATGCGGTAAAGTCTCGGAAGCATCGCAAGGTAGCCTCTTTGTCTACCGTACCAGATGCGCCGTTAGTCTCTTCTTCTACCGTACCTGATATTCGACAAGTAAACTTTAAATTTTAAATAAATTTTAAATTTTAAAATGTGTTTAGAAGGATATAAATATCGAATGCATGATTTATGATTGCGTAAATTAAATGTAATGCATGCATAAGTTATACCGAATGCATGATTTTGATAGCATGAATTATATCGAATGCATGATAGCGTAAATTTTAAAATATAATGCATGATAGCGTAAATTATATATAATGCATGCATAAATTTTAAATTTGAAATAAATTTTAAAATGTGTTTAGAAGGATATAAACTAAATAATATTATGATCGCATAAGTTATACCGAATGCATGATTTTGATAGCATGAATTATATCGAAATGCATGAATTAATATTGTATGAATTATATTGCATATTTATGATAGGATGAATTAATCGAATGCATGAATTATATGAAATGCATGGATTTAGTCTGGAAAATAACGCATGAATTACCAAAATATTATGATTCTGCGATATGATTTAGGAAATAGAAATTAAATAACAATTACCAAAATAACAATTAATTTAGCAAATAATTTATTTAGAATAGAAATTAAATAAATTTCAGAATAAAGAATATGAATATTACTGTCCAATCGAAATTATTGTTTATATAAAAACAATTAGAATTAGAGATTAAAACATTATTAATAATTATTAAGAATTAACAAATAATTAAAACATAAAAAATATGAAATAATAACGAGGGATCCAATCGAAATAAAACATAAAAATAAAAAATGGAAATTAAAACCTTGTCGTCCGAAGATAACGATATGATTTAGGAAATTTGACAATTAATTTAAAAAATAATTTATTTAGAATAGAAATTAAATAAATTGCAAAATAAAGAATATGAAGATTATTGTCCAATCGAATATATTGTCTATATAAAAACAAATAGAATTAGAAATTAAAACATTATTAATAATTATTAAGAATTAACAAATAATTAAAATGAAGGGCACATTGGAGGCGTGCGGCGGATCTGTTAGGCCGAAGCACCGTGGTCCTCGTAAGCCCAAAGAACGAGGGATCACAGCTTCTGCACGACGCGGTTCTCCATCTCAGCTGAGCAGACAGCTAGACGTTGCATTACAGAGAGATGTCGGGCAGTCCGAGGATCACCCGACCGAGTCTGCTGAGCCCGATGATCATCCGACCGAGTCTGAATTGTCATCTTCGGACGACGAGGTCGATATTGGCCAGGAGGAGTACACCCGTTCCCCAGTTTTTGAGGCGATAGAGCAAGGCTGGCACGAGACATTCGAGCCCCCCACAGACGCTGATAGAGTTGATGCTATGGAGACGGACGACATGCCCCCTCCTAGGGCTATTAAAAAATGGACCGGACCGGTGAAAATACGGTCCGGTCTCCGGTCCAGATAATTTCCTTAATCCGGTCCGGTCCGGTCCAAACCCGGAAAAAATCCGGTCCGGACCGGTGGACCAGATTTTTTTTTAATTTATATGTTTTTTGGGAGATTTATATGTATTTTTTTATAGATATTTTTTTAATTTAATAAGTTAGGAGTATATATGTTTTTTAGATATTTTTTTTATAGATTTTAAATAAAAATTTAATTTTTTATTTTTTATAAATAAAATCCAGTCTAACCGGTCCTGGACCGGACCGAAACTGGACCGGACCGGATGAGCACCCCTACCCCCTCCTTCTGCGACGTAGACTTCTGAAGCGCAAAGGCACCGCTTAAGCGTCAACACTGCGTTTCATGGTGTATACAACAAAATGTTAGAAGCGTAATACAGAGTGAAACGCAAGATTAGTGCTTAAGCAATATATCTGCGTTTTGGACGCTGGAAACATGCTTAAGAGGGATTCATGCGTTTCACCGTGTCTTGTAAATGGGCTGCCCCATTTACAGCTTCAGTGTTTTACAGCTGTGTCATAGCTGTTATGCACAATCTGAGTGTTTTACAACTATTATTCGCATTTCTGCACAACTTCAGTGTTTTACAACTGTGTGCTAGCTGTTATGCACAACTCTTCACTTGTATAAATAGTGTTACCCCTAGGGTTACTGAGTTCTCACAATTCCAACTGAAGCTCTATTGTTCATCACCATTATTCGATAAGGTTATCCTCTCAGCTTAGATCTTGTTTGAGTTTTATGTTTATGAAACATTTATTAATGGATTTATGATATTGATAGGAAAATCAAGCACTACATCGCATAATGGCATCTTCATCTTCATCGTCAACAAACGCTGGTTGGCTATGCAATTGTAAGAGATCTGCGATTATCCGTGAGTGGCATATGCAGTTCAACTATAGAAGGAGGTATTGGGGATGTCCGACTATGGAAGGGGGGTGTCGCTTCATGGAATGGATTGGTCCATCCTACGATGAGAGGACACAGAGGGTTATAGCACAACTGTGGAACGAAAAACAAGAACTTGCTAACCGAAATGAAAAACTTGATAAGAAAAATGAAGAACTTGGTAAGAACAATGAAGAACTTGTTAAGGAAAATGAAGAACTTGTTAAGTTGATTTCCATTCACACAAGGTTTATGCGCCTTAAGGAACAAGGGAAGTTAGCGATTGGCAAATCTAAGTATGAGAAGTTATTAAGAGAGATACAATGGCGTAATTAAGTTGATGTAATGTTTGTATCGCTTTTGTAATATGTTTTATGTATTGACATTTAATGTAATGTAATGGTTTGAAGTTGATGTAATGTTTGTATCGAGTTTGAGATGTTGTTAAGAGAGATTGTATTGATCCACCCTACGATTTATCTTTTATTGTTTATGTTGTACAACGAGTTAAACATAATATTAAAAGCACAAAGGGGTTTTCAATGTCACACTTGCATTAATTAGAGTACTAAAATATTACAATCACAACTCATATCATATGACATATCCCTAAGCCATAGTATGGGGTGAACGACCATATGCTATGCGAAACTCCCGAAACATTGAAATCCTTGAGGCAAATGGTGCATCCCAACCTTCGACACTTATATGTTTGAATTCGCGCCAAGCATATGGAGTTGGAGGCAGAGGACTTCCATCCTTGAGCCATAACTTCATTTATCAAAAAATTCAAAGATTAGTAAAGAAGCGTATTTATATAAGTAAGTAAAGAAGCTTAAAACAATAAGACATACCGGTATGAAGTGGTCTCGAGTTCCAACTTGAGCCATGGTCAATATCGGTAGCCCATCACCGTTGAGACTTGCTTGCGATGTCATCATTGGCAAGCATAAGCACGGACCATTCCAAGATAAGAATGCCAAAGCAACCTGATACACCGTGGCAAACACTAGACCGACCATGGGCATGTCGCACCAGAACCTCGGTCCGCAAGGACTAAAGAAGTAGTTCACCTCAACTGCATAACTCTCAAATGACTTCCACGGGTTTAGTCTTGCCAACGCGGGCTCGTACAAGACTCTGTTGTCGACCAAGTGAGATGCCAAATTGAATCGAATCCTCTTGTAGTTCCCCTCGCCTTCGCCCAACAGTACACATAGTGAGCGGAAGCCACAATGTCCGTCTCCAACTACATCCATCACCTCCCTAATGAACGGATACCAAAAGTAGTCAATGTTGTTGACTCCAAAGTCCATTCCCATATGATTGATGGGTTCCCCGGGAAACTGTGATCCACACGGTTTTTGATCAACATGAACATGTTCTTCTACATCAACAAAAATAGGTTCTTCTTGGTCCTTTCTAGGCCGACTTCTTCCTTGGCTTCCCTTCTGCTTGCCCTTCTCCTGCTCTTTTGATGTGACCCTACCCTCCATATCAGCTACAGAGGAGGAAGACGCCATCAAACATCCGCCTTGAGACTCCTCTACCGCTACATCTACCTCGACCTAGATTTATGAGACTTTCTATTTCTAGTTCTTACGGTTTTGAGACATTACTTCCTTAGTACTTTCTATTTACAGTATTTCTATTTTTAGTAGCTGCTATGTCTGGGTGGTTTCCATTTATGTTAAATGGGCCGCCAGATTTAGTAACTAGAGAGTCCGGCCCATTAGGCCCACTCTCTAGTATAAATAGGAACTATTGTAGTTCATTTCAGGGCACGTCGAAATAGAGCTTTGCTTTCCAGTCGAGTAATCTCCTGAAAACCCGGGCCCTGACGTCACAAAATTAACGCGTTCCTAGTCGAACTATCCTGGCGCGTTAATTCGGTTATCAAACTATCCAGTCACTTATCCGCAATCCCGCAACAAGAATTAACCCTTGTTCTTATCTCCCCTCCAAACCCTAGACAGCCGCCGCTCATCCTCCCCTTTCACCCTCACGGTCGCCACCCTCACCACCACTTCCACCACCGTCCGTTCCTCCCTGCCTTCTGCCGTGCCTCCTCCGTCACCGCCGGTCACTTCCCCAGCCGACGACATCTTTCCAAACACTCCCTAGTCCGCCGAACACCTCTATACCCTTTTCGACGAGTTGCTTCGCCCTACTACGCATTCAAGCGATCCTTGACATCGATTTGTGGTCTTTCCATCGGACAAGGTCACATCAAATGGCATCAGAGCCTACGAATCTGTAGGATCGTGATTGTTAGATAATAACTTAAGGAACTCAGAATATCGATTCTAAGTTCCCTTCGCAGCGGAAATAAACAATCAAACAAATGACAAGTTCCTTATAGTGGAAACCTTTGATTGCCAACTAGCAATCCAGGATAAAAACCACTACCTTTCTTTCGAAAGGATTTCAAGGTCTACTTCTTGATTTCTTATCTCTTTTGGTTATAGCTTATCCTAGGAACAAACACACAGTTTCTTTGCCTTACACACAGTTAGGCAATCCTAGATAACTTAACACAATCAATAATCAATCCAAGAAACAGACCTTCGCACCTAGGAACTATCACTTACAGTCACAGGAACTTAGCACTCAGCTCTTCTATTCCTTGACTGGTTCCTCTTGATCTCGGTTTGCTTTGATGATCTTGTTTGAATGTTCACACTGGATATTTGCTAATGTGTGTGAGTCGTATTTCAGTGCTTGAAGATAACCCTTGAGTTAGTCTTCCTTTTATAGAGGATTCTTCGCAGCTTTATCTTCTCTGGGTTTCCACAGATTGAGCTTGCCCTAGGATAAGTGGTTCTCCTTGGTCCACATTGTTCTTGGCATGTGCAAACAACCTAGGCAGCTCAGAATCCTTCTAGGTTAGTCAACCTCTTTAGCCAAGTCATTCTCCAGCTTCCTTTGTCCGAGGTTCGACACTCTGGGCGCTTGGGAACTGACTTCTGGACAGCGACATGTTCCATGTCCTGTCGCTTTCACGTTTCTCTGTCCGAGGTTCGGCATTCTAGGTGTCTTGTTGTTTTGCTCTGGACATTGACAGACTTTTGGAAGCTTCGCACAAATCGTTTTCGACTTCCTTTTGTCTGAGGTTGGTGTTCCCAGATTTCTCGGGAATCGCAACCTCGCATACTACGTTTCTGGGCACATCTGGGTTCCTCTGGGTTCCTTTCTTTGTCTTTTTCCTTGGTTCTCTTGTCCTGTTTGGAATTCATACCTTCGGTATTTGTCCTGTGGTTCCTTAAGCACATCTTTGAGATAAAACATTAGTATCATAATATTTGTCATCTTCAAAAGTAGAGAAACTGAGGAAATGAACTCTCAGGGGAACTGAAGTTCCAGAGTTCCGTTTCCTAACAATTCCCCCCTTTTTGATGATGACAAATACAAGGAACCTGACAACATAATAGGACTTGAATTTCATGAGACCATATTGAGTTTAAGGGATTTACAACACTATAAACTATTGCGAGAACATTCAAATGGTTGCAAATTCTCCCTAAGCAAATGAACGAGTTTATTCGAATTCCCCCTTAGAAGTAGAACTAGTTCAGAGTTCCTATTAGTCCAGCAGTTTCCAAAGTTCAAGGTTCCTATCCTTCTTCCACCTTTTGACATCATCGAAAAGATAAGTGAACAAGTTGAGAATATGATATCCAAGTGAATGCATAGTTGCATCAAACCCATAACAGAAGCATAATGGAAACTTAAGGCAAAGACAAATGAATCATAGGAACGAAGCCAAAAGATAGTCATTAATTTATCAAAAGCCTAATATTGTTCAAGGAGGGGTAAGACCGATCACAACCAACAACAAACCAACAACAAACCAACAAACTACAAAGACACCAGCAAAAGCAACTTTTAAGAGAGACAACACAAGGAGAGAAGAGGGTAGTAGGATCCTAGGGGGACTACTAGCACACTGTGAGGTTACAGCACTGGGAACTAGAAGAAACGTTCCTAAGGCAATGCAACGGCCTCCTATTCATCTGCCTTGTTGTCAGTTCCTACATTTTGGCCCGTGGCCTGATTAGCACCGATTGCATCTTCCCAATTCTTCTGAAGAACTTCTACCAGACTTAACACCGCAGAGCTCATCTTTCCCAACTCTTTGACTTGATCACGGAGAGCGACCGAGATGGCAGTCGAGCCTTCCATGATGGCTTTTTCAATACGATCCAGAGCAGAGAGGATCGCAGAGGAGTCCTGAGAGGGTTTGAGCGGTGGCTGGGAGCTTGAAGGGGCCTTGGAACTGGCCTTTTCCTTAGGCGGGTTAGCTTGAGCTTCAGAAGGGGTGGTCTGTTGTCTCTTTGTCTTTAATTTCCGGACAGTGGCCATGGTAAGGAACTTGCTGTAAGCAGTTTCATGCAAATCATCTGGGTACAGGTGAAGGATGGAGAAAATGTTTTTGATGAGATGAGGGAAGGGCAGGGCATGGGACGAACAAAACTGCATATGAGCCAACACAATACTGGGGAGATCAATTTAGACACCAGAGAGCACCTTTTCCATAAAAATGGCATCCGTGATGGTGACTGAGGCTCTGTGCTCCTGCATGGGAACTAGATTACGGATGATCCAGAAGTGTAGAAGTTTGTTTGCGATGGAGAGGTCCTTTGTCTCTAAAGATAAGGGGTAGGCACCGTCGTAGATTTTCTTCACCACGTCTCCTTTGGACTTGTAACCCTTTCCTTTGGGCCATGCCTTTTTCTGATGCAAGATGCCGAAGCCAGATCTGGACTCGATCCCAAGAGCAGACGCTATGAGGTTGGGGGATAAGGGATACATGGTTCCTTTCCAATTGAAGATGGCATTGTTTCAGGGAGAATTCTCTTTGGCGGGAACAAATTCGAGAGACTGGTAGAACAGACGGACGATTTCATCAGAAGCAGAGAAGGGCTCAATCAACATCTCATCCCAGCCTTGGTACTGCAGGAGGGAATGGAACTCACCAAGGGCTTCTCCAAATGTTTCTTCATCTTCGTCTTCCAGTTCTTGGGTCCAGAACTCCTTGCCGATTATGAGGGGCTTGGGGATCTTCCTTTTAGAGAAGAGGGAAGAGACTTGACCCATGGAGGAAGAAGTAGAGAGGGTGGTGATTTTGGCCCTTTTTGAGGATTTGGTCTCTTTGGCCTCATAGGGAACTAAAGCTTGGGAGCTTCTTTTTCTCTGTTTCAGTCTAGTGGCAATAGAGGGACCAGGATTGGAGGGAGGTTTAGATTTGAGGCTTACTGGTGAGGGCTCAGGGCTGATGATCTCTTGGATGGTCTTATCTGGGGAGGAGTCATGAGAAGCTCCTTCCGAGACTGATTTTGTAGCTGAAGCCGATGCCGGAGTGATGGCCATAGCTTTCTCCTCAGCCTGGGCCTCTGTTTTCTCCTTGAGTTCCTCTTCGGCTTTCTCCTCAGGTTGGGATTTTTGAGAGGTGGTGATGGAAATAGGCTTGGAGGAGGATGATGCCTTCTTTGCTCGATGAGCTCTGAGAAGAGTAGCCTCCTCCTCGTCTTGGATTAGGTTAGGGTTTTGGTCAACCATTTTGAGAGGCTAGAGAAATTTGTGTTTGAGAGAGAGAGAGAGCGAGACAGATTATCAGAGAGATGGCAAGTTGTGGAATGGCTTGGATCAACAGGGCATCTCTTAAAGGCGGTGAGAGGGCTGAAAGGCCCGATGGAGGATATCTAGCCGTTGAGAGGATCAGGGAAAATCTTGAGCATTGATGAGGGATGCAGCTTTGTCCGAACGGTCACAGATATTAAAAAAAAATTTCATTCAGAGAAGGGGGGGTTCTGCCAACTGATAAGACGTGACTGAGCTCTGAGAGTTTGCCATAAATAAAATCTGAGGAGTGCCAAAGTAGCCGTTGGAAGCATGCTTTATCATGGTTCCTTTCTGGCGATATATTCAGTGTGCTAGAGGGATATATGGGAACCTTTGATATGGGTTAAAATAATGGAACCAAAAAAATGCGTTCCCATACAAGGAATCAGAGGGGCCATTTATCGCATTGCACAACAATTCCCAGAGTGGGTTAAGAGATGAATCATAGGGAATTAAATTGAGCAATGAGGCAGGGGAAGGTCTTAGTACACAATCATCATTTCGGCTTGTATTGTTGGGTTAGAAATATGATCAGATTGTGACTTTTGGGCCAACAAAGATAAGTGAACAAGTTGAGAATATGATATCCAAGTGAATGCACAGTTGCATCAAACCCATAACAGAAGCATAATGGAAACTTAAGGCAAAGACAAATGAATCATAGGAACGAAGCCAAAAGATAGTCATTAATTTATCAAAAGCCTAATATTGTTCAAGGAGGGGTAAGATCGATCACAACCAACAACAAACTACAAAGACACCAGCAAAAGCAACTTTTAAGAGAGACAACACAAGGAGAGAAGAGGGTAGTAGGATCCTAGGGGGACTACTAGCACACTGTGAGGTTACAGCACTGGGAACCAGAAGAAGCGTTCCTAAGGCAATGCAACGGCCTCCTATTCACCAGCCTTGTTGTCAGTCCCTACATTTTGGTCCGTGGCCTGATTAGCACCGATTGCATCTTCCCAATTCTTCTGAAGAACTTCTACCAGACATAACACCGCAGAGCTCATCTTTCCCAACTCTTTGACTTGATCACGGAGAGCGATCTGGATGGCAATCGAGTCTTCCATGATGGCTTTTTCAATACGATCCAGAGCAGAGAGGATCGCATAGGAGTCCTGAGAGGGTTTGAGCGGTGGCTGGGAGCTTTAAGGGCCTTGGAACTGGCCTTTTCCTTAGGCGGGTTAGCTTGAGCTTCAGAAGGGGTGGTCTATTGTCTCTTTGTCTTTAATTTCCGGACAGTGGCCATGGTAAGGAACTTCTGTAAGCAGTTTCATGCAAATCATCTGGGTACAGGTGAAGGATGGAGATAATGTTTTTGATGAGATGAGGGAAGGGCAGGACATGGGAGGCATGGGACGAACAAAACTGCATATGAGCCAACACAATACTAGGGAGATCAATTTGGACACCAGAGAGCACCTTTTCCATAAAAATGGCATCCGTGATGGTGACTGAGGCTCTGTGCTCTTGCCTGGGAACTAGATTACGGATGATCCAGAAGTGTAGAAGTTTGTTTGCGATGGAGAGGTCCTTTGTCTCCAAAGATAAGGGGTAGGCGCCGTCGTAGATTTTCTTCACCACGTCTCCTTTGGAGTTGTAACCCTTTCCTTTGGGCCATGCCTTTTTCTGATGCAGGATGCCAAAGCCAGATCTGGACTCGATCCCAAGAGCAGACGCTATGAGGTTGGGGGATAGGGGATACATGGTTCCCTTCCAATTGAAGATGGCATTGTTGCAGGGAGAATTCTCTTTGGCGGGAACAAATTCGAGAGACTGGTAGAACAGACGAACGATTTCATCAGAAGCAGAGAAGGGCTCAATCAACATCTCATCCCAGCCTTGGTACTGCAGGAGGGAATGGAACTCACAAAGGGCTTCTCCAAATGTTTCTTCATCTTCGTCTTCCAATTCTTGGGTCCAGAACTCCTTGCCGATTATGAGGGGCTTGAGGATCTTTCTTTTAGAGAAGAGGGAAGAGACTTGACCCAGGGAGGAAGAAGTAGAGAGGGTGGTGATTTTGGCCCTTTTTGAGGATTTGGTCTCTTTGGTCTCATAGGGAACTAAAGCTTGGGAGCTCCTTTTTCTCTGTTTTAGTCTAGTGGCAACAGAGGGACCAGGATTGGAGGGTGGTTTAGATTTGAGGCTTACTGGTGAGGGCACAGGGCTGATGATCTCTTGGATGGTCTTATCTGGGGAGGAGTCATGAGAAGCTCTTTCCGAGACTGATTTTGTAGCTGAAGCCGATGCCGGAGTGATGGCCATAGCTTTCTCCTCAGCCTGGGCCTCTGTTTTCTCCTTGAGTTCCTCTTCGGCTTTCTCCTCAGGTTGGGATTTTTGAGAGGTGGTGATGGAAATGGGCTTGGAGGAGGATGATGCCTTCTTTGCTCGATGAGCTCTGAGAAGAGTAGCCTCCTCCTCGTCTTGGATTAGGTTAGGGTTTTGGTCAACCATTTTGAGAGGCTAGAGAAATTTGTGTTTGAGAGAGAGAGAGAGAGCGAGACAGATTATCAGAGAGATGGCAAGTTGTGGAATGGCTTGGATCAACATGGCATCTCTTAAAGGAGGTGAAAGGGCCGATGGAGGATATCTAGCCGTTGAGAGGATCAGGGAAAATCTTGAGCATTGATGAGGGGTGAAGCTTTATCCGAACGGTCACAGATATTATAAAAAAATTTCATTCAGAGAAGGGGGGGTTCTGCCAACTGATAAGACGTGATTGAGCTCTGAGAGTTTGCGATAAATAACATCTGAGGAGTGCCAAAGTAGCCATTGGAAGCATGCTTTATCCTGGTTCCTTTCTGGCGATATATTCAGTGTGCTAGAGGGATATATGGGAACCTTTGATGTGGGTTAAAATAATGGAACCAAAAAAATGCGTTCCCATACAAGGAATCAGGGGGGCCATTTATCGCATTGCACAACAATTCCCAGAGTGGGTTAAGAGATGAATCATAGGGAATTAAATTGAGCAATGAGGCAGGGGAAGGTCTTAGTACACAATCATCATTTCGGCTTGTATTGTTGGGTTAGAAATATGATCAGATTGTGACTTTTGGGCCAACAAAGATAAGTGAACAAGTTGAGAATATGATATCCAAGTGAATGCACAGTTGCATCAAACCCATAACAGAAGCATAATAGAAACTTAAGGCAAAGACAAATGAATCATAGGAACGAAGCCAAAAGATAGTCATTAATTTATCAAAAGCCTAATATTGTTCAAGGAGGGGTAAGACCGATCACAACCAACAACAAACCAACAACAAACCAACAAACTACAAAGACACCAGCAAAAGCAACTTTTAAGAGAGACAACACAAGGAGAGAAGAGGGTAGTAGGATCCTAGGGGGACTACTAGCACACTGTGAGGTTACAGCACTGGGAACCAGAAGAAGCGTTCCTAAGGTAATGCAACGGCCTCCTATTCATCTGCCTTGTTGTCAGTTCCTACATTTTGGCCCGTGGCCTGATTAGCACCGATTGCATCTTCCCAATTCTTCTGAAGAACTTCTACCAGACTTAACACCGCAGAGCTCATCTTTCCCAACTCTTTGACTTGATCACGGAGAGCGACCGGGATGGCAGTCGAGCCTTCCATGATGGCTTTTTCAATACGATCCAGAGCAGAGAGGATCGCAGAGGAGTCCTGAGAGGGTTTGAGCGGTGGCTGGGAGTTTGAAGGGGCCTTGGAACTGGCCTTTTCCACAGGCGGGTTAACTTGAGCTTCAGAAGGGGTGGTCTGTTGTCTCTTTGTCTTTAATTTCCGGACAGTGGCCATGGTAAGGAACTTGATGTAAGTAGTTTCATGCAAATCATCTGGGTACATGTGAAGGATGGAGAGAATGTTTTTGATGAGATGAGGGAAGGGCAGGGCATGAGAGGCATGGGACGAACAAAACTGCTAATGAGCCAACACAATACTGGGGAGATCAATTTGGACACCAGAGAGCACCTTTTCCATAAAAATGGCATCCGTGATGGTGACTGAGGCTCTGTGCTCCTGCCTGGGAACTAGATTACGGATGATCCATAAGTGTAGAAGTTTGTTTGCGATGGAGAGGTCCTTTATCTCCAAAGATAAGGGGTAGGCGTCGTCGTAGATTTTCTTCACCACGTCTCCTTTGGACTTGTAACCCTTTCCTTTGGGAATGCATGCTTTATCCTGGTTCCTTTCTGGCGATATATTCAGTGTGCTAGAGGGATATATGGGAACCTTTGATGTGGGTTAAAATAATGGAACCAAAAAAATGCGTTCCCATACAAGGAATCAGGGGGGCCATTTATCGCATTGCACAACAATTTCCAGAGTAGGTTAAGAGATGAATCATAGGGAATTAAATTGAGCAATGAGGCAGGGGAAGGTCTTAGTACACAATCATTATTTCGGCTTGTATTGTTGGGTTAGAAATATGATCAGATTGTGACTTTTGGGCCAACAAAGATAAGTGAACAAGTTGAGAATATGATATCCAAGTGAATGCACAGTTGCATCAAACCCATAACAGAAGCATAATGGAAACTTAAGGCAAAGACAAATGAATCATAGGAACGAAGCCAAAAGATAGTCATTAATTTATCAAAAGCCTAATATTGTTCAAGGAGGGGTAAGACCGATCACAACCAACAACAAACCAACAACAAACCAACAAACTACAAAGACACCAGCAAAAGCAACTTTTAAGAGAGACAACACAAGGAGAGAAGAGGGTAGTAGGATCCTAGGGGGACTACTAGCACACTGTGAGGTTACAACACTGGGAACCAGAAGAAGCGTTCCTAAGGCAATGCAACGGCCTCCTATTCATCATCCTTATTGTCAGTTCCTACATTTTGGCTCGTGGCCTGATTAGCACCGATTGCATCTTCCCAATTCTTCTGAAGAACTTCTACCAGACTTAGCACCGCAGAGCTCATCTTTCCCAACTCTTTGACTTGATCACAGAGAGCGACTGGGATGGCAGTCGAGCCTTCCATGATGGCTTTTTCAATACGATCCAGAGCAGAGAGGATCGCAGAGGAGTCCTGAGAGGGTTTGAGCGGTGGCTGGGAGCTTAAAGGGGCCTTGGAACTGACCTTTTCCTTGGGCGGGTTAGCTTGAGCTTCAGAAGGGGTGGTCTGTTGTCTCTTTGTCTTTAATTTCCGGACAGTGGCCATGGTAAGGAACTTGCTGTAAGCAGTTTCATGCAAATCATCTGGGTACAGGTGAAGGATGGAGATAATGTTTTTGATGAGATGAGGGAAGGGCAGGGCATGGGAGGCATGGGAAGAACAAAACTGCATATGAGCCAACACAATACTGGGGAGATCAATTTGGACACCAGAGAGCACCTTTTCCATAAAAATGGCATCCGTGATGGTGACTGAGGCTCTGTGCTCCTGCCTGGGAACTAGATTACGGATGATCCAGAAGTGTAGAAGTTTGTTTGCGATGGAGAGGTCCTTTGTCTCCAAAGATAAGGGGTAGGCGCCGTCGTAGATTTTCTTCACCACGTCTCCTTTGGAGTTGTAACCCTTTCCTTTGGGCCATGCCTTTTTCTGATGCAGGATGCCGAAGCCAGATCTAGACTCGATCCCAAGAGTAGACGCTATGAGGTTTGGGGATAGGGGATACATGGTTCCCTTCCAATTGAAGATGGCATTGTTGCAGGGAGAGTTCTCTTTGGCGGGAACAAATTCGAGAGATTGGTAGAACAGACGGACGATTTCATTAGAAGCAGAGAAGGGTTCAATCAACATCTCATCCCAGCCTTGGTACTGCAGGAGGGAATGGAACTCACCAAGGGCTTCTCCAAATGTTTCTTCATCTTCGTCTTCCAGTTCTTGGGTCCAGAACTCCTTGCCGATTATGAGGGGCTTGAGGATCTTCATTTTAGAGAAGAGGGAAGAGACTTGACCCAGGGAGGAAGAAGTAGAGAGGGTGGTGATTTTGGCCCTTTTTGAGGATTTGGTCTCTTTGGCCTCATAGGGAACTAAAGCTTGGGAGCTCTTTTTTCTCTGTTTCAGTCTAGTGGCAACAGAGGGACCAGGATTGGAGGTAGGTTTAGATTTGAGGCTTACTGGTGAGGGCTCAGGGCTGATGATCTCTTGGATGGTCTTATCTGGGGAGGAGTCATGAGAAGCTCCTTCCGAGACTGATTTTGTAGCTAAAGCCGATGCCGGAGTGATGGCCATAGCTTTCTCCTCAGCCTGGGCCTCTGTTTTCTCCTTGAGTTCCTCTTCGGCTTTCTCCTCAGGTTGGGATTTTTGAGAGGTGGTGATGGAAATGTGCTTGGAGGAGGATGATGCCTTCTTTGCTCGATGAGCTCTGAGAAGAGTAGCCTCCTCCTCGTCTTGGATTAGGTTAAGGTTTTGGTCAACCATTTTGAGAGGCTAGAGAAATTTGTGTTTGAGAGAGAGAGAGAGAGCGAGACAGATTATCAGAGAGATGGCAAGTTGTGGAATGGCTTGGATCAATAGGGCATCTCTTAAAGGAGGTGAGAGGGCTGAAAGGGCCGATGGAGGATATCTAGCCGTTGAGAGGATCAGGGGAAATCTTGAGCATTGATGAGGGGTGCAACTTTATCCGAACGGTCACAGATATTACAAAAAAAATTCATTCAGAGAAGGGGGGGTTCTGCCAACAGATAAGACGTGACTGAGCTCTGAGAGTTTGCCATAAATAACATCTGAGGAGTGCCAAAGTAGCCGTTGGAAGCATGCTTTATCCTGGTTCCTTTCTGGCGATATATTCAGTGTGCTAGAGGGATATATGAGAACCTTTGATGTGGGTTAAAATAATGGAACCAAAAAAATGCGTTCCCATACAAGGAATCAGGGGGGCCATTTATCGCATTGTACAACAATTCCCAGAGTGGTTTAAGAGATGAATCATAGGGAATTAAATTGAACAATGAGGCAGGGGAAGGTCTTAGTACACAATCATCATTTCGGCTTGTATTATTGGGTTAGAAATATGATCAGATTGTGACTTTTGGGCCAACAAAGATAAATGAACAAGTTGAGAATATGATATCCAAGTGAATGCACAGTTGCATCAAACCCATAACAGAAGCATAATGGAAACTTAAGGCAAAGACAAATGAATCATAGGAACGAAGCCAAAAGATAGTGATTAATTTATCAAAAGCCTAATATTGTTCAAGGAGGGGTAAGACCGATCACAACCAACAACAAACCAACAACAAACCAACAAACTACAAAGACACCAGCAAAAGCAACTTTTAAGAGAGACAACACAAGGAGAGAAGAGGGTAGTAGGATCCTAGGGGGACTACTAGCACACTGTGAGGTTACAACACTGGGAACTAGAAGAAACGTTCCTAAGGCAATGCAACGACCTCCTATTCATCTGCCTTGTTGTCAGTTCCTACATTTTGGCCCGTGGCCTGATTAGCACCGATTGCATCTTCCCAATTCTTCTGAAGAACTTCTACCAGACTTAACACCGCAGAGCTCATCATTCCCAACTCTTTGACTTGATCACGGAGAGCGACCGGGATGGCAGTCGAGCCTTCCATGATGGCTTTTTCAATACGATCCAGAGTAGAGAGGATCGCAGAGGAGTCCTGAGAGGGTTTGAGCGGTGGCTGGGAGCTTGAAGGGGCCTTGGAGCTGGCCTTTTCCTTAGGCGGGTTAGCTTGAGCTTCAGAAGGGGTGGTCTGTTGTCTCTTTGTCTTTAATATCCGGACAGTGGCCATGGTAAGGAACTTGCTGTAAGCAGTTTCATGCAAATCATCTGGGTACATGTGAAGGATGGAGAGAATGTTTTTGATGAGATGAGGGAAGGGCAGGGCATGAGAGGCATGGGACGAACAAAACTGCATATGAGCCAACACAATACTGGTGAGATCAATTTGGACACCAGAGAGCACCTTTTCCATAAAAATGGCATCCGTGATGGTGACTGAGGCTCTGTGCTCCTGCCTGGGAACTAGATTACGGATGATCCAGAAGTGTAGAAGTTTGTTTGCGATGGAGAGGTCCTTTGTCTCCAAAGATAAGGGGTAGGCGCCGTCGTAGATTTTCTTCACCACGTCTCCTTTGGACTTGTAACCCTTTCCTTTGGGAACGCATGCTTTATCCTGGTTCCTTTCTGGCGATATATTCAGTGTGCTAGAGGGATATATGGGAACCTTTGATGTGGGTTAAAATAATGGAACCAAAAAAATGCGTTCCCATACAAGGAATCAGGGGGGCCATTTATCGCATTGCACAACAATTCCCAGAGTGGGTTAAGAGATGAATCATAGGGAATTAATTTGAGCAATGAGGCAGGGGAAGGTCTTAGTACACAATCATCATTTCGGCTTGTATTGTTGGGTTAGAAATATGATCAGATTGTGACTTTTGGGCCAACAAAGATAAGTGAACAAGTTGAGAATATGATATCCAAGTGAATGCACAGTTGCATCAAACCCATAACAGAAGCATAATGGAAACTTAAGGCAAAGACAAATGAATCATAGGAACGAAGCCGAAAGATAGTCATTAATTTATCAAAAGCCTAATATTGTTCAAGGAGGGGTAAGACCGATCACAACTAACAACAAACCAACAAACTACAAAGACACCAGCAAAAGCAACTTTTAAGAGAGACAACACAAGGAGAGAAGAGGGTAGTAGGATCCTAGGGGGACTACTAGCACACTGTGAGGTTACAGCACTGGGAACCAGAAGAAGCGTTCCTAAGGCAATGCAACGGCCTCCTATTCATCAGCCTTGTTGTCAGTTCCTACATTTTGGCCCGTGGCCTGATTAGCACCGATTGCATCTTCCCAATTCTTCTGAAGAACTTCTACCAGACTTAACACCGCAGAGCTCAACTTTCCCAACTCTTTGACTTGATCACCGAGAGTGACCGGGATGGCAGTCGAGCCTTCCATGATGGTTTTTTCAATACGATCCAGAGCAGAGAGGATCGCAGAGGAGTCCTGAGAGGGTTTGAGCGCTGGCTGGGAGCTTGAAGGGGCCTTGGAACTGGCCTTTTCCTTAGGCGGGTTAGCTTGAGCTTCAGAAGGGGTGGTCTGTTGTCTCTTTGTCTTTAATTTCCGGACAGTGGCCATGGTAAGGAACTTGCTGTAAGCAGTTTCATGCAAATCATCTGGGTACAGGTGAAGGATGGAGATAATGTTTTTGATGAGATGAGGGAAGCGCAGGGCATGGGAGGCATGGGACGAACAAAACTACATATGAGCCAACACAATACTGGGGAGATCAATTTGGACACCAGAGAGCACCTTTTCCATAAAAATGGCATCCGTGATGGTGACTGTGGCTCTGTGCTCTTGTCTGGGAACTAGATTACGGATGATCCAGAAGTATAGAAGTTTGTTTGCGATGGAGAGGTCCTTTGTCTCCAA
This sequence comes from Rheum nobile, assembly GCA_027886185.1. Classification (NCBI taxonomy): domain Eukaryota; kingdom Viridiplantae; phylum Streptophyta; class Magnoliopsida; order Caryophyllales; family Polygonaceae; genus Rheum; species Rheum nobile. The sequence goes on along the minus strand of WOAB01000248.1, from coordinate 855,517 downwards.
AGATAAGGGGTATGCGCCGTCGTAGATTTTCTTCACCACGTCTCCTTTGGAGTTGTAACCCTTTCCTTTGGGCCATGCCTTTTTCTGATGTAGGATGCCGAAGCCAGATCTAGACTCGATCCCAAGAGTAGACGCTATGAGGTTGGGGGATAGGGGATACATGGTTCCCTTCCAATTGAAGATGGCATTGTTGCAGGGAGAATTCTCTTTGGTGGGAACAAATTCGAGAGACTGGTAGAACAGACGGACGATTTCATCAGAAGCAGAGAAGGGCTCAATCAACATCTCATCCCAGCCTTGGTACTACAGGAGGGAATGGAACTCACCAAGGGCTTCTCCAAATGTTTCTTCATCTTCGTCTTCCAGTTCTTGGGTTCATAACTCCTTGCCGATTATGAGGGGCTTGAGGATCTTCCTTTTAGAGAAGAGGGAAGAGACTTGACCCAGGGAGGAAGAAGTAGAGAGGGTGGTGATTTTGGCCCTTTTTGAGGATTTGGTATCTTTGGCCTCATAGGGAACTAAAGCTTGGGAGCTCCTTTTTCTCTGTTTCAGTCTAGTGGCAACAGAGGGACCAGGATTGGAGGGAGGTTTAGATTTGAGGCTTACTGGTGAGGGCTCAGGGCTGATGATCTCTTGGATGGTCTTATATGGGGAGGAGTCATGAGAAGCTCCTTCCGAGACTGATTTTGTAGCTGAAGCCGATGCCGGAGTGATGGCCATAGCTTTCTCCTCAGCCTGGGCCTTTGTTTTCTCCTTGAGTTCCTCTTCGGCTTTCTCCTCAGGTTGGGATTTTTGAGAGGTGGTGATGGAAATGGGCTTGGAGGAGGATGATGCCTTCTTTGCTCGATGAGCTCTGAGAAGAGTAGCCTCCTCCTCGTCTTGGATTAGGTTAGGGTTTTGGTCAACCATTTTGAGAGGCTAGAGAAATTTGTGTTTGAGAGAGAGAGAGAGCGAGACAGATTATCAGAGAGATGGCAAGTTGTGGAATGGGTTGGATCAACAGGGCATCTCTTAAAGGAGGTGAGAGGGCTGAAAGGGCCGATGGAGGATATCTAGCCGTTGAGAGGAGCAGGGAAAATCTTGAGCATTGATGAGGGGTACAGCTTTATCCGAACGGTCACAGATATTAAAAAAAAAATTCATTCAGAGAAGGGGGGGGTTCTGCCAACTGATAAGACGTGACTGAGCTCTGAGAGTTTGCCATAAATAACATCTGAGGAGTGCCAAAGTAGCCGTTGGAAGCATGCTTTATCCCGGTTCGTTTCTGGCGATATATTCAGTGTGCTAGAGGGATATATGGGAACCTTTGATGTGGGTTAAAATAATGGAACCAAAAAAATGCGTTCCCATACAAGGAATCAGGGGGGCCATTTATCGCATTGCACAACAATTCTCAGAGTGGGTTAAGAGATGAATCATAGGGAATTAAATTGAGCAATGAGGCAGGGGAAGGTCTTAGTACACAATCATCATTTCAGCTTGTATTGTTGGGTTAGAAATATGATCAGATTGTGACTTTTGGGCCAACAAAGATAAATGAACAAGTTGAGAATATGATATCCAAGTGAATGCACAGTTGCATCAAACCCATAACAGAAGCATAATGGAAACTTAAGGCAAAGACAAATGAATCATAGGAACGAAGCCAAAAGATAGTCATTAATTTATCAAAAGCATAATATTGTTCAAGGAGGGGTAAGACCGATCACAACCAACAACAAACCAACAACAAACCAACAAACTACAAAGACACCAGCAAAAGCAACTTTTAAGAGAGACAACACAAGGAGAGAAGAGGGTAGTAGGATCCTAGGGGGACTACTAGCACACTGTGATGTTACAGCACTGGGAACCAGAAGAAGCGTTCCTAAGGCAATGCAACGGCCTCCTATCCATCTGCCTTGTTGTCAGTTCCTATATTTTGGCCCATGGCCTGATTAGCACCGATTGCATCTTCCCAATTCTTCTGAAGAACTTCTACCAGACTTAACACCGCAGAGCTCATCTTTCCCAACTCTTTGACTTGATCACGGAGAGCGACCGGGATGGCAGTCGAGCCTTCCATGATGGCTTTTTCAATACGATCCAGAGCAGAGAGGATCGCAGAGGAGTCCTGAGAGGGTTTGAGCGGTGGCTGGGAGCTTGAAGGGGCCTTGGAACTGGCCTTTTCCTTAGGCGGGTTAGCTTGAGCTTCAGAAGGGGTGGTCTGTTGTCTCTTTGTCTTTAATTTCCGGACAGTGGCCATGGTAAGGAACTTGCTGTAAGCAGTTTCATGCAAATCATCTGGGTATAGGTGAAGGATGGAGAGAATGTTTTTGATGAGATGAGGGAAGGGCAGGGCATGGGAGGCATGGGATGAACAAAACTGCATATGAGCCAACACAATATTGGGGAGATCAATTTGGACACCAGAGAGCACGTCGAAATAGAGCTTTGCTTTCCAGTCGAGTAATCTCCTGAAAACCCGGGCCCTGACGTCACAAAATTAACGCGTTCCTAGTCGAACTATCCTAGCGCGTTAATTCGGTTACCAAACTATCCAGTCACTTATCCGCAATCCCGCAACAAGAACTAACCCTTGTTCTTATCTCCCCTCCAAACCCTAGACAGTCGCCGCTCATCCTCCCCTTTCACCCTCACGGTCGCCACCCTCACCACCACTTCCGCCACCGTCCGTTCCTCCCTGCCTTCCGCCGTGCCTCCTCCATCACCGCCGGTCACTTCCCCAGCCGACGCCATCTTTCCAAACACTCCCTAGTCCGCCGAACACCTCCATACCCTTTCCGACGAGTTGCTTCGCCCTACTACGCATTCAAGCGATCCTTGACATCGATTTGTGGTCTTTCCATCGGACAAGGTCACATCAAATGGCATCAGAGCCTACGAATCTGTAGGATCGTGATTGTTAGATAATAACTTAAGGAACTCAGAATATCGATTCTAAGTTTCCTTCGCAGCGGAAATAAACAATCAAACAAATGACAAGTTCCTTATAGTGGAAACCTTTGATTGCCAACTAGCAATCCAGGATAAAAACCACTACCTTTCTTTCGAAAGGATTTCAAGGTCTACTTCTTGATTTCTTATCTCTTTTGGTTACAGCTTATCCTAGGAACAAACACACAGTTTCTTTGCCTTACACACAGTTAGGCAATCCTAGATAACTTAACACAATCAATAATCAATCCAAGAAACAGACCTTCGCACCTAGGAACTATCACTTACAGTCACATGAACTTAGCACTCAGCTCTTCTATTCCTTGACTGGTTCCTCTTGATCTCGGTTTGCTTTGATGATCTTGTTTGAAGGTTCACACTGGATATTTGCTAATGTGTGTGAGTCGTATTTCAGTGCTTGAAGATAACCCTTGAGTTAGTCTTCCTTTTATAGAGGATTCTTCGCAGCTTTATCTTCTCTGGGTTTCCACAGATTGAGCTTGCCCTAGGATAAGTGGTTCTCCTTGGTCCACGTTGTTCTTGGCATGTGCAAACAACCTAGGCAGCTCAGAATCCTTCTAGGTTAGTCAACCTCTTTAGCCAAGTCATTCTCCAGCTTCCTTTGTCCGAGGTTCGACACTCTGGGCGCTTGGGAACTGACTTCTGGACAGCGACATGTTCCATGTCCTGTCGCTTTCACCTTTCTCTGTCCGAGGTTCGGCGTTCTAGGTGTCTTGTTGTTTTGCTCTGGACATTGGCAGACTTTTGGAAGCTTCGCACAAATCGTTTTCGACTTCCTTTTGTCTGAGGTTGGTGTTCCCAGATTTCTCGGGAATCGCAACCTCGCATACTACGTTTCTGGGCACATCTGGGTTCCTCTGGGTTCCTTCCTTTGTCTTTTTCCTTGGTTCTCTTGTCCTGTTTGGCATTCATACCTTCGATATTTATCCTGTGGTTCCTTAAGCACATCTTTGAGATAAAACATTAGTATCATAATATTTGTCATCTTCAAAAGTAGAGAAACTAAGGAAATGAACTCTCAGGGGAACTGAAGTTCCAGAGTTCCGTTTCCTAACAATTCCCCCCTTTTTGATGATGACAAATACAAGGAACCTGGCAACATAATAGGACTTGAATTTCATGAGACCATATTGAGTTTAAGGGATTTACAACACTATAAACTAATGCGAGAACATTCAAATGGTTGCAAATTCCCCCTAAGCAAATGAACGAGTTTATTCGAATTCCCCCTTAGAAGTAGAAATAGTTCAGAGTTCCTATTAGTCCAGCAGTTTCCAAAGTTCAAGGTTCCTATCCTTCTTCCACCTTTTGACATCATCGAAAAGATAAGTGAACAAGTTGAGAATATGATATCCAAGTGAATGCACAGTTGCATCAAACCCATAACAGAAGCATAATGGAAACTTAAGGCAAAGACAAATGAATCATAGGAACGAAGCCAAAAGATAGTCATTAATTTATCAAAAGCCTAATATTGTTCAAGGAGGGGTAAGACCGATCACAACCAACAACAAACCAACAACAAACCAACAAACTACAAAGACACCAGCAAAAGCAACTTTTAAGAGAGACAACACAAGGAGAGAAGAGGGTAGTAGGATCCTAGGGGGACTACTAGCACACTGTGAGGTTACAGCACTGGGAACCAGAAGAAGCGTTCCTAAGGCAATGCAGCGGCCTCCTCTTCATCAGCCTTGTTGTCAGTTCCTACATTTTGGCCCGTGGCCTGATTAGCACCGATTGCATCTTCCCAATTCTTCTGAAGAACTTCTACCAGACTTAACACCGCAGAGCTCATCTTTCCCAACTCTTTGACTTGATCACGGAGAGCGACCGAGATGGCAGTCGAGCCTTCCATGATGGCTTTTTCAATACGATCCAGAGCAGAGAGGATCGCAGAGGAGTCCTGAGAGGGTTTGAGCGGTGGCTGGGAGCTTGAAGGGGACTTTGAACTGGCCTTTTCCTTAGGCGGGTTAGCTTGAGCTTCAGAAGGGGTGGTTTGTTGTCTCTTTGTCTTTCATTTCCGGACAGTGGCCATGGTAAGGAACTTGCTGTAAGCAGTTTCATGCAAATCATCTGGGTACAGGTGAAGGATGGAGAGAATGTTTTTGATGAGATGAGGTAAGGGCAGGGCATGGGAGGCATGGGACGAACAAAACTGCATATGAGCCAACACAATACTGGGGAGATCAATTTATACACCAGAGAGCACCTTTTCCATAAAAATGGCATCCGTGATGGTGACTGAGGCTCTGTCCTCCTGCATGGGAACTAGATTACGGATGATCCAGAAGTGTAGAAGTTTGTTTGCGATGGAGAGGTCCTTTGTCTCTAAAGATAAGGGGTAGGCGCCGTCGTAGATTTTCTTCACCATGTCTCTTTTGGACTTGTAACCCTTTCCTTTGGGCTATGCCTTTTTCTGATGCAGGATGCCGAAGCCAGATCTGGACTCGATCACAAGAGCATACGCTATGAGGTTGGGGGATAGGGGATACATGGTTCCCTTCCAATTGAAGATGGCATTGTTTCAGGGAGAATTCTCTTTGGCGGGAACAAATTCAAGAGACTGGTAGAACAGACGGACGATTTCATCAGAAGCAGAGAAGGGCTCAATCAACATCTCATCCCAGCCTTGGTACCGCAGGAGGGAATGGAACTCACCAAGGGCTTCTCCAAATGTTTCTTCATCTTCGTCTTCCAGTTCTTGGGTCCAGAACTCCTTGCCGATTATGAGGGGCTTGGGGATCTTCCTTTTAGAGAAGAGGGAAGAGACTTGACCCAGGGAGGAAGAAGTAGAGAGGGTGGTGATTTTGGCCCTTTTTGAGGATTTGGTCTCTTTGGCCTCATAGGGAACTAAAGCTTGGGAGCTCCTTTTTCTCTGTTTCAGTCTAGTGGCAACAGAGGGACCAGGATTGGAGGGAGGTTTAGATTTTAGGCTTACTGGTGAGGGCTCAGGGCTGATGATCTCTTGGATGGTCTTATCTGGGGAGGAGTCATGAGAAGCTCCTTCCGAGACTGATTTTGTAGCTGAAGCCGATGCCGGAGTGATGGCCATAGCTTTCTCCTCAGCCTGGGCCTCTGTTTTCTCCTTGAGTTCCTCTTCGGCTTTCTCCTCAGGTTGGGATTTTTGAGAGGTGGTGATGGAAATGGGCTTGGAGGAGGATGATGCCTTGTTTGCTCGATGAGCTCTGAGAAGAGTAGCCTCCTCCTCGTCTTGGATTAGGTTAGGGTTTTGGTCAACCATTTTGAGAGGCTAGAGAAATTTGTGTTTGAGAGAGAGAGAGCGAGACAGATTATCAGAGAGATGGCAAGTTGTGGAATGGCTTGGATCAACAAGGCATCTCTTAAAGGCGGTAAGAGGGCTGAAAGGCCCGATGGAGGATATCTATCCGTTGAGAGGATCAGGGAAAATCTTGAGCATTGATGAGGGATGCAGCTTTGTCCGAACGGTCACAGATATTAAAAAAAAATTTCATTCAGAGAAGGGGGGGTTCTGCCAACTGATAAGACGTGACTGAGCTCTGAGAGTTTGCCATAAATAACATCTGAGGAGTGGCAAAGTACCCGTTGGAAGCATGCTTTATCCTAGTTCCTTTCTGGCGATATATTCAGTGTGCTAGAGGGATATATGGGAACCTTTGATGTGGGTTAAAATAATGGAACCAAAAAAATGCGTTCCCATACAAGGAATCAGAGGGGCCATTTATCGCATTGCACAACAATTCCCAGAGTGGGTTAAGAGATGAATCATAGGGAATTAAATTGAGCAATGAGGCAGGGGAAGGTCTTAGTACACAATCATCATTTCGGCTTGTATTGTTGGGTTAGAAATATGATCAGATTGTGACTTTTGGGCCAACAAAGATAAGTGAACAAGTTGAGAATATGATATCCAAGTGAATGCACAGTTGCATCAAACCCATAACAGAAGAATAATGGAAACTTAAGGCAAAGACAAATGAATCATAGGAACGAAGCCAAAAGATAGTGATTAATTTATCAAAAGCCTAATATTGTTCAAGGAGGGGTAAGACCGATCACAACCTACAACAAACCAACAAACTACAAAGACACCAGCAAAAGCAACTTTTAAGAGAGACAACACAAGGAGAGAAGAGGGTAGTAGGATCCTAGGGGGACTACTAGCACACTGTGATGTTACAGCACTGGGAACCAGAAGAAGCATTCCTAAGGCAATGCAACGGCCTCCTATCCATCTGCCTTGTTGTCAGTTCCTATATTTTGGCCCGTGGCCTGATTAGCACCGATTGCATCTTCCCAATTCTTCTGAAGAACTTCTACCAAACTTAACACCGCAGAGCTCATCTTTCCCAACTCTTTGACTTGATCACGGAGAGCGACCGGGATGGCAGTCGAGCCTTCCATGATGGCTTTTTCAATACGATCCAGAGCAGAGAGGATCACAGAGGAGTCCTGAGAGGGTTTGAGCGGTGGCTGGGAGCTTGAAGGGGCCTTGGAGCTGGCCTTTTCCTTAGGCGGGTTAGCTTGAGCTTCAGAAGGGGTGGTCTGTTGTCTCTTTGTCTTTAATTTCCGGACAGTGGCCATGGTAAGGAATTTGCTGTAAGCAGTTTCATGCAAATCATCTGGGTACAGGTGAAGGATGGAGATAATGTTTTTGATGAGATGTGGGAAGGGCAGGGCATGGGAGGCATGGGACGAACAAAACTGCATATGAGCCAACACAATACTGGGGAGATCAATTTGGACACCAGAGAGCACCTTTTCCATAAAAATGGCATCCGCGATGGTGACTGAGGCTCTGTGCTCTTGCCTGGGAACTAGATTACGGATGATCCAGAAGTGTAGAAGTTTGTTTGCGATGGAGATGTCCTTTGTCTCCAAAGATAAGGGGTAGGCGCCGTCGTAGATTTTCTTCACCACGTCTCCTTTGGAGTTGTAACCCTTTCCTTTGGGCCATGCCTTTTTCTGATGCAGGATGCCAAAGCCAGATCTGGACTCGATCCCAAGAGCAGACGCTATGAGGTTGGGGGATAGGGGATACATGGTTCCCTTCCAATTGAAGATGGCATTGTTGCAGGGAGAATTCTCTTTGGCGGGAACAAATTCGAGAGACTAGTAGAACAGACGGACGATTTCATCAGAAGCAGAGAAGGGCTCAATCAACATCTCATCCCAGCCTTGGTACTGCAGGAGGGAATGGAACTCACCAAGGGCTTCTCCAAATGTTTCTTCATCTTCGTCTTCCAGTCGGGTCCAGAACTCCTTGCCGATTATGAGGGGCTTGAGGATCTTCCTTTTAGAGAAGAGGGAAGAGACTTGACCCAGGGAGGAAGAAGTAGAGAGGGTGGTGATTTTGGCCCTTTTTGAGGATTTGGTCTCTTTGGCCTCATAGGGAACTAAAGCTTGGGAGCTCCTTTTTCTCTGTTTCAGTCTAGTGGCAACAGAGGGACCAGGATTGGAGAGAGGTTTAGATTTTAGGCTTACTGGTGAGGGCTCAGGGCTGATGATCTCTTGTATGGTCTTATCTGGGGAGGAGTCATGAGAAGCTCCTTCCGAGACTGATTTTGTAGCTGAAGCCGATGCCGGAGTGATGGCCATAGCTTTCTCCTCAGCCTGGGCCTCTGTTTTCTCCTTGAGTTCCTCTTCGGCTTTCTCCTCAGGTTGGGATTTTTGAGAGGTGGTGATGGAAATGGGCTTGGAGGAGGATGATGCCTTGTTTGCTCGATGAGCTCTGAGAAGAGTAGCCTCCTCCTCGTCTTGGATTAGGTTAGGGTTTTGGTCAACCATTTTGAGAGGCTAGAGAAATTTGTGTTTGAGAGAGAGAGAGAGCGAGACAGATTATCAGAGAGATGGCAAGTTGTGGAATGGCTTGGATCAACATGGCATCTCTTAAAGGAGGTGAGAGGGCTGAAAGGGCCGATGGAGGATATCTAGCCATTAATTTATCAAAGACAAATGAATCCCCAAACCTCATAAGGCAAAGACAAATGAATCATAGGAATGAAGCCAAAAGATAGTCATTAATTTATCAAAAGCCTAATATTGTTCAAGGAGGGGTAAGACCGATCACAACCAACAACAAACCAACAACAAACCAACAAATGAATTCCCAAACCTCTGGGTTCCTTTCTTTGTCTTTTTCCTTGGTTCTCTTATCCTGTTTGGAATTCATACCTTCGGTATTTGTCCTGTGGTTCCTTAAGCACATCTTTGAGATAAAACATTAGTATCATAATATTTGTCATCTTCAAAAGTAGAGAAACTGAGGAAATGAACTCTCAGGGGAACTGAAGTTCCAGAGTTCCGTTTCCTAACAATTCCCCCCTTTTTGATGATGACAAATACAAGGAACCTGACAACATAATAGGACTTGAATTTCATGAGACCATATTGAGTTTAAGGGATTTACAACACTATAAACTATTGCGAGAACATTCAAATGGTTGCAAATTCTCCCTAAGCAAATGAACGAGTTTATTCGAATTCCCCCTTAGAAGTAGAACTAGTTCAGAGTTCCTATTAGTCCAGCAGTTTCCAAAGTTCAAGGTTCCTATCCTTCTTCCACCTTTTGACATCATCGAAAAGATAAGTGAACAAGTTGAGAATATGATATCCAAGTGAATGCACAGTTGCATCAAACCCATAACAGAAGCATAATGGAAACTTAAGGCAAAGACAAATGAATCATAGGAACGAAGCCAAAAGATAGTCATTAATTTATCAAAAGCCTAATATTGTTCAAGGAGGGGTAAGACCGATCACAACCAACAACAAACCAACAACAAACCAACAAACTACAAAGACACCAGCAAAAGCAACTTTTAAGAGAGACAACACAAGGAGAGAAGAGGGTAGTAGGATCCTAGGGGGACTACTAGCACACTGTGAGGTTACAGCACTGGGAACCAGAAGAAGCGTTCCTAAGGTAATGCAACGGCCTCCTATTCATCTGCCTTGTTGTCAGTTCCTACATTTTGGCCCGTGGCCTGATTAGCACCGATTGCATCTTCCCAATTCTTCTGAAGAACTTCTACCAGACTTAACACCGCAGAGCTCATCTTTCCCAACTCTTTGACTTGATCACGAAGAGCGACCGGGATGGCAGTCGAGCCTTCCATGATGGCTTTTTCAATACGATCCAGAGCAGAGAGGATCGCAGAGGAGTCCTGAGAGGGTTTGAGCGGTGGCTGGGAGCTTGAAGGGGCCTTGGAACTGGCCTTTTCCTTAGGCGGGTTAGCTTGAGCTTCAGAAGGGGTGGTCTGTTGTCTCTTTGTCTTTAATTTCCGGACAGTGGCCATGGTAAGGAACTTGCTGTAAGCAGTTTCATGCAAATCATCTGGGTACAGGTGAAGGATGGAGAGAATGTTTTTGATGAGATGAGGGAAGGGCAGGGCATGAGAGGTATGGGACGAACAAAACTGCATATGAGCCAACACAATACTGGGGAGATCAATTTGGACACCAGAGAGCACCTTTTCCATAAAAATGGCATCCATGATGGTGACTGAGGCTCTCTGCTCTTGCCTGGGAACTAGATTACGGATGATCCAGAAGTGTATAAGTTTGTTTGCGATGGAGTGGTCCTTTGTCTCCAAAGATAAGGGGTAGGCGCCGTCGTAGATTTTCTTCACCACGTGTCCTTTGGAGTTGTAACCCTTTCCTTTGGGCCATGCCTTTTTCTGATGCTGGATGCCGAAGCCAGATCTGGACTCGATCCCAAGAGTTGACGCTATGAGGTTTGGGGATAGGGGATACATGGTTCCCTTCCAATTGAAGATGGCATTGTTGCAGGGAGAATTCTCTTTGGCGGGAACAAATTCGAGAGACTGGTAGAACAGATGGACGATTTCATCAGAAGCAGAGAAGGGCTCAATCAACATCTCATCCCAGCCTTGGTACTGCAGGAGGGAATGGAACTCACCAAGGGCTTCTCCAAATGTTTCTTCATCTTCGTCTTCCAATTCTTGGGTCCAGAACTCCTTGCCGATTATGAGGGACTTGAGGATCTTCCTTTTAGAGAAGAGGGAAGAGACTTGACCCAGGGAGGAAGAAGTAGAGAGGGTGGTGATTTTGGACCTTTTTGAGGATTTGGTCTCTTTGGCCTCATAGGGAACTAAAGCTTGGGAGCTCCTTTTTCTCTGTTTCAGTCTAGTGGCAACAGAGGGACCAGGATTGGAGGAAGGTTTAGATTTGAGGCTTACTGGTGAGGGCTCAGGGCTGATGATCTCTTGGATGGTCTTATCTGGGGAGGAGTCATGAGAAGCTCCTTCCGAGACTGATTTTGTAGTTGAAGCCGATGCCGGAGTGATGGCCATAGCTTTCTCCTCAGCCTGGGCCTCTGTTTTCTCCTTGAGTTCCTCTTCGGCTTTCTCCTCAGGTTGGGATTTTTGAGAGGTGGTGATGGAAATGGGCTTGGAGGAGGATGATGCCTTCTTTGCTCGATGAGCTCTGAGAAGAGTAGCCTCCTCCTCGTCTTGGATTAGGTTAGGGTTTTGGTCAACCATTTTGAGAGGCTAGAGAAATTTGTGTTTGAGAGAGAGAGAGAGAGCGAGACAGATTATCAGAGAGATGGCAAGTTGTGGAATGGCTTGGATCAACAGGGCATCTCTTAAAGGAGGTGAGGGGGTTGAAAGGGCCGATGGAGGATATCTTGCCGTTGAGAGGATCAGGGAAAATCTTGAGCATTGATGAGGGGTGCAGCTTTATCCGAACGGTCACAGATATTAAAAAAAAAATTCATTCAGAGAAGGGGGGGTTCTGCCAACTGATAAGACGTGACTGAGCTCTGAGAGTTTGCCATAAATAACATCTGAGGAGTGGCAAAGTACCCGTTGGAAGCATGCTTTATCCTGGTTCCTTTCTGGCGATATATTCAGTGTGCTAGAGGGATATATGAGAACTTTTGATGTGGGTTAAAATAATGGAACCAAAAAAATGCGTTCCCATACAAGGAATCAGGAGGGCCATTTATCGCATTGCACAACAATTCCCAGAGTGGGTTAAGAGATGAATCATAGGGAATTAAATTGAGCAATGAGGCAGGGGAAGGTCTTAGTACACAATCATCATTTCGGCTTGTATTGTTGGGTTAGAAATATGATCAGATTGTGACTTTTGGGCCAACAAAGATAAATGAACAAGTTGAGAATATGATATCCAAGTGAATGCACAGTTGCATCAAACCCATAACAGAAGCATAACGGAAACTTAAGGCAAAGACAAATGAATCATAGGAACGAAGCCAAAAGATAGTCATTAATTTATCAAAAGCCTAATATTGTTCAAGGAGGGGTAAGACCGATCACAAGCAACAACAAACCAACAACAAACCAACAAACTACAAAGACACCAGCAAAAACAACTTTGAAGAGAGACAACACAAGGAGAGAAGAGGGTAGTAGGATCCTAGGGGGACTACTAGCACACTGTGAGGTTACAGCACTGGGGACTAGAAGAAGCGTTCCTAAGGCAATGCAACGGCCTCCTATTCATCTGCCTTGTTGTCAGTTCCTACATTTTGGCCCGTGGCCTGATTAGCACCGATTGCATCTTCCCAATTCTTCTGAAGAACTTCTACCAGACTTAACACCGCAGAGCTCATCTTTCCCAACTCTTTGACTTGATCACGGAGAGCGACCGGGATGGCAGTCGAGCCTTCCATGATGGCTTTTTCAATACGATCCAGAGCAGAGAGGATCGCAGAGGAGTCCTGAGAGGGTTTGAGCGGTGGCTGGGAGCTTGAAGGGGCCTTGGAGCTGGCCTTTTCCTTAGGCGGGTTAGCTTGAGCTTCAGAAGGGCTGGTCTGTTGTCTCTTTGTCTTTAATTTCCGGACAGTGGCCATGGTAAGGAACTTGCTGTAAGCAGTTTCATGCAAATCATCTGGGTACATGTGAAGGATGGAGAGAATGTTTTTGATGAGATGAGGGAAGGGCAGGGCATGAGAGGCATGGGACGAACAAAACTGCATATGAGCCAACACAATACTGGGGAGATCAATTTGGACACCAGAGAGCACCTTTTCCATAAAAATGGCATCCGTGATGGTGACTGAGGCTCTGTGCTCCTGCCTGGGAACTAGATTACGGATGATCCAGAAGTGTAGAAGTTTGTTTGCGATGGAGAGGTCCTTTGTCTCCAAAGATAAGGGGTAGGCGCCGTCGTAGATTTTCTTCACCACGTCTCCTTTGGACTTGTAACCCTTTCCTTTGGGAACGCATGCTTTATCCTGGTTCCTTTCTGGCGATATATTCAGTGTGCTAGAGGGATATATGGGAACCTTTGATGTGGGTTAAAATAATGGAACCAAAAAAATGCGTTCCCATACAAGGAATCAGGGGGGCCATTTATCGCATTGCACAACAATTCCCAGAGTGGGTTAAGAGATGAATCACTGGGAATTAAATTGAGCAATGAGGCAGGGGAAGGTCTTAGTACACAATCATCATTTCGGCCTTTATTGTTGGGTTAGAAATATGATCAGATTGTGACTTTTGGGCCAACAAAGATAAGTGAACAAGTTGAGAATATGATATCCAAGTGAATACACAGTTGCATCAAACCCATAACAGAAGCATAATGGAAACTTAAGGCAAAGACAAATGAATCATAGGAACGAAGCCGAAAGATAGTCATTAATTTATCAAAAGCCTAATATTGTTCAAGGAGGGGTAAGACCGATCACAACCAACAACAAACCAACAAACTACAAAGACACCAGCAAAAGCAACTTTGAAGAGAGACAACACAAGGAGAGAAGAGGGTAGTAGGATCCTAGGGGGACTACTAGCACACTGTGAGGTTACAGCACTGGGAACCAGAAGAAGCGTTCCTAAGGCAATGCAACGGCCTCCTATTCATCAGCCTTGTTGTCAGTTCCTACATTTTGGCCCGTGGCCTGATTAGCACCGATTGCATCTTCCCAATTCTTCTGAAGAACTTCTACCAGACTTAACACCGCAGAGCTCAACTTTCCCAACACTTTGAGTTGATCACAGAGAGCGACCGGGATGGCAGTCGAGCCTTCCATAATGGCTTTTTCAATACGATCCAGAGCAGAGAGGATCGCAGAGGAGTCCTGAGAGGGTTTGAGCGGTGGCTGGGAGCTTGAAGGGGCCTTGGAACTGGCCTTTTCCTTAGGTGGGTTAGCTTGAGCTTCAGAAGGGGTGGTCTGTTGTCTCTTTGTCTTTAATTTCCGGACAGTGGCCATGGTAAGGAACTTGCTCTAAGAAGTTTCATGCAAATCATCTGGGTACAGGTGAAGGATGGAGATAAGTTTTTTGATGAGATGAGGGAAGCACAGGGCATGGGACGAACAAAACTGCATATGAGCCAACACAATACTGGGGAGATCAATTTGGACACCAGAGAGCACCTTTTCTATAAAAATGGCATCCGTGATGGTGACTGAGGCTCTGTGCTCTTGTGTGGGAACTAGATTACGGATGATCCAGAAGTATAGAAGTTTGTTTGCGATGGAGAGGTCCTTTGTCTCCAAAGATAAGGGGTAGGCGCCGTCGTAGATTTTCTTCACCACGTCTCCTTTGGAGTTGTAACCCTTTCCTTTGGGCCATGCCTTTTTCTGATGCAGGATGCCGAAGCCAGATCTGGACTCTATCCCAAGAGTAGACGCTATGAGGTTGGGGGATAGGGGATACATGGTTCCCTTCCAATTGAAGATGGCATTGTTGCAGGGAGAATTCTATTTGGCGGGAACAAATTCGAGAGACTGGTAGAACAGACGGACGATTTCATCAGAAGCAGAGAAGGGCTCAATCAACATCTCATCCCAGCCTTGGTACTGCAGGAGGGAATGGAACTCACCAAGGGCTTCTCCAAATGTTTCTTCATCTTCGTCTTCCAGTTCTTGGGTCCAGAACTCCTTGCCGATTATGAGGGGCTTGAGGATCTTCCTTTTAGAGAAGAGGGAAGAGACTTGACCTAGTGAGGAAGAAGTAGAGAGGGTGGTGATTTTGGCCCTTTTTGAGGATTTGGTCTCTTTGGCCTCATAGGGAACTAAAGCTTGGGAGCTCCTTTTTCTCTGTTTCAGTCTAGTGGCAACAGAGGGACCAAGATTGGAGGGAGGTTTAGATTTGAGGCTTACTGGTGAGGGCTCAGGGCTGATGATCTCTTGGATGGTCTTATCTGGGGAGGAGTCATGAGAAGCTCCTTCCGAGACTGATTTTGTAGCTGAAGCCGATGCCGGAGTGATGACCATAGCTTTCTCCTCAGCCTGGGCCTTTGTTTTCTCCTTGAGTTCCTCTTCGGCTTTCTCCTCAGGTTGGGATTTTTGAGAGGTGGTGATGGAAATGGGCTTGGAGGAGGATGATGCCTTCTTTGCTCGATGAGCTCTGAGAAGAGTAGCCTCCTCCTCGTCTTGGATTAGGTTAGGGTTTTGGTCAACCATTTTGAGAGGCTAGAGATATTTGTGTTTGAGAGAGAGAGAGAGCGAGACAGATTATCAGAGAGATGGCAAGTTGTGGAATGGCTTGGATTAACAGGGCATCTCTTAAAGGAGGTGAGAGGGCTGAAAGGGCCGATGGAGGATATCTAGCCGTTGAGAGGATCAGGGAAAATCTTGAGCATTGATGAGGGGTGCAGCTTTATCCGAACGGTCACAGATATTAAAAAAAAATTCATTCAGAGAAGCGGGGGTTCTGCCAACTGATAAGACGTGACTGAGCTCTGAGAGTTTGCCATAAATAACATCTGAGGAGTGCCAAAGTAGTCGTTGGAAGCATGCTTTATCCCGGTTCCTTTCTGGCGATATATTCAGTGTGCTAGAGGGATATATGGGAACCTTTGATGTGGGTTAAAATAATGGAACCAAAAAAATGCGTTCCCATACAAGGAATCAGGGGGGCCATTTATCGAATTGGACAACAATTCTCAGAGTGGGTTAAGAGATGAATCATAGGGAATTAAATTGAGCAATGAGACAGGGGAAGGTCTTAGTACACAATCATCATTTCGGCTTGTATTGTTGGGTTAGAAATATGATCAGATTGTGACTTTTGGGCCAACAAAGATAAGTGAACAAGTTGAGAATATGATATCCAAGTGAATGCACAGTTGCATCAAACCCATAACAGAAGCATAATGGAAACTTAAGGCAAAGACAAATGAATCATAGGAACGAAGCCAAAAGATAGTCATTAATTTATCAAAAGCCTAATATTGTTCAAGGAGGGGTAAGACCGATCACAACCAACAACAAACCAACAACAAACCAACAAACTACAAAGACATCAGCAAAATCAACTTTTAAGAGAGACAACACAAGGAGAGAAGAGGGTAGTAGGATCCTAGGGGGACTACTAGCACACTGTGAGGTTACAACACTGGGAACCAGAAGAAGCGTTCCTAAGGCAATGCAACGGCCTCCTATTCATCTGCCTTGTTGTCAGTTCCTACATTTTGGCCCGTGGCCTGATTAGCACCGATTGCATCTTCCCAATTCTTCTGAAGAACTTCTACCAAACTTAACACCGCAGAGCTCATCTTTCCCAACTCTTTGACTTGATCACGGAGAGCGACCGGGATGGCAGTCGAGCCTTCCATGATGGCTTTTTCAATACGATCCAGAGTAGAGAGGATCGCAGAGGAGTCCTGAGAGGGTTTGAGCGGTGGCTGGGAGCTTGAAGGGGTCTTGGAACTGGCCTTTTCCTTAGGCGGGTTAGCTTGAGCTTCAGAAGGGGTGGTCTGTTGTCTCTTTGTCTTTAATTTCCGGACAGTGGCCATGGTAAGGAACTTGCTGTAAGCAGTTTCATGCAAATCATCTGGGTATAGGTGAAGGATGGAGAGAATGTTTTTGATGAGATGAGGGAAGGGCAGGGCATGGGAGGCATGGGACGAACAAAACTGCATATGAGCCAACACAATACTGGGGAGATCAATTTGGACACCAGAGAGCACCTTTTCCATAAAAATGGCATCCGTGATGGTGACTGAGGCTCTGTGCTCCTGCATGGGAACTAGATTACGGATGATCCAGAAGTGTAGAAGTTTGTTTGCGATGGAGAGGTCCTTTGTCTCCAAAGATAAGGGATAGGCGCCGTCGTAGATTTTCTTCACCACGTCTCCTTTGGACTTGTAACCCTTTCCTTTGGGAACGCATGCTTTATCCTGATTCCTTTCTGGCGATATATTCAGTGTGCTAGAGGGATATATGGGAACCTTTGATGTGGGTTAAAATAATGGAACCAAAAAAATGCGTTCCCATACAAGGAATCAGGGGGGCCATTTATCGCATTGCACAACAATTCCCAGAGTGGGTTAAGAGATGAATCATAGGGAATTAAATTGAGCAATGAGGCAGGGGAAGGTCTTAGTACACAATCATCATTTCGGCTTGTATTGTTGGGTTAGAAATATGATCAGATTGTGACTTTTGGGCCAACAAAGATAAGTGAACAAGTTGAGAATATGATATCCAAGTGAATGCACAGTTGCATCAAACCCATAACAGAAGCATAATGGAAACTTAAGGCAAAGACAAATGAATCATAGGAACGAAGCCAAAAGATAGTCATTAATTTATCAAAAGCCTAATATTGTTCAAGGAGGGGTAAGACCGATCACAACCAACAACAAACCAACAAACTACAAAGACACCAGCAAAAGCAACTCTTAAGAGAGACAACACAAGGAGAGAAGAGGGTAGTAGGATCCTAGGGGGACTACTAGCACACTGTGAGGTTACAGCACTGGGAACCAGAAGAAGCGTTCCTAAGGCAATGCAACGGCCTCCTATTCATCAGCCTTGTTGTCAGTTCCTACATTTTGGCCCATGGCCTGATTAGCACCGATTGCATCTTCCCAATTCTTCTGAAGAACTTCTACCAGACTTAACACCGCAGAGCTCATCTTTCCCAACTCTTTGACTTGATCACGGAGAGCGACCGGGATGGCAGTCGAGCCTTCCATGATGGCTTTTTCAATACGATCCAGAGCAGAGAGGATCGCAGAGGAGTCCTGAGAGGGTTTGAGCGGTGGCTGGGAGCTTGAAGGGGCCTTGGAACTGGCCTTTTCCTTAGGCGGGTTAGCTTGAGCTTTAGAAGGGGTGGTCTGTTGTCTCTTTGTCTTTAATTTCCGGACAGTGGCCATGGTAAGGAACTTGCTGTAAGCAGTTTCATGCAAATCATCTGGGTATAGGTAAAGGATGGAGAGAATGTTTTTGATGAGATGAGGGAAGGGCAGGGCATGAGAGGCATGGGATGAACAAAACTGCATATGAGCCAACACAATATTGGGGATATCAATTTGGACACCAGAGAGCACCTTTTCCATAAAAATGGCATCCGTGATGGTGACTGAGGCTCTGTGCTCCTGCCTGGGAACTAGATTACGGATGATCCAGAAGTGTAGAAGTTTGTTTGCGATGGAGAGGTCCTTTGTCTCCAAAGATAAGGGGTAGGCGCCGTCGTAGATTTTCTTCACCACGTCTCCTTTGGACTTGTAACCCTTTCCTTTGGGCCATGCCTTTTTCTGATGCAGGATGCCGAAGCCAGATCTGGATTCGATCCCAAGAGCAGAAGCTATGAGGTTGGGGGATAGGTGATACATGGTTCCCTTCCAATTGAAGATGACATTGTTGCATGGAGAATTCTCTTTGGCGGGAACAAATTCGAGAGACTGGTAGAACAGACGGACGATTTCATCAGAAGCAGAGAAGGGCTTAATCAACATCTCATCCCAGCCTTGGTACTGCAGGAGGGAATGGAACTCAGCAAGGGCTTCTCCAAATGTTTCTTCATCTTCGTCTTCCAGTTCTTGGGTCCAGAACTCCTTGCCGATTATGAGGGGCTTGAGGATCTTCCTTTTAGAGAAGAGGGAAGAGACTTGACCCAGGGAGGAAGAAGTAGAGAGGGTGGTGATTTTGGCCCTTTTTGAGGATTTGGTCTCTTTGGCCTCATAGGGAACTAAAGCTTGGGAGCTCCTTTTTCTCTGTTTCAGTCTAGTGGCAACAGAGGGACCAGGATTGGAGGGAGGTTTAGATTTGAGGCTTACTGGTGAGGGCTCAGGGCTGATGATCTCTTGGATGGTCTTATCTGGGGAGGAGTCATGAGAAGCTCCTTCCGAGACTGATTTTGTAGTTGAAGCCGATGCCGGAGTGATGGCCATAGCTTTCTCCTCAGCCTGGGCCTCTGTTTTCTCCTTGAGTTCCTCTTCGGCTTTCTCCTCAGGTTGGGATTTTTGAGAGGTGGTGATGGAAATGGGCTTGGAGGAGGATGATGCCTTCTTTGCTCGATGAGCTCTGAGAAGAGTAGCCTCCTCCTCGTCTTGGATTAGGTTAGGGTTTTGGTCAACCATTTTGAGAGGCTAGAGAAATTTGTGTTTGAGAGAGAGAGAGCGAGACAGATTATCAGAGAGATGGCAAGTTGTGGAATGGCTTGGATCAACAGGGCATCTCTTAAAGGCGGTGAGAGGGCTGAAAGGGCCGATGGAGGATATCTAGCCGTTGAGAGGATCAGGGAAAATCTTGAGCATTGATGAGGGGTGCAGCTTTGTCCGAACGGTCACAGATATTAAAAAAAAATTCATTCAGAGAAGGGGGGGTTCTGCCAACTGATAAGACGTGACTGAGCTCTGAGAGTTTGCCATAAATAACATCTGAGGAGTGCCAAAGTAGCCGTTGGAAGCATGCTTTATCCTGGTTCCTTTCTGGCGATATATTCAGTGTGCTAGAGGGATATATGGGAACCTTTGATGTGGGTTAAAATAACGGAACAAAAAAAATGCGTTCCCATACAAGGAATCAGGGGGGCCATTTATCGCATTGCACAACAATTCCCAGAGTGGGTTAAGAGATGAATCATAGGGAATTAAATTGAGCAATGAGGCAGGGAAAGGTCTTAGTACACAATCATCATTTCGGCTTGTATTGTTGGGTTAGAAATATGATCAGATTGTGACGTTTAGGCCAACAAAGAAACTTGAACAAAGAAGGAGTTGAAAGAATAATGAGGACCAAAGGATACGAACTAGAACAATTTATCTAAGCCTTTTAAGAAACCATTATGAAAAGAGGGTTTATAGCAAAAGATATTACACAGAGATATCAAGACTCAACAAGTAAAGTATCTTAAACTAGTCAATCAGGGGAACTGGAAGGGAGCCTTTACATTAAGGTCAATACTGGGTAATAGGAATCATTCCTAGTTCCAATCTAAGGTTCTCGAAGGGAACTCTATTCAAGGCTTTGGTGAATATATCTGCAACCTGATCTTCAGTTCTACAAAATTTCATAATGATGTTTCCCTTCTCAACATGATCTCTAAGAAAATGATGTCTTATGTCTATATGCTTGGTCCTAGTATGATGCACAAGATTCTTAGAAATGTTTATGGCACTAGTGTTATCACAAAGAATAGTAAGAAGGCCATAAGACATACCAAAGTCCGCGAGTTGTTGCTTTAGCCAGAGAAGTTGGGAACAGCAGGAGGCAGCCGTAATGTACTCGGATTCTGTGGTGGAGAGAGAGACTGAGACTTGTTTCTTTGATCCTCATGACACAAGGCAAGGGCCTAGGAACTGTGCCATTCCAGAGGTGCTCTTCCTATCCACCAAATATCCAGCATAATCAGCATCAGTGAAACCCATTAGCTCAAAGGGACACTCTTTGGGGTACCAAATGCAGAGAGAGTCAGTTCCCTTGAGATATCGAAGTATTCTCTTCACAGCAGCCAAGTGGGTTTCTCTTGGACAAGATTGGAACCTAGCACACAAGCCAACATCAAAAACAATGTCTGGTCGACTAGCGGTTAGGTACATGAGTGAGCCTATCATACCTCTATAGAGCTTCTCCTCCACTAGAGGACTCGAATGGTCCTTATCCAAATGGGCAATGGTGGATATGGGAGTGGAGAGAGGCTTGCATGAATCCATTTTGAACTTCTTCAGTAGTTCCCTGACATACTTCTGTTGGTGGATTTGAATACCATATTCTTTTTGAGTGATTTGTAATCCGAGGAAGAAGGTGAGTTCCCCAATTAGACTCATTTCAAATTCACTGCTCATCAAGTCTTTGAACTTGTCTACAAGGGACAGGTTAGTGGAACCAAAGATAATATCATCGACATAAATTTGAACCACCAAGATGTTACCTTCTTCTTCTAGGATGAAGAGAGTTTTGTCAATAACTCCACGCCTGTAGCCATTTGAGAGTAGGAACTGGGCAAGACGATCATACCAAGCTCTGGGAGCTTGCTTGAGTCCATACAATGCTTTGTCTAGAAAGTAGACATGGTCTGGATGATCATCATCTTCAAATCCAAGTGGTTGCTTGACATAGACTTCTTCTTGGAGAATTCCATTGAGGAAGGCCGTCTTTACATCCATTTGGAACAACTTGAACCCTTTGTGTGATGCAAAAGCAATCAACAACCTTATTGCTTCAATCCTTGCCACTGGAGCATAGGTTTCATCATAGTCGATGCCTTCTTGTTGATTGTATCCTTGAGCAATGAGTCTTGCTTTGTTCCTTATCACAGTTCCTGTATCATCTAGCTTATTTCTGAAAACCCATCTAGTTCCTATGATGTGCCTATCCTTGGGACGAGGAACTAGATGCCATACTTTGTTCCTTTCAAATTGATGAAGCTCTTCTTGCATAGCTTGGATCCAGTCCGCATCCTTCAGTGCCTCACCTATGTTCTTTGGTTCCACAATAGATATGAAGGCATTGAAGGCAAAGAAGGTTAGATGTTCGAACCTGACTAGAGGCTTGATGACTCTTCTTTCTCTGTTAGGAGCTAGAGCATTTGATGTGGAGACATTTTGAGTTGAGTATTCAGCTTCCTGGTTGGGATCTCCTTCTCCATTGAGCATTATGTGAGAAGATGAGTCATCGAATTCTCCACAGATGTTGTCATCATATTCATGGTTCCCAGAGATGGATTATTGTTCATTATCCATGGGAACTGGTGGAGGAGCCATTGGAGGGTTCCGAGCAGCAGGACAGGAACTGGGTGTAGTGACATCTTCATCTGGATCTTCTTGATATGACTTGGGAAACGGGTCTTCAAAGAAATTGGTGGTATTCTGCACAATCTTTCCAAGTGATTTTTCATTAAAAATAACATGAACACTTTCTTCTACCTTTTTAGTTCTTTTGTTGAAGACTTTGTACGCCTTGCTACCCGAGGCGTATCCAATGAGGATTCCTTCATCACTTCTTGGGTCGAATTTGCCAAGATTGTCCTTCCCATTGTTGTGCACAAAGCACTTGCATCCGAACACCCTCAGATGTGAGATGTTGGGAACTCTTCCTCTTAGGAGCTCATAGGGTGTCTTTTCTGTGATTGGGCAAAGCATGGATTGATTGATGATGTAGTAAGCTGTGTTGATCGCCTCAGCCCAAAATGATTGAGAGAGTCCACTTGAGATCAGCATAGTCCGATCCATGTCTTCCAAAGTTCTGTTCTTGCTTTCCACTACTCCATTTTGTTGAGGAGTGTATGGTGCAGAGAAGTTGTGATCAATTCCATGCTCACTGCAAAAGGTTAGAAATTCTCCATTTTCGAATTCGGGACCGAGGTCAGACCGAATAGCATTGAGTGAACAATCAAGAGATTTTTCTAACAAGGGAACCAGATCTTTAAAGCGGTCAATAACTTCACTCTTAGATTTAATAAAGATGGTCCAAGTAAAGCGAGAGAAGTCATCGACAAGAACAAAGATATACCTGTTCCCTCCTAGGCTCTGAACTCTCATGGGTCCACACAGATCCATGTGGATGAGTTCAAGAGGCCTTCAGGTGCTTACCATGTTTTTGGACTTGAAGGAACTACGAGCCTGTTTCCCTTTTACACAGTCAGAGCACAGTTCCTTAGATGTGCCACTTAGCTTTGGTAGCCCTCTGACTAGCTCCTTTGAGTGTAGCTTTTGAATCAGCTTGGTGCTAGCATGACCGAGGCGTTGATGCCACAAATCAGCTTGGTCATTCACAGTTGAGAGACAAAGTTTCTCCTTGGGAACAAAGGATGGATCAATTATGTAGACATTGTTGAATCTTTTACCTTTTAGGATGATTTGTCCCGAGGAGTCAAGGACTGAACATTCGTTTGATCTGAATCTAACTTCATTGTCTCCTTGATCACACAGCTGTGACACACTTATTAGATCAAAACCAAGATTATCAACAAGGTGAACTTTGTTTACTTGAATGTGATCGTTGAGTTTCACAGTTTCTATTCCACAGATTTTCCCTTTGCTTTTGTCTCCAAAGGATATGTTCCCTCCTTGGAGAGGTTGAAGAGTGGTCATTTGATTTCTTCTTCCAGTCATATGGCATGAGCAACCACTGTCGATGTACCATAGTTGAGGTTGCCTCTCTTCTTTCCGCACATAAGGGAACTAAGATTTCTGAACCCAGCGAAGCTTGGCTTTACTGGGGGGATTAGCATTGCGAGTCTGTGAATAACCAGGGAACTGGTTCCTTTCATGGTAATGAGTACTTTTCTCCTTTTCAAAGTTCCTTTTCTTAGCACAATCAGTGTTGTAATGACCATTCTTACCACAGTAGGTACACAAACGATTGTAAACAACATGTCCATATTTTCCTTTTCCTGGCCTAAAGGTTTTTAAGTTTTCCTTTTGTTAAAATCAACATTGTTTCTAACCTTGCTATGGGACATGTCAATATATCTTTTGTGAGCAAAAGAATTGGTGAACCATTGGTTTTCAGGAACCATCTTTTCTTTTCCCTTAGGTTCCTTCTTAGGACTTTGAGAACTTTCATTTAGACGTTTGGCAACCTCAGCCTTGTTCTCAAGAACCATGATCTTCTCTGATAGGAATTGATTCCTATCACGAGAAGTGGCAAGAGCAGTACTGAGTTTCTCATTCATCTCAACAAGTTCTCGCCTAGCCTTTTCATTTTCAGCATCATTGTTCCCTTTGTTGTTGACATATCCTATTCCATGACGTTGTCTCACAAAAACAGTTTGATTTATCGTTTTTTCATTAATAGAATCAGTGAGAATGTCCAATCTATCAATTATGGATTGAAGCATGTCAGTTCCAGGTAAGTTAGCATGCAAGGAAACTTTGACAGAATCTATGCTAGTTTCATCACGAGATTTGCAAGTTTTAAGGTGACTAGCATGCACATTCCTAATATCAATGAGTTTGGAGTGAGTGTCAGCTAGGTCTTTCTCAGTTTCATCAAGTTTCTTACTCCAAACAGAATTTTCAACAGTCAAACATGCAATTTCATCTTCACAATCATCAAGTTTCTGTTGAAGGGAACTGGTTTCCTTTCCTAGTTTCTTTATGATCTTAAGAAGTTGTTTCTTATCACAATCAACTAGGGATTTTAAGAGATCGTCAGAAGTTACCTCAGGGTCTTCTGAGTCGCTTGAGTCTCCTTTTGCCATGAGGCATCTTCCTCCAGGGAAGCCACTGAGATCCAGTTCCTCATCTGAGTCTTCTCCCCATGAGGCTACGAGAGCCTTCTTTCTCTGAGGTCTTTCTTCTTCCTTGGAGTCTTCCTTGTTGGGACAGTTCTTAGCGTAGTGTCCCTTTTCCTTGCACTCGTAACAAGAGACTTCCTTGAGATCTCTTATGGGTCCATTGTGGGAGGAACTGCCCTTCTGGAACCTTCCCTTCACAAAGAATTTTTTGATGTTCTTTGTGAAGAGGGCTATTAGTTCGTCCTCTTCTTCTTCTAAGTCTGAGTTCTCTTCCTCCATTTCGAGCCTAGAGAATGCTTTAGAGATCTTGAGGGCAATGCCTTTCTCCAGTTTCTTGTCGGCATTGGCTTTGGTGTGCTCTCCTTCTTCAACCTCCAGTTTCCCTATGACTTGGGTCAAGGGAAGAGATTGGATGCCTGGAGTGTTCTTCATGATTCCCTTGAGAAGGGTGAACTTGGAGTTGAGTCCATTGATGACCACTAGGGATTTGGAAACTTCATCAAGATTGACTCCCGCCGCTGTTAACTTTCCAATCAATCTGTTGAAGCGGGAGTAGTACTCTGAGATGGTCTCAGTTTCCATCATTTTGAAGGTGTGGTATTCTCCTTCTAAAGCAAACTTTCTGCTTTGCTTTAGTTCCTCACTTCCTTCATGCATCTCCTTGAGAGCTTTCCACATTTCCTTGGCCGTCTTGATGCCTATGACCTTGTCCATGTCCTCTCTGTCCAATCCATTGAGGATGAACTGCCTGGCCTTGGCATTCTTCTCCATGATAACATAGTGTTCTGGTTTCCAATCTTCTTCCTTCATGGTGAGGTCGACATAGCCATCTCCATTTTCGACTATCCTCCAGCATTGGTAGTCGTTGGTCTTGATGTGGCTTTCCATGCAATTTTCCCACCATGTTTCTTCTCCTTTCTTTCGGAGATGTGGCTTGTTGGTGGAGATTCCGAGCTCAAACTTGCTTGGTTGAGACATGATCTGCAAACTTATCAAAGATCTAGAGCTTTTCCTGCTCTGATACCAATTATAGGATCGTGATTGTTAGATAATAACTTAAGGAACTCAAAATATCGATTCTAAGTTCCCTTCGCAGCGGAAATAAACAATCCAGTGTGTTATTTATGGAAACAAATCAAGGTGCACACGCGGTCAAGGATTGAAGAAATCGGCTGGAAGGATCTAGCCGTTGGAGGAGATATGGAGAGAGAAGCTCGATTCCTTATCTTAGGGATTCTTTCCTTAGATAAGCGGATTGGAGAGAGAAGAATCTTATCACATCCGTTTATATTAATTTAAGGGAATCCTTTCCTTTTATTAATATATACGGCTAGGGATATTATTCCTCCAGCAAAACATATCTTCTTGTTACCATATTTGAATAAAAATTATCCTGCTATAATTAGGGTTTTAGTCGAGTTGTATTTAAGAGATGTGGGGATTCATCTCTTTGTAACCACGACGACGGAAAACAGAGAGAACGAAAAAGAGAAAAGAAAAGAAGTGAGGTGTGTGTAAGTCTTTGAGGGTTGAGTTTGGATTCACCATTGTAGGAGTGATCTTCGAATCTAGGTGGGAAGTCTAGTGTTTTGGAGTCCATGCTACAAGTGTAATCAAACAAGAAATCAATAAGACAAGTACACACTTCAAAATCCTCTCAAGCGGAAGCTTGAAGGTAGTGGTTTTTCCTTGAGAAGCTAGTTTTGCTAATCAGGGTTTCCACTATACATCGTGAGTTAGTTCTATTATCTTTCTTGCTATATTTATCCGCTGCAACTTCTGTGGGAACAAAGTCTTTGTTCCCTCATACGTAACTCTAACGATCCAAAAATTGGTATCAGAGCCTGGTGCTCTAGATTGTTTTCGTTACAGAATTTGCAGGAAAGATGTCGTCAGGAAATGCCTTGGATAGAGACTCTCAAGAAGGTGATGTAGATGTGGCTCTCATCACTCAAGCCATGAAGAAGATATGGTCTCGAAGCAAAGGCACTAAAGGTTCGGTCATGGTTCATAATGACATGAAGGAGGTTGTCTGCTCTCACTGTTATGACAACGAACACTTTGCAAAAAATTGCCTCAACAAAGCGGCAGGTTCTTCTCAGGTCCTCAACAAGGAACAAACGAGGATTGCGAAGTGGGGTGACTGCAGCTCAGATGATGAAGCTTCTCCTCTCTCAAAGGATATCTGTTTGATGAGCTCAAAAGGTCACAACGTATCAGAAGGTGGTTCTCATAAATCCGAGGAGGAAGCAAGGAAAGGCTCTTGGCACCTTGACAGTGCATGCTCAAGTCACATGACAGGGAATAGTGAATGGTTCACCTCTCTTCAGCCAGCCTCAAGGGCATCGATAACTTTTGGAAACAAGAGTAAGGGTGAGGTTTGTGGTATCGGTATGGTAAGACTATCTAAACACATCACTTTGAATAATGTGAATCTAGTGAATAATCTCAAGTTTGATCTATTTAGTATGGCTCAACTATGTCAAAACAGAAAAAATAAGGTAGTCTTTACCACTGATGATTGTCATGTTGAGTGTCTAAGTATAGGGAAAATCTTACTCAAAGGGATCTGTGACAACAACGTTTATAAGGTCGACCCTGCTTTCATCCCTGACAAGGACCTATGTCTGACGTCTATTGCTGAGATGACAGACTTGTGGCACAAACGCTTTGGACATGCTACGTTGTTGTGGAAAGGAAGAACAAAACTCTGGAAGACATGACGCGTACTCTCCTCATCTCAAGTGGTCTTCCAAGGAGTTTCTGGGCCGAAGCCTTGAATGCCGCGTGCTACGTTCTGAACAGGGCAACCATTCGTCCTCTTCTGAACAAAACTGCCTATGAGCTTCTGAAGGGAAGGAAACCTAATGTGTCTCATTTACGCACATTTGGTTGCAAGTGCTTCATCCACAACAACGGGAAAGATTCTCTTGGGAAGTTTGATCCCATAAGTGATGAAGGAACTTTTGTAGGATATTCTCAGCAAAGCAAGGCCTACAAAGTTTTCAACAAGAGAACCAGAAAGGTAGAGGAAAGCGTTCATGTTGTATTTGATGAAACTATTATGGCTGGTAATAATGTGCAGGAACAATCAGGCAACATCGAATCTTCCGAAGATGATTTCTTTCAGCTTGTTGATAGCAGTGTCAATGGGGGTACTTCTCAAGATCAAGAAACTCAGAATGATCCCCCAACACCAAGAACTCCCAACTCTGCTGGCTCGGGTGACAATGAAGAACACACTAACCCGCCAGATACTTCTCAGGCACCTCAGGGGGAACAGAGCCCAAGTCACGGTACAACGGAGACCTCTGAGGACTGCCCTTCTGCTGAAGGAACGGAGGGTGTCAATCCTAATGATGATACTGGTGGTGAAGGCTCAAGTAATGGCAACGCTGATTCGGAGGTGTTCGACATCAACAATCTACAAGTTCCATACTACCAACAAAAGTGGGCTCATCCAGTCAAACTAATCGTCACAGACTATAGGAAGGGAGCACCTCAAAGCACTCGTTCCTCCCTACAAAATTTATGCGCCTTCAATGCTTTTATTTCGTTGCAAGAACCCAAAACTGTAGGAGAAGCGTTGAAGGATGCTGACTGGATAAACGCCATGCAAGAAGAACTCCATCAGTTCG
Organism: Rheum nobile; assembly: GCA_027886185.1. Taxonomy (NCBI): domain Eukaryota; kingdom Viridiplantae; phylum Streptophyta; class Magnoliopsida; order Caryophyllales; family Polygonaceae; genus Rheum; species Rheum nobile. Next base: position 827,529 of record WOAB01000248.1, on the reverse strand, counting down.
AGAGAAACAAGGTTTGGCGGTTAGTTCCTCGCCCAAGGAATATAACAGTGATTGGAACCAAATGGGTGTTCAGGAACAAGTTGGATGATCAAGGTCAGGTCACAAGGAACAAAGCTCGGCTGGTGGTGAAAGGTTACAACCAGCAGGAGGGCATCGACTATGATGAGACTTTTGCTCCAGTTGCCAGGTTAGAAGCAATAAGACTCCTAATTGCGTATTCTTCTTTTCATGGGTTCAAGCTGCAACAGATGGATGTCAAGATCGCCTTCCTAAATGATGTTCTCAAGGAGGAGGTCTATGTGGAGCAAACACCCGGCTTTGAGGACACCACTCAACCTGATCACGTCTACATTCTAGACAAAGCCTTGTACGGTCTCAAGCAAGCCCCGAGGGCTTGGTATGAAAGGCTCTCACAGTTCCTTCTGACGCATGGATACGTTCGAGGAAAGGTCGATAAGACTTTGTTCCTGCTGAAGGAAGAGAAGCATATTCTGGTGGTTCAGGTTTATGTGGACGATATCATCTTTGGTTCTATAGATGACAAACTGGTTCAGAAAATCTCAAAGCTGATGGCCAGTGAATTCGAGATGAGCATGGTTGGAGAACTCAGGTTCTTCTTAGGTCTTCAAGTCTCTCAAGGGGATGAGGGAACCAAGGTGCACCAACAGAAGTATCTCAGGGAGTGCGTCAAAAAGTTTGGTATGAATGATGCAAAACCCTTCACCACTCCCATATCTCCAAACAATCCAATGAGAAAAGACAAACATGAGCAAGGAATTGATCCATCTCTCTACCGAGGAATAATAGGTTCGCTTCTCTATCTCACTGCTAGTAGACTTGACATTATGTACAATGTATGTCTTTGTGCTCGCTTTCAGGCCGATCCCAAAGAAACACATCTCAAAGCAGTGAAGAGGATTCTGAGATACTTGAAGGGAACAGATGATCTCTGTCTGTGGTATCCAAGGGGAGGAAGCCTTGATCTTGTCGGATACACAGATGATGACTTCGCAGGGAACAAAGTGGACATAAAATCTACATCTGGAATGGCTCAGTTCCTTGGGCCGTGTTTGGTTTCCTGGGGGTCAAAGAAGCAGAACTCCGTGGCTCTCTCCACTGCAGAAGCTGAATACATAGCCGCTGCCGCTTGTTGCACTCAACTCCTATGGCTCAAACAACAACTCAACGACTATGGTATTCTTCTTAACTCCATTCCCATTCTCTGTGACAATACAAGCGCCATCAATATTTCCAAGAATCCGGTGCAACACTCACGTACCAAGCACATTGAGATAAGACATCACTTCTTACGTGACTGTGTGGAGAAAGGGTTGGTGATAATGGATTTCTGTGGAACTAAGGATCAAGTCGCCGACATCTTCACCAAGGCACTAAACAGGGAACCATTCGAACAGTTCCGTATGGAACTAGGTATGATCTCTCTAAACTGACTGTCTACATGTTATGTTCCCTCGATGATTGGCTAAATTACATGGTAAAATGTGAAAGGTGAATCATCATGTCTTGGTCTGCATTGCTTCTCTTGATCATTAGTTGATTGACTTGCTTAGACTCATGTTAATACTTCACTTATGTGCACATTTCATGCATGATTCTCTATGATATCTTGTTAATACATGATTCAGATTTCCTTCGGCCCAAAAGAGTCAACTTGATGCATTGATCCCTCATTATAAGCCCAAATGATTGTTGACTCTACAGCTTACCTTAGCCATCATGTTTGATTCTCCCTATGAGCCCCTCTAATCATTCACATTTGGGAGTCTCTCATTCATGATTACACATTATTGAAAAATTCCCATATATGTTTTGTGTGATGTTCTTTGTACCCTCTCTGGTAACATTACCCCCGCATCACACTCTTCTACTTTTTCGGAAAGTCGAGAATACGAATTATTGCCACTATGGTCTGTGGATAGAATTCGACAGGTATGATACGTGATGCTAGCTTACAACTGCCTAAGGAGGGTTCGTGCTTAAAAGCTGATGTTGCACGTGAGAAGTAGTGGGCTCCAAATGAATCCCTGAGGAAAGAAGGCAAGCTGAAAATTGTGATGTTCAAAAAAAAAATAAAAAATAAAATAAAATAAAATAAAATAAAATAAAATCCGAAACATCACAAGATACACAAAGAAGGGAAAAGAAGGAACCAAAGATTCTCTCCTCCATTAGCTGAGCCTATGATGGATGCTGACGACAATAAGGAAGCATAAGCTTTGAGTGGAAACAAAAGATGAACTCTATTGCCAGTCATACTTCAGATCTACTGCTGGCCCCAGTGGTACTTAATTCATATTTCTCTGGCTAACCAATCCCTCTTTTGTTCCCAGCACATCTTCCCCCACTACTTTGATTTTCTTTGCTTATGTTTCATGTGTTTGCAATGATTGGCATGTTAATCATATGTTTTACATGTGCTCATTTTGTTGTTGTCTTTACATGCAGTCCATGTTTGTGCGCTTCAATCTAATGTGATTGGGAATGATGTTCGTCTGGATGTGATTTTTTCTCCATCTCTTTACTTATGTTTTTGATGATGCCAAAAGGGGGAAAATGACAGGTAGCTTTGGTTAAGGGGGAACAGAACATGGTTTCATAGGTTGCTGAGTTGAGGGGGAACTATTATCGCTTGCGTGCGGAACTTTTCTCCATACAATACAACTGTCTTGATCTCTTATGTGAATGGTTTATTGTCAAGGATGTTTGTAACCATCAAAAAGGGGGAATTTGTTGAATTCCTTGGGTTTTTATGGTAAGAAACATTCAACTAATCTGGGTACTAAGTGTTTCAGGAACAAAGACAGTTGTCCCAGGGAACCTTCGCAGCAAAGGATTGAAGAGGGAACAAAGCTCTGTTCGTGTGCTTTGTTACCTCTGAAGGAACAACAGTGACGAACAAGATCGAAGCTGCGAATGGAAGGAAGAAATCCAACATGTTATTTATGGAAACAAATCAAGGTGCACACGCGGTCAAGGATTGAAGAAATCGGCTGGAAGGATCTAGCCGTTGGAGGAGATATGGAGAGAGAAGCTCGATTCCTTATCTTAGGGATTCTTTCCTTAGATAAGCGGATTGGAGAGAGAAGAATCTTATCACATCCATTTATATTAATTTAAGGGAATCCTTTCCTTTTATTAATATATACGGCTAGGGATATTATTCCTCCAGCAAAACATATCTTCTTGTTACCATATTTGAATAAAACTTATCCTGCTACAATTAGGGTTTTAGTCGAGTTGTATTTAAGAGATGTGGGGATTCATCTCTTTGTAACCACGACGACGGAAAACCGAGAGAACGAAAAAGAGAAAAGAAAAGAAGTGAGGTGTGTGTAAGTCTTTGAGGGTTGAGTTTGGATTCACCGTTGTAGGAGTGATCTTCGAATCTAGGTGGGAAGTCTAGTGTTTTGGAGTCCATGCTACAAGTGTAATCAAACAAGAAATCAATAAGACAAGTACACACTTCAAAATCCTCTCAAGCGGAAGCTTGAAGGTAGTGGTTTTTTCTTGAGAAGCTAGTTTTGCTAATCAGGGTTTCCACTATACATCGTGAGTTCGTTCTATTATCTTTCTTGCTATATTTATCCGCTGTAACTTCTGTGGGAACAAAGTCTTTGTTCCCTCAAACGTAACTCTAACGATCCAAAACTTACCCTGCTCTTGAACAATGTTATGGTTTTATTAAGTTTAATGACTACTTTTGGCTACGATTCTATGATTGACTTATCTTTGCCTTAAGTTTCTATTATGGTTCTCTTACGGGTTTAATGCAATTGTTTATTTCATTAGCTATCCTGTTATTAACATGTTAACTGATCTTTTAGATGATGTCAAAAGGGGGAAGATGGATAGGAACCTTGAACTTTGGAAACTACTTGACTAATAGAAACTCTGAACTAGTTCTACTTCTAAGGAGGAATTTGAATAAACTCGTTCATCTGCTTAGGGGGAATTTGCAACCATTTGATGTTCTCTCGTTAGTTTATAATGTTGTAAATCCCTTAAACTCAACTGGTCTCATGAAATTCACATCCTATTATGTTGCCATGTTCCTTGTATTTGTCATTATCAAAAAGGGGGAAATTGTTAGGAAATGGAACTCTGGAACTTCGGTTCCCCTGGGAGTTCATTTCCTCAGTTTCTCTACTTTTGATAATGACAAATATTTTGATACTAATGTTTTATCTCAAAGATGTGTTTTAAGGAACCACAGGACAAATACCGAAAGCATGGAAGCCAAACAGGACAAGATAACCAAGTAGCAAGCCAAAGGAAGGAACCCAGGTGTGCCCAGAAATGCAACATGTGATATTGCGCTTCCCGAGAAATCTGGGAACACCAACCTCGGACAAGAGAAAGTTGAAAACGACTTGTGTAAGGCTTCCAAAGTCTGCCATTGTCCGGAGCAAAACAACAAGACGCCTAGAACACATAACCTCGGACAAAGAAAGGTAAAAGCGACTTGTCATGGAACCTGTCGCTGTCTAGAAGACAGTTGCAAAGTGCCCAGGTTGTCGAACCTCGGAAGAAGGAAGTTGGAGAACGACTTGGCTGGAGCAGTTGACCAACTAAGAAGGATTCTGAGCTGCCTAGGTTGTTGATATGTGTCAAAAGCAGAGTGAATCAAGGACAACCACACATCCTAGGGCAAGCTCGATCTGAGGGAACCAAGAGAAGATCAAGCTGCGAAGAATCCACTATAAAAGGAAGACTAACTCAAAGGTTATCTTCAATCACTTCAATACGAATCACACTCAATAGAAAACATCAAAGTGTGAACCTTCAAACAAGATCATCAAAGCAAACCGAGATCAAGAGGAACCAGTCAAGGAATCGAAGAGTTGAGTGCTAAGTTCCTGTGACTGTAAGTGAGATAGTTCCTAGGTGCTAAGGTCTGTTTCTTGGATTGATTATTGATTGTGTTAAGTTATCTAGGATTACCTAACTGTGTGTAAGGTAAAGAAACCGTGTGTTTGTTCCTAGGATAAGCTGTAACCAAAAGATATAAGAAATCAAGAAGTAGACCTTGAAATCCTTTCAAAAGAAAGGTAGTGGTTTTTATCCTGGATTGCTAGTTGGCAATCAAAGGTTTCCACTATAAGGAACTTGTTCATTTGTGCTTGATTGTTTAAATTCCGCTGCGAAGGGAACTGAGAATTGCTATTCTTAGTTCCTTAGTTATTTGTCTAACAATCTCGATCCTACATGCTCCCTGTCCGACTACTTCAATGATTAAGTAGGGTCTTTCCCATTGTGGTGCAAGCTTTCCGTCGGACGGGTTCTTGGTATTTTGGAACGTTTTCCTGAGGACCCAATCTCCAACTTTAAAGACCTTGACTCGAACGTTCTTGTTGTAACTCCTTGGGACATGTTGTTGGAACCTGACCATCCTAATTCGGGCTCTTTCTATGATCTCGTCCACCGTGTCCAGGTTGTGTGCCAATTCGACGTCATTTTGCTCGTTTGTCTGAAGGTTGCGACGGGCGATCGGAACCAATAACTCAGTGGGAATGACTGCCTCACTTCCGTAGACGAGAAAGGCGACTGTCCGGTTGCGTTCTTTGGAGTGGTCCTGTCGGACCAGAGAATGAATGGGAGTTCGTCTGCCCATTTGCCCTTAGCCCCAATGAGGCGTTTCTTGAGGTTGTTGATGATGATTTTGTTGCTGGATTCGGCTTGCCTGTTGGATTGCGGATACCGAGGTGTGGACGTGACCAACTTGATGTTCCATCGATCGCAGAAGGCTCGGGTCTTATGACTGATGAATTGTGAGCCATTGCCGCACACGATTTCTGATGGGATGCCAAATCTGCACAGGATATTGTGTTTTATGAATGAAATGACGTGTTGATCTTTTACCTCTCTATAGGCTTCGGCTTCGATTCACTTGGAAAAGTAATCCGTCATGGCCAAGAAGAAGACTCTTTGACCCGACGCGGGCGGGAGCTTCCCGACGATGTCCATTCCCCACCTCATAAAGGGCCATGGAGCCAGAGTCGGGTGGAGGAGCTCTGAAGGTTGATGATGGACGGGCGTATGCCGCTGACAGGCGTCACACTTCTTGGTGTACTCCATAGCGTCTTTGTTCATCGTGGGCCAGTAGTACCCGTTCCGCAGGGCTTTCCCTGAGAGGCTTCGTCCGCCGGCATGGTTTCCACATTCTCCTTCGTGTAATGATTGCAAGATGCGTCCGACTTCTGGAGTCTTGAGGCATCGTAGGAGTATCCCTGTGACAGACCTTTTGTACAAGATGTTATCTAAGATATCGAAAGAGAGTGCTTGTACCTTGAGCATTTTTGCTTCTGTTTTGTTGTCGAGCAGGATGCCATCTTTTAGCCATCTGACGTAGGGTAGCATCCAGTCATCGTTGGCGTTGACAATGTCTTCTTCTGGTCGGTCTCCTATCTCCATGGGGACCATCTCTTCTAATGGCATAGTCGGTTTAGTGGATGTTCTTGGGACGGCTGGCGTCATGATGTGTGCCAATGGGATGCATGGAAATTCTTTTGGATCCAAGACGGACCCTAGGTTGGCGAGTGCGTCAGGTTGAGAATTGAGGTCTCTCGGTACCTGTCTGATGTCGAACGTTTGGAATTGGCTAATTAGTTTTTTAGCTACCTCCAGGTAGGCTGTCATTCTGACGTCCTTTGCGTTGTACGACCATTGTACTTGGTTTACGACCAGTAGGGAGTCGCAAATGACTTCGATCTCTCGGACCCCTAGGTCGCGAGCCAGGATGAGTCTGAATATGAGTGCCTCGTATTCAGCCTCGTTATTGGTCGCGTCCCATTCGCATCTTACGGCTTGGGCTAACTTGTCTCCTTGTGGTGATTTCAGCACGACCCCTAGCCCCGATCCTCTGGCGTTTGATGCGCCATCTGTATGGAGTTTCCATTTGCATGTTTCTTCCGTCGCGAGCAGTTGTGCTGCTTCTTTGGCGGCTTCTTGTTCCAGGATTGGACTGAAATCTGCCACAAAGTCGGATAAGGCTTGCGACTTGATCGCTGTCCTGGGCTCATACTCGATGTCGTAACCGCTGAGGTGTATAGCCCATTTGGTCATTCGTCATGTGAACTCAGGTTTCCTCATGATGGCTCTCATGGGATGATTAGTGCGAACAGTAATAGTATGGAATTCGAAATAAGGTTTGAGTTTGTTCGAGGCCATCACCAATGATAGTACGAGCTTTTCAAGTGACGAATACCTCGTTTCTGCCGGTAATAGCGTCCGACTGATGTAGTATATTGGCGATTGCTTGAGAGCGTTGTGGAAGGGTTTACACTTGTCGGATGATTTTGAGATGAACCTGTTTAGTGCCGCTATCCGACCTGTCAGCTTCTGCACGTCCTTGACGCATCAGGGGGATTGAAGGTTGATGAGAGCCTTGACTTGTTCTGGACTGGCTTCTATTCCTCTTTGTGTTACCGTGTACCCTAAGAATTTTCCTGTCGACACTCCGAAGGAACATTTAGTAGGATTCAGTTTCATGTTATATCTTATTTGTACCTCAAAGCTGTCGCGGAGGTGGTCGATGTGATCTTCCATCTTTTTTGACTTGACCAGCATGTCGTCTATGTAGACTTACATTGTGTCCCCAATCTGGTCCTTGAACATCTTGTTGACTAGTCGTTGATATGTAGCCCCTGCGTTTTTGCTTAACAGGGGGGTGAGATGGATCTACATTTAATTTATGCGTAATAATGTTTGGAGATATACCGACCATGTACTCATGTGACCATGCAAAACAATCAGTATTGGACTTGAGAAAATCAAGGAGTTGTTGTCTGGTCGAGTCGTCCAGGTCCGACCCGACCCTTACCGTTTGATTTGGCTTTGAAGGATCTAGTACGATCTCGTCGAGTTATTTCATCTCTGGTTCGATGTATCGACTAGGTCCTTCGCCGCTATGTGGTTGCTATGCGATCTTGTGCTCGATGGCGCCTTTCATGGAGGCGACGTAGCACTCCTTAATTGTCCCTTGATCTCCCTTGATTTCTTGGACTCCCCACTTGGTAGGGAACTTGATGATTTGATGGTATGTCGAGGGCACCGCCTTCATAGCGTGTATCCATGGCCTGCCAAGAATGCAATTATAGGGAGACGAGCAATCTAGGACTAGGAATTTCACCTGTTGGTTGATTCCCCCGGCGTACGTTATGAGAACGATTTCGCCGGTCGTATGCTTAACTTTACCACTAAATCGGACCAGTGGAGTCGACTTTTTGATCGGGTCGTCTTCACTCAGACCCATCCCTTTGAGGGCGTCGAGGGTTAAGAGATTGGTCGAACTTCCTGTATCGATTAGTACTCTTCGTATCAAACAGTTTCCAATAGATAAAGAGATTACCAAACCGTCGTGATGACTCTCCGATCCGTCGGCGTCGAACTCGTCGAACGTGACCATCGGGAGGTCAGAGACCTTGCTTGGTCCGAATTCTGGCGCTTAGGGCTTATCGCCCTTGCTTTCCTCTGCATGTCGCTTGGCCGCGGAATATGTGTTTCCACATATGTCCAAACCACCTGATCTCGTTGTAGAGGTTGCTATCTTTGACCAATCCTTGTCGGAAGGCTTCGATGGAGGTGGTGACGTCACAATCGGGGACCGTGACTTTCTATTTATTGTACATGTTAAGATAATTTCGGAGAGGTTCGTTATACCTTTGGGTGATTCGATAGAGGTCACTCGATTGCCTTTCGAGCCTCCGACTGCTGGTAAACTGGCTCTTGAAGGAGTTGACCAGATCCACAAATGATGCGATCATTCCGTCGCCATGGTGGGGAGATGAAACTTCTTAGGGATCCCGACCCTAGCGATTTCTTCAGCGAATGGGGATTCTTCGGATCCGCCCGACACTTCCTTCTCGATCGGTTGTGGGACTCCAGGAATCCTTGCGATGCGATCGTCGAGCGTCTTAATGTGTTGATTGAGCGTCTGCTGGACGAGAGCTAGGATGTCGGGAGGATTGGTAACCTACGGCTCGTCGATTTGGGCCCTTGCCGACCCGATCGGTGTGGAGAAAATGACTGACATTCTAGTAACCGGACGTGATAGAAAGATCGATACCGCGCTGCCTCCTATAATAAAACAACATGAACGTATAAATAACAAGAAACCGCCAAATAGATTTTATGTCATAGTATGCGAGATGAAGTATTTTAAGCACACTTGTAACCGCGGGGAACCTTGTAGCCACATTGGTTGAGGAGGAGGCGGAGACAAAGAGGGACGTCGAGGTTTACTCCCAAGACATTAGCCTTGATGGCGGTGCAAACACAAGCCGCATCATCAACGTCGGCTAGGCCTTTAATGAGACTGCAACAAGGCTTCTTAGGAGTGTTGCCGATGTTGATCTTAAGCAATCCACTCAACACGTTCGCACAAACACTGAGTTTTAAGGCGTTTGGGCAAATGCCTTTTTTTGCAATTGGCGTGGACTTGTGCTTGGGCTTGGTGGCAGAACAACCACTGTCGCATGCGGAAGAAAACACGATAAAGATGAGGAGATTGAGCACCAAGAAGAGAGCGAGTGAAGAGCTTTTGGAAGCCATTGTTTCTAGCTCTTAAGAAATGTGTGTATAATTGCTTCTTAATTATTTTGAGTTCTTGAAGCTTTGGGTTGATGTTTTTGAGTGTGAAGATACTTTAGGAGCTAGAGGGCCTATTTATAGGCTAGCTTCAGCCTTCATGTATGTATGAAAGAGACAATTAACATTAAGGGAAATTTATGTTGGTCCCCTTGAATTTAGGGTTATTCTTATTGGTGTCCCACGATTAAGTTTTTTCCGGTTGGTGCCCCTAAGATTTGGGTTTGTTTGCTTTGTAACCAAACTTTTTTATGTTTGTACCATTCCAGTTCAAATTAATTAAATTCACGTCCATCATTGTGTTCCTCGCCCTCAAATTAGTAGGATTTGACTCCTAAAATGCTCAAATCCATGTCCGAACCATATCGATTTGAATTCCGAAGCAACAACCCGTTTCCGACCTTAAGAATTCAAATCGGAATAGTTCGAGTATGGATTTGATTGTTTTAGGAGTCGAATCCTACTAAGTTGAGGTCAATAAACATAATGATGAGCTTCGATTTGATCAATTCAAACCGAAATGATACAGATATAGAAAATTTCGGTTACAAAGCGAACAAACCCAAACCTTAGGGGGCACCAACCAGAAAAAACTTAATCGTGGAACACCAACAAGAATAACCCTAAACTCGGGGGTACCAAGAGGAATTTCCCTAATATTAATTAAACAAATAAAACGCAATTCATGTATAAGTAGTGTGGAAGTGGTGCATGTGGTTACATGGATGGCTTAGCTTGCACCGTCGATGTGATCAAGGATATGATATGCATGGCTGTAAACTTTTGATATTTTAAGCACGTACGTACAATAGGGATTGTTAATATATAATATCACCAGATTATATTAGTTAATACATACATATAGATAATAGATGCGTGTGTTGTTGTCAAAGACAATGCAGAGAGCATTTTAGTGCACACATTGACTGAATTAATCAATAGAAATCTGCTATAGGGTCAATCTGGTATGGGGTTGAAAGCATTTTGAAATTGTCTATAACCATTTTGAAATTGTCAAAAACAATTTTAAAATACTTTTGAATTTTCATTATTCAATAAATGTTGTTAGAGAACTATATTGCTTCAAGTCTGATATAGGGTCAAGTTAAAACTGTATGTTTACATAATATATGAAACTCTGAATAAACGTGCTTCATTTATGTGTAAGAGCGTAAAATATGGAACTCGGAAGTACATGCAGGATGGTGAAACTTTGAATTATTACCGTGATAAATTTATTGAGTTTTGATAGTAATAATTAGAGGTGTCAAACCAATCGGGTTCGGGTTTAAACATACCGGGTCGAGTCGATTTTGGGTCGGGTCGTTGTGGGTTCGGGTCGACCCGTTAGCGCTATGTCAAAATTTTATAAAATAAATATTAAAATGATAATTTAATTAAATCAAAAAATAATAGATAAAAAAATCAGTATTATATAATATTTTAATAATAAATATATTATAATATTTAATATATAAAAAATAAACACATTTGTAATGACCCAACGGGTCAACGACCCAACCAGAAATTTTCGAGTCTAACGGGTCGGGTCACTTTTGACCCAATACTTTTCGAGTCGGGTCTCAACCCAAAAAATTCGGGTTGGGTCGGGTCAAATTTTGATAGCTCTAGTAATAATCATCAAGATAATGTGTTTGATGAGTGTTGATAGTAATAATCACCAAGATAATGTGTACATGTAGGAGGGTAAATCAATTAGCTACTTTTTGGCTCGATTTCTACTTGTGGCGAGCGTCTATTTGCCTCAATATTCGTCGCTCGGAGTTTATCACTCCATTTGAATAGTTTTTCCACTTTGAGCCATTCTCTTTCGTGCTTCATCGGCTCTTTGTGTGCCTTTTGCTCTTGTTTCAACAAGCTCAACTACTACTTTATGTATGCCCTAGGCTAATTTGTCTATGCCCTCGGGCTACTTAGTTGTGTGTACACCTCTGGACTACTGGATGTACGCCCCTGGGCTACTCGGTTTTGTGTACACCCCTGGACTACTCGGTTTTGTGTACACCCCTAGGCTACTTGATTTACGTGCATGGGCGACTCAATTTGTGTACACCTCTAGGCTACTTGATGTACGCCACTAGGCTACTTGGTTTTGTATACACCCCTGGGCTACTTAATGTACGCTCCTGGTCTACTCTATTTTATGTACACCCCTGGGCTGCTTGATGTACGCCCCTGGGCTACTCGATTTGTGTACACCCCTGGGCGACTTGATGTACTCCCCTGGGCTACTCGGTTTTGGGTACACCCCTAGGCTACTTGATGTACTCCCTTGGACTACTCAGTTTGTGTACACCCCTGGGCTACATGATGTAGTCCGCTGGGCTACTCGGTTTTGTGTACACCCCTGGGCTACTTGATGTATGTCCCTAGGCTACTCGGTTTGTGTACACCCCTGGGATACTTGATGTACGCCCCTGGACTACTCGGTTTTGTGTACACCCTTAGGTTACTTAATGTATGCCCCTGTGCTACTTGGTTTTGCCCTCAACTTGTGCGTTCTTTTTGACAAATATGAATATCAACAACTTGTGTTGGTGTGTCTGTGGCAGCATGTGCCACTTTTTCCTTTGAACAACTCGTGCTCTCTTGTCTCCTTGGCAGCCAGTGCCAGTTCTGTCTTTGAGCAATTGGTGCTCTAGCATACATGTTATCTAGTGTGATAGCTAGTTAACTTTTTGATCCCTGAGCCGCTTGTGCTTTATGTTTCTTTGGCAGCTTGTGCCATTTTGCCTTTGGGCAGCTCGTGCTCACCTGTTGCGGGGCTGGTCTTGTACAACCCAAGTATGTAAGATCAATATCAATTACAAAGAAATAGATAGTGCCTCATTGGCGATGCTAAATGTGAGTAAAGTTAATAGCAAAAATAAAAGAAAAACCAAGGACCAATGACAGCTCGTGCCTCTGTGGCCCGCATGTTTGTTGTTTCAGGCATTTTGTGTCATGCTCTCAATATAATCATATAGAATTCAATTCAATGGCCTTAATCATGGCCAGTTGCAATTTAGCACTTTTAAAGCAGTCAACATTAATCGATAAAAGTCATTTTCGAAAAATATGGTGATTTATCATGAACTCTAGAAAAACAGTAGAAAACTTAGCTAGCGACGATGTTCTTGCACGGTGTCCGTAGGCTAGTACGTGACTCAGGAATACCTAAATCATCGTATCTTATGATTTTACAAGCTCTTTGAAAGATAGAATTACAATGTAGAAGCTGATATCGCGATCTAATAATAAGATCTTGTTGAAGATGAGGTGCCAAAAATCTCATGATTGTACCTTGAAGCTGAATGGGGGGACATTCGTTGTAGCGATAAAGTCAGCGGCTCTGTTGTTATCCTTGTAGCAATGAAAAATCGAACACCCATAGAACTTTCAAATACCTGTAAAATTTCATAGATAATCGGAATGGTTTCCCAATGTATTGTCCAGATGCCTCTAATTAAATTAATAATTGTTAGATTGTCTCCCTCAAGCACTAAAAACCTAATGTTGAGAGAGATTGCCCTACGATTTCCTTCCAAAGCAGCAAGTGCCTTAGCTTTTAGTGGAGAGGAGTAAGTAATATGCTTACGGTCTAAGAAGACCACCTCCCTAAATGATTACAGAATATAATTTATATATAAGAAGCATGGTATTCCATAAAATCAGTACCGTATCCACAAAATCAGTATTGTATACACAAAACTATTACCTATTCATACTTAAGCACCATATCCACAAATAGCCTAATCTTTTTAATAAAATGAAGCACCATATCAACAAAATTAATTAGTAGCTATTCGTAATTACCAACCATATACAAGACTATGAATCTATTAAGCGACCATTTGCAAATGAGGTTGAAGATACCCAAGCCAGTACTCATCCTTTACCTCATCAATTTATTCTCGTGTGTATGACTCAGCTGAACCAGGCAAGTACTACATATGCATATATAAACTTATAAGTTCATGTATTCATTTTTGTAAAAAGATAAAACTTTAAAGATATTAGACATATCAATTCCAGAATTTATGTGGCACATTGCTCAATCATGTCTCTCATCACCCGACATATGAAAAAACCACATAGCACAAAGTTGGGTTGAAGAGGACACTGCTATACAACCACAGAAAGATATATGATGTCAGCACAACCACAAAATCACATATATAATGTCAACTGAAATTTATTAAGGAAAAGAAATATAATGACATTACTTAAAATACAACTATGTAGTATGCAATTTTCATATGAACTAGTGTAGTACCCGTGCCTTGCACGAGATTTGTTTATTTTTTCTTACATTTGTAAAAATAGTATATTAAAATTATATATTTCATTCATATAGAAATATTTAGTTAATGACTGTTATAAAAGTAGAGAAATTCTTATATAAAAAATGACTAACTGAATACAAATATTAAAGATATTAAAAAATTATATTATATAAAAAGAGGCAGAACTCTCCATAACTTTATTAATAGTAAAATTTGGCTAAATAGTTTTTCATATGGGGATAGACAAAATAAATAAATATATAAACTAATCATTTATTTTAAGTTTATAATAATATATAAACACTTTTAAATAATACAACTTTGTACATACTAAATATTTATTTTAATATTAAAAGTAAAATTTTAAATAATAAATGGACATATGGGCCAAAATAATATTGGAATAGGCTGGAAATAATAACACATACATCGAATTGGGTTAATAATAGGCTTCATATTTTTAAATCAAGCCCAATTACATGTCTGACTTCAATTAGGTCCTTTATATAATAAATGGACTTAAAGCCCAATTAGTTTCAGCCGATCATTACAGATCAAGCCTAGTTCTTTAGTCCATTTTCCATTTATTTTGTATTTAAAAAATACAAAAGCCACTGATCGGACAAACCCTAACCATTTCTCTTCCGCCTCCTTTTCAGTTTCGGTGTCCCTCTCTCTCTCTTTTATGTTCAACAGTGAAGAACATTCTTTCCTTTTTGCTTCTTTCAAATTCCATCTCCATTTCTCATTACAGATTAAAGCTTTTAGGATTTTCTTCATATTTCCTTTTCTGGAAATTTCGTCCACAATCCGCTTCTCTTTTTTTTTTGTAAATCTTCCAGATCCAAGTTTTATTCTCCAAAAACACTCTGATCTAAAGATTATAGATCCGAGTTTTTTGTGACCCGATGATGGATATCTACCCTAAACAAACTCCAAAAGGAGATCTAGAGCTCACAGATCCGAAAAAAAAGCTTAATCTCCTTTGCATGTTTAGATCCACCGACTATCTATGTCAGATCTAAAGAAAAACATCTCTTCTACTTTTTTTCTATAACATGCAAAGGAAAAAAATGGCTTCATGAGTAGATCTGGAGTTGCTACTGGAAGGTTCCCAAAACCCTAATTTTCTCGGAGAAAGAAGATATGGATCGCATGTTCTGAAGCCCATCTGGAGTTTTCCTCTGAACTCAAAGTCCAAAGTTGTCCGAACCAAGCATGGTTCATTTTCGTGAGTCTCTCTCTCTCTCTTTCTCTCTCTCTCTCTCTCATCTGTCTTTGTGTTTATATATTTATCTATAACTCTGGCCATCCCTTCCGTTTGAAATCATCAATCGAATTTATTCAATAAAACGTGAACAAACAATAATCAAGGGGAGTTTGGATATAATTGGGTGTTAATTCTTAAGTAAACATTGATATTTCGGTTTTTGATATGAATCGCTTGTATTCTGTGATTTAATTGTTCAAAAATATTATACATTTAGCTACATAAATTGAGAAGTATAGTATGATTGCTTGGCTATAATGAAAAATTGATTCGTAAAAAAAATTGATTGAAAGAAGACGGATTAAAAAATTGCATAGTCAAAAATTTTAACATTTTAGATTACTAAAAAATTAATGGGCTATTTGGGCCATAAAATAAGTATATATATTTATGATGCTAACATTTAATGGGCTAATTGGCCCAATAGGTATATTTACAATTTGATAAAACCAAATTGACATATTTAAAAATATGAATGCAAAAAATAAATATTAATTATAACGTGCTTTTCTAGATAAACTTACTATATATCCCATATTCTTTGCAATTGTTTACTCTCTCTGATTGCATGTGAGCACACGAGCTGTCCCTGATAACAAAAAAAATATTACATTGGGAATGTCATGTTCAATATGATCATAGTATGCAATGTAGTCCTTCTGTCATTTCAATTTAGATTATTTCTTTTTGCTTCTTAACTTATAATATAATTCATGACTTTTAAACTGTTTCTTATAGATCTGAAAATATACCCTACACTTGTAAATGGTTCTGAACTCGAAATCATATTGTCAGAATGTGAAGTTCACTTTGAATCATATTTTGCAAGGTAGTGCTTGTACCATATAAATTTAGCCTATCTTTATCATAATTAACTGGTAGTGTGATTACTGATTTTAAATAATTTCCAATTACAGGTTTCAACATATGAAATCCAAGATACATCTCTTATTCTGATTCAAGATATACTTCCAGGTCATGGTTATTTATCTTTAAAATTAACATCATACTATGTTAATTTAATTTTTAATCTATTATGTACTTAACTTATCTATTTTGTTATAGGAATTCCATGTGGGATTGTACTCGAGTCACTCGACACATAAACCAAGAGCTAAACCCTAACCTAAACTGAAAGATCTAAAGGTATGCCTCCTATACTAAAATTAAGACTATCTTTTATTACTCATTAAAGAGATAAAATGTTATTACAATATCTGTGCCTTATCCAGTGTAGTAAGTATTAGAATGTCAAACATTATTTCATGCTAAAGAATCTTTTGTAACCGTAGTTTTGTCAAACATTATAATCTTTCAGTTTATTTTAATATTTGTGCCTTATCCAGTGTAGTAAATAAATTCAGTTTAGTAACTTTAATAAATTGTTATTACATGCTAAGAATAGCTAAAGTGACCAGAAGAATAATTATATAAAATTATTATTACATGCTAAAGAGTAACTAAAGAGTAGCTAAAGTGACCAAAAGACGTCAGTCACTCTGAAAGGCACAACACTTAACTATCTAGCAATTATCAAACTAAATAACTAAGTAATGAGATTATGCTAGAAATGGGGACATCATTTAACAAATCCTCGGTCATTTAAAAAATATGTGTTCATAAACTCATCTATGTGCATTTCAGACTTAGGAAATAAAATTAGTTTGTAATCAGTTTTCTAATAACTACTTAATATTAACAAACACCTAAATCGTATAGAGTGTATACATAATATTATAATCAATATTCGGTTTGGCTATTTTCATCAATTAGTGCATAATAATCAGTATATAATATCTTTGCAAACAAATAAGTTTAGTTCTTTCCACATACCTGCTAAATGATGAACAATCGATTGTGTAACCGTAGTTTTGATACGGTTCAACTGTTTTGTAGTGATATTGTGGGAGGAGCTGTAGTTTTATAACCCCTAAAAGCATTGAATTTATGCTGCAAGATCGTGCTGAAAGGATCAAAATATTTGGTTCTACACTTATGGAAAACATGGATCGGATATGCAGTATATTGCTGACTTTTGGATATCCTTTATTACATTTTTTAAATCTGCAATATATTTGGAATATCATTTATTAATGTTGACTTTATGGTTTTGATTTTATTGTGCAGATATTATATTTGGATTTTTTGTAATCAAATCTGCACAGTTGTTTTTGGAAATTGCAGATTTGTTATACTTTTGAGGCATTTAATAAAGGCAGAGCCTTTGTACACTACAAAAATTGTCTTCGTACACTACACTTTGAAACGCATAATTTGTGCTTAAGCGATATACCCGCGTTTGAGTGTAAATTGTACCCAGAAACTGAGTTTATGTACTAGAACGAAACACATTAAGCAAAATACCTGCGTTTTAGTTTTTTTTTGAAACGCAAGAATAGTGCTTAAGCACGATTCCTGCGTTTCAAAAAAATGAAAATTTTGAAAATATTACCGTTGTGAACCGCAAGATGCATGCTTAAGCAGCATTCATGCGTTTCACAATGGTAATATTTCCAACGGTCGAATTTCAGCCTTCTATCTTGTAGGTTGGATACACCACTACAACCGAACACAAAATCATTACGAAAATGTCTAGTAGTGAAGAAGAAGCGGATTATAGCACCGAAGAAGAGTTTGAATTTGAGAGCGACCACGAAGATGAAAATTTGCCGGATGGCGAAGACGATACAAATTTCGATATTTTAAACTTTTCGGTTAGTAATGCGTTTTATTTATCGTTATATTATAGAAATGCGTTTATAGTTGGAGTATATAGATTTCGATATGAATATTAGAATAGGAAATAAGTTTACATAGTAGTTGTACATATGAATGTTTACTTTTGTAGATATGAATTCGTATTTGTAGTAGATATGATCTTGTATTTGTAGATTTAGATATAAATATTAAAGTTTTTAGATATTTCGATATAATAGTTAATTTTT
Organism: Rheum nobile; assembly: GCA_027886185.1. Taxonomy (NCBI): domain Eukaryota; kingdom Viridiplantae; phylum Streptophyta; class Magnoliopsida; order Caryophyllales; family Polygonaceae; genus Rheum; species Rheum nobile. The sequence goes on along the minus strand of WOAB01000248.1, from coordinate 809,422 downwards.
GTGTGTGTATGTTTAAGCATTAATTAAATGTTGGAAATGGATAAAATAACAGGGGAAATTTTATGGAAAGGAATTTGCCACTAATTTGAAGTGGAACAGTCGAGATGAGTTGGTTGACTGGGCTAAGAATTTGGGAAAAGACTTGATGATGTGTTTAGTTATTAGGCAAAGTAACGTGAGGCATGTTAGTTTGACTTGTGAACATTTTGGGAAGCAAAGATTTAGAAAGGAGGAATGTTATTCAGAAGATGAGGAGGCTCGGGAGATTGATGTTGCTAGGCGTCCAGGAACAAATTCAAAGAAGTCAGGATGCACATTTGAGCTTATAGGTGTCCCGGAGAAGAAGAAGAAGTATGAGACAGAGAGTCGTAAATGGATATTGCGTGTATTGAGTGGTGTACACAACCATAAGTTGCCGCTTAGCTTCAATGGTCATGCAATCATTGGTTGATTAGCCGAGGAAGAGAAGACTTTGGTGCGGAGTTTAGGTGAGTCATTTGTCCCCCCCCCCCTCTGCTATTTGTAAAGCGTTGAAAATCTCCTTCCCATGAAATGTGACATCGGCAAAACAAGTTTCCAACTACCTACAAAAGTTGAAATTCGAGGATTGTGGGGATTTGACGGTCACCCAATGGACACTCAATTTTATGAAACAACACAAATATAAAGTGTTTCCATTGAGGGAGAAGCTGACTAATGAGGTGGATATCTTATTTTTTGCCCACCCTGACTCACTGAAGCTTCTTAAGAGGTTCCCGTATGTTATCATCATCGACGCCACATACAAGACGAACAAGTATGTAACTTATTGAAGCAATAATTTTAATTATGAATATGCTAGGAAATTTGGATATGCTCTTATACTTTGTTGCCTTTGTCGTTAGGTATAACATGCCTTTGGTGGAGATTGTAGGTTTTACGTATACTCACAAGACCTTCAACATCGCTTATGCATTTACGAAGAAAGAAGAGATTGTGCATTACACTTTCATCATGAAGAAGTTGCGTTATTTGTGCGAGGAGGCCGGAGTCATGCCAACGGCGATAATGACCGATCGAGAGAAGTCCCTCATCAATGCAATCCATTTGATCTTCCCGGAGGTTAAACACCTTTTGTGTTGGGTGTATATAAAGCACAACATCGAGGCTTATAGTTCCCCTCTTTTGAAGAGTAAAGTAAAGGTAAAAGCTTTTTGCGGGCAATGTTGGGGACTCTTCTGCTCAACCACGGAGGAAAGCTACCAAGAGAGGCTTGAAGAATTGAATAAGTCATGGAATAAAGGGTTGATTAGATATGTTGAGAAGCAGTGGCTTACACCTTACAAGGAAAACATAGTTAGAGCGTGGACGGACCACCATCTCCACTTTTTCACAAGGACATCCAACATGTATCCCAACTTCAAATCTTATATGTATATTTGCATAAGTGATCTATAACATATTAACCTCATTGTTATATGATTTGAAAGGGTTGAGGGTATGCACAAGGTGTTGAAGAAAATTGTGGATTCAAGTATAGGCGGATTTAACCGAATGTCGGTGAGGATCCACTCAGCGATTGAGAGCCAAGTTTGCAAGGTTAGGGAAAGCATGGAGATGTCACGGATCAAGATGCCCACATGTTACAACCGGATGGATCCAATAAACCGGATTATGTTTTCTAGGCTATTCTACAGAGTGTCGGATCGGGCCTTGAGGAAGTTGTATGTCATTTATGAGCTGCTACTGGACGGTGATTTCAAACAGGAGTGCGATGATTTCTGGATGAGAGAGTGCCTTGGCCTACTGTGCCTCCACACAATTGCTTTTGCTATCATTGATAAGAAGCCAATCATGCCTTCTGAGATACACCGCTTTTGGAAGCAGATTGAATGGGATAGGATAGTCCGTTCCAACGCAGACGATGTTGTTGGTGACAACGTCAGTATGACAGTTTCAGAGATGAGGTGCAACAACTTTTCCAAGAAGTTGCAAAGGGGTGAGCTAAAGAAATCAACAATAGATCAGATGGCGGAGGTTTACACTGACTTGGAGTATCCGCATGAGTCAACCCTGCTGCAACCCACAATGATCAAGCCAAAAGGAAGACCGCCGGGGTCGTTCAAGTATTCCACCGAGAGAGATCCGATTAGGGTTGAGTACGCAAGGGCGGATCTTGATAACCTAAAGAAGGAGAAATATGATGTGACCTTGTCCGATGGAAAGACCACAAATCGATGTCAAGGATCGCTTGAATGCGTAGTAGGGCGAAGCAACTCGTCGGAAAGGGTATGGAGGTGTTCGGCGGACTGGGGAGTGTTCGGAAAGATGGCCGTCGGCTGGGGGAGTGACCGGCGGTGACGGAGGAGGCGCGGCGGAAGGCAGGGAGGAACGGACGGTGGCGGAAGTGGTGGTGAGGGCGGCGACCGTGAGGGTGAAAGGGGAGGATGAGCGGTGGCTGTTTAGGGTTTGGAGGGGAGACAAGAACTAGGGTTAGTTCTTTTTACGGGATTGCGGATAAGTGACTGGATAGTTAGGTAACTGAATTAACGCGCCAGGATAGTTCAACTAGGAACGCGTTAATTTTGTGACGTCAGGGCCCGGGTTTTCAGGAGATTACTCGATTGGAAAGCAAAGCTCTATTTCGACGTGCCCTGAAATGAACTACAATAGTTCCTATTTATACTAGAGAGTGGGCCTAATGGGCCGGACTCTCTAGTTACTAAATCTGGCGGCCCATTTAACATAAATGCAAACCACCCAGACATAGCAGCTACTAAAAATAGAAATACTGTAAATAGAAAGTATTAAGGAAGTAATGTCTCAAAACCGTAAGAACTAGAAATAGAAAGTCTCCTAAATCTAGGTCGAGGTAGATGTAGCGGTAGAGGAGTCTCAAGGCGGATGTCTGATGGCGTCTTCCTCCTCTGTAGCTGATATGGAGGGCAGGGTCACATCACCCTTCCCCACTTGGTTGTGAAGCGTCCCCGCTTCACCCTCATGAGGCTCATGCTCAACATATGGCGCTAAGTCCGCGATGTTGAACGTCAGATGCACCCCATACTTGTCCGGGAGCTCGAGTTGGTAGGCGTTGTCGCCAATTGCGCTGACGACTCTGAATGGACCATCACCCCATTGGTCGAGCTTAGACTTGCGGTCGGAGGGGAATCGCTCCTTCCGCAAGTGAAGCCAAACCAAGTCGCCCGGGGCAAAGATCAAGCGTCGCATTCCCTTGTTCTGCGGGGCTGAGTACTGCAGCACGCGCCATTCCAGCTGTGTGTGTGTCCTCCATCCTTGCAGCTCCGGAGGATGCCTGCCCACCCGCAAGTCCTGCAAAAAAGACAAAAAAACTCGGCGAAAGGGCAGGTTATGACGTAGTTATGGGACAAGGAATAGAACTATCAAGGACACAAGGAAACTTTCCTGGAGGATGTACGTAGAGTAGCGATATGCGCTCACAGGTGCCACGCAGAGGCAAAGCAGGAGGCACATTGCCGCCTGGACTGGGAGCTCGTTTGCATGTCGTGTTCGTTGTTGACTTTGCAGCAGTAGGCAAACTGGGGGTGTAGGAGTTGCCCGTCGGGTCTAGCGCGTCAGGTGGCTTTTATCCCGAGGCCTTAATCGCCTTCTGGTGCTGTCGGTCAGCCAAATCCTGCAAAATCTCATGTGGAGTCATAGGTGAAAGTGTCACGCGCTTCCCGTGGTAAGTGAACATGTAAGTGTTCAAATACCCGTCGTGAAGCACGCGACGATCATATTGCCACAGACGTCCCAAAAGCAAATGGGTAGCATCCATGGCGGTAATATCACAAAGCACAGTGTCGCTATATGGACCAATGGAAAAAGAAATAAGACACTGGTGTGATACTTTGTTACCTTATCCATCAGAGATCCACTGAAGGCCATATGGAGCGGGGTGCGGTGTAGTCGGAAGGTTGAAATATTGCACAACCTTCTCATTGATGATGTTGCAGCACGACCCCCCATGAATGATCACACTCAGCGATGCATCCTGAAGGCTGTACCGAGCATGAAACAAGTTCTCCCGTTGCTCAGTAAGGGCGCCCTCCTTGACGCTCATCTATAACACCCCCAAATCTGAACCCATTTGGAAAGGTATTACCTCTAGTGACCCCAGTGTTCCTTACCGAGATCACCCAAGGCTTTACCGGTTTAAATACAATTCATGGAATACAATTGATACATAATGATCAAAGTATTCAAATCAAAACATCAATCAAATGAAACATGAGTCCCGGGATTACATCACAATCCCGAATAGGACAAACACAGAGTTTAACAAAGTACAGCGGAAGTCTTTAAACAAGGTACAGCGGAAGTCTTTTAAATATATATCAAACAAGGATCTTGACCACAATGGTCATCTCCCAAGGATCTCAACCTGATTAAAAGAAATTATTAAAAACATCCAAAAACAACCGTCGTCTTCATAGTCAATCTAGTCTCCTCATATCTTCGCTCTATCTGATGTGCCGAATCGGACAGATGATACCAGCCCACATGCAGAGAACGATGTTCATGGGTTAGTCTACTGAATAGACTAGAAAGGGTACAAAGCAGAGTGGTTCGAAGCAGTCATATTAGGTTAGACTCATCGCTTCTCGAATAATAACCGATGACGATAGTCAACCATCATACTCCTATTGGAATAAACAAGAGGTATGCACAAGAGAAGATTCTGGAAGACTGAATCTTCACAGAAATCGACCCGAAAAGAGACTCCAAGAGATTGAGTCTTTAAGGAAATATGACAAATCTGGAACGTTTAAAGAATCAGAAAACAGGGATTTAAAAGCTGACTTAGATGTTTCGATTCACGATCAACCTCACCGCTTACAACGAATCCAGATTGGCAAGAGAACGTACTCTGATCAAAAGTCTAGAACTTTATAGAATCATATAACGATGATTTAAAACTGACTGAGATGCTTCGGTTCACGACCAACCTCACCGCTTACAGCGAATCCAGATTAGAAGGAAAACGTACTATGATCAAAGTCGAGACGAGCTTTCCTAGCTACACTATTTACTTAGCTGCACTACTCGCCAAAGGTATATTAATTATGTGCACTCGAGCACTTTATCTTATTTAATTCCAAAACGAACAACACGTTATAAGCTTTTAAATATATATGCCCTGTCACGCAGAACACATATCTAACGAATGAACCTCACAGAGTCCAAACCTCATTTATATCGAAAGAATGAACCTCACAGAGTCCAAGCTTCTACTATCGCAGGGTCTTGCTCGCCCTTAGCAGTTATAAAGAAACGAATGGACCTCTCAGAATCCAAGCCTTCCTACGAATACTCGTGCTGACTAACAGTTCAAGCACAACAATAGTTCAGGATAAATCCACATAAATGCCCTCAAGGCGAACATAAATAATAGCGTTGTTCTAACATATATACAACCTATTATAATATCATTATCACAGTTTCCAAAACAGTTTATAAAACCATTTCCAGATAAACACAGTAATCATTCCAAATTAATTACTCAGATAAACAACTGATAATTAATGTAAATATGGAACGATGAGCAAGAGCGAATTGCCACTTGCCTGAATCCGCAGAGTTTGAATGAAGTCTAACGACGGGATTTCGGGCTCGACACAGGGACAGATCTGGAGTACAGATTCCTTCGGATCGACCCACAAAGAAACCCTAAGTTAGATTGGACAAACAACAATACAGATCTAAGAAAGAACGAAAGGAATCGAAGGAAACGAAACCCGAACGAAGGCCACGGAAGCTAAACCACAATCGGCCAACAACCATACTCACGGCGGGCGCCGCCTCACTTACGGCAGGCGCCGCCCCACTTGCGGCAGGCGCCGCCTCAGCTGCGGCGGGCGCCGCCCAAATGCAGCGGGCGCCACTCTTCACGGCTCCTCACGGTGGGCGCCGAGATCTTCACGGCGGGCGTCGTGATCTTCACGGCGGGCGCCGTGCTCATCACGGCGGTCGCCGCTCATCACGGTGGGCGCTGTGATCTGGCCGGAGGTCGCCGCCTTCAATCCGGCGGTCTCCGCCTCTATCCGGCGGTCGCCGTCGCTAAACAGAAACTGAAATACGAGAGGAAAAACTCACCCTCGATGATCGGTTTGGCTCGTATTTCGCCTTGCTTGGTTTCTAGGCTTCTAAGGGCCTCCCAAGCTTCTCTTGGCCACTGGAAACGACACCAAATGAGCTCCGACGTTCGATTTGAGCTTTCCCGAAGAGAGCGTTTTTTAGAGTTTGAGAGCTTAAGACTAGCCCTCTCTCTTCCTCCCAAGCCATCCTTATATAGGCAAATCCAAGGAGGAGGAAGGTGGTAGGAAGCTTCCTTTCCATCCCTTGGGTAATAACCTTGCACTTTGCCTCTTGGATAAAAACCTTAGGGTAACCAACTTGTACTTTAGTGCCCATTGGATGATAACTCTTGGGCAATAATCTTAACTCCGTGTTAAATATATTCGTACATGAACGAGTATTAACATCCAAAGCACGTCGTCTGTATATTATTTCACTGAGAAAAATATTACAGATACAGAGCACATTACAGAATGTCTCAAACTATCTGAATTAAATCCGACGTATGAAACGGGTACTCGGGAAAATTCCCAAAATTCCCAGCATAACCTTACAGAAATACGGGGTATCACATCACCTCCCCCTTAAAATAAGTTTCGACCCCGAAACTTGCATTAAGCCAATGAGGGTCCCGCCTCAACACCAATCTTACCACTTGGATTCAATATCCTTATTCACTTCATCCTTGAAATGGATCACAAGAGATATTACTCTTAATTTCTTAGGATATCATTCTGAAAATGATTCGCTCGTCTCGATGCTTATAACACAACTCACTTATGAGAGATGGCTCTTAATCTCTCCGAACAAAACTCCACAAGTTCATCCTTTATCTCTCAAGGAAGCTTGAAAAAAAAACTCAGCGTATGGGATATCGCTTACCACTTTATTCCTTAGGTGTATATAGACAATTCTCTTTACTGAATCTTTAATACATCGGGATCATTGGCATATCCCCTCTTAAACTGCAACCTTTCTTCTTAACACAACAACTCTTACAACTTAATCTTCCTCAAAGAGTTGCACCCAGCCTTATAGATGACATACTCTATATATGAAGAAGAATCTTAGGAATGGATTTAGATTTAAACAGCATAGTCGACCCTGTGATTAATCATATAGGGGACGAACATCTAAGTTGCCCACAATACTTCACCACCATAAGTCCGACAGTCTTTATCCTTACTTGGCATAAGCTGTTCTCGACACTTACGAGGTTTCGTATGAACAACTAATTCGTAACGATAACGCATTCTGAAATTTCTAAAACAAGGAAACACTTCATTATCATTCAAACATTACCTTAACTGACAAAAGTTGAACAACTAGATCACGATACCACGGATATTATCGACACACGTCGCTACTCCTTAATCTTAAAGAAAGACTTGACATAAATACAACTTAATGGATCAGGGTTCTTCTCCGTTGGCTTGGCTCATTACAAAGAGTCTTTGCCCTTGGCCTGAAGACCCCATAGGCGCTTTGCCTTTATTACGAGCCATAGACTGCTCAGGAGCCGATGCCTCTGGCCTTGGGTTCTGCCCACCGCCAACATTTGACGCCTGATAGGACTGCATTGGTCCCTGGCCCTTCAGTCTGCAGTATGTTTTTATGTGGCCTTCTCTCCCACAATTATGACATACTCTCTTGTCCTTTTGGAAATTAAAATTACTCTGCTGCTCCAACCTGAGCCTCTGGCAGAGTCAGACTGAGTTGTCTCGGTCTTGGCACGACCAGACTTTTCAAACTTGGTAGGCGATGCCGGTCATTTGAATGAACCAACCTGGCGATCCTGTTGCCCACCCTTTCCCCTTAACTTGCTTCTCCCGTTTATGGGCAGACTCCTCCAATGTGATCTCTGTCGACTCTGGGCAGTCAACATCCTCTGTCTAATCAAGCAATGTCTAGAGCTATCCTTTCGACCAACTCTGGTCCAAGCAGAATCTTGTCGGCATTCTCATCCCAACAAATCGGAGATCTGCATTTGAGACCATACAAAGCTTCAAACGGAGCCATCTTGATCTTAGCATGCCAGCTATTATTGTACGTGAACTCAATCAGACTCAGGCTGTCTTCCCAGCTAGTCGGACGATCGAGTGCACATGCTCTTAGCATATCCTCCAGGGTCTGGATGGTCCTTTCAGACTGTCCATCTGTCTGAGGATCAAATGATGTACTGAATCTTAATTCAGTTCCCATGGCCTTATAAAGCTCTTGCCAGAACCTTGACATGAATCGGCCATCTCGATCCGATACAATGGTCTTTAGGAATTCCATGTAAACGGACAATCTCCTGGTGGAAAACTTTTGCTGACCTCCGGGTCATCCAAGTAACCTCAGTTTCCAATGCAAACACTATTGTTGCTAGTTCTAGGTCATGTGTTGGTTAGTTTGCTTCATAGGTTTTCAATTGTCTAGATGCGTCTGCAATAACCTTGCCCCTCTGTATCAAAGAAACATCCCAACCCATTTCTCGAAGCATTACTATAGACCATATAACCATCATTCCTTCCGACAACGCCAAAACTGGTGCATAAGTCAGACACTGTTTCAACTTCTTGAAAACTGGTCTTGCACTTGTCATCCCAGACAACTTCTTGTTGACCTTGTGGAACAGACTGGTCATAGGTGGAGTGATCTTAGAAAAATCCTTCCATGAACCGTCTATAATGCTCAGCAAGCTCTGGGAAACTGCGCACCTCGCTCACACCCTGAGGCCGCTTCCAAACAACTACTGATTCACTCTTCTGGGGAATAACCTTAACCTCATTCTTATTGATCACATGGCCTAAGAAAGCCATTTCTAGATCCAACAATCGCACTTAGCCCACTTTGCGTACAGCCGACTTGGTCTAAGGACCGATAAAGCAATCCGCAGATGTTACCTGTGAGCTTCCTTGCTCGGGAAAATATCAAAATGCCATTGATGAAGACTACTATAAACTTATTCAAGTACTGGTCTAAAACATCGATGCACTAGGCTCATGAAAACTGCTGGAGCATTCGAAGCCCAGATGGCATGACTACAAACTCGTAGTGACCATCTCTCGTCCGAACGCAATCCTCGAAATATCATCCTCACGAATCCTGAGCTGATAAAAACCAGATCTTCAGTCGATCTTGGAGAAAACTTTTGCTCCCTGTAGTTGAACCAATAGATCATCACTCATTGGCAACAGATACTTGCTCTTGATTGTGACTTTATTCAACTCTCGAAAGTCGAAATGGTCCATCTTTCTTTTTGACAAATAAAACTAGGGCACTCCTACTTAAGGTGATGCACTCAGCTTTATATAACTTTTGTCAAGAAGATCCTTGAGTTGCTTCTTCAACTCTTGCATCTCCACAGGAGCCATCCGGTACGGTGCCTCAGAGATCGGCGTGGTACTCGGCTCGAGATCAATTGCAAACTTCATGACACGATTCGGGGTATCCAGGAATATCTTCTGGAAAGACACTCAGAAATCTCACAACGATCGAAATATCAAGAACTGAAGGTTCATCTTTCATGGGCGGATCCAAGTAGCAAAGGTAACCGACACAACTTTGTCGAAGTAGCTTAAACGCAGTCATCGCCTTGATAAACCTGCCGTTATCAGCGTCATTCAGACCCTTAAATTTGCATACATACTGGCCCCCTGATGACACCGTCACAGTCTTCGAACTAAAATCGATTATCGCCCCATGACGCGTCAGCCACTTCATACCGAGAAAATTATCGTATGTAACCATGGTTATTTAGGTCAAATCGCTTTAAATTTCTTACCCTTGATGGTAATCGACAATTCCGACAGACGATTGGTTCTAACCAAATATTTCATATTAATAATATTTATAACCAAAGGTTCACAAACTTAGCCGCATACAGAACTTAACTTACAACCATCCAAAATGAAAGTCTGGGTAGCACCCACATCAACAACACATTAACAAAAGTAGAATGCAGATACAAAGTACTCTAAGCATTAGGAGCATAGGGTCCATCCGCCTCACGCATCACATAAAGACGTTGACCCTGACTTCCAGAAGTCACTGGGGCTTTCCCCTTATTCTGCGCAATTGTCTGCATCGAAGGATTGGATGTCTCTGCTGGTTTAAACCTAGGTCTGTTGTTTGGATTAACAGACCCCTATTGTGACTCCGCTCCTTTTTGCATTCCCTGCCGACAGAACTTCTGCATATGTCCTTCCTTTCCACAATCAAAACAAGTCTTCTTCTCATTCCGACATGCAAAATTCTTGTGCCCAGATGCACCACAATTATGGCATTGGATCAGACTCTTGCTCTGACCCGATTGTTGAGTTGACCCATCTCGAGTCGTTTCTGTCTTTGCCTTGCTGGACTTGGCAAAATCAGAAGGTGGTGCGGGACGTTTAAACCCACTTGCCTGAGGCTGGTTCTGCACTTGCCTCTGGCTATCACGCTTCCTGGTTGACTCCTCCAGAGTTACCTCCAACTTGTAGGCCGCATCCACGTACTGCTCGAGAGTAGAGCATGTGTGGTGCACCATCCATGGTTTAATATCTGGGTTCATCCATTCATGGAAGTACCAGATCTTCTGAGCCTTACTGGATATCTCTGGTTCAGCATACTGCAGCAAATGATTGAATTTAGTGGCAAGCTCGGTCACCTTCAATCCATCCGTCTTAGGATACAAGAACTCCTTGTGTTTCTCCTCCCTCATAGCACGAGAGAAGAAACGGTCCATCATCTTGGTCTTAAACATTGACCAGGTCAACACCGGGCTATCAGCTAAGACGGTACTCTCCCACCATTCACTGGCTTCTTCCTTCAACTGTAGAGAAGCTATGTGCACTTTCTCCGCTTCTGTGCACTCCACATTACGGAACAATCACTCCATGTGGGAAAACCAATGAGCCACTCTGACTGACTCTCCCTTTCCATCGTAGCTATCGGGTCTCATAGAGTTAATGGCCTTCAGAGCTCGGCCATACTCCCCTCTATTCCTGATCACGCCTCCCTGTAGTACCTGGTTCTCTTGTTCCTCAAACCTCGGAACTTCTGGAGGTACTGGCACTCCTTGTGCCTGAGGTGCGATTGGTCGCATTATCTCAGTGAATGCTTGCATAACAAGCCCCCGAATTTCTGCGACTATTGCTGCATCGAGCACTACTGGAGCGTCGGCCTGAGCTTGGCCATTGCCTCCTGGATTATTGTTGAAGACAGACTCACGCTCTCCTGATGGGTCTGCATCAATCCTCGGGTTTGGTCTGGGGTCATTGCTCGGCCCAGCACCAGCACGGATAACGTTCCTCATTTTCACCATCTGTTTACCGATCAAATTCCAAGGATTTTATCACATTAGTATCATTATAATATACTTATTGTAATAAAATCAACTTAGAATAGATAAAACTCGTAAATTTCTATTGATGAACTAAAACTGAGATACTAGGTTCTACAACCTCAAATCACAACGAGCGAACTGGGAATCAAGCCTAACTGGAGATGGCGAAACCACCTCGGCTTCTCCCGGGTTCCTCTGAAGAGAATAGAAAGCACCCAAATCTAGCGGGGCAACGGGAAATAAATTAGTATTTCTAGACATAGAAGCAAGCTTACTATATCAAACTATACAGAAGACATGACTATGAACGGTTGAAAATGAAACACCGTTTTTATTTTTAAACTCAGAGCCTTTTGAAAATACCTTTCAATCGAAAACGAGTAAATGGTTTTCAAATACCCAACCTGTTTTAAAAACTTTAGCTCTGATACCACAACTGTAACACCCCCAAATCTGAACCCATTTGGAAAGGTATTACCGCCAGTGACCCCAGTGTTCCTTACCGAGATCACCCAAGGCTTTACCGGTTTAAATACAATTCATGGAATACAATTGATACATAATGATCAAAGTATTCAAATCAAAACATCAATCAAATGAAACATGAGTCCCGGGATTACATACCAATCCCGAATAGGACAAACACAGAGTTTAACAAAGTACAGCGGAAGTCTTTAAACAAGGTACAGCGGACGACTTTTAAATATATTACAAACAAGGATCTTGACCACAATGGTCATCTCCCAAGGATCTCAACCTGATTAAAAGAAATTATTAAAAACATCCAAAAACAACCGTCGTCTTCATAGTCAATCTAGTCTCCTCATATCTTCGCTCTATCTGATGTGCCGAATCGGACGGATGACACCAGCCCACATGCAGAGAACGATGTTCGTGGGTTAGTCTACTGAATAGACTAGCAAGGGTACAAAGCAGAGTGGTTCGAAGCAGTCGTATTAGGTTAGACTCATCGCTTCTCGAATAATAACCGATGACGATAGTCAACCATCATACTCCTACTAGAATAAACAAGAGGTATGTACAAGAGAAGATTCTGGAAGACTGAATCTTCACAGAAATCGACCCAAAAAGAGACTCCAAGAGATTGAGTCTTTAAGGAAATATGACAAATCTGGAACGTTTAAAGAATCAGACAACAAGGATTTAAAAGCTGACTTAGAAGTTTCGGTTCACGATCAACCTCACCGGTTACAGCGAATCCAGATTGGCAAGAGAACATACTCTGATCAAAAGTCTAGAACTTTATAGAATCATATAACGATGATTTAAAAACTGACTGAGATGCTTCGGTTCACAACCAACCTCACTGCTTACAGCGAATCCAGATTGGAAGGAAAACGTACTATGATCAAAGTCGAGACGAGCTTTCCTAGCTGCACTATTTACTTAGTTGCACTACTCGCCAAAGGTATATTAATTATGTGCACTCGGGCACTTTATTTTATTTAATTCCAAAACGAACAACACGTTATAAGCTTTTAAATATATATGCCTTGTCACGCAGAACACATATCTAACGAATGAACCTCACAGAGTCCAAACCTCATTTATATCGAAAGAATGAACCTCACAGAGTCCAAGTTTCTACTATCGCAGGGTCTTGCTCGCCCTTAACAGTTATAAAGAAACGAATGGACCTCTCAGAATCCAGGCCTTCCTACGAATACTCGTGCTGACTAACAGTTCAAGTACAACAATAGTTTAGGATAAATCCACATAAATGCCCTCAAGGCGAACATAAATAATAGCGTTGTTCTAACAGATATACAACCTATTATAATATCATTATCACAGTTTCCAAAACAGTTTATAAAACCATTTCTAGATAAACACAGTAATCATTCCAAATTAATTACTCAGATAAACAACTGATAATTAATGTAAATATGGAACGATGAGCAAGAGCGAACCGCCACTTGCCTGAATCCGCAGAGTTTGAATGAAGTCTAACGACGGGATTTCAGGCTCGACACAAGGACAGATCTGGAGTACAGATTCCTTCGGATCGACCCACAAAGAAACCCTAAGTTAGATTCGACAAACAACAATACAGATCTAAGAAAGAACGAAAGGAATCGAAGGAAACGAAACCCGAATGAAGGCCACGGAAGCCAAACCACAACCGGCCAACAACCATACTCACGGCGGGCGCCGCCTCACTTGCGGCGGGCGCCGCCTCACTTACGGCGGGCGCCGCCTCACTTACGGCGGGCGCCGCCCCACTTGCGGCGGGCGCCGCCTCAGCTGCGGCGGGTGCCGCCCAAATGCAGCGGGCGCCGCTCTTCACGGTGGGCGCCGGGATCTTCACGGCGGGCGCCGGGATCTTCACGGCGGGCGCCGTGCTCATCACGGCGGTCGCCGCTCATCACGGCGGGTGCCGTGATCTAGCCGACGGTCGCCGTCGCTAAACAGAAACTGAAATACGAGAGGAAAAACTCACCCTCGACGATCGGTTTGGCTCATATTTCGCCTTGCTTGGTTTCTAGGCTTCTAAGGGCCTCCCAAGCTTCTCTTGGCCACTGGAAACGACACCAAATGAGCTCCGACGTTCGATTTGAGCTTTCCCGAAGAGAGCATTTTTTAGAGTTTGAGAGCTTAAGACTAGCCCTCTCTCTTCCTCCCAAGCCATCCTTATATAGGCAAATCCAAGGAGGAGGAAGGTGGTAGGAAGCTTCATTTCCATCCCTTGGGTAATAACCTTGCACTTTGCCTCTTGGATAAAAACCTTAGGGTAACCAACTTGTACTTCAGTGCCCATTGGATGATAACTCTTGGGCAATAATCTTAACTCCGTGTTAAATATATTCGTACACGAACGAGTATTAACATCCAAAGTACGTCGTCTGTATATTATTTCACTGAGAAAAATATTACAGATACAGAGCACATTACAGAATGTCTCAAACTATCTGAATTAAATCCGTCGTACGAAACGGGTACTCGGGAAAATTCCCAAAATTCCCAACATAACCTTACAGAAATACGGGGTATCACACATCACGCGTCTAGAGAGCAAGGCAAGGCGATATGCTTGGTCATTGTTGGGCCCAAACTTATCCCATGAAAACGGATCAAATGAATTGGGCCAAGATCCAAGCGGAATCGGAAGCTAAGAGAAACGAGGAAGAAGCGTCGGACTCCCTACAGTCGAGTGCCTCCCGACCAGCTGCGAAGATCACGCTGGAGCATTGAATGCTTGATTGGGACAACTGCCACAGCATTTAAACACCGAGATAATGATGGTAATTAAGAAGAAATCCCAGCAATCACTCCCAACATTAAAGTCAGAGATTATGCTAGCAATCAAGAGCATATCCCAAGAATCCCGCCCAAGCATTGAATGATCGATCAATGGCAACGGTCATAGCCTTAAACACAGGCATACAGATGGTAATCAAGAGCATATCACAAGAATCTCGCCCGGATTGAATGAGAAAGATTGCAAGAGGAGAATAACGGTCACAAGACGATAATTGCCATATTTATACCACGACGGAACATGGAAGAGGGAGATCTAGACACGATTACCACCCACATCCGCCGATTTTCCCTGAGTAGGACCAGAGAATACACCCATTCTAGCTCATTCCCCTCGGAATCCCGCTCAGTCTCCACCAGTCGAGCCCTAGAGTCACCGGTCGGACCAGATCCGACCCTTTGTCCTACAAGGATAAGTTGTACATTGATCCGACTCAATCGTCAATATATCAATAAAATTACTTTGCTAGTTTGCATCTCTTCTTTATTTGTTGATTGTCTACTTGGTTTGGATTGATTTCTATTACCCGATCGACTCGTTACCCCGTCTAAGGCGATTTAGGTCTTCTGATCTTTTCGCCCGAAAACAATTTGGCGCCCATCGTGGGGCAACTTGCCTATCACCCTCTTGAAACCTTCCAACCATGACTATCGACCCACCTACCAACACTGAAGAACCACGTCTCGAAAACAATACCCAAGCTCCAGGAAACACGGCCGGAAATCCTACTCCAACCCAATTCCAAGAGCTTTCCCGGAAAATGACCGCCCTCCAAGAGGAACTAGCCCAGCAACGCCAAAAGACCGAAGCCTTAGCCACCTTATCCACCCAGTCCGAAGCCAAGATCGCACAACTAACCCGTGAAAATGAGTCTCTTAAGTCGCAGGTACAATCGATGGCTTCCGGATCTAGGCGCATGCCCATCCACAGCAGCGTCCAGACACATCTCGACATGGACGGCGTCGAACCAACACCTCCAAGCATACGACGACCCGGACACACAGAGGGTACGTCTCGAACTCCATTTGTTAATCCGTTTTCGTTCTTATGGGTCAATGACTACGCTTAGCATATATGTCTAATATGGTTCTAACTAAAATTGGTTAATAATATTTGAACTAGCCCAGTTATTTTATATACGGCTTGATCTTTCTTACCTTTGTGTGAGATTAATATATGACCCCAATAATAAATCTCCCTCCTATTTGTGCAATCCTCGCAAATTTTAAGCGGGCTCACGTCAAACTATGGACTCTAATACTCTTTGTTTTTTTTCTTCGGGGGCGTCCTTATGAGTCAATCGCGAACCCAACATAGGCCTTGTTTGGTCTAATATTTATAATGTCTTTATTTACAATAAGTATTTTTTTTTTCTTACACACTTCTCCATATCACTCAAATTTTAAATTTTAAAAATTATTTTTTTCAAAAAATTATTTTTTAACCAAAAAAGTCTTTATAAATACTCTCACCAAACAAACCCATATATAAAACCCAACTAAGTTGGAATCTAAAATCAGTTGATTAAGTTTATTTATCTTGTATCTTATAACCCTTCTCAACTTTAATATGAGATTTAAGATTGATTTCCAGAATATATATTTGAAGAATATTTCAAAAACTTCTCATCTCATTAATTAGAACTGAATTGTTTATTTGAAATATGATTTGTAAGATTTGGTAAGGAGACTCTCAATCTAGAACCATTTAGGGCATCATACTGATCAACCGAGCAACCCCTAAAATATAGTACGTGTTCCCAAAAATGCAGTGGAAATCCAATATGAAACCTAATAGCCTTTGTAGTCTCAACAAGATTCATATGTTTTGTATTAGAGATTTTTCGTACCATAATTAATGATCTTGACTCGAAGAATAATCACCTTGAGAATCCGATCTTCCGCCGTGAATTATCTTTGAGTTGAAACAGGGAGGGATTGATCCCCCGAAGGCACTCCGACGCTCAAGTCAGTAATGGAACGTTGTTTGCATGTATCATAATGGTGGCGGCTATAGCCTAATGAAGAAGCAGTAATTAGAGAAAATTAGGGTTAGAGAATCTCCCTTTCCAAATCATTAAAGGCTCATTTAACTCCTTCTTTAATTAAAGTCCAAAAAAATCTCTCATTGTCCAACTAGGATAATAATAAAAATAGATAATTTAATAATGAGATATTTTATCCATCAATTTGCCCCTCAGGCTTTCGAGACTCGATCGAGGATCGGGAGTCCGAAAAACAGTTAAGACATACCAGATTGTCGAAAATAGCAGATCGGTACTCGACACGGTTTGTGACAGGAGTGCACGGTTTGTCACAAACCGTATGCTCTTACAGACACCCTCGTTTCGCAATTCTGTTGCCAAGCACGGTTTGTGACATATTCGCACGATTTGTCACAAACCGTGTGCCCTTACAGAATCACTTACCTATAGCTCCGCTTACACCGCACGGTCGAAACTGGCCCGCACGGTTTGTCACAAACCGTGCGGCACTCCAGAGACTTCTGTTCTCGCCGCTCGTCTGACTGGCACGGTTTGGGACAAGGCCCGCACGGTTTGTGACAAACCGTGCGGTCCTCCAGAATCATTTGTTTTCGTTGGCCAGATCACTGCCTGTTTGGCACGGTCGAGGACGGGTCCGCACGGTTCGTGACAAACCGTGCGGCCCTCTAGAGGTCGTTTTTCCTGCTGAGTTCGTACCTGTTGGAAATACGTTGACTTAAACGGTTCGAAATAATAATATGACGTGAATTTTCGTGCACCTTTTGAGATGTTAGCTTGTCACGATACTTGCTGTTTTAATTTTAGGGGGACTTCGTGGAGTCGTCTTGGGTGCGACTTCGTGAAGTCGGCTTGAATTGACAACGTGGTGTCGGTATAGGTGCGACTTCGTGGAGTCGGCTTAGTACGACAACGTGGTGTCGGTTTAGGTGCGACTTTGTGGAGTCGGCTTAGGTGCAACTTCATGGAGTCGGCTTAGTACGACAACGTGGTATCGGTTTAGGTGCGACTTCGTGGAGTCGGCTTAGGTGCAACTTCGTGGAGTCGGCTTAGTACGACAACGTGGTATCGGTTTAGGTGCGACTTCGTGGAGTCGGCTTAGTACGACAACGTGGTGTCGGTTTAGATGCGACTTCATGGAGTCGGCTTAGGTGCGACTTCGTGGAGTCGGCTTAGGTGCGACTTCGTGGAGTCGGCTTAGGTGCGACTTCGTGGAGTCGGCTTAGGTGCGACTTCATGGAGTCGGCTTAGTACGACAATGTGGTGTCGAGATAGACCAAAGGCTAATAGAATGAAGATAAAAGCTCGTACATCTGTGCCCCAAAGGCTAATATAATAAAACTTGATGGAAGCTCGTACTCCTGTGCTCCAATGGCTGATATGATAAAGACTGAAGGCAGCTCGTGCCCCTGCACCTCGAAGGCTGATATAATAAAGACAGAAGGCAGCTTGTGCCCTTGTGCCCTGAAGGCTAATAAAATAGAGACTGAAGACAGCTCGTGCCCCTGCGCCCTGAAGGCTAATGTAATAAAGACTGAGGGCAGCTCGTGACCCTGCGCCCCAAAGGCTGATATAATAAAGACTGAAGGCAGCTCGTACCCATGAGCTCCGAAAGCTAATAGAGTAAGATGGCCACTCGTGCCCTTGTGGCCCGTAAGCTAATAGAACTAGATGGCAGCTTGTGCCCCTGTGCCCCGAAGGCGTGTTGTTTCGAACAATCTGTGACATGTTTGAAATAATATGATGCTTTATCAATGAATTCAAGAGGAGTAGTAGGAAACTTAGTTGTCAACCATGTTCTTGCATAATGCTCGTAGGATATTCCGGGTTCGTGTTCTCGCACGATGTCCGTACGCTAGTTGAGTCTTTTCTTTGTTATCCCATATAGTGATGGCATGCTTAAGGACTCTCTCTTCTTACTCTAGCTTGCTTTGTCGACCAATGTTCTTTGGGTCGATGCCCCAGTGTTTGATGGGTCCTCTTAAGTTGTTTATTCAGCTACTTAGGAGATGACAATTCCACGTAGAGTCCTTTTCCAAGGTCTTGGATTTTCGTATCCTCAAACCATTTTGCCTTTACAATTGGGTTGCCTGCTCTGTGCTTTTTTGGCTCGTATAGAAGTCAACAACTTGTGCTTTTTGTAGTGTTACAACCAGCGTGGAAACTATAGCAACTTTTGTTTCTAAGTTGGTCTTGCACATCCTAGCCTGTAAGATCAATATCATTTGCAAAGGAATAGACAATGCCCCACTGGCGATATTAAATATCAGTAATGTTGACAATAATCAAAAGAAGGAATGAGAGTTGCTGGCAGCTCGTTCCCTTGTAGCCCAAGACTAATGAAATAATGATTGATGTCGTTCGTTCCCCTGATGCGCGTAGGCTTGTTATTTCAGACAATTTGTGCTATGCTTTCAAAACAACCATATGGAAATCAAATCAATAATTCGAATGATATCACTTAGTGTAAGTACGGATAACAAAAAGGTGAGTATGAAAAATAGAGGATCGATAACTTAGCTGTCACGCTAAATTTTATTCGTCATAGTGGATGGTGTCGAAGTCATCCATATAAGTCCACTTGCCTAAGCTTAATGCCATTCTTGGGACCCTTTCTCTTTGCGAATCAACAGTCTTTGCCTGATTGCCTCAACATTTGTTGGATGTAGATTATTTTAAGATGCTTCCTTGATCTCTCAAGAAAGGTGATTCTCACTTTCAATATCTTCTCCAAGACCGTCTTGGTTATCCTCGGATGAGAGGGGTATGCCCTCGACTTTCTGTGTTTTCAAACTACTTGGCCTTTACAACTACGTATACTCCCGGGACACCCACAAATCAGATGTGCCTGTAAATAACATGTCACCCCAAATTCTACCAGCAAATGTAGCATGATATTCAAGTAAGGACTTGTCCTTGGTGAGTCCTCGTTCCTGCACTCTTTGTCAGTCTTGGCCAAAGTTTGTTCAACTGAATTTACTAGACAGGGGTACAAAGCCTTAAACAAAAAAATCTACTACATCGCTACCACAAAACTACCAATTTTTTAGCTCATTATACGATTCATAGCTTTATGAACTCTAAGAAGAGCAAGGTTGATTTTTCAACTTGGATATAGTATATCATGTTTGGCCCAACTTCAAATAAAGAATTGAATTATATAGAATAAAAAAGAAAGGACTAAGTACTTAGCTTTCCAGTTCGCCATTTAAATTGCTTGAGTGAATTGACATTGCGGTTGTCTTGGTAAGCAAGCATCTTGAGCAACCTCTATAGGGTTTGTTGTGTGCCCTTATGTCAATCTTTATCATTGTAAAATCGTCTCATGCTCCGGACTTTAATCTCAATGACGATGCCTTTGAGAGTCTAGCGTTTCAATGGATCTCCACCGACACCGTTGTCTTCTTCTATCATTATCTCTTTCTCTGAATATATCCAAGGTACAATTTGTTATAAATTGAACAGAGAAAAATCACCATACCTCAGTGGTTGAATATAATCCATGTACGTGCCCAATTTAATTTTTCTGCTCCAAACCAATAATGAACATCCATCGGTACCGAGGGCCATCAAACAAGCATGGCCCACTCGAAGTACATGGGAGGCCCATGATCATTCGGCCGTGTGGCCCCCACCTTCGCCAATTTTCAACAATGGAAGTCGCTCCAATGTAGCAGCTTGTGACCTAGACGATGCGGTAGCGGCCTTCTACGACGCGACAAGGTGAAAGAGGGCGGTGTTGGTGTCCGGTGGTGGCGACACGGATGCAGACTATCCCACAATGGTGGTGCAATACCGGCGGTGCGAGCGGCGCGGAAGCACGGACTGAACCTTGCACGCCCAAAAATATTCCAAAATGGTCCCTGCGACAAGCGCACTTTGGACGTCTCGTCGGTGGCTCTACCGGAGTCCTAACGTATCAAGGCTAGCGGCATTGAGTCCATGGCGCTGCAAGCTTCTACCCAAGATGGATCTCGGCGACTGAGCTCCTCCACCGGTGCCGGAAAAATGGCGCGAACAAAGGTCTGAAAGCACCCTGCCTTTACTTTTCCAGATTTGCCTTTGCGAGGGCCCAAGTTTGAGCAGTGCGTAAGTGGTTCAAATGACATCCAAATGATGCAAGGTCGGTGGCTATGAACTCGTGGCATTGCGAGCTTATAACCGTAGATGAGTCTCGGTGGATGATTTTCTCCCCTGGCGCTGGAAAACATCAGTTATATAAGCTGATCACGCACATACCAGAAAATTTCCTGGATTCAATCTTGGACAAGCCTACTTTGAACGACTCGTACGGGTTCAGATCGAGTCCAAATGGAGCGAGGCTGGAGGCTATGGACTCGTGACGCTGCAAAACTTTACCAGAGGTGACTGGTGGCAGCGATAAGAGCATCCAGTCTGGTGCAAATTGGGTGCAAACTGGGCTTGAGTATCTTGTGTTTGCGCGACTAGGACCGACTTTGACTGGCCCGATGGGGGCTCAAACGACGATGGAAAGGATCGGTATTGGTGCGGTCTCATCCCTAGCGTTGAGAGGAGTCGACCAAGGTGAACCCACGACGGGTGCGCTTCCTTCTCCGGCATTCAATCGGCGTAGAAATATGCTCAAAGATTCGACCTTTCTCCCCCTCGACTCTTCTCTGGGTGACTCTTCTCCATAGGGGAGGCAAGTTGAACTAGAGCATATCTTCATCTTCAAGGAACCAAGGAATAATTCGCCTCTGCTTTTTATTTAAAATAAGAGAAAGAGGACGGTGACTCCTCTTCAAGTCGTCGCTCTCCCCCTCGGCCTAACCACTTCCATTGCTAACTGCACTGCAACACATCGGTCATAGCTGCGCAACATCAACTTCGGTCGGCGTCGACGAAGGTGGATTGCAAAGGGCTTGATCCATCTCAGCCCTCCGGGCGCCCTCCGCCGCCGCCGAATTCCTCGTAGTTCTCCCGGTGACCATTCTTGCTTTCGATTTCCCCCAGACGGCGCCAAACTGTAGTAGAGATTTTTCGTACCACAATTAATGATGTTGACTTGAAGAATAATCACCTTGAGAATCCGATCTTCCGCCGTGAATTATCTTTGACCTGAAACAAGGAGGGATTGATCCCCCGAACGCTCAAGTCAGTAATGGAACGTTGTTTGCATGTATCATAATGGTGGCTGATATAGCCTAATGAAGAAGCAGTAATTAGAGAAAATTAGGGTTAGAGAATCTCCCTTTCCAAATCATTAAAGGCTCATTTAACTTCTTCTTTAATTAAATCTCAAAAAGATCTCTCCTTGTCCAACTAGGATAATAATAAAAATAGATAATTTAATAATGAGATATTTTATCCATCATGTTTCCTCTCCACCCTTCCATTATGTTAGGGTGAATAAGGAGCTGATCTCGTATGAAGAATACCTTTTTATGCAAAAAACTGAAAAAACTTTGTTGCACAAACTCTAGCCCATTGTCACTTCTCAAAGTCTTGACTTTGCAAGTAAATTGATTCTCAACATAGATTATGAAGTAGTAAGGACAGAAAAAAACTTGTTGTTTTCTGTGTAATAAATGTGTCCAAGTGTCTCGGCTATGATAATCAACCACTATAAGGAAATATCTAGCACATGACAAGGTATTCTTCCTATATGGACCGCAAAGATCAACATGAAGCAACTCAAAATTATCTCATGCTAAAGAGTCACTTCTAGGAAAAACGTTTCTATGTTGTTTAGCTAGCACACAAATAACACACACAAAATCTTCACTCTATGGGCCAGTGTCACGCTGTGCTTCTTGCGCCATGCGCCGCTGGTGTCACATATCCTAGTGCTTGCCATTATACTATTTTGAGGTTATTTTATGTTCTTTTGACATTGTTTCCACAATTATCATTTTGAGGTTAATTTAGTAGATAAGCTTGGGCGTGGCGCGTCACATGTTGTGGGCAGCTAGTCCCAACCCATTAGTCTTTCTTTCCTTATATATACTCTTATTTTGTATTCAGTAAAATTACATTTAGTTTTTTACTTAAATTCTAGTTGAGGCATATCCTTGTTTAAGGCCTTAGGCGTCACTGAATTTACTATCTTGGAAAGCAATCATGTTTGCTTCTATATCAAGAACATGAATCATGTTGATCTTCCACCAATGAAACCTCAAGCACGTTTGATGTTCCCATCCAAATCGCCCACTCGAAGTCTATGTCCGAGTAGTGATGTGAATGCACCCCGTTGATGCGCTCACAATGATCCTAGGACCGTGGATGTCAAGCAAGTCATTATCTTCACTGAGTGATCTCACCTAAACTTCACTCGTGTCAACATTTTATATAACACAAGCCTTCTTGTATTTGCCTTGTGGGATTCTTAATGTGAATCAAGTTGTCTTGCACAAAGACTTCAAGTTGGCGATTTAGATGGGAACCTCAAACATGATTGAGGTTTAATTGGTGGAAAATCAACGTGATGATCTTGGTAAAAATTCAAATGTGATTCCTTTAGAAGATACTAACTCTTGTGATGCCTAGGACCTATACAAGGAGATGCCTCAACTAGGATTGAAGAAAACAACTAAACATACCTTAATTAATGAATAACAAGGGTTTATATAACATAAATTTCGTGCCATAATGCTTGGAAAATAAGCAAACTATGTAATACTAGAAATAAGGAAACTAGGAAATAGAAAATAAGATAAGAAATGTACAAGAGAAGAAACGGGGAAACCAAACAAGTTTGTCTATATTTCCTCTTATATAATCCTAATAATAATAATACTAATTAATAAAGATGAGTTAAAAGATAAACATAATAAGATAATCTTATCTAAATCTAACTAATTATAGAAAATGGATAATTCTCGCCATTAATTGCATTTCCTTTGGTAAATTTTGACCATCTTCTTGGTTGGATTTTCGATTCAACGAAAATTATGGAGTTGTATATATTTGAATCGGATTACAAACAAATCTTGACTCATCTGAAGATCAATATTTGTAGCCACAGTTGTGGTCGTTTTACCAAAGACTGTCCAAAGTTTGATGGGAACTAAAAACTTTAAACATTCACAAGAACTTTTCTTTCCTTGAGACTCTTCCTTGGATGCATTTGACTTGTCCTTCCATGGAAGTTATCATTCTGCCCTTTCTTGGCTTTGAATCTTTGTCGATTCGGCGTGTAGGAAGCGAAAAGCATTGGCGAGAGGAACGTTGTCTATGGCTCGAGGCCTTAGAAGCACCATCCTATGCCAACCCGAGGACTTTCCAGGCTGTCACTCATCCTGGTACTACTCCCGTCCTAACACGCTTAATTTCATAGTTCTTTGTCCTTACTTGAACCCTGAAAAGGAAGAGCTCTTGTTGACATGGATTGCACTTTAATCATCACAAATTTGGGGTGTTACAACCACCCCCACTTAAACCCTTGACGACCTCATCAAGGCCCAAAGACCACCTTCTGGGTCGAGCGACCTCCCTCAATGCCAAGTGCACTCGTAAACCATAATCGTCTCTTATACCATTTGTAAGGCCTGATGCCTTAGAAGCACCATCCCATTCCAACCCGAGAACTTCCCATGAGACAACTTTAACTTTAGAGTTCTTTGTCCTCACTTGAACCCTGAAAAGGAAGAGCTCTTGTTGATATGAGTAGAACTTTAATCCTTATAAAGGATTACAAATCTGGGTGTTACATGTTGGCACTAAAAATCATCGTATGAACATGTTGCTCGTCGGTCTCGAACAAAGTCAAAGTTGTCTCCTTTTTGCGGTACTCCTCTATGTTCAGGTGGGATAAAGATGGCCTAACATACGAGGAACAACTTGAAAAATTCCAAAAATAAGTGATGGGGAAAGAGGTGTCGGTGTGGGTTTGGTGGAGGCGGCGACGGGCTGCAAAGCGGATCGACAACGGTGACGACCGGGGCTACGGGTATCTCCTTCGAACAAATCGTTGTGGGTGCAAGCGTGGCATGATCTAATAGTGTGGAAATTTGTTCCACAATCACTAAATCAGCGGTCGTCGGAGAAGCACAATCGACCATGGGCGTCGGGTGCATGAATGCGGAGGAGCGGTGGTGGTATAGACACAAATGGGAAATAACTCATCCTTGAATGCGTCGTGTGCATCTCTCCAGGCATCGAGCTCAGCCTAAATGGTGGCCAACTCCTTGGCAAAGCTTGGTGCATTGGTTGGGTGCAGAGGCCGTTGAACTGACGGAGTGAGCTCCCTTTAGCGTCATTCCTTAAGCCAGGGAGGTGGTTGCTGATAAGGCGTTGTCGTGACACCTAAACAAAATAATCCTAACAAACCTAAACAAGTAGTCTGGGAAAGTAAGGGTCGATTCCACAGGGAGGAAGTGATCTTTCTAAGTGTTTCTAAGCATGCAAAGTAACAAGAAAGGGGGGTTTTGATTATCAAACACAGTAACAAGGATGCAAGCTTTAGAAGGAAAATAAATATGATGGGTGGAAATATTCCACTAGACAAATATCCACACTGCAAAGGAAACAGGTTGATCACTGATAACTATTTTTCCAAGTTCTTTTCACAATCTTATAGTTGTTCCCACCCTGATCTTAAGTACTATCGATTCTCACAGTTGTCAATAGACTTATTACTATGTCAATGGGAAAGTACCTCCGATTCTCACAGTTGTCGGTGTACTTTACCACTAACACAACAATAGCAATGCACACAAGGATATAAGATACATGCAAATAGAAGGTGCTACCTTACTATTTAAATGCAAATGATTCTCACTTACGATTGCACGCTCGGAACCCCTATACGCAACAATCATGTGTGCTACTAGATATGCACTCGGAACCCCTATATGCAAATCCTAGCAATTGATAGATGTCGAAAAACCTAGTTAGCTACGCTAGAAGAATCAACATAAACCAATAGACAATATGCTCAAGAGAATTAAACCAACTTAATAAGATATAGAACAAGGAATATAAATCTCACAACCAATCCATTGCATTGCTTCAATCGTCTAGCGAAATAAAGGTGTTTAGCTCTCCATGGGTTGAAAACCCTGGAGGTGGCAATAGAACGAGTCTCTCGATCTGAATTGTAGATTGTGTCAACTAGGTTAAATAAAGGGTTTTTAACCTAATTCTAAAAGGTGTAAAATAAAATAATAAAATAACAATAATAAAATAACCAAAAATAAACTAAGAAAATCGTGGACAATTGATCTCGTCATTCTCGTGCAAGCCTCTCGGTCGCACTCAAATTATAGCTGCTCTCGGCCCATCTTCGTTGCAAGCATCTCGCTCGGCCCAGCTCTCTCGTTCAGCAGCTGCACGGCCCACTCCACATCAGTGGCCCATCTCCATCTTCCTCAGCTCGTTGACTTCATCACGACGTTATCACTTCACTGCTTCAACTTCAATTCGCTTTCCGCGCGCCATTCTCTCCTTCGTGGGCCTTTCTTCAACTTGGGCTTTCCTTTCAACTCGGCCCAATATCAACAACAGCACGCGGCTTCTTTACTTAATTTAAGTTGCTTTGCCTCGCGTGGCCGCGGGGCGTCAGCCTTCTCTGAGACCCACCGCCGGGTCGCGGTGGCTCTGGCGCAGGGCGGTATTAATTCTCCCACTCCTTTCTCTTTTGCTCTTCATTACTACCAAGTGTTGGTAGTCTTCTCCAATTAATTTCCAGCAGATCCTCATCCATCTTCATCTTCTCCAAATAAGCTATAAATCCATGGATATCTTCAATTCTCTCCACATCTTCTGGATTACAGACTTAACCTCAAATCTAGTCATAAACTCGTCTAAATAATGTTAATAATTGCTAGTTAAGGTGTATGAAATGACACCTATCAAATTCTCCCATGCTTAGACCTTTACTCGTCCCGAGTAAGCTAAAGATAAACCTACTCTCTCAATCAAACACCAAGGTCTCAGGAAGTACAGGAAAATATGACACCAGCAATTATAACATCTCAACAATCATCTCCAGACAACCAAAACAATATGCACAGCACAACAACACAGTGCAACACAACACCATAGAGTGACACCACTAATCCTAGCCTCCATCTATCTTCTTATCTCTCCAGAGTGACCTACCCGAAACCTCCTTATATCTCCTCTTCTTATGACGCCTCGCCAAGAATAATGAGAAATCCTAAAATCACTCTTCTTCTTTTCGCTCATTTTGCCAAGGCGCCCCTTTTGGGTTTTCACCAAGCCACTCATTTCATTTTCCAATAGATGTACTCACATAAGCTCACGTCACTCTTGACCACATATTACCCCAGCCTAATGCTGGTCCAAGCCACCTACTTATTACCTAGGCTGCCCTTTCGGGTTTTCGACCTATCCCAGGATTTTTATTTTTGCCTTTTGTCAGATTTTTGGCTTTTTCCATTTTTTAATTTTTCTCCTCAGCGACGTAGCAAGTATAGAACTCTCCCCCATGCTTAAACATTGCATTGTCCTCAATGTAATGAAAGACAAAAGAATAGAAGCATAGGGAAAAGCAAAAAATAACTCACAAACGTCGCCAATTGCTTGGACACTGAAGGTGTCGCTGGCGGTCTTCTCAATAAATGCCCAGGTCTCTGGTGTTGGGCGGGTGTCTTCATCAACTCTATTGTCTTCTCCTGCCGTGCAACCAAAAGAAAACCACTTTGGTGAATAGTGGTATAGCAAAGATGTCGGGGTTGCACGGCCTTCTAGGAACACATGGTGGAGCCCAAATGTAATCATGGTGTGGACTCTAGTGTTCCTCCTCATCAGCTGTCAATTGTAGGGCCATCATCGTTGACAATTAAAAATGTGGGGCGAATGTCTCCTCCTTGACAACATGATACGCACCTTCTCCATGGGGAACTCTGGACAGCCGGCCTTCGGTAAAACTTTTTTTTTTTTGCCCCCCGTTTAAGGTTTTTTCGGGGAGTGACTTAGTACAAGGAAGGAAGAGACTTACATTGGTGTGGAAACACCTTCTTCAATAGGCATGGGTCTCTTCCCTGCAGGTTAGTCGAAAACAAAAAAACAAAACAAAAACAAAGCAAAAACAAGCAAAACTAATGCAAGAAATAAAGAAAGAAAAACAAAGAAAGAAAGTAAACATACCTCGGGTTGCCTCCCGAACAGCGCCTTAGTTATTGTCATGGCTTGACATACTACTCCATCCTCTCAACTTGGGTTGCTCATAGCAACTGAACACCTGGGATCTGGACCTGGGGGGTGCCTCTTTGTATGCTCTATGTTGAGCGTGATCCCCAATCTCCTGCACTTCTTTGTGGGTGGACCGTTGTGTATACCCATGAACGCACTTGCCATCTTCAGAAATGGCCTACCCAGCATCTCAGGGGCTGCATGTCTATCTTGCCCCGTATCCAGTATGGAAAAATTCGCCACCTGCATCAAGTTCTCCTTCTTGTGCTTCCCCTTTGGTTTCTTCTTGATCATGCCCAGCACCTTTAACATTTCCTTACAGCGAGGGGTGCTGGCAGCCAGTGTGACCAAGGGAATGGTTTTTATGCAGTCACTGAAGGCCTCATAGATATTCTCGTTGTTCTTTAGCCTTTGAGTAACTCGGGAAGCCTCAAGGAAGGGTGCGATGGGTTGCAGCGCGACGAGCGGGACGGAGTTGAGACGCACAAACTCATCATAGGCAGCCTCTAGAGGGTCGGGGACTGCCGGAGCATTTTCGAGAGAAATGGTTGTCTCTGGAGTATTTTCGCAATCACGGCACTCCTCCTCATCGTCGCTCCACTCCTTCTCAAATCTCAAAAAATACTCCTCCTCAGTTAGCACCTTGCGATCTAAAATATCATCTAGAAGTCATAACTCCTCATCAGTATCAACGCAGACCTCATCAGCAGAATAGGAATTTTGGACGTCGGGTTGCGCTGATCTCACCGCGGGTCGTGGCGAAATCTCACTAGGAGGCACTCCGTCCACCGCAGGGCGGTGGTCATCGCCGCGGGGCGGTGGCTATGAGGGAGGATTATTGAGGCTCACCGCCGGGTCGCGGTGAGTGTCGCCGCGGGGCGGTGAAATAACTGGGGCTTCACGCCGGGTCGCGGTGAGAGGTGACGCGAGGCGGTCGGCGATTTTCTCCATCTCATATTCGTCCTCCTCTTCAGCACTAGGAGGAACGACCAGTTGCTTTCCGCTCCGGAGGATTACAGCACTAACGTTTTCCGTCGGGTTTACTACCGTTTGAGATGGTAGATTCCCCGACATCCTTGCATCGATCCGTGTAATCTCCTTCGCCAACTGTCTCATCTGCCTTTCTAAATCCTTCATGCTTGAATCCCTAGTTTGAGCACTAGTGGCGAAGTGTTGAGTCAAGGTCCTGAGCATCTCTTCAGTTGAGGGATTTGGATTGGATACTGGTGGGCTATGCTCATAGGCAGGATTGTACTGTTGCGGAGCACCCTGCTGATAGAATGACTGTGGCTCTGGGTAGAACTCTTGGTGGTCATAACCATATAGATGGTATTGATGGTACCCATAACTCAAATTGGGGTGATCTCTCCACCCTGGAGTGTATGTGTAGGAGTATGGGTCATATCGCGGCTCTCCCCAGAAATCCATATCTGTAACAAGAATCAAAAAGGAAAAACAAAAGTCAGTAGCACGGGTGTGGACCGTAAGATAGGTCCACACCAAGGTAACACGCACACAAACAAACACACGGAAAAATCAAAACTTGCCTCCCCGGCAACGACGCCAATTTGATAAGGCGTTGTCGTGACACCTAAACAAGTAGTCTGGGCAAGTAAGGGTCGAATCCACAGGGAGGAAGTGATCTTTCTAAGTGTTTCTAAGCATGCAAAGTAACAAGAAAGGGGGGTTTTGATTATCAAACACAGTAACAAGGATGCAAGCTTTAGAAGGAAAATAAATATGATGGGTGGAAATATTCCACTAGACAAATATCCACACCGCAAAGGAAACAGGTTGATCACTAATAACTATTTTTCCAAGTTCTTTTCACAATCTTATAGTTGTTCTCACCTTGATCTTAAGTACTATCGATTCTCACAGTTGTCGATAGACTTATTACTATGTCAATGGGAAAGTACCTCCGATTCTCACAGTTGTCGGTGTACTTTACCACTAACACAGCAATAGCAATGCACACAAGGATATAGGATACATGCAAATAGAAGGTGCTACCTTACTATTTAAATGCAAATGATTCTCACTCACGATTGCACGCTCGGAACCCCTATACGCAACAATCGTGGGTGCTACTAGATATGCACTCGGAACCCCTATATGCAAATCCTAGCAATTGATAGATGTCGAAAAACCTAGTTAGCTACGCTAGAAGAATCAACATAAACCAATAGACAATATACTCAAGAGAATTAAACCAACTTAATAAGATATAGAACAAGGAATAGAAATCTCACAACCAATCCATTACAATGCTTCAATCGTCTAGCGAAATAAAGGTGTTTAGCTCTCCATGGGTTGAAAACCCTGGAGGTGGCAATAGAACGAGTCTCTCGATCTGAATTGTAGATTGTGTCAACTAGGTTAACTAAAGGGTTTTTGAACCTAATTCTAAAAGGTGTAAAATAAAATAATAAAATAACAATAATAAAATAACCAAAATCAAACTAAGAAAATCGTGGACAATTGATCTCGTCATTCTCGTGCAAGCCTCTCGATCGCACTCAAATTATAGCTACTCTCGGCCCATCTTCGTTGCAAGCATGTCGCTCGGCCCAACTCTCTCGTTCAACAGCTGCACGGCCCACTCCACATCAGCGGCCCATCTCCATCTTCCTCAGCTCGCTGACTTCATCACGACGTCATCACTCCGCTACTTCAACTTTAATTGGCTTTACGCGCGCCATTCTCTCCTTCGTGGGCCTTTCTTCAACTTGGGCTTTCCTTTCAACTCGGCCCAATATCAACAACAGCACGCGGCTTCTTTAATTAATTTAAGTTGCTTTGCCTCACGTGGCCGCGGGGTGTCAGCCTTCTCTGAGACCCACCGCCGGGTCGCGGTGGCTCTGGCGCGGGGCGGTATTAATTCGCCCACTCCTTTCTCTTTTGC
Source organism: Rheum nobile (assembly GCA_027886185.1). Classification (NCBI taxonomy): domain Eukaryota; kingdom Viridiplantae; phylum Streptophyta; class Magnoliopsida; order Caryophyllales; family Polygonaceae; genus Rheum; species Rheum nobile. The sequence continues at coordinate 778,731 of WOAB01000248.1, read as the reverse complement.
TCTTCATTACTACCAAGTGTTGGTAGTCTTCTCCAATTAATTTCCAGCAGATCCTCATCCATCTTCATCTTCTCCAAATAAGCTGTAAATCCCTGGATATCTTCAATTCTCTCCACATCTTCTGGATTACAGACTTAATCTCAAATCTAGTCATAAACTCCTCTAAATAATGTTAATAATTGCTAGTTAAGGTGTATGAAATGACACCTATCAGTTGCCTTGGTTCCTCGTAGGAGTGAACCCTTGAAGATTGTCGTCGTGGTGCCTCGTAGGAACAAACCAGTGGTGGTGGGGAGCACATCTCAAAACAACAAGGACCGTGATCTTCATAGGAATGACGGTTGTGATGTCATTGTTTTGGCTTATCGTAATCTTCATAATAGTGTGAAGATCGTTGACGTGAATCTTCATAAGAATGATCGATGTTGTGAAGGGCGTGCGGGTGATGTTGCGAAGGGCGTGCGGGTGGGATGTATAAGTCTTCCTCTTCATAAAAGTCGTAATAGTTCCCGTAACAGTCTGAATACATGGTGAAGATTCGAAAACAAGGAATGCTTGCCTCTCAACCAAGAAATCTGATACCAATTGATGCGAAATGATCCACGTTAGGATTGTCTCTATATATACCTAAATTTCGTGACATAATGCTTGAAAAATAAGCAAACTATCTAATAGTAGGGATAAGGAAACTAGAAAAGAGAAAATAGATAAGAAACTTGTAAGAGAATAGACGAGGGAACCAAACAAGTTTGACCCTAGTTCTTCTTATATAATCCTAATAATAATAATATTTTTTAATCAATCTGAATTGAAAGATAAAGATAATGAGAAATAATCTTATCTAAATCTAACTAATTATGGAAACTGAATATTAATTTCTTGCTAGAAATTGTATTGCCTTCAGTATAACTGAATTTTGACCACCTTCATATTAGACTATTAATTCTATGTATACTATGAAGTTGAATATATTTGAATCAAATTTTCAATGCATCTTGAATCATCTCGAGATCAATTAATTAGCCATGATTATGGTCGTTGTACCAAAGATTGTCCGTAATTTAACGGGAACTAAAAACTTTGAACATTCACAAGAACTTTTCTTTACTTGAGACTTTTCCTTAGAGGTCTTTAACTTGTTCTTTTATTAATATTATCAGAGTCCCCATGTCCGCTTTTCTTCGCCCGACACGAGATATCCCCACCCTCTGAACCATACGTAGAGGACTCCCCTCATCCGACTCTCAGCTGGAGAATCTCCACCCACTGTGTTCTGGGTTCAGCACCTAATCATAAATAAGCTCTAACAATAACTTAATTTAAAAACTACTATGCATATGAACAAATATTACATTATTACTAATGAACACAAAACTCATCTTCTATTGATATAGTTCAACATAAAACAGGATAGGACATAATGTAGATATGGAACTATCAAGTGCCACCAGGGGCGGACCCAGGTAGAGACCAGTGGGAGCACGGGCCCCCATTGGAGTTTTTTTTTTATTTCGAAGTTCGAAACCTAAAATCTCCTCCTTACCAGATGCAATGGGAGGCGACAACGCTCAGAAGTCCAAGGCTAAAGGCTCGCGAGAGGAACTTGGAGAAGAACAAGGCCTCCAAAGGTCTTCTTCTTTTTCCATCTCCCAGGATTTCTCCTTTTTTTTTCTTCTTTCTCCTTTCTTTGCTTTATTTTTCTCTTTATTTGTTCGGCATGTTCCAAGTTTTGACGAATCTTTGTGGTTTCTTTGATGACAATTGCTCAGGTAGTCAGCTGGAAGCGAACAAGATTACAAGAAGGCCATGAACATCTAATTGCTTAGGTATCCTTTGTGGTTTCTTTGATGACAATTGCTTAGCTTCTTCGCTTATTTTTCTTGCTCCTCCAAACAAGGTCGGACGCAAGATTTCCGCGTTATGGGGGCACAATCCCGTGTGGCTAAAATTAAATTAAATTACAACAAATATAACACATAAAATACTAAAAGTTATATAACTTCATTATTATAATAACATCTTTTGAGGTGCCATGTCCTGAAATCTTACAATAATATCTTCAATCTCAATAGATCTAACTACATCTTTCTCAATATACACAATCAAACAATCATTCATGAAATCATCCCCAAGTCGATTGCGTAATGAACTCTTGACAAGCTTCATAGATGAAAAAACTCTCAATTGTAGTTGTTGTAACAGGTAAAAGCAAAGCTAACTTCACAAGAACATATACCAAAGGATACACATGATGCTTCTTCAACTGAACCAATTTCTTCGAAAGGTCACTAACACCACCAAGGTTGGCAAAATGATCATATGAGCGCACATCAATAATATAGCAGTCAAGTTGATGTCCAAATGCCATTATATCAAAAGTTAAATAGTCATTTGGATAAACTTATGCAAATCGAATCAACTTTCTCTTGTCAAATGCTGATAATGCATAATTCGGATCAAGACATGACATGCACAACACCAACTCACTATTAACCTCGTTAAAGCGATTATCCAACTCCTGAAGCTGCATATCAATCACATTGTAGAACAACTCGACACGATAAAGATGTAGAATCGTAGTTTCTTCAACATTCCGACGAGATCTTCCTTGGATGACATACAAGTCTTCCATATCTGGGACAATGATATTGCGCTTGGTGCAAAATAAAGAAACTTCTTCCCACAATGACTCTCATCCTTCATCTCTGATTTGCTGGAGAAACTGCTTGGTTATCTTGACAAGATTCAATGCATTGACAATATCTTGATCTTTTCTCTGTAAGGCTTGTGACAAACCATGTGAAACTCCCAAAATATTTTTCATCAAGAATAAGCAGAATATGAATTCAAAGCACTGAATGAATTCCATAAGATAATCTGCTTGAGCTCTTTGCCTTGGAATTTTTGAATCATTCCCAATGGCCATAAGCACCTCAATTGTTGGGTTAAATAAACAAAGCAAACTCACCAATATTTTATAATGAGAACTCCAACATGTTGCTCCTGCTCGACCAAATGATACTTCTTGATTTTGTCCCCTTCTAGACAAAATTTCACCTTCACGAAGCCCTTCAATTACTTTCTCTAATGATTTCTCTCGAAGCATGTCTTTTCTTTTGCATGATGCACCAACAATATTTGTCAACATAGAGATGACATCAAAAAACTTACTTACTTTTGGGTGACTTTCAGCTACACTTACAAGTGCCAACTGCAGCTGATGAGCAAAACAATGAATGTAATAAGTAGATTGATTCTCCATCATTATCAAACTTTTCAAACCATTGAACTCACCCCGCATATTTCTAGTTCAATTATAACCTTGCCCTCGTAAACTTGAAGTACTCAAACCATGCTTACAAAAAAGAGCCTCGATATTCATTTTCAATGACAAAGCAGTGGTGTCACCATTACCAACATGAACAATCCCAAGAAAACGCTCTACAACATACCCTCTAGCATCCACAAAATGCAAAACGACTGCCATTTGTTCTTTCACAGATATATCACGAGCTTCATCAACTAAAACAGAAAACAAATCATCACCCATATCTCTAATAATTGCATTTGTTGTCTCGACTACAATTGCATTGACAATATCTTTCTGAATCCTATGTGATGTCAATTTCAAATTCTCAAGTGCATTATCCAACACAACTCTCTTAATTTCATCATTATGATCAGCAAGTAACGGCAAGATTTCAAGAAAGTTTCCTTGATTACTTGATTCATTAGATTCATCACGACCACGAAAAGCCAATCCTTGAAGCAAAAGAAATCTAAGGCAATCAATTGATGCAGTCAGTCTAGCATGATAATCAACCCGACTTTGCTCAGAATAAGTAGACAAACAAACTTCTATATGTTGTTGATGATGCATCAAATCTTCACAAGCATGCACACATCAAAATGTCATCGTATCATCAAATTGGACACCAATTAAGTGGCACAAGAATTTTAACGTTGCACATTTGTTCATGGACAAGTGGGAGATTGAATGATATGTCTTTCGATCAAGATGAGAATTTCTAATAATATATTAGGATTAATAATGGAGATTTATAATCTGAATATTTTAGGTTGTCATAGCGCTTTTTTAGAAGCCAACTATGATTTATGGGCTAAATAAGATTGGGCTCATTACTAATTATACAATACAATATTTGGGTTAGATCAAAGTAAACCGAGGCGCATTATGGGGCACTAGGTGGCCGACCATATGGAGCTTATTTGGGGCATCTGGATTGCTCATGAAGTAATAATAAGTGTTATCTATTTGCTTGATGATAAAATGAAAGTTATCTTTATGAAAGACAAGATAATATAATTGTTATATATACCCTTTCTAGATACAACAAAATTATTCATGATCTCATGTGTTACAAAAATACACACACCACACCCAAGAGAGCTAGGGCTGGCCATGCATGCCTTGTGCAAGAGCGAAAGCTTTGAGTTTTGTCCCGTTCTAGCAAACATAAGCAAGGCAATCTAGATTTGTGCTCGTGTGGATCAAGTGGAAGAATCATAATTGAGGTTATAATCTTCACGTTGATCCTAGCTTGAAGATTTGCATCAAAAAAAGGTATGTTATTACTTCTTATATGATTCATATTGATTTACGCATGAGATCCTAAGTTAGATGTTAGAAAAGTGTTTTATTAAATTACGCTAAAAACATCTAAATCCCTACACAAGTAGTTGAGGGGTACCTCCTCGCCAACCCTACTACATATGCTTAATTACTTGAGTGATTAATTAATAATAAGCTTAAAGTAAAATATGGATGTATTTATGATTGATCAATGGTGTGGTGTGCTAACAAAAATCACATACACACAAGTGATGAGTATGACCACAATAATTATCAACCCAACAACTAAACTACTGGCGAAAGACCAGAAACTATAGCCTCCAAGGGACATACCAAGTACACATCACCATCTCTAAGTGGCAGCTATTAGCCCATAAAACAAAATCGTAACCCTAGGCCAAAATTTAAAGAAATTTTACAATTAAAGAACACCAATGGAATACAACCACAAAGACTAACAAGAAACTGCAACTTGATAACACAACCCCAATAAAGGCACAATATAATAAAGTTAAAAGATGGCCTAAGCTATACAAGTAATACAACCATATACATATACACCAAAATCCGATAAATACCAAAAATAACCCATGATACAACAACCTAAGAACCCCATCTAATTTCACCAACAAAGAAATAACCAAATTAATAACCAACAAGGAAACAACGACAATAATAAAATACGGAGGACAAAATATACTACTGGTTCTCTCAAAAGCACAAGACACCAAGCAAAGGATACATATAAGGCGTATTAGCAAAAATACCAGATTTGCTTTTGCCAGTTGCAGAAATCCAAGATTTTCAACGGAATTGCAAAAGTATCAGAATTCTGTACGGATTCTGGCATTCTTGCTATTGTGGAGTGTGGAATTTAGCTTTTATTTTAAATAGAAAATGGGTAAAAGCTGGCTAATATTATGTCTAAAAAATATAAAAGAAAGGGTTAATCTCTCTTAATGAGGTTGAAGCCGCCGGTGGACAGAGGCATCACATCAGTGTGAAAAAATTTCAGCAAAGTGGACTTCGAATTGGCGGGCAAGTTTCCCTCCAAAAAATCTGGCCTCCCTCAACCTTTAATCCCTCCAGCTAACCTCCCTTGAAAAAATCCCTGAATATTCCTGGAGAACTTAAAAGCAGCCTGACTAGTTATTACACGTGAGATATTTCGCACCTGATATTTAACACCTGACGCTTGCAAATACAGCTTGAATGGGTAAGTAAATTCTCCTGAAAAACAATCAATTTTCCCCCTCTATTCTGTATACGTGAAGTTCAAAAACCTTATTTATTTGTAGGTTCGAAACTAGTGTATGTGACGTTCATCAGTGGTGGAGAATGGAAAGAACAAGGGAAAAGGTGGTTGTATGAGGGTGATAGAATAGTGAAAGCCATGTTGCTTTCCCCTGACATGGACTTGGCTACACTGCGCAACAAATGGACTGAGAAGAACCCATTTGATGAAGAAAAATTGATTGTGCAATACGCTTATGAAAATAAACCAGAACTTACACCCATATTTATAAATGATGACGACGATCTTGCTGCGTTCAAGTTCTTGAACATATGTGGAGAAAATTCAGCAAAGTGGAATATTGCGTTGTACACCAACCTTTTAAAGAAGGAAGAGATTCGAAGTGAAAGGGCTGAACATCGTACTCTTCCTTCAACAGCTCCACCACGAACTCAGAGCCAGAGCCAAGATAATAAAGACTTTTTCAGGTCATTTTTTAAACAAGATAGAGCACCTTACACAGATGTCAGGTCGATTGATGAAATTATTGAAGCTGACAACGATGCAGAGTTAAGGAGATTAAAAAGGGATGAAGTGAGGGGGAAATACAAGAGAAATTGTCCCCTGATAGTGGAAGACATTATATCATTGAGTAGCGATGATGAGGACATTGAAGGTGCTATATCCAGAAACAAAGGGAAGCAGGCTATGACTGATTATGCCAACAGTGGAGTTTCTTTGGAGGATGAAATAGAAGATGGCTTTGACTATGAGGGCTATTATGAATCAGGTGATGATGATTGTGTTGATGGTGTGGAAGGGTTAGGGTATGCTTCAGGGGATGATGTGAATACAGTTGGTCTAGATGATATGTGGGAAGAAATTAATGGCATTGAGGGAACACAGAACGAGGAGCAAATAGAGGATGATAAAGAAGAAGAGGTTGATGTTGATGAAGACATGCTTAGAGTGCTTCAAAAGAGGTACTATCCAGCGGAGATGGAAATGTTAGTTGAAGATGAGGAAACAAGTGCAAACAAGTCCTCATATCCAACAATGAAGGTTGGTCAACTCTTCAATTGTAAGGAAGAGTTCAAAGCTGCACTCTTCTCCCTGGCAATGGAAAACTTCTATGAGATGCGTGTGAAGAGGTCCGATAAGTCCAATTATGAAGTTGCGTGCGTTGACGACAAATGCAATTTTTTTTGTCGTGGCTCATTGTATCGAAAAATGTCGTTGTTTATGGTGCGACAATATGTTGCGGATCATACCTGTGGCATGAGAGTAAACCACAATCACCACAAAGGAGCAACTTCTCGGCTGATTGCCGATAAAGTACTTCACAAGTATGGTTTTATTGCATTTGAATATATTTTTGTGATCAAAGGCCAATATGAATGCATGTATTGATTCACTTCATTATATCTCATGTTTTTAAACGGCCGTAAAGGCCTACTTGCTTCATAAATTCAGGATTTCATGTTACAGCAAGGGATAAGGACAAGCTACTACAAAGCCAATCGAGCGCGGCTCTTCGCCCAGGTCATGGCACATGGTACAGCTGCGGATAGCTACAAGGCAATGTACTCTTACATGCACATGTTACAGAAATCTAATCCGGGAACATACACGAGAATAGTCAGAGATGCTGAGCAACGCTTCAAGTACATCTTCTGGACTTTAGGTCCATGGATAAGGGCAGCGCCACATCTGAAAAAGGTCAGTATTCAGTCGTGATGTTGTTACGTCAGGAGATATAGTTACTTTATCAGGTAAATCTACTATATGACTGAATATGTGACAAACAGAAAATAGTTCTGCGTGTGTCAGGGCAACATCTGAGAAATAGTCAATTTGTCATTTTGTCAGGCTATATACCGTAGTTTCAAAGCTTATAACTCTGTTGTCAAGGCAACATCTGAGAAAATAGTTATGCGTGTGTAGGTAATATCAGTTGATGGCACTCACCTCTCAGCCAAGTTCAAGGGGATACTTCTGTTGGCAACGGCACAAGATGGAAACGGCCAAATATATCCCCTTGCTGTTGCCGTTGTTAATAGTGAGAACGATGATGCATGGTCATTTTTCTTCAGTGAATTGAGGCTTGTTGTTCCTGATCATCCCGAGTTGTATTTCGTGTCTGATCGTCATCTTAGCATTGGGAAGGGTCTGAGAAATAGCTATCGTTTCGCCAAGCATGGATATTGCATATATCACATATACCAAAACTTCAAGAGGAAGTTTGGTAGGCAAGACATCTTCGGCATATTCAAAAAAGCTGCTCATGCTTACACAGTAGCTGAGTTCAATCATCAGTTTGCTCAAATAACAGCTGCATCTCCAAAGATTGGTCAATATCTAAAAGAAGCTAGAGTTGAAAACTGGGCGAGAGCGCATTTTCATGGGAACAGGTTTAACATCATGACAAGCAACAACGCCGAGTGTCTCAATGGCTTGTGGAAAACACATCGTCAGTGGCCTATTCTTGCTCTGTTTGATGCGATTGTTGAGACCATTTCTAAATGGTTTTGTCAAAGAAGGGAAGCGGCCTCAAACTGGGACCAATACTTGTCACCCTCTGTGTACACGCTGGTAGAGGTGAACTACAGAAGGGCAGCAAAGATGAGTGTTCGAAGACTAAGCCAGTTTGAAGCGGAGGTCATGGTAGGAACTTGTAGATACTCGGTGAACCTTAATGCTCGTACATGTGATTGTAACATGTTCCAGATTGATAAAGTTCCTTGTGCTCATGCCATAGCGGTTGCAAGTGATAGGGGAGTGCGACTCACTGATCTCGTCCATCCCATGTTCAAGAACGAGTGCGTGAGAGAAGTGTACAAGGAAACTATGCATCTTGTTCCTCCCACAGGCCGATGGTCAATTCCTGAAGTCGTGTCATCCATTCCATGATGTCCACCAAATGTAAAACGTCCTCCTGGAAGGCCACGAATTAACCGATACAGGGCGACATGGGAGGGGAACTATACTAGGAGGAGGTGGTGTTCGTATTGCGGCAACCAAGGCCACAACAAGCAGTACTGTAGGAGGAGAAGGACTGATGATGGACAATCATAGGAAGAGAATGGGTTAGTTTTTTTTGGGTTTACAATTGTCAACATGTTGTTGTTTTTGGGTGTTTATGCTGGTAAATGTTGTTGTTGGGTGTTTCATGGAAAAGATGTATGGTTTAAGTCTATATAGGCGTAAACCACACCTCTTTTTTGTGGGGGATTCCTTTTGGATGATATACAAAGTACATAAATTAAATATTTTGCTTAAGATTTACTTGTCATCTTGAACCTTCATAAGAACCCTAGAATCAGGTGCGAAGTTGTACTGACAAAGTTCTTAGGTTCTCTGCAAATGTTGCATTTTGTCCTGTCATCATCTTTGCTTAATAGTTGATGACTTGTCAGCATGAGTCAGTGGTAAACTCCTCACAAGGAGAACCCATAAGACTGTAGAACACCCTGTAAAACAACGTATATGTCCTGACATAATCATTTGCTCGATGAAAACCTAAAACATGCAAAACGACCTGTAACGCCACAATACGTCCTGTAAAACCCTAACATGGTCTGACAAAGGTATTTAAAAAACCGAATGAATAAACACAATCATGGTGCGAAGTTGTACTGACAAAGTTCTTAGGTTCTCTGCAAACGTTGCATTTTGTCATGTCATCATCTTTGGGTTAAGAGTTGATGACTTCTCATCATGAGTTAGTGTTAAACCCTATAAATGACAACCCATAAGACTGTAGAACACCGTGTAAAACAACGCTTATGTCCTCACATACTCATTTGCTCGAGGAAAACCTTATACATATAAAACGACATGTAAAGCCACAATACGTCCTGTAAACGCCTAACATGGTCTGACAAAGGAATCTACAAAACCTAGTGAATAAACACAATCATCTGCGAACCCATTTCAGTTGCGAAGTCTATAAATTAACCTTCATAAGAACCCTAGAATCAGGTGCGAAGTTGTACTGACAAACGTAATACATAAATACGACCTGTAAATTCACAATACGTCCTGTAAAACTCCAACATGGTCTGAACCTTATAAATAGAAGCATTATATTACGTTGTTCAACTTTAAACAAAACGTGCCCTTCACATGGCATTCCCACACACAAAAGAACAAAAAAACTAGCATTGCAAAGTTCATACATTAAAAACACTTATGCACACATACTCAGAAACTACACTGTTATGAAAACATTATCCCATTAAGATAGATATCGGGACTTCAGCTTTCCCTCCAGTGACTGAGCATGGTCCAACACCCTTTTTATGTTGAGCTCAGTGAAGGTGGTGTCCCATTCAGTCTGCAGAAACACAAATTAAGCATCGTAGGCACGGCCCTTGCACATAGGAAGAAAATATACAACAAAAGCCTTACCAGTCTAAGCTTTAGCTTGATCCGGGCCTTTTCTTCTTCGGTCTGAGCCCCTTCCGGACTCACAGCAGTAAGCTCCTGCCCGAGGCGGCGCAAATCCTTAATTTAACCCCCCTCTTTTTCAAGGCTATTTTCAAATAATAAACCCTGTAACCTTTTTTAACTGTTTGTGTACCATGTTTTTATTCGGTTTCATAACCATTTATATGTAGAACAAAGCTTCGGTTTCAAAACCACTTAAAAACGTTGTCTTTTCCTACGGTTATTTACCATTGTGATGTTTCTTCCAGTTCCGCCATAAGTCATGGGATGACCTAGAATAAGATTTCTAAAAAATGACCTGACAAAGCTAAATATGTACTGTAAATTTATAATGTGTACTTTACCCCCCCCCCCCTTTTTTACAGGATATTTTTCGATTTCCAAACCCTTTAAATGTAGGAAATATTAGGTTTCAATGTGGGAGTTTTTGTACGATGATTTGCAATAACTGGAAAGGATGAATTTGAAATAGATATATCAAAACAACCTGACAAATGTGAATATGTACTATAAATCCGTAATCTGGCCTGACTTAAGTCACAATTTTCCCCCCTCTTTGGTTTTATTTGAAATCTAACCCCACCATTTTAAATGAAAACATGTTGAAAACATTCGAAATCTAACCCCACCTGGGTGCCTTTTGATGTAAAACCAATATATTGGCTGACATAAACACCATCACAAGCATGTAAATATGCTGAAAACAGTATCTCTGAAATTCAAATACAATTATAAGTCGTGTTCCTAGCCAAATGTTTCCCAACAACACAATGCAATCACCACATTACATCAAAAGTCCTTAAAGACCATCCCAACAACATCTAAAAATACTATGAGCCATTTGACTTCTATGTGCATCTATGAATTTGTTCGACGACAGATCCAAGTTTGACATGCCGAGAATCAATAACTCAATGTACTTCAAGGTGTAGACCCCACAATCTCCTCTGCACGATGTACAAAACACGTTAGAATGTATATCAATTGCAGTTTGATAAGGATTTATTTGGGCATAAATACATGTATACTTACCCGCGCTTGTTCTGCTTAAGGTTATGACGATGGGACACCGACATTGGATTATCCAATAACGGTTCACATCTCTTTGCCAGTGGCTCGTACATCTTGACATATCTTGGAACAGTCTCAACGATGGGGCGGATCATATCGAAAATTTCCTTGTCTTTGTACAGATCCACATTGCAGTCATAAACCGTCACACACCAGTCGCATAGATCAATTTCTAAGGCAAACCAGTGCTTCCTTTCGATATTGAAGCACGCGTATATGCGTTCCGCATCATCCTATCTCTTCCCATACTCTCCCGGACATGAACCCATCATGTATGACAACATTTCATCCTTACCCTTACGTGGAGAATTTATCTGGAAGCACTCGAATTCCCATTGCACATAGTTCTGCCAATATGGGTCAAGCACAACCACCTTCGAAAACCGCTGTGGATCCTCTGAAATCCTTTGACGATAAAGGAACATCATTTGCTCCATATGCTGTAATGGTGCAACAATGTTAATCTATCAACTCGAAACTATTTTACACATGCATACTATTTTCAAATAATGCATTGGAATATTACCAAACCGTCCAACCAGTTCTTTGGGGCAAACAATATCTCAAAGAACTCCTTGTCCAATGATTGCCCGGCCGGTCCAGTTCGGGGTTCAATACTGCATGATGGTACATATTCATTTGAATATTAAACAAGGATATATATATATTAGTACATATACAGGCTATATATAAGTTAGTCAGTCCACAAAGAATCAATTTCCGGTCAGAATTCTAGAAGTCAGGCCAGAAAAGTTTTTGACATTCATTTCATCAATTCCTTATTGAGTAGAGTGGATAAGTCACTAACCTCTCACTCTGCATCCTCTTTACCAGCTCTGTCATCCCTTCCACCTTGCTATTTTTGGTAATCTTTTTTGCCAATTTCTGCTCATCCATATTGCGGTAGGGTGATTTTGCCTTGGCGGAAACTTCGCGAGTGCGAGTTGGATATGTCTTGTTCGGAACTTGGCTACCCTTCCTTGGTCTGCCCTTCCTCGGCACTTTGGACTCCTTGGTCTCCCCTTCATCACCCCCCACGTCATCAAAATCAGCATGTGATACCTTCTCACCTTGTATTTCAGTCCGCGCCTCAACACCTAGCTCATCAAGCTTCGTCCCTCCCTCCACAACATCTCCCGTTGATTCCTCCATAACTCCTTCATTAACAGTGTTTTGTCCCTCGACATCTCTCTTCGGTTCCTCCACAACTTGGTCATCAACCTTGGTCCTTCCCTCCACATCAGCTCCCTTTGCTACCTCCTCAACATCAACACCTCCGTCATCAACCTTGCTTCCTCCCTTCACAACAGCTTCCTTTACTTCCTCCACAACTCTGTCATGCACACCCTCATCAGACACTGCTTTTGTTGCCACCTCAACTTGTGTTGCCACCACAGTCCCATCATTAACCAACTCGTCATTAACCAACTCATTGATGAGTCCCTCCACATCTTGCGGTGTTGCCTCATTAACCAGCTTCTCATCTGCATGTAGTATTGTACAAGTTTGGACAAGAACTGACAGTGGATCTGTTGCATCCCCTTGCTCTTCTTCCTCATCTACTATTGCGACATCTTCACCCGCCTCTTTCTGACCACCTACATTACCTGCATCATACACAACTATTTCACCAGCATTTGGCTCTCTATTCATTGTCTCCTGAAACGATGATATAAGGTCTGAAATAAGCAAATATTTTTCGAATTGTGCTCAAATTGACTGAAATGTGCATATATGGACTGAATACATATATGGACTAAACTTTTTACTGAAACGATGATATATGGTCTGAAATGTGCACAAATGGACTGAAATATGTACATCTGGACTGAACTGTACATATAATAACTGAAAGTTTTGGGCATACATACCCCATCAGTCTCAGTCTCTTCGGACTCTCCCTCTTTGGAGTCATTGTCTTCGTCATCTTCAGACTCCATCTTTTCCTCTTCATCATTTGCCTCAGACTCCGTCTTTGCCTCCCTCATGCTCTGCTGGTGTTGGGGGATGTTGGGTTCATTATCACTGTTAACCTCCCCAGAGAGCTCCTGGTGTGTACTGATGTCTTGATCACTGGATGAAGATGCCCCTGTTCTAGGAGCTTTGGCTCTTATGAACTTGTTTAACTCAATAAATTCCTCCCTTAGAGCATGCATCATTTCATGCAATTCATTCAAACAACACATAATTTGCCTTGGGTCGAAACCCTCAATGTTTCCAGCTTGCCCTCCCTTACCAACTCCCTTGGCCTTTTTACCAGCATTTTTCCTTCTGGGCTTCAAGTGCTTAACAATCTCATCCAAGGATTTGTGTCCTTCCTCCTCCGAGAAATAACAGCTTTCTCCCAAGTCCTCTCCGTCCTCCTCAACAAGGATCTGTTTAGCAGGGAAATTCCCCTCTAGGGCATCAGAAATCGCATCCAAGCTTGGCCTACTCGATTTAAGCCACCTCACACCTCGGGGCTGCACAACTTTAGTAAGCTTTTGGGCAAATGTTCTGCCAATATGGGGCACTGCCTCATACAACCATATCTGAAACAAACAGAATTGGAATTAATCCACAATTATGAACAGAGGCATTAACCTTTCTCAGTTTTACATACTCAACTACTAACACATTACCTGAAACACCATCGGGAAATCCCGTATGGTGTATCCTGCTCTGGCATTGTCTGAAACTGCAAGTGCAGCCTGAACTGTCTCCATTCTTGTGTCTAAAGCAGAAGCCAGACTTTGATGGAGGTCAAGATATGCACTCCTACCCCATGGGAAATTATTGAAACGATCTAAGTCTTCCGTCAGTTTGACATGAAAGGGTCTGACCTTCCTCTTCTTATCACCCCCAAGTACAACACCCTCAAGAATTAACAACAAGGCCATCTTCATCTTATATACATTGTCCTCCCGATAGGATAAGAACTTGTTTAAAAGGTTAGCAATAGTAATACTCCTCACCCAAAAAAATTCAAACACTGCATTCTTATCCTGCATACTGTCCTCCTCATCGGGCATCCAACAATTCAGTCTTGTTATTAGCCTAAACTCCTCTATTGAAAACCTACATGGTTGTCCACCAAGATCATACCATGTCTCAAACTGCTTTTTTGTGTCCAGTTGCCTAAACAAGACATGGTGAATCAGTTGTGCAGACAGCTTCATGTTTTTCATTATTTTGATTATTGGGCCAAAGGGCCCCTGCATAACTGTCTGCCAGTCTGTTCGAGTTAGTGTGTTCTCGATAAGAGAAAGATACTGAAGCCGTGAGTTCTGATTTATCCGACCGAAAAACAACTCCTCAGAATGCCACTTGTAACTTATCTGTAATGAATTACATTCACATATACATGACAGGTAAGAATGACTTTCATATTCACATAAAAGAGAGGCACCATCTTACTTTGTCAGGTAAAGATATATGTTTTCAGGATACAAAATAACTTGTCAGACTACATTGCGGTTTGCCAGGACAAATGGAAGTTGTTGAGGATAAGTCTTTACCCTATAGTATAACTTACACCTTTGTATCAACATGAATCAGGATACTATGACATTCTAACATTCTAACCACAGAACAAATACATGACATTCATATTCACATAAACCCTAAAACTTACTTTGTCAGGTAAGATAATTCGTTTCGTCAGACAATAATTTCGCTTGTCAGGCCATATGGATGTAACAGTTTAGGCTACTATAAATTTTGCACATCTCTCCGTGCTCTGTTTATCACAGAGCAAATCATGTTCTCATTTTCACATAAGCCTAATTTTAGCATGCATCAGACAAAATTTGTTTTTTTTTCAAGAAAATTAAGAGTTAGAGAAGATCACTAACCCCGCCAACCGACTTCGATGGCTCCTTCCTCGACCTCTTGGCTTTTGGTTCTTCAGCCATTCTCGGTTTCTTCTTCTGCATCGAAACGACTGGACTTGGTGATTCTTCTTCCTCTGACGAACTGTAGGCTCTCTTCTTTTGGCCCCTCGCCACTGGAGCCGCCTTCGCATTCGCGCTCTCCTCAACCCTTCTCTTCGACTCTATAGAACCATTCGGCTTCTGATTTTTCACTATGTCGTTCGCAGACTGCAAACCTCTAGTCCTCACCATTGTCGATCTAGGGCTTCAAAAAGGGCTTAACAAAGGGCTGAACAAAGGGAGAAAGGGCTTCTCGCCTTTGGGGATTTCAGATTTGTTGTGAGGAATACGCTTCAAGAGTTCAGGGATGAAAGGAAAAAAGTTGTTCAGCGGAGAACATTAATTGGGGAAGATGAGATGTGCTACCGGTTGAACAGGTATATAATTAGGCTTACTCATATACCCATTTAACACTTAACTGCATCTTAGGCCGTTTTACTTATTTTGATTTTACCTTTTTGGTTTTCAAAAGTGTTGCAGCTTTATGGCATATTTGCAATACTTTCTAAAACATGATATTTCTGCAAACGGCGTTTCGGAATCTGGTAGTTTTTGCTAATACTTCTACATATAACTACCCCAATTTTCCAAACCAGCTAACTAACACAAACACAAAATGTACTTGGTACTCAATAATATTTTTAATAAATGATAGATCAACAACTAGCACAAATATAGCTAATAACACATCCCCCATTTAGTTAGCAATGAAGATATGCCTATGGAATATTAGAGGAATGGGTAGAAAAAATGTCTGGACTAACATAGACACATTTTGCAAAATCAACTACATCCAAATAATGACACTAGTAGAAATCAAAACGGACAAAGTACCTTGTGCAAAAAGATGGAAAAAAGCAGGTTTCCACAATATTGCAGTTTGCCCGGCAATGGGACTTACTGGGCGAGTTATCGTACTATGGAAAGACCACCAACTAAAAAATGAAACAATCAAAATACACACCATTGAACAATGATTTATAAGCCTCGAGTTCAAGGACTTCGAAAAGGACAGAGAAAGTATGATTATCTTTGCATACACACCTCCCCAAGAAAAAGATAAACTAGACTTTTGAACCAGCCTCCAAAACTGTATTACAACAATTAACAAACCTTGCATACTGATTGGCGACCTCAACGAGATCCAAAATTTACAAGAGAAAAAAGAGGAATTACCCCAAACCCAAACAGATTTAACAGACTAATTAATTTCAAAGATTATTGCGACCTCCTCGATATACCCCCATCAGGAAACCATTTTACATGGCGGAGATCTAGGAATTCACAAAATAATACGCTAGAGAAATTAGACAAGATACTAGTTAACGGCCAAATCCTATGGTGGTACCCAAATCTGATAACACATAATCATGCATTCACATCGTTAGACCACTGCGCCATATCACTAGACATATCAAACTTAGTAAACAAAATAGCACAACCATTCAAATTTGAAATGATGTGGACCAAAAGGAAAGACCTAACGAGCCTAATCAAACAAACATGGCGAAGTAATTACCATGGAACCCATATGTACGTACTTACAAGAAAAACACAAGTTCTAAAAACAAAAATAAAGGAATGGAATAAAACCTGCTTTGGTAATATATTTGAACAACTCAAGAAAGTGGTTCAAGACCTTACAAAACTACAACTTACTATGCTGACCAACCTCAATCAAGCAAACCTCGTAACACGGAATAATCTAATTAAAAAGAAACAAAGCCTTCTATCCTTCCAACAAAAATACTAGGGACAAAGAGCCAAACATACACATATCACATCAACAAACTCCAACAACAAGTATCTGCACAAAACAGCTACAAGAAGAAGGAACCGGAAAAATATCAAACAAATACAAAGTATGGAAGGAACACTCATCATGGGATATGAAAATGTCAAAAAGGAAATCCAAAAAGACTTTGAAAAAAGATTCCAAAAACAACACATAAATCAGAGGAAGATTGAAGAATTATTGAACGTGGTACAAACCGAAGTGAACCAAGAGGACAATGAAGAAATCAAAAGAGCACTTCATGGTATTAAAGAGGATAAATAACCAGGCCCAAACGGTATGCCATCTGGATTCTATAAAAAATATTGGGATATTATAAGCCTAGATATCATCAAAGCAGTCAAAAGCTTCTTCCACTCTAGTAAACTTCTTACACAAATCAACCACACCTTCATAACATTTATACCCAAATACGACAACCCAAGCTCAACAAACCACTATAGACCTATCAGCCTATGTAATACAATTTATAAAATCATATAAAAAAATCCTTACAGAAAGACTGAAAACAATAATCCCTAAATTAATACACCCACTCCAAGGAGCCTTCATCCAACAGAGAAGCATATAAGACAATGTTCTAATTGCACATGAAATCTTCCACTCCTTTCGAGCCAAGAAAGGTAAGGAAGGATGGGTTGCGCTAAAACTAGATATGGAGAAAGGATATGACAAGGTCGATTGGGAATTCCTTCTACAAATCCTTACAAAATTTGGATTTTGTACTTCTTTCACCAACTAGATCAAGAAATGCACCCAAACGGTATCATTCTCATTCCTTGTAAATAACGGACCCATAGAACATTTTATCCCCAAAAGAGGGTTGAGACAAGGCGACCCCCTATCATCTTTCCTATTTATATTAGGAACAAAAATCCTCTTGCGACAACTACAAAAAGCAGCATCAAAAACAACCAACCCTATTGGAATCACAATTAACAGACGATGTACACAAATTCCATTTCTAGCATTTGCAGATGATATAATCATATTCTCATCCACGAAACAAACAGTTTGCACCAAAACAAACTGGATCTGGCAACTTGATATACCCCCAAAGTTAAAAAATTTATATGGAAAGTCAGTAAAAATGGGCTACCAACTAAAGAAAAGCTATATGAAAAACATATCCTTGTTCCCCTAGAAGGCACTTTGTGCACACACAGTGAAAAACTTAACACACCTTATATTCATATGCCAGCACACCAAACAAATCTTACGGAAAATTGACCCACAAATAGAACAACTAATTAGTACTATTGATATGGATAACAAAAACCTAACCCAACTATTAAATGAAATTATGGACAAATCCAACTTTAAAGTAATGGGAACCTTATCAATATGTTGGTGGAGCATCTAGTACCAGAGAGACCTAAAAATATTTGAAGACCAAAACAAGAATACAAGACCGGATCTTACCGATTTCATTCAGAAGCAACAACAAGACTGGAAAAATGCTAAAATAGAAATGGAAAACAAGGAAGATCAAAAAGATGTGGGACCAACAACTAGAAGAAGACGAAAGAATATCAAATGGACAAAACCACCTCCCAACGTATACAAACTGAATACCGACTCATCCAAAAACACACAAGGGCCTGCCACATACGACAATATCATTATGGACCATGAAGGCCAACCTATCTCAATGGCCAATGATGCCTTGGAAACATCTCCCCCTTACTAGCTGAAGCAATCTCGATGCGAAATCGCATCCAAGACGCAATCTAGCTAGGGATCTCGGACATCGAGATCGAAGGCGACAACCTATGCCTAATCAATGCCTTAAATGGCAAATGGGACTGGCCGTGGGAAGTTGAGTTGGTTATCTCCGATATTCTTCTTGACTTGCGACAATTCTCATCATGTCGCATTACCCCACATCTTTCGTGAAATTAATACTGTGACTGACTATATAGCAAAACTTTACCACATATCAATTTTACCAAACAGTATAGCAATTCCAGATCATCCACAAGGATGCTCTAGGCCAGCCCACCTCAAGATAGAAAAGCCCCCTAATCTCTTTCCTAATCAAAAAAAAAAATGGTGTGGTGTGCTCAATTCATCAGTATATTTTGTGTTTATGCTGGTGTGTACTAAGAAGATGCCACAAAAGCACAAAAGTACAAAAGTTTATGTATGGCTTTGGAAATGGGACATGTAATCTTCTCCATTTACTCTATGGATCGGATGTGGGCGTATGAATGAAATGTTTGGAAATAAGAACTAGATATTCATGAAATGTGTACAGATGTTTTTTTATACCCTACAACGTAAAACAATCTCAACTATGGTGGATGAATGTTCACTTTGATAACCGGTGAACCCTAGTATACTTAATTTCTACAGCAAAAATAGACATTGAATCTTGAATTGATTACCCAAATCTTCTTGTCAAAGAAAGTTGCCCAAAGCTTCCACATACAAGCACCAACACATGCTTATTTAATTCGACCCAATTGAATAAAACCCCTAATTTAAAATGACATCTTATTATAATATGTTAAATGAACATAATTAAAAGCTTGGTCCAGTGGTTTGAGGAGTGTGTTGTATACAAACTCACTTGTATTTTATCCCCTAACTAGTTTAAGACCCGTGCCGTGCACGGGAAATCAAAAATATATTATATATAATTGAAATATTTTGAATAATGAAACTCATCTATTGACCCCCTAAGAAACCAAATGCGTCTTTGAAATCAAAAATTAAGCCACAATGCCTGAATCTTTGGATTGTGGATCAGATCATGAGTCCATCATATTATGGAAGACCTCCTTATAGGGTGTTCATCCGGTCCGGATCGGATTTTTGGGATATGTTGGACCGGAGACCGGATTGGACCGGAATTAATTTAAAAAAATAAAAAAAATAAAATCTTATTTAAAATCTATAAAAAAATATCTAAGAAAATATCAATAAAACATATATACTCCTAACTTATTAAATTTAAAAAAATATCTATAAAAAAATACATATAAATCTCTAAAAAAACATATAAAACATATAAATTACAAAAAATATTTATTTTTTTTAAATTCCGGTCTTCCGGTCCGGACCGGATTTATTCCGGGTTTGGACCAGACCGGACCGGAACCGGATTAAGGGGAAATGGTGGACCGGAGACCGGACCGGAATTTTACCGATCCGGTCATTTCCGGTCCGGTCCGAAAATCCGGTCTGGTCCGGTCATGAACACCCCTACCTCCTTATACACCACATTCATTGTCCTATTTGATGTACAATTATTCTTATCACAAATCAAAACAATCAATCCCTCTCTGCTTGTGACCCTTGAAAATGCAACATAAAGTTGTCCGTGTGCAAATACTGGTCTTGGAAGAAACAAACCAACTCGAGAAAGAGACTGTTCATGGCTTTTGTTGATTGTCATGGCAAAACAAACGATGAGAGGAAATTGCCTGCGTCTCAACTTAAAAGGCAGCGTGACATCTGATGGAGTGAGCGTCAAGCAAGGAATGATAACCCTGAATCCAATATTTGTACCAGAAATTATCTCAGCCTCAATGGTGTGAGTCATTAACCTAGTGACAACTAATCTAATGCCATTGCATAATCCAGAATATTGATCTATATTACGGAGTAACATCACAGGTACACCCACCTTAAGCTTAAGACAATGATTCGGAATGCCAGATAGCCTAATAGAATTTAGATACTCAACTGAATATAGATCTTCATCACCATGGTTGTTTTCATCAATCTTGCATATACTATCAGAGCTGAAATAGACCTTCTCTTCTCCCGGCAGTAATGACATAATATGATCATTCACTTTCTCTACGACTTCATGTGTAGGGGCAAAGATGGTTCTTTCCTCAAAATACTTTGCATCTGATAGTCTATCGGCAATGGAAGGATAAATTGCTTCAACTATTGATGAAATCGGATCAGATGTCTCTTTAATCAGCAAATCATCCGGTATTTCTATGCTTGTTTCTCCATCATTAGGCTCTCCTATGGTACCATCTCCTACACTCAGAATCCATTCTGAAAATTTCGTGAGCTGTTCTAAATCGGATTCTGTATGCCCACCCTGAAGCCTCATATTCTTTGTCAAGCGAAGCACTCTACAATATGTCCACAAGTGTGACGAATTAAGGGTGGCTGAAACAATATCTTGTCTTGTACCTTTTGAAATCACCGGTAAGATCTGTCTAAAGTCTCCACCAAACACAACCACTTTACCACCAAAAGGCAGTTGTAAACTTCAAGGATTAGAGTGTGGAAGGACATCTCCCAAACTCCGATCTAATGCCTCAAAGCAATATTTGTTCGTCATAGGAGCTTCATCCCATATAATAAGCTTCGTCTTAGCTAAAAGTTCAGCCAATTGTGTGCCTGAAAGATCATTAATTGTGACATTAAAAAGTGTATTATAAGCTTTGCCTTAGCTAAAATCTATATAAATCTAATCATACTCAGCATATCGAGGACAAAAAAAGGATCATTCTCAAGATATGGATTTGAAATATGAATCATATCATCAAAATATTTCATTAAGAAGAGCATGGTTATGTCGAACGTACCTAGTCTGATTTCACACATCGATTCCTCATATATATTAATTGGTATAGCAAACCTCGAATGAGTTGTTCTTCCTCCTGGAATTAGAAGAGAAGCAATTCCACTTGAAGCAACAGTAAGAACAATATCTCTTTTACATCGTATTGTAGCAGAAAGTGATCTCCAAATGACTGTTTTACCAGTACCACCATATCCATATAAAAAGAAGACACCTCCTTGACCTCTTGCTACAGCATCCATGATTTCATCATATACTCCTCTTTGTTCATCGGTGAAGGTAGAAATAAGTCTCATATTTTCTCGTTGTAGTTCTTCTCTATCATAACACAGTTCATCTTGTATGAGCTTGTTCAAACCTTCAGCTATCATTATGTCATCAGGAATAGGCATTGACGGATACCTATGGAGACTACTACCATTACGCTGTAACAATTTATCAATCTCCGCAAGTGTATAATTTTTTAACTGTTCATCGCTCAACTGTAAATCTGTAAACATAAACAAACATAAATATAGTCACACTAATGAGTAATTTGAAAAATATACTACATAGAAAAATATTTGTACGATAATGACATTTAAATGTATAAATTTGTTTGGCTTAGCTATTTGTTACCCATATGCGTAGCTATATAACCAATTGATGTGATATTATATATCTACGTATAAGATTAATATGATTAATATGCTTATGATAATAAATATCTACGTATAAAATTCAACTCTCAAAACTTAATGTATACGTTATTATAAATAATTCAATTAGCAAATCAAACTATGTATAAATTTTAGGAAGTTCAACCATATATTAAATTAGCAAATCAAACTACGTATAAAATTTAGGAAATCAACCATATACTCTCCATATATATAGTGTGTTGCTCTAACTGCTTAAGTAATTATGGTCTTATCTATCATATGTTATGGGTCTAGCTAATTTTAATGTCTTGTCGTTCCATTTATTCAAATCAATCTATACATCACCTCTCTACTCGATCTCATATATATTCACGTCGATCTATCGAATAATAACATGCGTCATTCTATACCGATTTATGAAGTTCGGTTTTATCTCAATTAGAAATTATTTCTATTAATTCATCGTACTTATTCAGATCATTTTTAAGTTATAAGGTATACAAAAATTGTATTAAAAGCAAGAATAATAAATTTCTTTTTCATATAATTTAGTAAGAAGCTAGTAAATAAGGATGTCTAAATATCACATCAAAAGTTAAATACAAGTAGTTTGAATTGATTATTTTCATAGGAGAATTGTTAATAATACTAACCTTTGTTTCGAAGGACTGCCCTTTGTCTAGCAAGAATATCATCAGACAATACATTCCATGTGTGCTCCAATATGAATTCCGGTCTAGACAAACTACCAGAGAGTAGTAACATTGCAAAAAGACTGCAGACATAGTGACCAGAGCTCCAGAAACTTGCCTCAACTATACCATCGATATACTCCTTGTCATCATCAAGCAATCCCATAGCATAGCAAGCTTCTTTAAAAGATGGATGAACAACACCGTTGACGGTCCTTATATCTTCATAACAGGTTGGTCCTCTAACATGGTTTAATAAGATTCTAAGGTAATAGTTTTCACCACTGCCCGGAGGAACATGATATATGCGACCTATTGTCTTCTTACCACCAGTTCGCTCTGACCATACTCTTTCTTTCTCTTTCCAAACATTTTTTTTCTGGAAACTCATAATAACACAATTTTCTTGCCTCTTCATCCTTCTTGTTACAATCCATCCATGCCAAAAACTTCATAGTAATATGACCAGCCTTATCTAATACGGAATCAATAGGATCCTCATCATCAAAAAGCACACTATGTTCATCGGGAAGATGAAAACTCAACCTCTCAACTGCAACAGATCTGTAGTGCAAGTCAAATGAATAAATTTTACAATCAGATTATGAGATAACTGTATTGTATCATGAAGAAAATTACTATTATAAAAAATACCTTATTGATGGCATGTTGACCAATGTTTTACAGTTTTTGCAATTAAATTTATCTCCCTCAGGTTCAACTTTGCGGACACACTTCTTACTAGCATGGTAGTACCAATTCATTTTATCCTCAAAATCAACAACATTAGCAACAACAACACCAAAACCAGTCTGCATATAAACACAATGTATAATGAATTTATCTCCAATGTCAACATATTCTACTTAGAAAAATACAAAATGCACTCTTATTAATTCATGATAAAAAATTCAGCAAACAACGACAAAAAAATTTACAGAGTAAAGTTGACACCAGGATATAACTTCAGTAACATGACAGTAACAACAGAAAACATGAATAAAACGGATCATCCAATTAGTTAGATATTGTTATTACGTTTTAGAGGGAAGTTGTGTTTCCTAATCTCTGTCTTTTCCTCCTGTTTACTGCAGAACCTGAGCCTTCAATTGAGTTCAGTGTGCCCAATATAAAACAAAGATCTATGTTCTGAAATAGTTCATTATGTGCTCTTTTTTTAAATCTTTAACCACTTTGCAACTATAAATCTCTACCTTCGCAACTATAAATCTCTACCTTTTCTGATCAGGTTCAAACAGTTCATTCTGTGCTCTCCTAATTGTTAATTTGCAAAATATTTAAATGAACATAATCCAGGGTTAAGTTTTGTCAAGTACCAATTGCATTACTCTATTATATATATGACTATGAAATAAAATATTCAAACAAATTACCTCAAAAGCATCATTTATTTCCAGCAATGATTTTTTAAAAGAATGGTTAAAGAATGTGTCTTCTTTTGAGTCGGGAGTGATAGTAGATACATGAGTGATGCCGCGTGGTGACCCAGATTCATTAGTTGTAGAGCTGCATTTTTTAGAAAAGAACATATTAAATAACATTTATATATTTTAAAGATATTTAAAATAAAACTAAATCTAAACATTTTACCTTTCCATAAAAGCGACAATATCAGAGAGGTTATGATCAAAGTGAATTTTTGAACCAAAGAGTCCATTTGTAATTGTGAAGTTTCCTAAAATACATTACATTTGAAAAGTATAAATTTATATAAGTAGTTATAAAACTAAATAATTGTAATATACATAGGATGACATAGTATTAGTATATTACCTCGAAAAAACTTAATCCTGAAAAACTGAAATATCAATATTATACGTTCATCCTTACATCCTTCAATGTGACTTTTCATCTCCTCAGCATAACGGTCCCACAAGGTACAACTAAGAACTTTTTTACTGAAATATGCAAAAGGACAAAATTCAGCATCATATGATATAACGAAAATATGAATATGAATAGATAATAACCTTTGATCTTCCACTTTAATCTCAAGTTTTTTGATATCTCTAGAACCATCTTTTTTCTTATATGTAACGATATCATTGAATTCAATCAACTCACCAACAACATCTACATCAAAAAGAAAGGAAGATATTAGCATTTGATGTATGGTAAAATTAAAAAAAAACAGAATTCAGTAAAAAACTAAAAGAAAAACCATACCAACACAAGTATTCTCACTAAGCTGCCCAGATAATATACTTTCAAAATCTACCAAGTTTGTTCCTATTGCACTGATGGAAGCATCAGAGCATTGTTGAACATGAGTAGAGTGAAAGAAAGTTATCTTATATGAGTGTTGGGTAATTTTCCAGCGGTTGGTATTTTCATCAACACTAAAATTTGATATTTTGTATATGGAATTCTCCTTGATAACTTGGGAAAATTTGTTGACAAAAAAAGATGGGATGGTAGATTCAATGCTGGAATTCTGTATAAATATAGTAAACATGAATGATTAGTAGTGAATATAATCAAAAAAATAGAACTTCAAATTAAAATGGATGGATGATGGCTTCTTAATAACTTGACCTTTTCATCTATAAGGATCATGTGAATATCATCTCTTCCTCTAGGATTCTTTTGCTTCCACAAGCCTACCACACAAACTTTGAGTGACCAATCACCTTTCACTTCAGTAATGTCATCAATAAAATTGGTCATTGGAGAACCTAATCAATGTAACCATACATAATCAAATGTCAAATTTCAGCAATAAAAAAATCAGACTATGAATATACAGGATATATAAAAAAAATAGTGCAGTATGTATATGAATACCTTGAGGCTCAAAAAGAATGAAGCAGTTCTCTGTTTAAAATCTGCAAGTGGGATACGTTTTGACTTGTGAGTTTCAGAAAAAGTCCGTATATATTTATAGAATTAACACGATTGAAGATAAAACTGTAAAAAGATAGGATTAGATATCATATCTTTACACTATATAAAATTAATATTTAGATTATTTAGCAAAAGTAGAATATAAATAAACAAATAGAGTAAAGCTTGTAAATATATATATTAGTCTTAATTGATTATTTAATCAAACTGGATTTAAAGATATGATATCTAAATTTGATCGAAAAAGAAAGATATGATTATCTAATAAAACTGGCAGCAATTTAACCTGTCCATCTTCTGCTGGTATCTTGGATCCAGATGAGTAAAGATTGTAAATCTATCTATTAGTCTTAATTGATTATCTAATCAAACTGGATTTAGAGATATGATATCTAAATTTGATAGAAAAAGAAAATATGATTATCTAATAAAACTGGCAGCAATATCGTATCTTTAAGTTGTAAAAGTAAACCATAGTTGCATATAATATGTTAGGCTAGATAGAGGTATACTATAGAAAAATAATATGTCCATCTTCTGTTGGTATATTGAATCCAGATGCTGGAACCTACTCCAATACTTCGAAATATTATGAGGACCTTCAGTTGTTTAGAAAATCGTTGGCGTTGTACTACTGGGTCATTCAATTCAGTGTATGCATTGCAGAGCTGTGAAAGTTCAAGAAAAGACACAAGTCAATATATAGCAGAGCAGAATAGGAAGACAAGTCACGAAAAAAATTAACATATTTTCAATATGAGTTAAACCTGAATTATTGATGGAACCAATATCCTTAATCATTACCAAAATAACAGATCCATTCAAGAATTGACATCGGCAAGCAGTAATTTAAAGTCAATACGGTAGATCGATATACCCATGGTAGCGATCTTGCGCTGGAATTGTTCGATCAAGGGCGTACAAGTCCTGATCTGAGCTCCTCGCCCAAAACATCAACTTGAACTCCTGCATTTCTCAATTCCCGAATTGCATCGCCCCGTAGATGCTGCAATGGATTCCCCATTCCTATCACCGCCCTTCCTATTCCTGCCTAATTCACCAACCAGTAAGAAATCAAAACACAGACAAATCGAAATGAATTCATCTACCGAATTAGAACAACAATTAGCTGAGAACCGGATTAGAAATGAGAAAAAGAGAAAGAAAAACCTTGATAAGAGATGAAACAGAAGTGTGGTCGCCATGGAAATCGCCAGGCTCCAGGTTAAGGTAAGCAGTAGAGTCCCGACACCATTACCAAAATAACAGATCCATTCAAGAATTGACATCGGCAAGCAGTAATTTAAAGTCAATACGGTAGATCGATATACGCATGGTAGCGATCTTGCGCTGGAATTGTTCGATCAAGGGCGTACAAGTCCTGATCTGAGCTCTGAGGCTGACCGGGGATCGCCAGTCAACACGGTGACTCCAACGCGGAGCAGAGCAGCGGAGAGATCGTAGCGCGGACGACAAGCTCGTCGATCGGTGAAACGTCAACTACGCCGGCGGCTTCGGAACCTTAGAGAGAGAGAGAGATAGAGAGAGATAGAGAGAATTTGAGCAGAGAGAAGAAGCGAGACGGTACCGAGCGGCCCTGAGAAGCGCTGAAGAAGACGAAGAAGATGAAGAAACTACCAAATTTTGGCGGTGGAAGCTAGGGAAAGCAGAAATCAAGGATTGATGATAGTGGGCTGGGTTATGTTTTGATAATGGGCCGGTTTCACAGATTCTTGCTTATTTCTTTTGTTCCAGCCCATACAACGTAATTAATATATCCATAAGCGTGCTAACTAAAGAGAAGAAATAGATATGAACCATATCTATTTCAAGATAGAGATATGGATACAAGATTAGGATTTTAATATCAAATCTTGATAATCTGTTATATTTATGAAATTCGAACATGTAAAAATATCTATTTCAAGATTTGAGCAAAGCATTTTCTAAGATTTTCTAAGATTTGAACCATATCTATTTATGATATTGTTATTGTTAATCTCGTAAGTATTTTCTAAGATTTTGAGTTCTCATAAATTGTGATTTTGATAAAAGATTTTTAGTTAAAGTGAAATAAATATATATATATATATATTAAGATATATGGTTAAATTTTGATTTGATAAAAAGTGATATAAAAATTAAAAATTAAGAATGAGGTGGGTCCAGAAACGTTCTGGTGGCTTTAAAAGGTTCAGCTTTAATATATAGTAATAGATATAAAACATAGGAAAAGCGTCAGGTGCGAAAAGTTGTTAAAATACAAAATACGAAAGGCTGTTGACCGTCCGATTTGCTCCAGCTTTTTGCATTGTTACACGCGCTTTTAATTTTATTTATTTTTCGCTCCAGCCTTCTTCTTTTTTCTCCAGCTTTTCTAATTGCACTTCCTCGTTTAATTTTTTGCACTTTATTTTTGTTCGCTTGCACTTAGTGTTTATTTGCTTGCACTTTATGTTTTTTTGCTTGCACTTATTCTTATATCTTGCACTTTATGTTTTCTTGCTTGCACTTTTGTTTATCTGGTTGCACATTGTGTATATTCGCATGCACATTTTGTTTGCTTGCATTTTATTCTTATATGCTTGCCAACAATGTTTTTCTTCTTGCACATCGTGTATATTCGAATGCATTTTATGTTAATTTGCTTGCACTTTCTGTTCACTTTCTTGCACTTTACTCTGTATTTCCATGCACTTTCTTTCTATTGGCTTGCACTTTCGTCATTTCACTTGCACTTTTTCATTATTCTGATGCACTTTCTGTTCATTTGCTTGCACTTTACTTCGTATTCTCATGCACTTTCTTCCTATTGGCTTGCACTTTCTGTTTTTTAATCTCTTGAACCTAAAGTGCAAGCATATAAGAAAAAAATACAATCAGAAAACATAAAGTGCAAGCTTATAAGAAAAAAGTGCAAGCAAACCAACACAAAGTGCAAGAATATAAACACAAAGTGCAAGCAAATATTCGAATGCATTTTATGTTAATTTGCTTGCACTTTCTGTTCACTTTCTTGCACTTTACTCTTTATTTCCATGTACTTTCTTTCAATTGGTTTGCACTTTCGTCATTTCACTTGCACTTATTCATTATTCTGATGCACTTTCTGTTCATTTGATTGCACTTTACTTCGTATTCTCATGCACTTTCTTCCTATTGGCTTGCACTTTCTGTTTTTTAATCTCTTGAACCTAAAGTGCAAGCATATAAGAAAAAAGTGCAATCTGAAAACATAAAGTGCAAGCTTATAAGAAAAAAGTGCAAGCAAATCAACACAAAGTGCAAGAATATAAACACAAAGTCCAAGCAAATACAATGTGCATTCGAATATACACAATGTGCAAGCAGAATAAACAAATGTTCAATGAAAACATAAAGTGCAAGCATATAAGAAAAAAGTGCAAGCAAAAAAATACAAAGTGCAAGCGAATAAACACAAGGTGCATTCGAATATACACAATGTGCAAACTAATAAACAAAAGTGCAATTAGAAAACATAAAGTGTAAAAAAATAAACACAAAGTGCAAGTAAACATAAGGTGCATTCGAATATACACAATGTGCAAGCAGAATAAACAAATGTGCAATGAAAACATAAAGTGCAAGCATATAAGAAAAAAGTGCAAGAAAAACAAAACAAAGTGCAATAAAATAAACACAAAGTGCAAGCAAACATAATAAAGCGAGTGTAATGACACTCCATAGCGCGTATTTTTCCTATGCTCCCCATCTGGCCACGGTGGACGGCTGAAAATCTTTCGTATTTTGTATTTTAACAGTCTTTCGCACCCGAATCGCGTCCTAAAACATATAGTATAGCAAATCTCCTCTCCTCTCCTCTCCTACAACAAATTAGAGGTAGGTGATTTATACAGCTTTACCCGTATTATCTGGGGCCCGATAGTTGGTCAGGACGGAGTTTGGAAGTGGAGTCGAGGATCCAGGTGCGGTTGGCGAGAAGGGCGTAGTTTGATTCTCGGTAAAACGCCTCCTGCTTTTGCCACCTCTTGGCCAAACCATCACCTTGAAGCATTCTCACCAGCTCGCACATGGTTGGGCGTTGCGCGGGAGAGTTGTGTGTGGAAAGAAGAGCAAGCTGGATGAGTTGTTCCACCTCTTCCTCAACGTACGAGTCTCCCCGCAAGTTGCCGTCAACCAACCTTTCTGTAGGAGTCATGCAAAAGCCTTGCAAGCGAATCATTTCTACTTCAGTCTGGAACTGCAGCTCTTCAACTTTATTGTGTGCATCCTTGAGCCTCTTGACTGCCACCAATGAGCCGTCGGCAAGACACCCCTTGTAAACTTGTCCAAACCCACCTCTACACACAATGTTCTTGGGGTCAAAATTGTCAGTTGCAACTTGCAGATCCGTGAGGGAAAACCTGTGAAGCGCCCTGGGGTAAAACCAGTAAAGCGCTCCCATCTGGGTTTCAAGATCATCTTCACCTGTTTGTATCAAAGAAATTTGTCACATGTACAGAACAAGGCAAGAGTTTGAGTGGGCTGCTACTAATTACAAACCTGACACATCAAAGAAATGATTTTGATCTTTCCTTATTCGCCACCAAACAAGAGCTGTTGCAAACACTCCGAACAAGAATGTAGCACCAACAGAAATACCTGCAGCAATTGCTCCAGTAGAACTGTTTCCTACTTTCACTTGCCAAAGAAAACTCATGTGTAAGAATTCCCATCCATCCAAATTTGGCAGAAGAGATTCAGCCTCAATCACATCATCATTTTTTAAGCTTTAAACTAAAAACCTCTCTCAGCTGTAGAATACGGGATACTCGGGATATTTGCATTTTCTAAGTAGGGGTTATCCCGGAAACTGCAAGAGAAAACCCATGTAAGATCATCCATCATGATAAAATCTTCATTGACAAATGAAACATGGAGCACGAAAATGACCTAATTGGATTAAAAAACGAAAAGGAAACATCTATACCCGGTGAAAGAACTAACAGAAATAGATAACACCTTTGACAAAATTTACAAGATTACGACAATTTAAGAATGAATATGAACTATTGGAAACCCCTATTCAAGGAAACATCTATACCCGGTGAAAGAACTAACAGAAATAGATAACATATATGAAAAACTGGATAGGGTACTTATTCATCACCAGATCCTTCCATGGTACCCTGATATTTGTACTAAACACTTTGCCTTTACCAGCTCAGACCATTGTTCCATCTCTATCGAGCTTGACTCAGCAATGCCTTTCAAAAATCAGGCGTTTAAATTTGAAAAAATCTGGATGACCAGAAATGACTTTAGAAACGTTGTTAAACAAGCTTGGAGAACTAACTATCATGGATCTAGATTGTATAATCTTGTATCCAAGTCAAAATTACTTAAGAAACATGCCAAGATCTTGAATAAAAGTACCTTTGATAATGTATTCACTCAATTACAAACTATAGAAAAGCAGCTTTTTAAAATCCAAACTGAGATCTGTACTCAATCTACAAATGATCTCATTAAAAAACAAATAAGAATCATAGGAAAAAAAAAAACTTCTTTGTTTTCAGAAAATTTACTGGAACCAAAGAGCTAAAGTTAAACACATCAAATATACTGATACAAATGCTAGCTATTTTCACAAAATAGCAAGTGGAAGAAGAAATAGAAAAATTATAAAAGAAAGTAAAACACAAGAAGGAATAAGTATCACAAGAGAAGAGAACATTAGAAATGAAATCAGAAATGACTTCATTAAAAGGTTCATAAGTGAGGATATGGACCAAAGATTACTCTAGGAAAATCTAAAATTAATTCAATCTAAAATCTCTACAGAGGACGACTTAGAATTAATAAGGAACGTATCCAATGAAGAAATTAAGAAGGTTGTCTTTAACATTGGCTCAGATAAATCACTGGGTCCTGATGGTATGACAGCAGAATTCTATCAAAAATACTGGGACATTGTAGGTCCTTCTGTTATTCAAGCAGTTAAAAATTTTTTTCTATCTGGGAAATTGCTCAAATAAATAAATCACACATTTATTTCCTTGATTCCAAAATGTGACAATTCAAACTCTACTAATCACTACAGACTCATTAGTCTGTGTTCTATAATTTATAAGATTATCTCGAAAATCATAACAACAAGACTTAAAGGAATCAGGGAAAAATTAATTCATTCCCTACAGGGTGCCTTTGTTGAAAATAGAGTCATCCAAGATAATATCTTGATTGCTCATGTAAATTTTCACTCATTTAAATTGAAAAAAGAAACTAAAGGATTCATTGCCCTAAAACTAGATATGGAAAAAGCTTATGATAGAATTGAATGAAATTTCATTATTAAAATTATGGAAAAGTTTGGATTTCATGAAAAATTTATCAACTGGATAACATAATACATTACAACGGTATCCTTCTCGGTGTTTGTAAACAACGGACCCACATAAAATTTTAAACCATCAAGAGGACTTCGACAGGGTGACCCCCTTTCCCCTTTCTTGTTTATTCTAGGATCAGAAATCCTTGTAAGAAAACTCCAAAAAGCTTCAGAAAGGCCACGAAAGCCGCTAGGATTTCAAATCACTCAACAAGGAACACGAATTCCGTTTCTGGAATTTGTGGATGACATTGCAATCTTCTCAAAAGCAAAACTGGAAAACTGTAAGAAAATTAAGGATATTGTTGATGAATATTGCAAAATCTTATGACAAAAAATAAACTTTCATAAATCGGCTTTTCAAGTCACAAAAAAGGTTACCAACCAAAAGAAATTAGCAATACAAGGTACTCTCACAATCACAAATATGATATCTCTAAAAAATTATCTAGGTTGCCCTATCATTAATGGTAGAGTCAACTCGAATACCTTTGCTGATATCTTAATTAGCACACAACAACAACTGTCTAAATGGAAAGCGAATTCTCTTTCCCAAGCAGGCAGAACAACACTAATAAAAGCTAATCTGGCATCAAGACCAAACTATCTTATCCAAAGCTTTATGTTACCTACACACACACATAAAGAACTTGACAAGTTGAATAGATCTTTTTTTTGGGAACAAAGACAACTCCTATAAACCTCTTATAGACTGGGAAAAGATATGTAAACCAACATAACAAGGAGGTTTTGGATTGAGAAAATCAAAGGACATGAATAAAGCCCTGCAATTTAAATTATTATGGAAAACTTTAGCAGAGCCGAATAATTGTTGGGTCAGAGTTGTCACTGAAAAATACTTGAAAACAATCCATATATTTCAATACGTGAAAAAAAGAAATTGCTCCTGGCAATGGTCCAAAATGATTGAACTCATGGATGAATTCAAATCTGGACTAATTTGGCAAGTTGGTAATGACAAAACAATCAAATTCTGGTCGGATAATTGGGTCTCTAAAACCCCGTTATGTGAGATCATAAACACACAATTAATCCTGAATAAGGATGTCATGGTAGCTGATTTTATGTTGTCAAATAAAACCTGGAATACAGACTTAATAGAACAATGTTTACCCTAGGATTTAGCCAAGAAAATAATCTCTATCCCAATACCTTTGAATGATATTCAAGATAGAATGTACTGGAAAACTAGCAAAAATGGTTGGTTTTCTACGAACTCTGCTATGGAATTGATTAATAGAAACAAAAGATATACTGCATATGATTCTTCATGGATCTGGAAGATGGATACATACCCCAAAGTCAAAAACTTTATCTGGAAAATAATGAAAAATGGACTTCCAACCAAAGCTAGATTAGCAGAAAAAGGTGTAGCAATCCCCAGGGTTGTATCCGTTGCAATGTTCAATTGGAGGATTTGAATCATCTAATATTCCAATGTAACCATACCATGAAAATAATAGAGAAAATGAATTACCATACCTATGGTATCATTAGATCCCTAAACATAGGAAATAAAAAAATCTATGAAATCATGGAGAAAATTCGACAAAAAACTAATAGATCACAATTTACAGAATTAGTGGTCTCTTGGTGGAGAATTTGGTTTTATAGAAACCAACAAAGCTTTGGAAGAACAAACGATGATGCAGATATCATAAATGATGTACCAATTTATATTAAAAAACAAATTGTGAATTGGAATAAGACGAAGAGTTGGAACCCTGACTGTTTAGCAAATGACAACCAAAAAACACATAGAATGAATAATGTTAGACGACCAATAAAGAAATGAAAAAAGACCTCCGGATAACATAGTTAAAATCAATACAGATGGATCTACCAAAATTAATGGTGAATCTAGTTTTGGCTACATTTTCAGAAACA
Source organism: Rheum nobile (assembly GCA_027886185.1). NCBI lineage: Eukaryota > Viridiplantae > Streptophyta > Magnoliopsida > Caryophyllales > Polygonaceae > Rheum > Rheum nobile. The sequence goes on along the minus strand of WOAB01000248.1, from coordinate 744,667 downwards.
ATACGAGTAAACCAATCTTTCTCTTTGAGAAAAAATGTGGTATCTCAACCTCTTTAAAAAACAGAAACGCTTGCAGTAAGAAATGTCTTGGTAAAGGCCTATGAATTAGGCATTACCGACATTCAACTTGAATGCGATAACCTTACAATTGTGAATGTTCTTAATAATCTGACACTGTCCATGGAATATTGAAATGTTGATTTATGATATCTTGTGTGTTTTACAACTGTTTTCTTCAATGCAGATTTCTCATGTCTTTCGAGAAACAAACGTGGTGGCTGACTTCATTGCCAAAATGGTCCAACGGAGTACCTTGGAAGATATTCGAGCTTGTCCAGAACTTGTAATTCTCATCCGAAAGGATGCTATAGACAGAGAAACCGTCTCTTCTGTGATTTCCAGTCTAATTTTTACCGAATTAAAAAAAAAAGGGGTTTGAACAACTCAAGTCCCAAAACTCCATTCGGGTCAACAAATCCCGACGCATTTATAGTCCGGAGAGAGCTAAACAATCATTTTACAGCATATTATTTTCGGTTTTTCTAGTGTGTCCATGAGCACATGCTAACAAACTTAAATATAAAATTTATCTTCAAAATATTCTCTAATAGAGAATTGGTAAACCCTTAGCAAACAAGATTAAACTAATAGCTAAATAAATAATTGTCAAAAAAGGAGTTATTAGAGTGTGCCCATGGACACACTAGAAAAAACCTATTATTTTTATCAAAATAAATATTTAATTTCTCCAATTCAGCGTACAATGTAAATTTTATCATACATCAATTATCATTTATCACCCTCCAATCTACAATTCTACAGACATATACATTAAGATAAGTACAACCATAATTACCTAACATCAATTTCCCTAATTCAACGATTGCAATGCAGTACAGTAGAGCCTAATTTGAGAAATCCGATGCTGAGGGGGGGGGGGGGGGGGGGGGGGGGGGGGGGGGTCGGCGTCGTGGGAGGTTGTCGTCGAGGGAAATCGGCGTCGTTGTTGTTTTTCGAGGTAGCAATTGCTTGCCGGCGGTAAGTGCGAGGGAGAACTAGCTGCGAGGAGGGAGAATCGACGTTGTTGGTCATGTGCTCTGAAATGGGGGAAGATTAAAAGAGACCCTAATTTTATTGCAGGGGTATTTTAGAAAATAAAAATTGGTGATGAAAATTTGTGGTGATATAAATTTTTTTTTTGGTCTGATAAATTTGTAGAGATATATAGCATCACTGCATAACATAAAACAAGCAAATGACAACAATTATCCCACAATGGAAATGTCGTGAAGCAAATACCCAATCTACTCATATTATAAAGGTTTTTTTCTAGTGTTTGTCCACAATAATTTTTTTAGTCATTAGTTTAATCTTTTTTTTTAAGGGTTTATACATTTTCTCTTAGAGAATATTTTGTAGATAATTTTCTACTTTAGCTTGTTAGAGTGTGTCCATGGGCACACACTAGAAAAACCGTATTATAAATTAAATCCTATATGCTATTAGAGGGTGTTAGGAAAGGTAGTCCATTCAGCATATGCCCAGGATTCATCATGTTTGACCCTTGTTCTGGTGGCATTGTCTGTTGATTTATTTTTGACTCACTTCTCTCCCTAGTTCGTTTGACTCGAATTTGCTTGTTGTATTTTCCTTTGTTTGTTTTGTTGTTCTTAACCGGTTTTCCAGTTGCCGATTTATCAGCCTCTCGAGTTTTCCGACGTTCGTTGTCGGTACTCGAATTTTTACCTTATAAAAAAAAAGAGGGTGTTAGGAAAGCATTTTTTTTTGATGAAGAAAGAATTAGACTGGTCTTAACTACGATGCGAAGACCAGCCTAGAGCATCCTTGCGGATGAGAATCCGAAGTTCTGAATCAAGACTTAGGTTAGACACAAGTGGTGGGAATGCATCTTTTAGGTATTACCAATCTATAGGTATTACCAATCTATTCATTGAAGATAACAACTTAACAATCATCAACTTTATAAAAAAATATATGAAAAGTTCACTCAATTATTATAGATCTATGTTATCTGGAAACGCAAACGAGTTTCGGAAATGGAGACGTTTTCTAATCGGAAAAACGATAATCTCAAATTTAATGAAAAGGGAAACAACGAGGAAACGACAACATAAATTATACCTTATTTGAAAGGTGAGAGAGTAGAATAAATATATCACAAAAGAATGCATGAAAGGATTATACTCAAGCTAACAAAATAAATACGATAAATTAACAACATGAAAAATGAACAAAACAACATTTTGCAAACTAACAAAATAAGGAAACTAGAGATCCAAACAAACAACATAATTAATTAAAATAGGTTTTTTTTAGTGTGTGCACATGGGCACACTCTAAGAACTCCATTTTTAGCAATAATTTATTTAGCCATTAGTTTAATTTTTTTTGTTAAGGGTTTATGCATTCTCTTTTAGGGAATATTTTGAAGAAATTTTCTATTTTAACTTGTTAGCATGTGCTTATGGACACACACTAAAAAAATCGATCAAAATAAAGTAGTGATAGTTAAAACAACTGATGCGAACGACCCTCGAAAATGCCGTTGCAAGATATGATCTTTAACGTTGAACAAGCCTTCCTTCGTATCTTCTACTTGCCAAAGAGATGGCGTCTTCTAAGGCTAAAGAGATAGCCTTTTCACGTAGAGAACTGGACCAAAGTGATGGTCTTCACACGTCCAAAGTGATGGACAATTACGATCAAAGAGATTATCAAGACGTTCACCAGAGGAACGTTGGATAAATGCTCGAAGCGACGAGCTACGGGATAATTGAGATCCGGGGGATCGTAGGGGGTTGATGAACAACCAAATCAACATAATCTTGTGATTCAAGGAAGGAGATAACTCAACTTAACAACTCAAATCAACATAATCTTATTAATGAAATAAGTAGTGTTTATATAACACAATTTCGTGGCCTATAGCCTTGCAAAAGAAGAAAACTACCTAATGCAAAAGATAAGGAAACTAGATAAAAGATAAGATCTTGCTAAAAAAGCAATTAGAAAATCAAACAATCTTGGATCCTAATTCTTCTTATCTAATCCTAAAAAAATAATAAACTAAATAAAAATGATGGAAATAATAAAAATAAAACAAGGAAAAACGGATTAAACTATATCTAATAGAACCTAATTAAGGAAAGTGAATAATTTCCGTTAGAAATTGCACATCTCTCAGTAAAACTCAATTTTGACCATCTTCTTGTCGGAATCTTGATTCGACGTAAACTATGAAGTTGTAAATCTTTGAATCAGTTTTCCAACGCATCTTGAATCATTTCGAGATCAATTTTCTAGCCACAGTTATGGCCGTTTTACTGAAGACTGTCCAGAACCAAACGAGAAGTACCAATTTCGAACTTGCACAAGACTTCACCCTTTGCTTGAGCCTCTTCCTTGGAGGCCTTTGATTACTTCTCTCATTCATGCTGCTATCAATCTCCCCTTCTTGGCTTCGAATCGTCCCCGATTCGACGTGGATGAAGAAAGAAGCGGCAAGTAGAGAGACACGAACATCCAGAAAGAGCAAAGGAACAAGTTGTGCATCAACCTCGAATAACATCAAAGTTGTCACCTTTGCGGCTGAATCTTCTATGATTGTGGTGGGAGCGAAGTGGGTAAGAACAAAAATAGAAACCTCAAGCTTACTAGATACGAGCATTGGTTGCGGAAGCGGTGATGAGTGCGGCGGAGGGGCCGGTGAAAGGCTGCGTTGTGACGAACAACCATCAAGGACCGGGGCTTCAACGACCTCTTCCTCATACTCGTCCCACTTGGGATTATCGAAGGACATAGGACACGATTCCACATCCACCAAATCAACGCCTTTTGGAGAAGGAGTCATCACGAACGGATACAGATCGCATTGAGAGACCAACATAAACTCCGCATCACGTTGGGCTTGCTCTCGGACAATCTCCTCGGATTTGACCTCCTCCAATTCCCTAATGCGTTGGACGATCTCAGCTTTGTAACACCCCTAAATTTCCTCTTGGAAGTATTACTGCCAGTGACCTCGGATTAAACATCCCGAAGTCACCCCAGGCTTTTCCAAACGATATAACCATCAACTCACAGTTATAATACCAAATATCATAACTTTCATTTAAAACAAAGTCTCGGAATTACAACATTATTCCAAATACATCAAAAATACAGCGGAAGTCTTTACACAAAACATATTTAACACAGCGGAAGTCTTTTTAAATAAATAACACAAAAGTCTTGATCAAACGATCAAACGCCAAGGATCTTAACCTGAAAAACTTGTCAAAACACCGTTCGCCTCTATAGTCGTTCTAGCCTTCACAGGACGGCAACTTATCTGATGTGCCGAATCGAACGGATGACACCAGCCAACCATGCAGAGAATAATTTCGGTTGGTTAGTCTAATGAAAGACTATGCAAGGGTACAAAGCAGAGTGGTTCGAAGCAGTCGTATTAGGTTAGACTCATCGCTTCTCGAATAAAAACCGACAACGATAGTCAACCACCATACTTCTACTGGAATACATGAAAAGGCATGAACAAGAGAAGATTCTGGAAACCGAGTCTCACAGCAATCAATCCCAAAAGAAGACTCCAATGAATTGAGTCTTATCGGAAACAATCAAGAGAAGACTCCAACGAAAGTGAGTCTTATAGGAACATCCAAGAGAAGACTCCAACGAAAGTGAGTCTTATAGGAAGCATGACAAATGTTGGGAAACATAAATAATCACACAATCACAGCATCGCATACGAGCGATCTAAACTAAGACGAGTTTTCCTAGCTGCACTAACGCTTAGCTGCACTACTCGCCAAGGTATATTAATTATGTGCGCCAAGAGCACTTATCTGAGTTAATTCCAGAACAAACCACAACACGTTATAAGCTTTTAGATATCCACAACACGATCAAGAACGACTGGACCTCACATAGAGCCCAACGTCCGTATCCACAACAAATCCACAGCCATCGATGACAGGGTCTCCACTGCCCCTTCACCAATTGATTATCAAGAAACGACTGGACCTCACATAGAGCCCATCGTTCCTACGAATACTCGTGCTAACTAAACAGTTTAATACAACAATAAATCACATCAAAGCCATCATGGCCCACACCTACACAATATAACTATAATAGCGTCGATTCTAGCAGAATATACAACCTATTATAATATCAGATTTTAATCATATTAATTAACACAACTGTTTCCAACATAAACAAGAATCATCCCAAATTAATTAACAACTAAACAATTGATAATTAATGGAAGTATGGAATGATGAGCAAGAGCGAACCGCCACTTGCCTGGAGTATGGAATGATGTGTGGTTTCCTAATTGCTTCTTTAGCAAGACTTATCTTTTATCTAGTTTCCTTATCTTTTGCATTGGGTAGTTTTCTTCTTTTGCAAGGCTATAGGCCACGAAAATTTGAGTTGTTAAGTTGATTATCTCCTTCCTTGAATCCTAACATCAACCCCCTACGATCCCCTGGATCTCAATTATCTCGTAGCTCGTCGCTTCGAGCATTTATCCAATGTTCCTCTGGTGAACGTCTTGTACGTCTTGATCATTTCTTTGTTCGTGACTGTCCATCACTTTGGACGTGTAAAGACCATCACTTTGGTCCAGTTCTCTACGTGAAAAGGCTATCTTTTTAGCCAACGGAAACGTTGATAATTCTTCTTATCTAATCCTAAAAGAAAAAAATAGAACCTAATTAAGGAAAGTGAATAATTCCCGTTAGAAATCGCACAGCTCTCAGTAAAACTCGATTTTGACCATCTTCTTGTTGGAATCTTGATTTGACGTAAACTATGAAGTTGTAGATCTTTGAATCAATTTTCTAGCCACAGTTATATCCGTTTTACTGAAGGTTGTCCAGAACCAAATGAGAAGTATCAATTTCGAACTTGCACAAGACTTCACCCTTTGCTTGAGCATCTTCCTTGGAGGCCTTTGATTAATTCTTCCATGCATGCTGCTATCAACAACCCATAGTTAAAGCTTAAAACAACCCAAAATAAGGTGTCCTCCCATTGAAGAAACGATGGTGAACAATCGGGAATGGTCGCCTAGAGCTCTAAAGGATTCTAGAGAGCCAAGTAGGAGAAGCATTAAAGAAAAACGTACGTGATGAGTGTTCTATAGTTTAGGGTTTATATTACTTTATAAATAAGATTTCAAAAAATAGGAAACACTTTTGGAATCGAGGACTTTCCGCTCTTTATGGCCAACGGAAACGTTGACCGTTTTCCCCTCTTGGGAAATGTCTCATAGGAGTTTCCGAGAAGTTCCTGAGTTTTTGAGTTTCTGAAATGCGGAAACGCCACTACTCTGGAGTTTCTGGGTAACATAAATATAGATTTCAGTTCCTAATTATGTTTTAATTTTTCAATCTTACAGAGAGTCCAATAAACTGCTGATTTTTTTGTGACTCTTGACGTTAGCTTGTTTACAATGAGAAATTGTGTCGGTACTTTTACAGCATACAAATTGTCTTCACTTAATCTATGTAATACTAGATACGAGTTCTTAAACGGAGATGGTATGTAAATCATCTATAAAAATCATCTGATATGATAATTTAGACTTGTCTTTCATCTAAAAAAAGACCAATATTTATCATGTAACAAAAAAAATCAATTATTAGACAAGAGTGATTCTATGTGTTAAAGTCTGGTGGGCCAATAGACGGGGGGACGTGTCAGTCCGTGCGCACATGCGCATTAAAACGCAACACATAGGCGCAGTGGAGTTTCATCCTAAAACCAATTGGCAATAGGAGGAGTAATTCACTAAGCTTATATACTAGGCCTTTTATTCCCAAGTTTTTAATGTGGGATGTTATTTCTCACACGTCCCCTCAAGTGCAAATGGCATGCCCAGTTGACACTTGACAACATGCCTTAAGGTCGGCAAGCCAAACGCTAGCCCATATCACGCCATCATGGATTTTTGCTTGTATGTGCATATATTTTTTACTATATATGTGACTATATGTAAGTGAAAACCCATGCACATACATATAAAATTTCATGCAGATCTTATGATGTAAATGATTTTTTGCCTGTATGTGCGTATTCTCACATTCTCACCTAAGCGTCTTTTCTCACGGGATTTGCATCCCTTTATTATTACTTGATGAATAATCCAGTCTTCCAACAATACACCATGGTCGAAAACCCCTAGTTGGGTCTCGTGTTGCTTTGTTCTAGCCCAATTACTCTATTGTGTGTGACCTTATAATACTCGAGTATAATAACAATAGGCTAAATCTAATTTATCTCATAAGTCAGAGTTGACTTCTAGCAAAGCACTAAGACTACCTAAAATATCTGGATTATAAATTTCCATTATTAATGCTATATTATCATTAGTAATTACTATCTTGATTAAAAGACACATATTCCTTCAATCTTCCACTTGTCCTTAAGCAAGTGTGCAATATCAATTCCTCTGTCTCTTAGTGTCCAATTTGATGCTATGATGACATCTTATGTAATCCATATCAGTATTCAAATTATTTCTTAAACTCCGAGCTTGATTTGTCAAAAGAAATGATTACTTTTAATCCACTTGAGCACGACCATGCATTTTAAGTTCTTACTCTTCAAGTGGCCAATACACCGTTCCTGCCTATATATATATGGATATATAAATAGGAGGACTTCTCCAATCTTGTGTAGCTATAACTCCCACTCAATTTTCAGCAATTCTAATCACTGCCTTTATAACCGCCTTTTACGAATGGTATTTGACAATGTCAGAGACTACCAATCGACAAGTAAGGGGAATATCACACTCATGTTTGGGGAATCTACTAATCATAGTTCAACTTAAAATTCTACAACTCATTTGAAGAATCTTAAGTTAGGAATGTCCAATATGTATCCTCCATACATATTCATATAATTGATTAGACATCTCTATGTCCCTATAGCCCATGAAACTCGACGCTATCAATCAACTTACAAAATAGCATGCATTGAGTCATTTATGTCCAACTTAATGACTTAGACTACAGACAACTCATAATATCAGTTCACTTAATAGGGTTTCATCTACATAAATTTTATGATGATCCTATTTGATTATTATAAATTATTTAGACATTTTATTTAATTCTAAACCATAATTAAATAATAATGAAACTATATTTCAAAAACAAACATGATGCAATGTTTCAACAATCATGAAATCAACATCCATAATCTCAAAACAATAGAATCTCAAATCCATTCTCCAATAAGCTTAATTCTCTTAGCCCTAGTTTGACTGTCATGCTTGGCCTTAGGTATAGGTTTGGTCAACGGATCTGCAATGTGGTTGACAAAGGCTAAAGTCGTGTGCCCAATCAAAGTAAAATCCTTAACAACCTAAACTAGTAGAATAGGCAAGCAAGGGTCGAATCCCACAGGGAGGAGTTGTCTTTCTTAATGCAAATTAGTGTGTCAAAGTAACAAAGGGGGGGATTGGTTGGTTGATTGAATTTCAAGTAAACAAAGCAAAGGGTTATAATCAATTGGGGAAAAACACTTTGCCAAAGAAATATCCACCATTCATTCGATTGATTGGTCCTAGGTTATCTCTATTCCTTCCTTTGATTATTCATGTCCCTATTATGAAATAGTTACCAGTCCAACTAGTCTTGGCAACCCTTACTATCGAACGCACGAGAAACTATCAAGATTTAGAACAATAGCAGCATAGAGCATAGGAATTAACCAGGATACATGCAACACCGATCTTTCGCAGCATTTAACACATAATCAATTCTCTTTCCTAATAAACTAGTCCAACTAGTCCTAGAATATCATGGATGCTACACAAGATAAGAGATTTCAACTCGAAATATCCAAACCCTAGCAATAGACAATTACTAATATCAACTAGGTGATCAATCCAGTCAAATCAATAAGAATCAATAAGAATATGCTCAAGAGAAAAGATATAATCCAAAGGAATAGGAAATAGAGTTATAACCTCACAATCATGAATCAAATAAAGACTTCAATTGTTGGACTAAGCAAAGGGTGCTTAGTTCTTCATAGTCTTGAAAACAATAAAACTCTAAAGGAAAATTGAACGTAGAATGAAAACTGAATAATGAAAGGCTGTTATGGAAATTAGGTTAAATAACCTAAAAATCAAATCTAATGCGATAACAAGTCCAATCTTAGAAGGAAATAAAATAAACGGAATGAAAGAAAAGGGAATAAATAAAATCTTCGAAAAAACTCTTCGGACGCGCTGATGCCGATTTCCGCGACCGTGGAAGAATTTCCGCGATCGCGGAAAATACCCTGATGCTCTCGAATTAACCGCGACCAGAAGCCTTGCTCTTCTGCGACCATCCGCGCCCGCGGCGGCACTTCCGCGATCGCGAATCTTCATAGACCCGTTTGGTTCTACTTCTTCGTCTTCTTGGGTGGCTTCCTTCTTTCTTCAATATATCTTCATTTAAGCTTCTCCAAACCACCATATTTGCACATCTACTCCTCAACTCCATTCTCCGCAATTGTGCTCTAATCATCTCCAAATGGTACCCAAAACTCCGGTAACAACCCCTAGTTATACCCTACAAAGTAGCGCTGATCAGTGGTCATCCGTATAAACTTTACAAAACTTCACATCTCCTTCAACGACTAACTCATCATCTCCTCCATACACCAAGAGATCATCTTTAGTCCTTCTTAAGTACTTTATGACGTTCTTAGTTGTATTCCAGTGTGCTTATCCTGGATGTGATTGGAATCTGCTGCACATGCTCAAAGCAAATGCAACATTTGGGCGAGTACTGATCATGACATACATGATGGATCCTATTGATGATGCATAAAGGATCCTACTCATCCTCTCTACCTCAGTAGGTGTCACTGGACATTGTTTCTTGCTAAGATGTAAGCCATGTTGCATAGGCAAGAATTCTTTCTTAGAATTCTTCATATTGGACCTATCAAGAACCATATCCACATAAGGTCCTTGACTTAGTCCAATAAGTCTCTTAGATCCATCTCTATGGATCTTGATGCCTAATATGTACTCCGCCTCTCCTAAGTCTTTCATTAAAAAAAAATGCTTCTTAAGTCAGTCTCTAATGGACTCTAGCATAGGAATGTCATTTCCAATTAGTAGTATGTCATCCACATATAAGATTAGGAAAACCACTTTGCTCCCACTAAACTTCTTATAGACACAAGGTTCTTCTTCACATATGATGAAATCAAACTATTTGATCGGCTCATCAAATCAAAGATTCCAACTCCTTGATGCTTGCTTAAGTCCATAAATGGACTTCTTAAGCTTGCATATTTTCCTAGGATAGTATGGATCCTTAAAACCCTCAGGTTGTGTCATGTACACACCCTCTTCTAAATACCCATTTAGAAAAGCGGTATTGACATATATTTGCCAGATCTCATAATCATAATGATTTGTAATTGCTAGGATTATCCGAATGGATCTAATCATAACAACTGGTGAGAAGGTTTCATCATAGTCAATATCATGAATCTGGTTAAAACATTTTGCAAACAGTCTTGCTTTGAAAAACTTTACATCCTTGTCTATTTTGAGTTTGTAAACCCATTTGCATCCTATGAGTACTACCCGATCTGACAAATCTATCAAGTCCCATACTTGACTTTCAAACATGGAATCCATTTCAGACTTCATGGCTATGCGTCATTTTTTGAAGTCTGGGCCCGCCACAACTTGCTTGTATGTAGTAGCTCCCGCTTTCTAAAAGTAGGATGTCACAACCCGTAGTCAATATAAAATCAACATATTTCTTTGGCTACATTCTGGTCCTTTCTAATCTACGTATGGGTTGAACAACATGAGGATTTGCCATAACATTTGGTGAAATCTCATTAGAATCAGGTTCTGAAGGAACGATAGGAGTGGTGTCTTGAGACTCCACTATCTTTGGTGTATGGGTTGCCTCCCCTTGCGGGATTGTGTCGCCAAATACCATCGTCTCTAACATGGTGTAATCCATGTCATCTTGTTTCTTGGTTTGTTTCTCTTCTTGAACTTCTTCGAGATCAATATTTCTCTCACTTGATTTTTTGGAAATAAAATATTTTTTCAAAAAAGACACTATCCCTAGCAACAAACACTTTGTGCTCACTAGGATTGTAGAAGTAGTATCCTTTTGTTTTTTTAGGATACCCTACAAAGAAACATTTTATCTGATTTAGGTGCAAGCTTGTCTGTTGGTAAACATTTTACATAAGCTTCACATCCCTAATCTTTAGAAAAGACAAACTTAGAACTCTTTCAGTCCATTACTCATATGGTGTCTGATCTACAACTTTAGAACTCTTGACTATAGGGGAAGCCTAATCGTTCCATGTTTTCAAAATGTCCAATCATTTTGAACACATGAGCACTAACTGGTTTGTCTTTCTCAAGCTTGCAATCAAGAATTGCTTTGTGAGTCTCATATCTCTTCATCATAGCTTGTTCCTGAAACATAACTTTGAAGTTGCGAATGATGGTATAGGCGTACATCCTCTCAAACCTCTTTTGGAGGTTCGATTCCATGGAGGCCAACATAAGACAAGACAATCACTGACTTATCTTTGATTAGCTTTCCATTTTCTATCTCCTCTGGAGTAGACATAGCAGTCAGTTTTGGGATAGGGGTGTCAAGGACATTCTCTCTTCCTTCGGACGTGAGAACAAATTTCAAATTTCTTTCCCAATCAAGGAAGTTGTTTCCGTTCAGCTTATTCTTCTCAAGAATTGAACGTATGTTGATGTTTGTTGGGTTATCGTTTCTAGATATGATATCTATAATAGAAATAACATGAAAAATATAAATCATGCTTGTCATGCAAAAGCTTAAAAAACTTAAACATGCTTTAAACATAAATAAGCTAATGCACATTTTATTCACATAAATTCATTTGAATAAAATGATTCCAAGATACTATTTCACTTAAAACTTTAGGCGTACTTTGGCACTTCTCTAAATCTTATGTGATCAAGGTAAGGAAATATTACTAGTTATAACATTTATAACTCTGGGTTGATAGATTACATCTTATGTCAAGTCTATATCTCATGCCTCAAAATCCAAAAAATTATCTTTTGGCATTTTGTTGAGTATAACCAAATCAAGGTTATAAACCCCTTATATAGATTTACCCTAACTATCCCAAGGTCAAATAAGGACACCTTTCTTTGGCAAAACCTATCCATCAAAATTAGGGGTGGAAATGGGTCGGGTGATGGATGGGTGAAGCATTTTATCATCCGATCTGTGAAGTTAAATCCTCCACCCGACCCACCCATCACCCGCAAAATATTTCACCAACATCCGTCCATCCACCACCCAACGGGTGATTCAGGTGGGTCGGATCATCCGCATAACATTTTTATTAATATTTTATATTATTTAAATGTAATAAAATACATGATTAAGTACAAAAAATAATTAGTTTTCTTCAATATGTGAAAATAGTTGTTCCAAATATAGGATCTGATGGATGATAACATAAAATATTCAACTTTCAAACATAAAAAAAACTAAAATTAAAGTAATACATTTTAATAAAATAGGATTAGAACTACAATTATTAACGGGTGAATGGATGGTGGGTGAAGTGCAGGTGATGGATCGGGTGATGGGTGAGATTTACATCACCCATCACCCTCCCGTCATCCGCTTCACCCGACCCACCAACCATCCATCACCCGGTTACTTCGGGTGATCATCCATTTATTCGGGTCGGGTTTTTCGGATGGGTCGGTCACCCACGGGTAATTTCCAGCCCTAATCAAAATCCAAGGGTCTCATAGGTTATGATTTGAAAGGCTAAACCCCTTATATAGATTTACTAGTGAACGAAATAGCATAAATAAACAAACAAACATAAACTTAGAAATATTTAAAGTAAAATAAAATATAATAAATAAATGTGATCCTAGTATGACCCCTAAATGTGATCCTAGTATGACTCCTAAAAATATATAAGATCTAATCTTCATAGATTTTTCTTGTCTCTTGGATCTCCTCATTGATACTCTTTTGGATCTCCATTCTGGATTCTTCATAGGATTTTCTTTTCTTGTTTTACATAATGTAAATCTAATCTAAATACTTGAAAATTTAAATTACAAAAATACATAACGATACACAAATCGTGTACAAAAAAACAATAACGATACTCATATCGTATTTTCTATCCTATTTGGGTCATACCAGTCACCGCATGCAATAATAACGATATGCATCCCCCACCTCAGCCTCGCGCGGCGCCAACAGCCACTGGATTGCCACCACCCACCGCCGTAGACCCCTAAAGGCCACCTAGCCACCTTTTGTCCTCGATATTTTTCACCCCTAAATTTTGTACCAATTACAAATTTGATGGTTTTAAAGAAAATATTGTGTAGTTTTCAAAACAATTAGGATTTTTTTTTTGAAAAATTAACATATGAACCAATTTCATACAAAATTAATCAACTTTGGGCTTTCATGCATGCAATTATAAATTTTTAGGATTTGAATAAATTCTCACCAATATGAAAAATCTAGTTTTTTTATGAGTGATTATTATTTATACAGAAATCATATCTCTTACATGAATTAAACATATGAATCAACTTTGGGGTAAAATTAAGCCAAAAAATTAGATTTTTAAGATGCATAATTTCGGTCATGAAGGGCTGAATTTTCGAGTATATATTATACATAAAATTCACAACCTTATGCACCCAATCAATAAAAATCACAATTTTAATCATACAAGTTAATCCGTATATCAATTTTATCATAAATTGAACCAAAATAATCAAGAACATGTATCAATATTAACAACTTTAATTATGATCAAATCAATTTATGCAAGAGGCTCTAATACCACATGTTTGTATTTAGATGCTTTAAGAGAAATTTCATAAAATGATTTTCTAACATCTAATTTAGGATCTCATGCATAAACTTGATACGAATCATATATGAAAGAGTAACATACATTTAATGCAAATCTTCTCTCTAAGATCAATCTGAGTGACTCCTCTACTTGATCCACACGAGCACGAGATTAGATCACATTGCCTTCATTTGCTAGCATGGGACGAAAAAGCTCAAAGCATTCTCTTAGTGTGCACGGCCGACCCTAGGGTTTATGGTGGAAGATAGTTTTTCTCAACACATGAGATAATAGATAATTCCCTTGTGACAAGAAATGGATATTTATGGTTGATACAATATCTTATCTTTCCTAAAGATAAATTTCCTTATATCATGAAGTAAATAGATAACACTTTATTATTACTTGATGAATAATCCAATCTTCCAACAATATACCATGGCCGAAAATCCCTAGTCCCCATATGGTCTCAGGTTGCTTTAATCTAGCCCAATTACTCTATTATGTGTGACCTTATAGGACCCGAGTATAATAGCAATGGGCAAAATTTAATTGATCCCATAAGTCATAGTTGGCTTCTAGCAAAGTACTAAAACTACCTAAAATATCCGGATTATAAATCTTCATTATAATCATATTCTATCATTAGTAACTGTCATCTTAATTAACGGACACATATTCCTTCAAAATCCACATGGTATATCTGAATTTGAAGGCCTATTATTTCTCTATCAGATTAGATTGCAATTGTGGATTGCATATTGGCTCTTGATTTTAGGATGCAAAATCATACATTTATTTCTTAACTATTTATCTTCTCGGGGAATAGGGGTGTTATAGATCTATAATCTCAAGAATGATTTTGATAGTTTTGCTGAATTGGGTCTTTGAAATTTTCTAAGGTGGAGCTGAAATGGGTACAAGAAATGATGCGACCTTGCCCTCGATGACTTCCCTTGAGGAGGTAGACGCCCTGAGCCTGCACTCTAATAGTCCCGTGACTAGAGCCCGCACCAAGGCCATCGCTCAAGCCACACAGTCCTTAGTCACCTGCTCCTTTGCTTGCGTCGGCTCATCCTCGACCCGCCGCCACCTATGCTCCTTGTGACACTAGGTGTTGTAATGCCCGGTGCGCCTACGCCGGAGGCCTTAGTGTCGTAGCGCCACAACGCTCGCCGCTTGCCTTTATAGCGCTCGCCTTCACGACACTCGCCTCGGTGCCCCCACATACATGCAACGACGCATATCTAGTACTTTTGTTATTTTGAGGTTATTTTGCTATTTGTGGAACTTTATACTTTTACTTAAGTTATTTTTAATACTTTCCATTTTTAGCAACTTTCTATTGTTGGGTGTGTGTTCTCTTATGCTTAAGGGGCCAACCCATTGGGCTAGATTGCTTACTTGCTTGCAGCCCATGGCCGAGACTCATTGGCTATATAAGCCAAACCCTTGTAACGTTTATCCTTATGTTGAATTGAATGCTAAGCTTGTCGTTGAGTCTTTACTCCACCCCTTAGCTCCGACATCTCCCCTCCGATCGATCCTCGTTACGGATCATCACAAATACCTTCTCCGATTGCCTTCAAGCTTTCTAACTCGGCCTCTCGTCCCAACTCGAGCCAATCGAGAGCAAGAGACCCGACAACCTCCATTCACGTGAAGGTCTCCATTTATTCCGTTTGTGACCTAAGAGAAGGAATCCGAAGACTCGTTTTCTACCACGATCCGTTGTCAATGCGTATTCGAGGCCATCGTTACGTATCAAGAAAGATTGGACCTGAGATTAACATGCGCATAATGGTAGAAGAGCTTTGGATCAAATCAACCAAAATTTAATGGGAGCTGATAGTCAACGTTACCCTTGTGGTATCAACAAAAGGTCAATGACAGGGTCAATCTCTCAAACTTATTAAGCATGATTGAATTGATTTGGTGAAAAACATTACTCAATTTTGATTGTTTTGGACCGTATACTAATTAATTTGGATTCACTTATGGTTTCAGGGACCTTGTCCTTTATTATGAGAATATTCCCAATCTAATGAAAATGCCTATTACAAGGTAAGAATTGTTAGAGCTATCAACTTTAGTAAAGAGAAGTTTGTAATTATGAATGTTTCCGTAAAATCTTACTCTTCTAATGTTTAGACAATCTTTTTTATTTTAGAAAGTCTGCTGCTCCATTCCAGAAATCCCAACAACAACAACAAAATTGTTAAGTAATATCCATTCTCTAATTCAGATCTCTTCTTTTGATATTTACATGTTTGCCAATGTAACTTATGTGGTTGAGAACAAAACATCATAATCAGGGGAGTGAGATACCACAACTATCAGTTCAAAATTATGAGAAAATTGAAGATTGCAAAATCATAGATGTGAAAGATTATAAATAATTAAGGATCAACTTGTTCCAATGTCTCCAGACCAAACAATTTCACTATCTAGTGACAAAGATCATATGGTACGTCGAGTTCTGATTTTGTGTTACCAAATCTCAATTTACTGTTGTAAGACAATTTCTAAGCAAGGATTATATATAACAGAAGAGGGTTGAGATGGAAGTTATCTTCATCCAGTGCGGGAAGTTCATGCAGTTCAAGATGGTGGACGAAAAGCCTATCATGGCTCAAGTCCATGAGTACGAGAATCTAGTGGTTGGCTGAGGGAATGAAGATTTGCGGAGTTCTGTAGGCCAATTTTCTGATCGAGAAGCTGCCTGATTCTTGGGCCATCTACCGCAACCATATGAAGCACAAGAAGAATGATTTGATCTTGGTTGAACTCGTCAGCCATATGAAGATTGAAGAGGCGAATCGCCTCAAGGATAAGCCTTTTTCCTAAAGTTATGATAATCCGGTTAAGGCTAATCTTATGGAGTCTTCTACCAATGCTGACAGGTTCAAAAAGAAGGACTCGAATGTTGGACCTAAGAAGGAAAAGTTGCAAAACAAGAAGGGTCCTAATTTCAAGAAGCAGGGAAAGCCTTCTGACACGTCCAAGCAAGGTTGCTACGTCTGTGGGAAGCTAGGACATCATGTTTTCCAATGCTACCACAAGGCTAACAACCAGAAGAACATCCCAAAGCCTAATGGAGATCATCCCATGCCGCAGGGCAACGTTGCTGAAGGAAACGACGAACTGATTGCTATGATCACTAAAGCAAACCATGTAGCTAAAAAGGTGGAATGACTATTGGACACTGGAGCAACCAAGCATTTCTGTGCTGATAGGGAGCTCTTTGTTGAGTTTGAGGAAGCTGCTAAAATAGACTAAGTCTATATGGGAATCTCAAGTGTCTCTCATGTCCTTGGGATAGGGAAGATGTCTCTGAAGCTCACTTCAGGGAAGTCTCTTTTACTGCATAATGTTTTATATGTACCTTCTCTACGTAGGAACTTGATTTCAACTGGTTTACTTAAAATTGATGGCATAACCAAGTGATTGAAGCTTGTAAAATAGTGTTATCTATGAATGGTGAATTCGTAGGAAAGGGCTATAGGTGTGGATGCTTGTATGTGCTTGAGACTTTGATTGATAATGAGAATGTTTCTTCTTCTACTTATATCGTCGAGTCTTTGGATTTATGGCATGCTAGACTTGGACATTTAAATGTTAAATCTGTTAATCGTTTGCATGCAATGGGTTTAATTATGATTTTGGCAAAAGATGGTCATGGAAAATTTAATGTGTGTGTTGAGGCTAAATTCAAGAGAAAGCCTTTTAATTCTGTTAATGAAAGGACAATGAGTTGTTAGAATTAGTCCATTCAGACTTAGGAGATCTTAGAAACACCGAAAGCAGATGTGGTAAAAAGTATTATATCACTTTTGTAGATGATCATTCTAGATACACCAAATTGTATTTATTGAGATCCAAGGATGAAGCTGAAATTGTGTTTTACATTTATAAGGCAGAAGTAGAAAATTAACCGAATCGAAAAATCAAAAGAATTAGATCTGATAAAGGAGGTGAATACATCACAAACTCTTGGAAGGAATTGTGTGAGAACAATGGCATCATTCATGAATTTATAGCTCCATACAACCTACAACAAAATGGTATAGCAGAAAGGAAAAAGAGAACTTTGAAAGAAATGATGAATGCTTTGCTTTCTAGTTCTGGTTTGTTTGATAACATGGGGGGTAAAGCTGTATTGATTGCCAACCATATTCTCAACAGAGTTCCTCATAAAAATCTAGACAAGACACCTTATGAGTTATGGAAAGGGCTTTCACCTAATATGAAATTTATGAAAGTGTGGGGGTGTCTAGCTAAAGTAGGATTGCATGCTTTTAAAGTTGATGCAATCGGATCTAAAACTTTTGATGTTGTATTTATTGGTTATGCCAAAAACAGTGTTGCTTATCGATTCATGTGTTTGAGTGATCGTTCATTGTGTGAATATCGTGATGCTGAATTCTTTGAGCATATATTTCCTTTAAAGAAAAATGATATGCAAATTGATTCTATGCCTAGCACTGTTGCATCTTCCTCTATGACTTTTCCTTCCATACCAATTGATGAAATTGAACCTAGGAAGAGTAAGAGGGAAAGAAAAGGAACTAGTTTTGGTCCTGATTTTGTGACTGCTTTCTTAATTGAACTTAATTGAACCTAAGACATATGATAAAGCTGTGAGTTAATTGGATTCTAGTTTTTGGAAAGATGCAATTAAAAGTGAAACAAAATATATTATGTCTAATATCACATGAGAACTAGTTGACATGCCTAAGGAAAACAAAGCAATTGGATGTAAGTGGATTTTTAAGAAGAAACTTAAAATAAATGGCTCAGTTGAGAGGTATAAGGCAAGCCTAGTTATTAAAGGATTCACTCAAAAATACGTGATTGACTTCTTTGACACTTATTCTCCTATGATTAAGATCTCTACCATACGTGCATTATTTGCTTTAGCTTCTAGCTAGAAGTTGTTAGTACATCAGATGGATGTTAAGACTGCATTTTTAAATGGTATCTTAATGAAGAAATTTATATGGAACATCCTCATGGGTGCATAGTTCCAGGGCATGAAATCAAGGTGTGCAGACTTAAGAAGTCACTTTATGGGTTGAAGCAAGCACCAAAGCAATGGTATGAAAAGTTTCATAAGACTATTCTTAGCTTTGATTTTAAGGTCAATAGATCTAATGCATGTGTTTACTAAAAAATGTTTGGTGTCGATTGTGTGATTATATGCATATATGTTGATGACATGCTTATCTTTGGAACACACATTAATGTCATAAACACGAACAAACTATTTTTTTCCTCTGGTTTTGATATGAAAGACTTGGGTGAAGTTGATGCGATTCTAGGTGTTAAATCAACTAGAACATAAAATGGTTTCACTTTAACTCAACCACATTATGTAGAGAAAGTATTGAAGAAATTTAATCAATTTGATGTGGTGCCAGTAAGGACTCCTTATGACTCAAGCATGCAATTAAAAAAAATTGTGGTGATATTGTATCACAAAATGAATATACTAAAGTAATTGGGAGTTTGATGGTTTTAATAAACTGCACTCGGCCTGATATTGCTTATGTTGTTAGTAGGTATATACATAACCCTAGTAAGGATCATTGGTATACACTTAACATATTATTGAGATATCTAAGAGGCACTATGGATTGGGATTTGCACTTTGTTGGTCATCCTAAACTTTTAGAGGGATTTGTGATGCTAACTGGGTTACCGATAATGATGAAGTTAGCTCCCCTAGCGGTTATGTTTTCACATTATGTGGTGGTGCTATTTCTTAGAAGTCTTCTAAACAGACTTGCATATCTAGATCTACTATGGAGTCTGAGCTTATTGCTCTAGACTTAGCAGGTCTAGAGGCTGAGTGACTAAGAAGCTTACTGGCTGACTTACCATTATGGGGGAGTCCAACTCCTCCTATTTCTCTACATTGTGACTCACAATCTGCTATTTGTGTAGCTAATAGCTGTTTTGGAGCGACAAGATCAAACCGACCTAGATCGCCTTAAAAAGGGCAACTAGACAATGATGAGATCGAATTTAACTAAATAATCTAAAACAACTTATTAATAGAATAAATGAAACTAATCGAATATAAAATGAGCTTATCTCCTAAGGATGAGAGAGTAATCGAATATTGAGATTCAGTCGACGGTCGCTTAAATATTGGAACAAAGAACTGAGCTAGAGAGCGATTCGTGGTAACAAGTAAGAAAGTAATGAGTTGCAACTCGTATTCAATAGGATTAATAATGTGTTTTACATGATAATTCTCTCCATATTTATATTGATTCTAAGTTCAATCTAGTTGGAAGATTCGTCCGAGATTTATGGAGAACGTTGTCGTGAACATTGGCTGGGTCGAGATCCTCTCAACCTCTTCAATGTTCCTTTTCAGTTGCATCACCCAGATATTCTAGAAGACAATTTCAGGTCAGATCGCTTGGGCCGATCCAGCGGATCAAATAAAAAACGATGCCCAACAATTTCCCTAAAATCAAACTGGGCCGGAGATGACGGTTGATGGGACGATTTGACTTTCCAGATTTTGCTTCCCATCATAATCTTTTTTGGCCGATTTTCTCGCAGACATTCAAGTGACGTGGCATCTTGTTATTGGACCAACAGATTGACCGAATGTTTGGCGGTTTTACCTTCTTAAATAGGCCATCATTCATCTTATTATCTCACCGTCCTTTCTCTGTAAAAGTTCTCAACTTTCCAAGGTAACAATTTGAATTCTTACCGTTTCCTTCTTGCTTCATCTTTTCATGGCGCTCCTGGGATCCAAGAAGAACAAAGTCGCATCTGGTGGTTCCGACGAGAAGGAAGATGTCTTCACCCCCCTAAAGCTCCTGAATCCTGAAGACTGCCTGGTACTTTGACTCAACCAGAATTAGATAGGATTCTTGAGATTGACCAGTTTCCGGATGGCACTGTAGTGCGCCTCCCTCTTCCTCACGAGCGAGCCGACTGGTATCGGGATGGTTGGGTTTGTTTTTTCGAATATCCTTTCAAAATTGGTCATTATTTCCCTTTCTCCAGCCTTGTCCAGAACTTTCTTGTTGTCTTGAAGCTTGCTCCTTGCCAAGTCATGCCCCATGCATAGCGCTTGCTTAGAGAAGTTGACCTCTTGGTCTCTAGTGTCAACTTTGATTTTGATTTCGATGCTTTGTGATACTCCTACTATATGAGTAGTCGTGGTTCGTCTAGGTTCCAATTGCGCCTTCGCCGAAATATATCTCTTATAGCCCTAAACCTTGACGTTAATGACCGTGGATGGAGATCCCGATTTTTCTTTGTGGAGCATAGGTCGCTTGAAGGGGGTGTCAACTGTTCTTTCTTAATCTCATACTGGAGGAAGACAAGTATTGTGTTTGTCATTTCAAATTTTTCATCGGATATCTTCTAAACTTTTGCTTACATGTATTTTGTTGCAGCACCTAACCCAGAAGAACCCGATAGATTTGAAACGGAGACTGCAGCATTGCTTGCTTTGCCCGAGGCCGATCGGTCTTTCAAAAACGTCAATTTCCTTTTGCCTGATCCTGTCGACATGTCAACTCCCTCAACCCTAAATTTTATACCTATATTTCCTAAACTCCATACACTCTAGACCTTAAAACCTTAAGTCTCGAACCCTCTTCACCCTAAACCTAGTATATATATTCATTCATACAAACTCAACATTTTTTAGTGTAGTGAAACAGAGATGGGGATTCCTAATAGGGAACGAGAACTTGACGATAAGAGGGATGAGGAGGGATATTAATATCCATTTAGGGACGGGAATAGGGATGGAGACGAAAAATATAACAGTAAACAGGGACTAGAAATGTACTCCATGCCGAACCCGCCCCATTAACATTCCTAGTCCCTACCTTATATATTGTTTGATTTGTGTACATATGCTAGCATGATAGGGGAAACTTACAAACTCTCAACACTTAAGTGAAAAATGATCGATCTACTGGGGGTTCGGTTTTGCACCGACTTTTATTGATTTCGCACCAGGTTATAAACGCAACCTGGTAGGGTTTATTTTATTTTTTTAAACGCCACATTGTGGCGTTTAACTGTATTTGTTAAGAATTAATGAGATTTAACCAAAAAAATCGGTTCGATTAAACCGGGCCTATTTTAAACGCTATTGCATAGCGTTTAACATGGATCCGGTTTAATCGAACCTATGGGAATTGTAAGCGCTACTACGTAGCGTTTACAATTCCCCCTTTTTTCCAACGGTCGAATTCCCCAACGGTCGAATTCCCCACACTTGTATATATTTGTTTCTTCCATATGCCTTCTTCACATGTACAAAATTTCAAAGCATAATAGTAAGAGAGAGAATGTCGTTCTCAAGCATAGTCGATGGGCCCGGTCTTGAATCGATTAGTGAAAATAATGTACTGGTACGTATACTATGGATTTAATATTATTATGTTAGTGTAGTAGTTGTACATTATATTTTGTAGATATTATATGTATGTTAGTGCATATTATTAGTGGTAAGTTATATGTTAACATATTCTTATTAGTAATAATTCTATGCCAGAGATATTGTATGTATATTAGAATAGAATATCAGTAATAAATTATATTGACTATGTTATTTACATTAGAACATCATGTTATTGTAGAAATGTGATAAAATATGTAATTAGTGTAGAATTGGAAACGCTCCGTATTTAAATTTAGGTAAATGAGGAGAACGGACAAATGTTTTAACTTTCTACGTGTATCATATTTGCACCATGATTTTTAGGGTAGAACATTAGGTTAGGTATAGAACACTTTGTTGGTGTAGATTTATAATGAATACCACTGTTTATAATGAATACCAATGTTTGTGAAATAAATAGGATGATTCTAGTGGCACCAACTTTATGAGTGCCGATTTTTCTTCGCATTTTACTACGGATGAGGAATGAGGTGATAGACAGAGTATGATTCAATGGGTTCGTTCAGTGGGCAAGAAACTGAACATTTTGATTGTCATACAAAAATCATGGGATCGAAAGGTGATACTATTATGTGAGAAGTCTGGATCATACAGACCGGTGAAGAAGAAGGCGGTCGAAGGTTGCGAGCCAACCCCTAAATCAAACCGGTCAACGAGGACAAAGAAGAGTGAGTGTCCGTTTAAGATGCACGGGTTATTATCAAAAGAGAGTAAGTGGAGCTTAAAGGTCATCTATGGATGGCACACCCATGACATCCCAACATCCTTAATATGGCATGCTTTTGCTAGACGCCTTGATGCAGATCAAATCGAGGCGGTGAAGTTGTTGTCTGCCACCGGCTCGACGCCGAAGAACCTTATTTCTCTTTTTGTCAGAGTACACCCGAAATGCTTGACATCAAGGAGTCAAGTGTACACTTGCAAGGCTAGGGAGAGGAAGAAATCCAGGGGCCATTTGACGGTGACGCAATTCACATTGGAATTTCTAAGGTCTAAAGTATATTATGCGGACGTTGAAAGGGTTAAGGTTAAGATGAAAGAAAAGGGGAAGTATGTGGTGAAGGAGGTTGTGAGTGATTTTTTATTAGTCACCCCGACTCCAAGCACTTGTTGGGTTTGTTCCCCAACGTTGTCATTATGGATACAACCTACAAGACCAACTGGGTAATCTTTAGTTTTAACTTTTCACTACATTTGCACTATCTAATTGCATCTTATTTTCTTTTTTAATGTACATGTATAGGTACGGTATGCCGTGTTTGGAGTTTGTTGGGTTCACTTGCACAAACCTTAACTACTGTATTGCCATCGTATTCATGCGAAATGAGACAACGGAACACTACATATGGGCCTTGCGGCGTTTGGAATCCTTGTTCGGTAAAAAAGAACCTACGACAATCATGTCAGACCGAGATTTGGCAGTTGTGAAGGCTATACCACCAGTCTTTCCCAATGCACACCATTTGTTGTGTAGGGTCCATGTGAACCGCAATGTTGAAGCAAAGGTCACCGGGAATATGTGCAACAAAAGTGTTAAGCATTTTACGGGGAATATCCGTTGGTTGTTGAGGTCACCCATGGAGGATGTGTACGAGTCACGACTTAAGTATTTGAGGGACAAGTGGAAGAAAGGTACGTTTATGAAGTACGTCGATGAAGTTTGGCTTAACGAGCACAAAAAGAAGTTAGTTGATGCATGGTCTAATCATATTCTTCATTTCGCCACAAGATCATCAAACAGGTAAATTATATAACATATTTTCTCGTTAAATACATATTATTTTTTATGAAGTATAACACGAGTATTATTTGTCAGGGTCGAGTCTCAGCACTCTATGCTCAAGGACACCCTAAAATCATCTGTTGGAGGGTTTGACACGATCGTAGTACACATCGACAATATGTTCACGGATCAGGTGCATGTACTCTTTTGGGCTCGTTGTATTATTTTCATTTGTACTAATTTGTGCCTATGGGGAAAATAATATGAAGTAAAATTTATGAATGATCAGATACGTGTCATTAAGGGGTCTATGGAGTAGAGCAGTTTTAAGTTGGCCATTGTCATAAAGGATGGGCCCCAATGGGTGAAGATTTTGTTCAGTCGCCTTGAGTACAAGATATCGGACGAGTGCATAAGATTACTATACAAACAAGCTATTCGGGCAAAGGAGGGAAAGATACCTAATGAAGAATGTCGCGAAGTATGGTGGAGATCCTCGCTTGGGTTGCCTTGCCCACACACGATCAAGAGATATGTAGAGGCTGGTATTCCAATATTGCCAAGTGAAATCCATTTATTTTGGAAACAAATAAAGTGGGAAGGAGTAGGCCAAGAAGATCTCAGAAGTGATGATACTGAGCATATTTCAAGACAAGATGTCTTAATGAAGAAGCTGATCCAAGACTGGGAAGGAAAGGAAATGCCCGACGAGCTGTTATGCATTCTCACAACAAGGTACGATGACTTTCGTAACCCGAGCACTGCTACCTTGGGAGAGCCCCCGTGCGGAGATACTAGTAAGGGGAGACCTAAGAAGGACTCGACCAATAGGGACCCCACTTGGTTGAAGCACAAGAAGCATGAGCAAAAGAAGAAGGAACGAAAAAAGGAGGAGGACCAAAAGAAGAAGGACGAGCTAAAGAAGAAGAAGGAGGAGGAAAAAAAGAAGAAGGATGAGGAAAAGAAGAGAAAGAAGGAGGAGCAAAAGAAGAAGAGAAAGTCAGATAGCATTCAATCGACTGTTGGATCAGAACCTTCTCCGATGCCTGATGGAGACACCAAAAGAGTTTCAGACGACAAAGAGAGTGGCACTGGTCCGATCCCGCCCAAAATTGAAGTTGATCCAAGAAACGGGAAAAATATTTGTCACCTCGACTTTAATTGGGGCGTACGAAATGTTGATCCTTTCATGTTCAACTACATCACCTGAGTAGAAGACGTACAAGGTGACAGTCATTGTGGGTACCGTTCCTTGTCTGTACTATTAGGGTTGGGGGAGCAGAGTTACGACTACGTGCGACATGAGCTTTCAAAGGAACTGTAATTGCATCGAGATCTCTACCGACCAGCGAGTATGGTGACTGACATTGACCATCTTATCAAGATGGTTGATCATACAGGACCTTGCTGGGAGGATCACTGATGGAAATGCCGATGGTTGGGTTAGCATTTGCAACCAGATTCCAGGTGGCTCTTGTCTTTCTCTCATGGAGTGGACCTCATACATGTCTCCCCATGTTTGCTCGTCCGGGTGCCCAGTCTCCCACAACGGTGCATACAGTAGCACTAGTAGGAAATCATGATCATTTTGTCCCGGTAAACATACTTATACATCCACGCTTTACCTTGTGAATTATGTAATACTCATTTTAGCTCATTTTTTATAGGTTTGGCTAGTTGATGACCGTTGTCCTATCCCACCCCCGCCCGCCGTTTGGAACAATTGGAAGCATACTAGTGTTGAAGGGTGGGATGTACCATTTAGGGAAAAGATGAATGAATATCTCGTCAAACGTGGAAACCAAGGTCGTGGCGGTTTGGTTATGTAGTTTCGGGAGGGAGATTGGATAAATTAGGATCACATGTGGATCCACTCCGGCCTTTTCCACTTTGTAATATGAATTAGCAATATATGAACGTTCAATTATGGTATTTATATTTGATAAATGTGAATCCATTCAATTGTGTTAAAAAAAGAAACATTTATCCAACACTAAAAAAATAAATATAAAATAATGATTTATATTCAATGGCGTGCACCTTACCCTTCCGAAATAATCATTTATATTCAAAAAATAAACATTTATATTCATGCTCGGTCTGTGCCAGACCGTGCACCTTACCGTGTCGAATAACAAAAGCTCTCACCCAGTGATGTGTTTGTGGCGTTTGATAAACATCATTGTGTAAGGTGCTCTGGCTTGGGTTTGGGCTACTTTGGACGCCACTTGATGGCGTGTAGGGTGGCTAAAATAAACTTGTGGTTTTTAGGGTTTAGGATTTTGATTTGTGTTTTTTTCATCCTAAACCTCAAATCCAAACGTTGAATTGTTTCGAGGTATGCATGTTTATACATTACTATTATGGTTTAGGGTCTATGTTAAAGCAATGGTTTAAGGGTTATGGTGTTTGAGATTTTTGGATCTTTGATAGTATAAGCATTGATATTGTTTAGGGTTTAGGATATTGGGTTTTGATTTGTGTTTTTTTCATCCTAAACCTCAAATCCAAACGTTATATTGTTTCGAGGTATGCATGTTTATACATTACTATTATTGTTTAGGATCTATGTTAAACCGTCGTCGAAAACCATCCAATATATCTTGTTTAATCAAAATTTTATTTCTTTTGAGTTAAATTGGTTTATACATTCAATGTGAAGTTTATATATACTTTTACGGGGAATAATTTACCTAATATATTATTTTTTGCGTTTTTTCATTCAAATTATAATACATATATAAAGATTAAAATCTTTAATATTAAAAATGAGATAAATTATCAATTAAGATAAGATAAATTTAGTTATGTTTTTTTAATTAATTTAATAAATCTAATTTTTTCTGCTATTTTAAATTATTTTTCTTTGATTTATATATTTTGTTTCATTAAAAAAATTCTTTGATTTTAATTATAATAAATCTATATTTACAACTTTAATATTTTAACATGGTATAAATTATCAATTAACATACATTTATTTTGAAACTTTAATTGTTCTTTCATTTATTTTTTGCTTATTAATATCATTTCTTACATTCATAAGCAATTTATACCTAAAATCCCTCTAATATTTGGAGGTCAAAATTTATTTCCCTATTATAATTTAATTACGAGTGCATTTCAATTATCATATATAAACAAATAATAAATATATTACAAATATTTAAACATAAATAACTATTAATTCATAAAATACCTCATAAGTACGTCGTTTTGGCTTTAGAACCACCGAAACACTCTTCGATCCGCTCGCCGCGATCATAGACGCCACCGTCTCATCTCA
Source organism: Rheum nobile (assembly GCA_027886185.1). Lineage (NCBI taxonomy): Eukaryota > Viridiplantae > Streptophyta > Magnoliopsida > Caryophyllales > Polygonaceae > Rheum > Rheum nobile. The sequence goes on along the minus strand of WOAB01000248.1, from coordinate 717,304 downwards.
CGTCGACGACTGCCGCTCCGACTGCTCCGGCTGCGCCACCGCTGCCGCTCCGACTGCCGCCGCCACAAAGAGAGCGTTTTCCGACCCCACATCGTCTCCTCCAGCCGGCCTCGACCCGGGTCTGGCCCAACTCGGACCAACTTCCTCCACCGAACCGGACCCGACCTGGCACCAGACCCACCTCCTCCGGCGTCGTCTCCGAAACAAGGTTCTCCAGCGTCGTCCTCCTCGCTGCCGCATCCTCCATCAGAACCTCCGCTGCCGCCGCCTCCTCCACCACCGTCTCTCCTCCCGCCTCCTCCACCACCGTCTCTCCTCCCGCCTCCGCCACCAGATATGGGACCACCTCCATCAGAACCTCCGCCCCCGCCGCCTCCTCCACCACCGTCTCTCCTCCCGCCTCCGCCACCAGATCTGGGACCACCTCCATCAGAACCTCCGCCCCCGCCGTCTCTCATCCCACCTCCACACGATCGCCAATCTCCTCCACACGATCGCCGTCGCCGCTGTTAGACATTTTAGGGTTTAGGGTTTCTGGAAATGGAAAGGGAAAGAAGAAGAGGGAGGAAGAAGACGAAACACGTTTTAATAGCGTTTGAAAACGCTATTAAAACGCGTTAAAAAACGCTATATTTTTTCCATATTTACTTTCGTTTTTTGAATTTAATTGAATCCTTAAAAAAGGTAAACGCTACCATATAGCATTTAACTTGAACCGGATTTGCTCAAACGCTACCACATAGCATTTATAATTTTTTTTTTTGAACGCTCTATAATTGCGTTTAGTATTTCCGGTGTGAAACACAGAAATTCCTGGTGCAAACAAGACCCCATTAATTAACTAGCACGTCTAGCTAAACTCTCCATTTTGCATTAATTAATCCCATTCAAATTCGGAAGAATATAGAAGAACAATAACTACACATATCAAAGGACAAAAAGATGGTGCATTTTGACAATAGCTAGCGAATTTGCTTGATCACTTCGATCTGTAGCAAAACCATGTCTCCACAAAATTCCAAAGTTTACAGTTAAATTATGAATCATATTCTTGATCCGAATTGCAACCATGTTGCCATATCCACATGCAGCACCACATGTATTTACATTATATTGTATGGAAGGCTTGTATTATTTGTCTATCTTTGTCAATAATGGATTGTTCCATGCAGCCTATAAAAGGCACTCTAATCTTCCCAATCTCTTCACACCCAACACAAACTAAATCCCTTTATCTTCAAGAACCCTTGCCATCTCATTCTCCCTAACTAGAAATGGCTTCCAAGAGCTCTTCCATCGCTCTCTTCTTGGTGCTCAACCTCCTTTTCTTCACCCTCTTTGCATTGGCATGCGACACTGGTTGCCCCAGTGCAAAGCCCAAGCCAAAGCCAAAGCCTAGCCCGACCCGAAGCAAGTCGTCCGGGACATGCCCTAGGGACACTCTGAAACTTGGGGTGTGTGCAAACTTGTTAAATGGATTGCTCGGTGTCACCATCGGCAAGCCGCCTAAGGAGCCTTGTTGCAGCCTCATCCGAGGGCTAGCAGACCTTGAGGCCGCAGCTTGCCTATGCACCGCCCTTAAGGCTAACCTCTTGGGACTTAACCTTAACCTGCCTATTTCACTTAACCTCCTCCTCAATGACTGTGGCTGCAAAGTCCCCAAAGGCTTTCAATGTGCTTAAACTTGAAATTAGTAACAAGTTCTTCTATGATTTTTCTTTTTGCCAAAATGGGTTCTATTTGTATGTCCTTATTTGCATTTTAATTATGGTATCAAGCGTTGGTGGTGTTGTTAGAGTGGAATAGTGATATATATATATATATATATATATATATATATATATATATCCATGATTATGGTATTTTTTGTAATAAGGTTCATATATGACTTGACTTGTACTCAAGATCGATTTATCAGTTCCATCTCTATGGATATTGAACAAGTGTAACATTGCTATATTACACCAGTTCCATCTCTATGGATATTATAAATAAGTGTAACACTACTATATTATATTAATTGGTATTTGTTATATGTGAAATACTTCTTGAGTTATAAAGCATGCGCACTGAATTCCTTCAAATGTGCTAAGATACGAAGTTTTTATATCCCTAAAGCAAACAAAGATGCAAGTAAATTTAACTGAATTTTCGTGTGATACCCTTGAGTTTTTGCAGTTTTCGCAAAATATCCGAAGATTTGTTATATTTCGCGTGATACTCTTGAGATTTTGATAAATTTTGCCAAATACCCTTGACATCAAAAAATATTAAATTTTGGGGTTTAGCCGTTAACTCTTAAAAAAAAAGAAAAAAAAATATTAAATTACAATATGAAAAATCAAGGTCTATTTGGATCATATTTTATTTATAATTATAACATGGAATTTAGTATAAATTTATTTAATATTGTATTATAATATAATAAAATATATCGAAATACGCAATTTAAACAAATCCTAAATCACTTATATCCTCCCCTTTTCAAATATAAATGTATCACAAATAATTAAGTCGAGAAGTGTTATTTTCTTTTTTTTTCTTCTTTTTTTTGTTCTAAATTTTCTTATTTAGTCTGTGTGGTACTCTAAACTACAATTCTCATCCCCATATGATGTCGATTTTATAATATATATATATAAGTAAAAGATTATTTATCTTTACATAAAAATGAAGCATAAGACCACCAACTTTGATATTATTGTTTGAAAAAATAAAAGCACACGACCCCTTCACTGTTTAGATTTATATAAAACAAAATACATAGTTTACTTGTAATTAGGATGCTTTTTCGTTCATATTTAGTCTTAGATATTTTGATTTCTGAATGGTTTTATACACATTCATCTCGACTTAATTATTTGTGATACATTTATATTTGAAAAGGGGAGGATATAAGTAATTTATGATTTGTTTAAATTGCGTATTTCGATATATTTTATTATATTATAATACAAGATTAAATAAATTTATACTAAATTTTATGTTATAATTATAAATAAAATACGATCCAAATAAACCTTGATTTTTCATATTATAATTTAATATATATATATATTTTTTAGGAGTTAACAACTGAACCCCAAAATTTAACATTTTTTGACGTCAAGGGTATTTGGCGAAATTTGTCAAAACCTCAGAGTACCACGCGAAATATAACAAACCTTCCGATATTTCGCAAAAATTGCAAAAACTCAAGAATACCACGCGAAAATTCAGTAAATTTAATTCTTCATGTCTATGTCATTAAGAAGCTATCAAGCATACTGATACTTTTGATACGTAAAATAAGGTCGTCTTGTCTATCAGAAATGAATGATTACACATGATTCGTGATATATATTGCTAAAGTCGTGTCATTAAGTTGCTAACAAGCACATGTGAATCCAGAAAATGTAATATGTAAGCGGCAAACTACTAATCATTTTCATGAAAAGGAGTAAAGCATTTCTTCAAGGCATCAAGCCATAGAGAATAACTGGAAACTGCAAATTTCAGAATTATGACAAGCATTTACAAGGTATTGATACAGGAAATTGTGATTTATGAAGCACAAATTTTAATATACATGAGATATACCTTCCTGAAGCAGAGAAGTATACAAGTCATACAACATATAAACTGTACAGATTGTCATGTAACAAGAACTTACTGCTCCAAGTCGTGAACTCCAAGCTCCCTTTCCAGGTGCAAGAAGAAGCAGTTGTTGCTTTCTGCATAACTGGGAGCGAAGTGGCAAACTGTGAAGCTTGGTGGACTACATAAAATTAATCAGAGATTTGACACTAAGTTCATAAGACCCTGTATACTCTACATCGCTGCAGACAACGAGCCGGGAATCTAATAAGCTTATATCCGCATTTCGAAGGGTGAACCCGTGAACTATAGGCAAAGGGAACCCTTTGGACAAGCGAGCATTTGCATATGGCAGGAAAGCTGTTTCTATCAGCGTCCATATCACTGGCTGCAAAACACGGTTTGCTTAACATATCAGGCTATTGTGTAAATGCAGAGGACAAAGATGCATGAAAACAAGTATTTGAGTTTCGATGACGTTCAAACATCACAGTGCTTAGGAATACATGTATGGCACCAAATTCGTAATCTATAATGGAAGATTGGAAGGAACGGAACGAATTTAAGAATAAATACTCATTTTAGATACACAGTAGCGCAAATATATATAATAAAGAGACCTAGCGCCTGAGAGGGGAGGTTATATGTACTGTGCCCGTGACGGCTGTCAAGATTTTTTTTTCCAGTCAGGAAAGCTGTTATTCTGTTACAGCTTTTGTTCCTCTAATTTTAGACCCATAATATAATAAGCTATACAAGAGCATTACAACATCATGCATTTAAAGGTTATAAATTTAGCAAGCGAATAAAATTTCAGGATGGACTATAATCGAATTAGAGTATTTTTAGTGCATGAGAAGGATATTCAATTTCAAATGAAGAACCACTCGCTGGACCAGCTTTTGAACAAAGCATAAAAAGTTTAAGGAACCAAGTATAGCAAACGTTGGTGATGTTCAATCCAATTGATTAGAAACATGAAGCTCCTTTGAGCAAAAAAAACATGATTTTTTATCTTATCTTTGACCAACAAGCTGAGCAGTACCTGAATGAGGCGCATCCTTAAATTCCCAATCCTACTCCACTTCAGTGACATTGCAAAGTTGTTTAACTTTATGCTGCCGGCAAGGTTGTTTCCAACAATCTTCCCCGAACCAGATCCTTGAATTTCCTACAGTTCATGAACAATACCATTACCTTCTATTCAGAGAAATACAAGTAAGCATAGAACATTTTAGCAAGCAAACTAAAGGCTATCAGGCACCTATAAAGATATGCATGTTCATGAAAAGGGTTATTTCCACTGCTAAGTTGCTGCATTTGCATTTAGCAAACACGTGTGACTTCTGTTCCTTGAACTCTTCATCTCATCATAACTCACAATTGTTATCTATTCAATGCATATACTAATAGGAAAGGCACGTCTTGGGCCACCTATTAAGCACAGCAGGAAAAACAAGGGGGAAAAGCAATCACAGCATAGTGGTAAGAAAAACAAAATTACTACATGACTTTTGCAATCTTACCAATGAAATGCATGCAACTGGTATTACTTCTCCAGCTTCCAAAACATTAATAATCACATCCATAGATACAATTGCATCAATCTTTTGTGGCAGAATCTTCAAGAGTGGGGGAGCAGATAAAGAAACGTTAAGGTTCATGTCATCATTTGGATATTTTCTGTACAGTTGAGGAATGATAAATCTCCATCCAGCAGTGTTTAGCAGAGACTGATCTGGTATCTTATCCACTATCCATTCCATATAACCTACCTGACAATATTTAAGAATTTCATCACAAGTTAACATGAATATAGTCAGGAGAAGCTTGCATTCACTTTAAGATTTCTGAATTGATCATAGAAAAGAGAATGAACAGGTAACAACTAGTTTTAGCTATTGAGATTATCACTTAAACATATAAACAATGTAATATAATAATGCTAAAGTACATGACAATTTTATGCCAACTCTTGAACAGAGAGCAAGTTCATAGGATTACCCAAGATGTGTGGACAGCACTATGGTTATAGACAAGGCTCAAGAAAATTAGAGACTTTTAATAACATCTTTTATGGATGTCACTGAGAAAGGAAAAACTTACACTGAAGTATGAGTTAGATGCCGATAGAAAAACCGCCTCATCTACAGATATTGCAAGCATTTTTGATGTGTCATCGCAAGAGAGGCTTGAAAAATCCTTACGAGCTAGAAAATTCAATAGCTGCTGCTGATTTATGAATAATCCATCAATCTCGAACCCGATAGAAGAGCTGCTTAATTCAGGAGGTTGTGTAAAAGTAACATTTAAGGACGTAATATCATCCACCGGTATTGACTTCGGGAGGCTTTGAAGTACTGAATCTAGCTTTTTGACCCCTTCTTTAAGTTTACTAGTAATGGCATTCTCTACAGCAGCTTCTATTTGATCTATAAAAGCATCAATAAATCTGCAGTTTGATGAGAACCATGAGAAAACAAGTCATGAATACTCCATTTGAAGATTATAAACACATGTTGTAGCTATTACAAACAAGATATAAAGCAATTTTATCCATGGAAATACTAGAGACCAACACATCTACCATGGACGATTGTTGCAAGAAGCAGGTTTTTTGGTCAAAAGTACACGAATTTAAGTGGAAGAGACCCCTTTATTCTAGTACTGAGAAATTCAATGCAGTATGAAATCAAGCTGTGACCTTTTGTGCTTGTCAGTGACCTTGCACATTTTCTAAGCCAAAGCAAAATATAGAACTCATATCATTATCTCCTCTAACTACCAAGGGATAAAATAGGTGAGTCCATACCCTTGATAAAACCAAGATGCTCCTCCATCCAACTTTATAGTGATATCTTCAACAAAACAGCCACACTGTAAAAGGTTTAGTTTCAAACTTCCATCCACATTCTCCAATCCTAAAGTAAGGCCAACTTGTAATCCTTCCACCTGATCAAGATCAAGACAATGATCATCAGAAAATGAGCAGATACAATCCCTGTGGACCCAGTACCAACCAAGTATCACTATAAAATGCAAGGAAGCCAAGGTATTTCTTGGCATTAATGGCTAATGAAATCAAGATGTCCACAGGAAAAATAGGATTAGATCCTCAATGGTCAATATCAAACTACATTATTACATCGAACATGAACTTACACCAGACAAAACTACCATCATATTCCAAAAAAACATGCCACTGACTAGCAAGTAGTGCTATGGTTTACATCAAGAAAGATATGTCAACCTTTTTTTTTTGAGCGGGATATGTCAACCTTTGATCACCGCATTAGTATCAATAACAAGCATAATAATATTAAACAACCAAACAAGTTCGTGAATCATCATTCTCAAGAACTATGTCAGAAAGAATTAATTGTTTACTGCTGGAGCAAGTATAACTGAAGAATTTCAGAATATTTGATGTAAGGGAAGACGCCTCAGAAGTCAGAACATCTTAGAATCCATACTAGAAAGTTTAGAAGTGCAATATCCCATTTCCCTTTAAAAGCTGATTCAATAAGCAAAAACACCGAAGTTCCTGAAATCTTTGAATCTAAACAAAAATGCCGAAAAATTACGCAGAATGATACACTTGTCTAATATACCAGGCCTCATTTCAATGATCAACAATACATTGGAAGACAATTTCCCAAAAATTCCCTAAACTGGAGAATAAATTGAAGTTGACTACCTGAACAGAAGCTTTGCCCTTATCTGAAATCTCGACAGGGAAGAGCCATCCAGTAGTATAAGAGTAGCGCCAGTCCATGGTAAGATTGGCGGTGGCGCCGGACACGACGATGGCGACGCCAGAGTCGCCAGGGGTGACGTAGGAGTCGGAGGCGTTGATCCGATAGAGCGTGATGTTGGAAAACAAAACACGAACATTTCCAGCCAACGGGATCCTCTGGGATTTCTCGATAGGAGGCAAGTGAAGAGGAGTGAGAGATGAGACGGCGGTGGTGACGAGCACGTCCTTGACGAAATCGAGGCCAGCGGTTGAGATTAAGAGGGAGATGAACGAGTTGGTGGCCGGCGATGGCTGTGGCGGTAGCTGCGATTGACAGGGGATGGTGAGGAGAGAGAAAAGGAGGAGAAGGGGGAGGAAATGGAGTTTGGAATTCATGGGAGTGAAATTTGGAGGGAAATTAGGGTTTTCTCAGGTAGCCATGGAAACTGAGAGAGGAGAGGTAAAAGAAGGAGAATGAATTTTAGGTTGGTGACGTAAAGCAACAAAACTTCAAATCGGCGTTTATAAAACTACTCGCCGCCGCCGCCGCAACACCGCCGAGGGAAACAATTTTTACTTTTATTTCATTTTTTTGTAATAAGAAAAGCACTTTACCATCAAATATTATTTCTTAATTTAATATATTTGTGGTTTTAAATTAAAAACCTCAAAAATAAAATAAAAGAGAAAAAGGAGACCAAGCAGCTTGAACTTTTGGAAAGAAAAGAAACATGGCGATGCAAACAGGGGTTTCTTCCTCCAAAGTTCTCATCCTCGTCGGAGCAGGTTTTCCCTCTCTCGTCACCATCTTCTTCCAGATTCATTCTTATTACTGTCAAATTTGGTTTAAGGTTTGCTCTTTTCTCGGCGTTTTTTCCCGGTTGTGTGCTTGGTTGATCCAAAGTAGCTCCTAATTTGGTCGTTGTTCAGAGCTGCCGAAAAAATCAGTTCATTTTGTTTCAGTACTCGGAAACTTGCATGACTATAGCTCCTAATTTGGAGGGAAATTAGGGTTTTCTCAGGAAACCTGGCGTGATTTAGCTGTGAATTGGGGAACCTTGCTTGATTTTAGCTGTGAACTGGGGAAAACATAGGTGATGAAAGCTATGTATTGGGGAAACGCACCCTGTTATATAGCCAATTTTGGATTTCGAAATCAAGTATGTGTTGAGTTTGTTTTTCAGTTCTAACTTCTTAGCAGATGCCAGACACTTGCATATCCCTAAAGAACTGGCCAAATTTGGAATTGCTATTAAATATTGATGGTTCATTCAGTAAAACCATTAATAGTTTGAGCTTTGAGCATTTGCACTTTCATTAGATGCAGTTCTTCTTATGTTCTTAATTGTCTGCTGTCTGATAGTATCTGTATACTTATAATTTCTTCCATCATTCACATGCTTCCAATGTCGCTTTCTCTGCCATTAGGTTTAACCGGCTCAGTTATTCTGAAGAGTGGGCAATTATCTGAAGTTCTGTTGCAGCTTCAGGATCTCATAAACGGTGTTAATGAAGGTGAAATCTCTCCCAGTAAGATTGATGGAGCTATTCTTGCAGCTCAGGTGCATGACTAAGAACTTTTCAGCACGTATACAAAAACAATTGAACTTTATAGTATAATGCAAATATGCTTTCAGTTCTCAATATTTACATCCCTGAGCAGTTGAGTATGCAACCATGTATTTTTGGGTCTATTGAGGCAATTTAGAATGCTCATGATACATCAAAAAGAAGAAAAGTGAAAACGAGCATGCTTGAATTGTGAATGTGCTCAATACATTAAATTTCGTAAGTCTTGATTAAAATCAAACTTTTCTACGCATTATTGTTGAGAAAATGACAACTGCTTTCTGAATTTGATGCATACATGTAACTGACCTATCATATATATCATTATTATTTCGAGTAGATTAAGTTGTTGAAGCCCTATAGCAGCTTAAGAATATATGGATATATCTCTTACTACATACTTCTAGAATGTGGCATTTTGCTCCCGATGCCAGTTCCTTATTTTATTTTTTCTCTGAGAAGACGTTAACAACTTCGAACTTCTATTTCTTTTTTATTGGCAGAAATAGATTTTCAGTGATCTCTGAGAAGCAAATAATCAACTGTTCTTTAAATGAAATATTCCTATCCTCATTTCTTCATTGATATGTATGTTCAGATTCGGCAATTGGCTCAAGAGATTAGAGAGCTATCTTTGTCCAATCCAGTTACCATTTTCAATGGCAATTCTGCTTCTACTGGTTTGTACAGAATCTGTTATTCTCTTTCGATGTCTTTCATAATGTTAATATAATTCTATTCCGAACTTGCTCTAAATTTTTTATCAAGGAGAATCACAGTTATTTTTGGACTTGGTTTTTAGAGAATGTTCAACCTATTTGGTGACATACTGACATGAAAGTCTCAGTTCTCTCTAACTCTTTTGCAGTAATTACCCATGCAACTTTCACCTTTTAAGTTTTAACACCAGGAACTGGCTATAGTTTTAGTTACACGGTTCACGTATTGGTTCAAATTTACTTTTAGAGGGAAGAAAATCACTAACGGTTTATGTTCTGCAAGTCATTGTGTTTTGTTCTTTCTATTGAGCCATTGACTACACTTAGCCTATTAAGTTAGGTAGAAAGTATCTTCAGTGAAAACTGAATATTGTTCTCTTATGATAATAATGGAAGGTCTACTGAAGGATTTCAGTACAATTTCTCTTTTCATTGCTGAAGATGTGGAATTACTGAATTACTTTCTTTTTATGTTGTGCAGGAAGTTATTCTTCTTACTTGGTGCCTGCTGCTGCACTTGGAGCCATGGGGTATTGTTATATGTGGTGGAAGGTTTGATTCCATCATTTTTTTGCTTGGATGCATCATATTTGTGCCCTGGACTCATTCTTGTGAATTCTTTTGGCTGGTCCTAGCTTTATGAGCCAGCATATTATTTTATGTATTCATACACCATTGTTGTTTGTATTTTTTTTTTCTCTGTAGGGTTGGTCATTTTCAGATGTCATGTTTGTTACAAGGCAGAATATGGCAAACGCTGTTGACATTGTGTCAAAACAGTTAGAGGGTGTGTCCGAAGCTTTAGCGGTCAGTTGCTATCTAACTAGTGTTTGGAATTTTCTTTTGTAGTTGCTAATATTTCTGTTTCATTGATTTTATGCAGTCAACAAAGAGACACCTATCAAAACGTCTAGAATACTTGGATTGGAAGGTAGAAGAACAAAAAGGAATGTCTAAACTAATTGCGCATGATGTAAGTATTCTTTGCTATACCAGTATTTCTGCTTGCAATCATTCTAGCACTACATCTTTGCCTCGTTTTATTCTTATCGGATGCTATTAGTCAATGTCTTTGATAAAAAACAATGAGACCTATTTCTTCTTGTTTTCCTTCTTAGATTTGCTTTTCTTTTTAGATAATACTTCTGAAAAATATTTTAGCATTTATTTTCAGTCCAAATAAAATTACTTTTCTGCACCCTAGCATATTGTTTTCCCTGTCCAACAAATATCAGTGAGTTCCTTTTTTATATGATGAATTATTGGTGAAAGTTTTAATCTTCATCTTACTACTTTTTTTACGTTGAGTGTAAGTTTAACCAATTTTGATTTTCCTTTTTCTGAAAACATAGTTCTTTACATAGAAATTGGGAGTATGAGATAGATCTCAGCTATGATGATACATTATATAATCGTCCTGTTCTCATGACTTCTGTACCATTCAGGTGAAATGTCTGTCTCATCATTTTTTCTTTTTGGTTACTACCCAGGTTAATGATGTGAAACACAATCTATCCGAGATTGGTAACGACATTGAGATTATACATCAGATGATTACTGGACTGGTATAGTTTTTTTATGGAGGTTGCCATTTGATATCATTTGTTCGAATTCTGTATAAGCTGGGAGCTAAGGAAAGCATCTAGGCAAAATCGCTTAAATTGATTTTTTTGGTCGATTAGGCTATTGCCACATTTCTTTATGTTGCATAAGTCGTTTTAGTTAATTATTATGTTGTCCAACTGGCAGGATGGAAAACTCAACCTTTTGGAGGACAAACAGGTATTCCTGATGCCTACTGATTTTTCCAGCAGAATGAAGATGCGGCGATGCCATTACTAATTGTCAAAGTGCTAATTATCTTTGTTGTTTTGTTTTCATGAATGCCTCAGGATATGACTAATTCAGGCCTGCAGTATCTGTGTCATGTAGCTGGAGGAATTAAAGATGGCCTAAATGTAAACCTTTTCCAGGTTTGTCATAGTTATTGTTTTTTTATTTTTTATCTTGTTGATGCAGTTGCTACACTGAAGTTCATTTGTAACGGTTACCTCATGACCTTGTTACTGCAGAATGTGGAATCTAAGCCTGCAGATCATCCAAAAATTACATATCCTGAAAATCCTATCAAGGTTTGTTGAGTTCGGTTATGTTTTCGTAGAAACCACTAGACCTGCCCTTACCTTGACATTGTCCAAAAACGTGCTTTCAGGGCCTCCAATTTATTGTGGAGCCTAACAATTCAACTATCGTGCAAAATCCAACCTTGGGTGCCAAAAAGGATGATCTTGACAAAATTCCTGGGAGGAATGTTATTGCCACAAAGACAAGACTACTCAGATCTTATCCAGTTGGGATTTCTCTTGCCTGTGACATCGCTGGAGCTAATCCATGAGAGTGAAGATATTGTTCATTTTCATTTCATCATACTAGTGTTACATGGCATCTGCTGGTTATGATTTTGAACTGTTAGTTCCAATTGTTTGTATCATTGTATGTGCTATAAATAATTCGCATCTCAGGTTCATAATGCATTATACACTAAACTGTAGTGAATCTTCCATTCATTACTACATTCTAGACGAAGTCCTTAAAAATCTATTTGTAGCTTTTTGTAGTTTTGACCTGTGTGAGCTGTTTGCACTTATTTATAACTAATTATTATTGATGGAAAAATGGTTGATATTGACTTTGTACAAAAGCTTCTTCAAATCTTTTTTTATGGGTATTGTTGTCTTGCTTATAAATATAGTAATTAATTGAGGGCCTCAATATTATCTGCGGTTACGATTGTTTCTGAGGATTATGTGCTATTTTTCGGTTTCTATCTTGTGTTTCCCCATTTAAACAACCTTTTCTAGGTAGCTTGAGAGTGGATTCTTATGTGTGGAGAATTATTCATGATAAATGTACAAAACGAGTACACCATAAATAGAGGCCCCTGGGGCTCCGTACAGCATTTAAAGATGCAAAGGTTCTGCTTGTGTATGAATTCATGGATCAGACTTTGAGTTTTCACCAGCTTCATCATCACCAACACCGACGGATAGTTCAGATGAATGTTCTTTGAGTGAGTTTTCTTTCTTGCAGCTTCCCACTTGCTTTACTTTCTTTTTTATATCCTTCTCTGCTTCCCTGGAACTATCTTTCTTATTTGCCTGCAAGTGTATGTCAATAAAGAAAATAAAGCAGGAGAATCAACAAATAAAAAAAAGTAGAAGCTTAGCTGATGATGATAGATGTTTGAAATATCCATAATTTCAGAACATTATCTTTCTGGTTGCTTTAGCTGAAGGTAAGTAAAGAAATTAGAGTAATATTCTTAGGACTAGTCACATGTTTAACTGTTCTATTCCATTTGCCTAATTACATCTTATGTGCATATAGAATTACTATTGTGGACTATGGTGGATATGCTTGTGGAGATTACCTTCATATGATCTCTTGGGCCATGATTGGTTGGAACTGTTTTCCTTCTTGAAACAGGTTTTGTAACTGTTGGCATATTCTCAGTAGCCTTGCCTTCTGGTACAGGTATCTGTGATCTATCCAATTGAACTGACACTTCGTTGGATCCACAACTTTCCTTTTCTTCACATGACAGGTCCAGAAATTTCTTTCTGACAATTGGTCTGATTGTATCAGTGACAGCTCCAAGCTGTTCTGTCAGTTGACCTTCGACCGAGGAGCCCTCTGGAATACGAGTTGCCATCCACCGCTCTAGCCAACTCCAGCCCATAGTTTCTGACCCTTCGGTTTTCATTTGCTTTTTCTTTGAACAGAGTCTTAGCTACAAGGTACAACAGCTGTCACATTTCTGTTGAAACCATTCAATATCACTTGGAAAAGATTTTATACAGTAAAATAAGAATTACACACCTGTTGGGAGAATGCATAAGCCAGAGCTCTCTCACGTCTTGTCATTGCTTCCATTCTGTTTTTTGCCCTCATCTTTGATGCATTGCTATTAAGTGGGCTGTCATCCCAGTTATCCTGTAAGGGCAAGTTCTATTAGAGTCTGTTCCGACCAGAAGAAGTTAATCTATGATTTCTTTCTCTTGCCTATACCAGTTATCGAGCAGATTACTACAAGTATGTTCTCTGAATCAAAATTAATGAGCAAACAATAACAAAAAGAAAGTGATGAACCATAATTTGATGCAGTGGTCATCTATACCAAAAATGCTGACAAAATGTGTTCTTTCTTACCTTTGGTTTAAACATCTGAGACTTCTGTTTATGTTGCATTTTCTTGTGGGAAGGGGGGGATTCTTCATTAATTGAGGCGACATCAACTGAATTTCCGGTTTGGACTTCAACTGATGTACCCATAGAAACCCTGCTTGGACTCTCTTTTCCCCTCAGAAGCTCCTCAGTGATAACTATGGACTTGGCTGTTTTTAGTTCATTTCTCACCTGCAATGTAAAGTAGCTTCTTAATAATCCAATTTGGTATGTCATTCTCTGGGTTTTCAATGCTGGTTCTTCATCATTGGCCAATGCATGAATTTCATACTCGTTATTGCTGTAACGCGGAAATGCCTGCCATTTCTAGAACATGAAAATGCTGATAGAAGTTCCTTCATGCAATTCCATGCACCTTAATCTTGTCTTACTCAGTTAGTGCTTACAAACAATAGTGCACATTTTCTCTTTTCGTTTCCACTTATGGGTTATATATTTGATTTCAATACTAGTTAATATGCTCAGTGTGTATGATGGACAAACTGTATACGAGATGACAATGCAAAGACAAGGTAGCTATATGTGTAACAACGCAGATATATGTGTAATACAGAGGTTAAGCTTGGTTAGAATAGTATAGAATGTGTAGAATTATGATGCCTAAATATTCCATGTGCATGATTAATATATAAAAATTCTTTCTATGTAGTATGTACTAACTAATCAACTGAAGCTGTTTGGACTAACCATGAAGCTTCTAAACGCTGATTGGATGACAATTGCTGCAGCTTCCTGCATATCATTTGACTCCTGATCCGGGTTTTCTATTTCATCTTCTTCAAGACTCTCTTTCTTCAGTTCTTGGCTCTGAATATCCTCTTTTTCTGGCATCTCATCTTCAAGTGGTTGTGTAACAGTGGCTTCTGAGCACTTCACCGACAGTGAATCCTCCTCTGTGAGGACTGACGTGATGATTTCATCTCCACACAGGTATGATCTCACAGAGCTCCATCTTCTCTTATCCACAGCATTGCTCTTCATCTGAATGGTTCCGGAAATAAAAAGCTTATTAGTCATGTGATGTTTTCTTCAACAATCTAGTTGAAACCAATAAAACAATAACAGAATGCGAATTTTTCGATGCCTAGGGAACTCAAGTACAACTACAACTGAAGTGACTCACATTGCTTTCACAAATCTTAGTGGATTGCCTCTTCGAGAAGACGCTTCGGACAAGCCCTCTGGCGATACCCATCTTAAGCCAAGAAGCTAGAAACTCTAATGCAGAATTCACTTATTTTTCCTCTCCAATAGTGGTGGAAACTATATACAAATGGCAGATAAAAAGGACTTGGATATGGATGCTGGTTGGTGCGTCAGCAGAATGTAACAAGTAAGAATAAGTTAATAATTCCCATCAATTTGCAGCTAATAAAGCTTATTTAAGGTAGAAATAATTCCACACTTAATGGGCCAATAACCATATTTTCACATGCAGTGGAATTGGGACTGCTAGGGTCTCAGAGCTTTAGAGCTGGACAGAAGCTTTAAATATGCAAAGTTGATACTATTTAAATGGAAAAGAAAAGCTGGTAGAAGGTAAAGAGAGTTCCATAAGATGGGAAAAGAGGAAAACGTGCATTATTTATTTCTCCTTGGTTACTTTTTTGCACATGGCTTACAACATATTGACATCTAAGCTTAAGCTTTGCTTCTTCTTAGGGAATTTGTCTATTCTCCCCCTTCCTCCTTTTTCATCCTTGCTGTTATTGAATGGTAGACTTGCAATATTTCCATGGCTATCTACGCAGATTTTGCTTCCATTCTTGTGTGATTTGACATAAATACCCCTATACTGATTAGTAATTGCACTTAATTTCAAGTGAAACGAAACAAGAGGTGAACAAAAGGCTTCCCTCTTGAATTTGTGCCAACTTTACTTGCATCTAAGAAATTCTCTTTGGTTTTGGATAGGCCCTGCAGAAAGATGAGTTTTCTTTTGAGGGCCATCAACAATTTGGTAAAAAGTATTTTTCACCTGTTTCTCTTGTCTGTGCAGGCAGGGTACACAGAAATGTGGATGGTTTCTTTATGCTGGCACTTGGCAGCTTTGTTGCACGGCTGTTGTAATCAGGGCCTTCCAAGTTTTCTGAACAGGCCCCATTTGTGTGCTTAGCATAGAACCTCATCACCATTGATGCTTTATAAATGACGTGGCCACTTTTGCATTTCACTATCAGTTGGTGAAATATCACCATATCAAACTATTTAAGCTTTTGGTAACTTGATATTTTAACTTCCATGTTGGTTTAAGCTTAGGGTTTGCCGCAAGTGAAACTTCTTGCAAATAATTTGCATTTTGACTAGCTGAAAATTTGGTATAAATGGATTTATGAACTAATCATAGAATTTTGTGATAGAATTAGGAGGGTTCGTTAGAGATCTGATTTAACTCTACTGGATAGTTAGTAAAACCTAAACCAAAGTACAGTATTACGGATTTTTTTCTTTCTTTCTAGGGTTATCTATTTCTATCTTCCAAATACATTAAAGAAGTCAAAGTCTATACAAAAGAATGAGTCACTTGGCCAATTATGAAACTGATATTTAGCTTCTTCTATAATTGACATGTGTAATTTTATTTTTTTAATTTTGTTTGTGTTTTCACTCTTCCCACGAAGTTAAAAAATTACCTTTTGGATTCCCAAATTAACCATTAATTGTAAAATGTATTTTTGGTATAATTTCAAGTTTTATTCAATTATTATTTGTAAAATTTATTTTAGTATAGTTAAAATTTTGTATGATATTTTTCATCATCAAATATGTCTTTTTTATTCTATTTAAAAATTGTGTATGTAATACTCCACCCATCACATTAATCTAATATAATTTTCTACCAAAAAAAACCATTAATCTAATCTACTATATAACTACTAAATACAAATCCCTACTGAGTCACATGGCACACCAATAATGTACCATTTTATTTTTGCCATGTGGCACTACTACATCAATTTGTACACGTGGTAACTATTCTGGTTTTTTTTTTTTTTTGCCTTTTTTACCTTCAATAAAGATCTGTCAGAATATGTATACAATATTATATTGTCCAAATTGTAAATTTATGATCTGCCAAGCTATTTTTGTCATCATATATTTCGTATAATCCTAGAAAATATTTTCCAAATAGTAACTAATTATTTTCAAATCGTAAATATATGATCTGTCACACTATGTATGGCTAAAAATAAACCTAATATCTAACCCAGTATTATATATATACCTAAAATTAAACCCTGCAAATATTTTATTCTAATAGATGTTTCGAAAAAGCCTGCAAAAAAATAAACTAATAGATGTTTGTACTAATAGACATTTGTGTTCTTTGCATTAAACCATCAATGCAAAGAACACAAAAATGTTGCTGCTATTTGAAATGACCTAAAAAAAACAAAAAAAAACTGCATTGCCATACATACAAAATAAATGCTTGGCTGGAAACTCAAACAAATTACATAATACGTACATAAAATAAAATGATAAGAAATGAAGTAGACCAATGTTGGAAATCTGCAAGGCACGGATTTTTTCTGCAATATATGAAATCTGCAAGTCAAGATTTGCTGCAATTACTGAACAGATTTTCTGCAATATATGAAATCTACAAGGTACGATTTTTTTCCAATTTCAACATGTACACAATAAATTTACAGAATAAAATCCGTTCGACTAAGGCATTTTCAATATGTGCACAATCAAATAAAATCATTATAATACATACCTTTAGGCCATATAAATAGAGAGACTCTCCCACAAGTACAATCTAAAGCTTTGTTCTCACAATATCGATTTCGCTTATTCTCCTGCACAAGCCATATAAATAGTGAGTTTGTTATTAAATTTTTAGTTCGTTTCTATTTTGTTTTTTGTTTTGTTGCTTTAGAATTCATTTCGCATCTTATTCCATTGGGCCTAACTCCTTTCAAAACGAACTGATTGTACATATGAAATGTCATTAACATATTTTTCTGCAATGCATTTTCAAAACGAACTGATTTCCTATTAGTTTTTCTGCAATTAATTTTCATTTCTATTTCAGTTTACAATTCACAGTGTACATATGAAATGTTTATATTACCTTTTATAATAATTTTGTACTAAATTGTCATGGTTTTTTGTATGAACTTTGTAGGAATATCAAAACAACAACAAGAAATAAAGGATATTACGGGTACCTGAGGGAATTATGAGCTAAAGGTTCGAGTAATTCGTTTGTTTAAAGTTCCGAAGAAAGAAGATCGTACGCAATATAGTACAACTGAAATAATTTTAATGGATGAAAAGGTATTAATTTTCAGTTTTTAAATAATTTGTTTTTCATATATACAAAATTGTTTTCCTTTTTTTTTAATACGACTAAGATCTATTTCTGATTGTCTTAAGGGTGAGAAATTCATGCGGTCATTAAGGAAGCTTCTATGGTGAATTTAGCAATATTAGAGGAAGGAGGTGTATATGTCATTTCAATATTTGGAGTTGCACTCTATGATATACCTTTCAAATTCAGTAGTTAATAAAGCTAGAGCCCGTCATCTTCTGATCTTGAACGTATATGATGATATATATACTGATATTGAGTTATTTTCTTTGTTTCAGTTTGTTTTAGTACATCCAGAAATCAGTTACAAGGTAATAACTCAGAACCTATATGCTGATATATAATGATATTCGTTTTTTTTTCCGTCCTTTCTACACAAGCAGACACAAAGAACCCATGTAGTTGAATGACCTAATTTTATTAAAACATTATTTAGAAAGTTCTAGCATATTATTCTCAAAGAGTAGGCTGAAAGTTTGTGCAGAAGATGCTCAGAGAGGCTTTTAGTTTGTTCATTTTGCTGATAAAACTAATAACCTCTCTGAGCATGTTCTGCATACCCTAAATACCCCCATCTGAGATATAAATTTTAATGTTTTTTTTCCTGAAATTGCATATGGACTAATTTTGTATTAAAATACTATGCAGTGTGATTGAACATAATGCAGATTCATTTAAAAAATGTTATCTAGAAACATTATTTAGAAATTTCAAGCAGATTATTCTCAAAGAGTAGGCTGAAAGTTTGTGCAGAATATGCTCAGAGAGGCTTTTAATTTGTTCATTTTGCTGATAAAACTAATAACCTCTCTGAGCATATTCTGCACACCCTAAATACCCCAATCTGAGATTAGAATTTTAATGTTTTTTCCCCTGAAATTGTATATGGACTGATTTTGTATTTAAATACCATGCAGTGTGATTGAACATAATGCAGATTCGTTTAAAAAATATTATTTAGAAACATTATTTAGAATTTTTAAGAAGATTATTCTCAAATAGTAGGCTAAAAGTTTGTGCAGAATATGTTCAGAGAGGCTTTTAGTTAGTTCCTTTTGTTGATAAAACTAATAACCTCTCTGAGCATAATCTGCACACCCTAAATACCCCCATTTGATAAATGAATTTTAATGTTTTTTTTCCTGAAATTATATATGGACTGATTTTGTATTTAAATACCATGCAGTGTGATTGAACTTGAACTTTACATAAGTACTCACAAAAATCGAGTAGGCTGAACAAGTCGGGGTAGAATATGCTCGGAGAGGGTATTAGAAGAGTGGTCATTCTAACACCCTCTCAGAGCATACTTTGCACCCACTAATACCCTCTCATTGATATGAATGCTTATATATTTTTTACAGTTTTGTAAAAAGACATTACAGGTATCCGAGGTTGCCTAATATTGCAATTTCATAACATCAGATTTCAGTTTTTATTTTGTTGTATTCTTAGAACATGTACACTATATTCAGAATTCAGATTTCAGAAAATCAGATTTTAGAACTTTTACATTTTATATAATATCTATACTGATTTCAGAATATCAGATTTTAGAACAACAGATTTCAGAACTGAGTTATTACATTTCATATAAAATGCCTAAAGATGAAGATAATAGGCGTACCTGTATTTCTTTCATTTTTATGCAGTACCAATTAATGGTTTTTGTTAATTCTGAGTCCAATCCGATCTCACACATGTGATTTCTATACCAAGAATAAACAGTTATGTACTGAACAGATTTATAAAACAAATTAAAATAATTTATGTTAAGTGTAAATAGATAGAACAATGACATTTTTTCCCTTATTGCAGAGTAAGAGATGTATCTTGGAGTTTAAATCTTGAAACATGTAATGCAAAGTGTCGCAAATGAGTAATTGCAATACAAGTTAATGAGTAATAAACACATTAAAAAAATAGCATAGGAAGCATACCTTTATGTACTTCATTTTTATGCAATACCAATAATTGGTTTTGTTAATTCTGAATCAAACCCGAGCTCACATGGAATTGCTAGAATAAAAAATAAGTTAAGTATATAATAAAATTATAGAGTAATTTAATATAGTATGATGTTATTTAAGGATAAATAACCATGACCTTTATTCGGACATCAACTCAGAGTAAGAGATGGATCTTCGATTTTATATTTTCAAACATGTAAATGCAAATAAAAAAGTAATCAGTCATGACACTAATAACAAAATCATACAGATAGGCTACGTTTTTATGGCAGAAGTACTACATTGGACAGTATGAGCCAATGACATACAGTTATCAAAATGAAATCATGCCAAGAAAACATATCAGACTTAAAAATAAAAGAATCAAACAAAAAACCAGATCTAACCAAACATGCATAGTCTTTTTGTAAAAGAATATATTTGAAATTATATTATTTTTAAAATGTAAAATCAATGAACGAGAATATAACGACTCATAATGAAAAAACAAAATCAATATTATTCAGTAGAACGGGTTCAAGATTTCAAACCGAAGGGTCGAGAGAGAGAGAGAGAGAGAGAGAGAGAGAGAGAGAGAGAGAGAGAGAGAGAGAGAGAGAGAGAGAGAGAGAGAGAGGGGGGAGAGAGAGAGAGAGAGAGCGCTTACCTCCCATATGTGGTCATCATCCTCTAGATCGCTTCATAAATTGATATGGTGGCTTTGCGGAGAGTGAGAGAGATGTTGAAGTTGTAAATAGAAATCCTCATGGTTTTTGAATCTTGCATAGTCCATTTAGGAAGGAGAGAGAGATAGAGAGAGAGAGAGAGAGAGAGAGAGAGAGAGAGAGAGAGAGAGAGAGAGAGAGAGAGAGAGAGAGAGAGAGAGAGAGAGAGAGAGAGAGAGATGTTGAAGATGTAAATAGAAATACTGATGGTTCTGGAATGTTGATAAAGGAAAAAAAAGATTGAAATCAAAATAATAGAGTGAGAGAAAGCGAAACGGTAAAATGAAATAAGGGAAGAGTTAGGATTTTAAAATGTATAGATGGATCTAGAAGCTTTTGAATTTGTTTATTTAAAAAAATAGAAATGGTATATTATAGATTTCAATGTGAAGCTCATTAAACCAATTGGAAATGGGCTTATAATATTTTTTTGGGTCTATTAGCCCATTTAATATAATCGGATGATGAACACTATGTGGAATGTAATGGGCCAATAAGCCCATTACTTATTTTATTTTGTTTTAAAACATATAACATATTATATAGTCGGTTGTGTTGAAGTTTATATATAGCAGAGTGGGTTGATTTTTTTGTTGTCGGACTTTATATATATATAAATATTTTTAAGTTGGGCCTAAAGCCCAAAATAACCATATCAAAATTTAGCAGCCTAATTTAAAGTGTATAATATATATCTTTGAATATGTGCCGGATATATAGGTTTGGCCCGCAAATAGAATGTTGTCAATTTTTTAAACGGGCCTAAAAGCCCAATGCAGTTAATGAAGCAGTATTAATTTTTATCGGTTGTATTAAATTTTACATATACATATTAATGGGCCAATAAGCCCAGTACATAGAATGAAATAGATCCGAAATAATTAGAAGCCCGTTTAAATTTAGTTATTATTTTTTCCAAAAATCAATACTTATTTACGAGGTCCAATATTTAGATATAACATATTTTTCCAGAAACCAATTTGAAGGCCATTAAACAAATAGAGTTAGCCCGATATTGTTATTTCTGGTATATGAGCCAAATTAATAGTATTAAACAGGTAATGAGTCAATAAGCCTATTACTTCAATTTTTTGTCAAAAAATACTTAGTTTTTTTTAAACAACAAATATCTAAATCAATTTTTAGTTTGTTGTACTACTTTTTAATTGGGCCAAAAAGCCCATTAAGTTTATAACACTTAGTTAAATTGTAATCTGTCGTATTCAAATTTAATGGCCCTAGAAGCCCATAATATCCTACCAACTTAAAAAAATATCTACACTTTTCTAGAGTCTTCTTAGCTGTAGTAGATTTTGTTGTTCTAAAATCAATTTTTTGATCCATATACTACTTTTTATAACACTTATTTAATTAGGCCAAAAATCCCATTAAAGTAGTTTGTTGTACTAATTTGTAATTGGGCCAATAAGCCCATTAAGATTATAACACTTATTTAATTTGTAATCTGTTATATTCAAATTTAATTTAATAAAGCAATATTAATATTTATCGATTGTATTAAATTTTACATATACATATTAATGGGCCAATAAGCCCAGTACATAGAATGAAATAGATCTGAAATAATTAGAAGCCCGGTTAAATTTAGTTGTCATTTTTTTCCAGAAATCAATACTTATTTACGAGGTCCAATATTTATATATAACATATTTTTTCAGAAACCAATTTGAAGGCCATTAAACAAATAGAGTTAGCCCGATATTGTTATTTCTGGTATATGAGCCCAATTAATAGTATTAAACAGGTAATGTGCCAATAAGCCCATTACTTCAATTTTTGTCGAAAAATACTTAGTTTTTTTTAAAACAACAAATATCTAAATCAATTTTCAGTTTGTTGTACTACTTTTTAATTGGGCCAAAAAACCCATTACGTTTATAACACTTAGTTAAATTGTAATCTGTCGTATTCAAATTCAATGGCCCTAGAAGCCCATAATATCCTACCAACTTAAAAAATATCTACTCTAGAGTCTTCTTATCTGTAGTAGATTTTATTATTCTGAAATCAATTTTTTTATCCATATACTACTTGTTATAACACTTATTTAATTGGGCCAAAAAAACCAATTAAAGTAGTTTGTTGTACTAATTTGTAATTGGGCCAATAAGCCCATTAAGATTATAACACTTATTTAATTTGTAATCTGTTATATTCAAATTTAATGGGCCAAGAACCCCATAATATCGTACCAACTTAAAAAATATCTACACTTATAGATGCTTCTTATCTGTAGTAGTATTTCTTTCCGAAGTCAACTTTTTAATCCGTATATGATTTAATCAATTCATTAGTTTAATAAAAAAATCATGGCTCAAACTAAATCCAAAAACATGTATACAAAAAAAGAAATCCTTGCAATGAAATTAAGACCGATTGAAATTAAATTCCACCATTAAAATTGAATGTAAAACACCATAAAATCAAACCTAATGAAATTAAAACAATGAACATAAGGCAATTGAAATTTTCTCAAGACACAAGAATCAAAGAGATGTAAGTAAATAGATATACAAACAAATATCGTACATTTTTTCCCCTTGATGATAGATCGACAGAACATCATTATTGAAGTTGAAATCCTCACAAATCCAAAGATGTCCTCATATGCAAGGAAAATTTAAATGTTGTCAGAGAGTAAGTAAGCAGTAAAAAACATGAGTTTCAATTTAAAATCCACCCACTCTGCTATATGTTTTACTCAAAAAGATCGTTTGCCAAATAAGTTTTAGATATCATCTGCTAATAACAGCGTATGTTTATAACATCGTATGTGCCAAAAAAAATTAAAATCCATCAACCCACTCGACAGAACATCATTGTTGCAGTTGAAACCTCACAAATCTAAAGATATCATCCTTTTAGTACATCTCTACAGATAATTTCATACCCTTTATAGAACACAAGCCAGTTGAGCATTTCAAAATAAATCGGTAGCAATAGATGGAGATAAATTCAGATATATAGAGTTCTTACATTTAATCCCCCAAAGCTGCTCATCTTAGTGTTGGCTTCCTTTGCATGGTATAGGAATCTGTCACACACCTACAAAAATTAGGGTTTGTATAATATTTCATGTATATAAACTAATTAACATATGAAAAAACTACTAAATAATGACAGAGAATTAGTGAGAGGAACTGGCCTGTCAAAAAAATATAGATCATGTGTCGGTGGTGGAATCTCTATCGCTTGAACCTCCTATACGAACGACGAAAAGGCCAAGGCAAACGATGAAGGAGAGCGATGTTTGGCCGGGATTTACAGGTTTGAAGAGACAATCGGCGAAGGTTTTGTCAATTGAGTTGAAGCTTCAAAGAGAAGGACACCGACCGAGACAACGCAAACATAATTCGACCTAGGTTTTGGCAAAGGTTGAAGAAAGCGAAGTAATTTCATATGCGAAGGAAGTTTTTTTTACAGAAATCGCCATGGATCTGCGAGAGGTGAAGACTGCGAAGGATGACAGGGAAAGAGAGCGTGAGAGGAGACAAGAGATGAGACGAAAACGGCGATGGCTGAGAATAGAGTTTTTGCGTTACAGAAATCGCCATGGATCTACAAGAGGCGAAGACTGCGAAGGATGAGAGAGCTGAGGTTGATGAGGTCAAAAAGAGCTTCTTCTCTTTCTGCTTTGGTAATAACATTGCAGTAATGCTGAGGTTGATCTTGGTCAGAGCTTGAAGAGTCATAGTTGATCTCATATAATCCTTCATTGTCAGAGGAGGATTCAGTGTCTAGGCAGAGAAGTTCACCAATCTTTTCTTTAAGATCTGGTTCATCTTTGAGAAGCTCGTTGATCTTCTGCTTCATTGGACAGCTGTTGGCCTTGTGACCTGGCTTACGACACTTGTAGCAGATAATCTTTTTGCCGTAGCTGGGTCTATTAGGCTTGCTATCTCTGGTGTGGACAGGTTTATCATACCTGTTAGATCTCTGTTTAGAGCGCCTAAAGAATTCTCTTTTAGGTCTATGAGTCTTCTCTTTTCTAGCTCTGGAGGGGGCTTGGATCTTTTCCATGCCAAAGGCTTCACAGAAGTTTCCCATTTCTCTTCTGGATTTACCCTTTTCTCCCCCGTATTTTGCTTGAATTTTTAATTCAGTGCATAATGCTAATCCTTCTTTCTTGATGAATGCTCCAAGCTGCCCATAGGTGATATCCTTCCAAGGGATTTCTTCCTTACCTATGTTTTCTTTAAGCTTGGTAACGATTCTTTTTGCGAAGAGGGATGGTAATCCTGAAACAAATCTTTCTTTCCAAAAAGATTCGTTACAGTCTGGTCTTTTAAGGACATAGGTGATGAAGACGTCCTTGTACCACCTATAATCACTTAGAGTTGGGCATCTAAGTTCTGTTAGGGTGATCTTGTTGGCTTGAAGTTCTTCATGCGGGTTGCCAACGAAATACATACTTATAGCATATATAAGTTGGTTGGTTGCATTTTGATCTGTAGAGATCCTTCCCTGATCGTCTTCTGTAGAGACGGTGGCGTTTAGGATATCTAATTGTTGTTGTAAGTTCAAGGCATTATCCCACCAGTATTTAAGCTGACCAGTGAAGCCTTGAATTATAAGACATGCTGTTGTCTTATCCGTTTGATCATGGGTTCTATAGGCTGCTTTAGCCATTCCCATTTCTTGGAGAGTATTCATGATTTCTCCTTCTGATTTGCCATCTATGTTCCATTCATAGATGGATGTTCCATTGTAATCCGTGGTCCTGAATTTAGCTCTTTCTTCATACTGAAGATCAGGAGGAGTTGGACGATTGTAGTAATTTCTAGTATCAGTATGTGCTCCAAATCTTTTGGAGTAATGCTGAGATCCGTTTCCCCTTCTCCTGAGTTTATTAACCTCTGGGGATTCAGATCCTAGAAAAGCGATTTTACTGATGGAGTGGCTCGTCTTGCTAGAGCTACTTATAGAGTCTCCAGAATCCTTCTTAGACTTACTGCTACAGTTGCCTTTATTCTTTAGGCAGTTGATATTTGCAGCTGGAGAGGTGACGCGTTTTGAGGAGGAAGCCTGTATATTATCCATCCTTTGGTTAATGGCTAGGTGGAAGGAATCCATCCTTTGATTGATTCTATCAAGGATAGAAGGAGGGCTAAGGCTGATGTTGCTTAAGAGATTGTTAGGAATACTTTCAGCTTGAAAGTGAGGCCTACTAATATCTCTAGGAAACTTAGGGGAACTCAATCCTTTATCCATACCAAGATGAATCTGATCTATTTGTTCAGAGATGGTATGAAGGATTTGATTGCTGTAGTTGTTTTGGGAGTAGATCTTCTTGATATCTCCCAAATTGGTCTGACTATGATCCTGCTCAGGTCTCCCTTTTTTAAAGGGATCAGCACGAATATCTTCATTGTCATGTTTAACAATGATACTCTTGAGCGGAGGATGAACAGAGGTACTGGTTCCTGAGGGAAAAAGATTCCAGGTTCTAGAAATCCTATTTTGCACTTCTAAGGATGGAAGATGGAATGGGTCATCAATGTCCTTTTTAGACAGATAAATAGAGAACCATCTAAAGAAAAGAATATTAGTTTGGAGATTGTTCATCTCTTCATAATATTCTTCTTGGATTCTATCTCTGCAATCTTTGTCTAGTTGCATGAACCATTTTCTCCTTTTGTTGTTGCTGGTACCATAGAAATCTTTTCTAAGATACTCTTTATCAATGGTAAAACCTTCTTTGGTTAAGACATTGATAGTAGAATAGTTATGCATGTTGGTAGAGGTAGGAGAATGGTCACCAACAGACTCTTCCTCATTCTGGGGAATGATTCTAGGAAGAGGATGGGCAAAGTCTATATGATCTCTTCTTAGAGAACTATTTCTGGAGAACTCACTGGTCATGGAGTAGAAGGGGTCACTAATAGAATTCCGAGCAGGGGCAAAGCTAGGTCGGTTGGTTGAGTTTTCTCTGACCGAATTGAACCTGATGAGAATTCTACCATCAGACTCGTTACCAA
Source organism: Rheum nobile (assembly GCA_027886185.1). NCBI lineage: Eukaryota > Viridiplantae > Streptophyta > Magnoliopsida > Caryophyllales > Polygonaceae > Rheum > Rheum nobile. The sequence continues at coordinate 690,465 of WOAB01000248.1, read as the reverse complement.
GCTTAAAGAAAACATAGGTAAGGAAGAAATCCCTTGGAAGGATATCACCTATGGGCAGCTTGGAGCATTCATCAAGAAAGAAGGATTAGCATTATGCACTGAATTAAAAATTCAAGCAAAATACGGGGGAGAAAAGGGTAAATCCAGAAGAGAAATGGGAAACTTCTGTGAAGCCTTTGGCATGGAAAATATCCAAGCCCCCTCCAGAGCTAGAAAAGAGAAGACTCATAGACCTAAAAGAGAATTCTTTAGGCGCTCTAAACAGAGATCTAACAGGTATGATAAACCTGTCCACACCAGAGATAGCAAGCCTAATAGACCCAGCTATGGCAAAAAGATTATCTGCTACAAGTGTCGTAAGCCAGGTCACAAGGCCAACAGCTGTCCAATGAAGCAGAAGATCAACGAGCTTCTCAAAGATGAACCAGATCTTAAAGAAAAGATTGGTGAACTTCTCTGCCTAGACACTGAATCCTCCTCTGACAATGAAGGATTATATGAGATCAACTATGACTCTTCAAGCTCTGACCAAGATCAACCTCAGCATTACTGCAATGTTATTACCAAAGCAGAAAGAGAAGAAGCTCTTTTTGACCTCATCAATCAGATCCCAGATCCTCAAACTAAGCATGATTATTTCATGAAACTTAAGGATCTTATCTTCAACGAGCAAAGACCAGCCCTCAATAGACCCTTCAGCATCTCAAAACTCTTTGAAAATCAACCTAGTAATAATATTCTAGGTTCCAAAGTCACCATCAAAGACCTTCAATCAGAAGTCAATACTCTCAAGAAAGAAGTTAAAGGACTTCAAGAGTATGTTAGACTAAGAGACTCTATGGATGATCTCATAGAAATCAGAATTAACAAGCTAGAATCTAAAAATGAATCTAGCTGTAGTTCTGAGATAAGATCATCTAACAGATCCAGCCAAGGCTCTGTTAAAATTAGAACCTCTTCCTCTACCAGCAAAAAACCCCTCATCTCGCAAAATGAATCATTTAACCCCTCTTTTCAGCAAGACAATCTCTTTCTTTCAGCTCTTAACAAAGTAGAATGCCAAAAATGGTATTGTCCTGTTAAGATTAAGATTGAAGATTCCACCTTCAAAATTGTCGCCCTCATTGACAGCGGAGCTGATCTCAACTGTATCAGAGAAGGCCTTGTCAATTCCAAGTATTTTGTCAAGACCAATGAAAGACTTCTTAATGCCAGCGGCATTAAAATGCAGTTAAACTACAAAATTCCTGAAGCCTCCGTCTGCAGCAATGGATGGTGTCTCCTAAACTCTTTTGTCCTTGTCAAAGATCTTCAACAAGAAGTCATCCTAGGATCCCCATTCCTAACCCAGCTTTATCCCTTCTCAGTTGATAAAGACGGCATTCATGCCAAAGTTCTAGGAAAAAACCTAGACTTCCCCTTCCTTTCCCCAATTAAGAGCAGAGATCTTGATCTCCTTCAAAATGCTTCTATCAAAAGACAGCTTAACAGCATTCAGCATAAGAAAACCCTCATTAGAGATTTAACTAAGGAAATTGAGTTTTTAAAGATTGAAGAAAGGCTGCAAGGCCCTCTTTGGCAAACCAAGGCCCTAGACTTCGAGAATCTCTTCAAAGAGCAAGTCTGTGCGGATATCCCCAATGCCTTCTGGGACAGAAAGAAGCATCATGTTTATCTCCCCTATGAAAAAGACTTTCATGAGAGAGATATCCCAACCAAAGCTAGGCCTATTCAAATGAACAAAGAACTCTTAGAAACCTGCAAGAAAGAAATTGAGACCTTGTTAGTTAAGAAACTAATTAGAAAATCTCAATCTCCATGGAGTTGCGCGGCTTTCTATGTCATGAACGCAGCCGAAAAGGAAAGAGGCGTTCCTAGGCTGGTTATCAACTACAAACCCCTCAACAAAGCCTTACAATGGATCAGGTATCCTATCCCCAATAAGAGAGACCTCCTCAACAGACTTTTCGAAGCAAAAGTCTTCTCTAAGTTTGACATGAAGAGCGGTTACTGGCAAATCCAGATTGTCGAAGAAGACAGATACAAAACCGCCTTCACTGTACCATTTGGGCATTACGAATGGAATGTCATGCCCTTTGGTCTCAAAAATGCCCCTTCAGAATATCAAAGGATTATGAATGATATTCTGAATCCCTTCTCTGACTTCCTCATCGTCTACATCGACGATATCCTCATTTATTCCCTAACCTTAGAAGAACACTCTAAGCATCTCAATACCTTTCTGCATGTCATCAAAAAGAATGGATTAGTTTTATCTGCCACTAAGATAAAACTCTTTCAGACCAAGATTAGATTTCTTGGCCATGACATTCATCAACAAACCATCAAACCTATCCAAAGGAGCATTGAGTTCACAGATAAATTTCCCGACGAAATCAAAGACAAAACTCAATTACAAAGATTCCTTGGTTGCCTCAATTATATTTCTGATTTCTTTCCCGATCTCAGAAAACTCTGTATTCCCTTATTTTCCAGACTCAAAAAGAATCCTGCTCCTTGGGGTTCTGATCAAACCAAAGCCGTCCAAATCATCAAAAGCAAGATTAAATCTCTTCCTTGCCTAGGCCTTCCTCAGCCCAATGCTTTTATGATCGTTGAAACTGATGCCTCCAACATTGGTTTTGGTGGCATTCTTAAACAAAGGATCAATCCAGAAAGCAAAGAGCAACTAGTTAGATTCTACTCTGGTTGCTGGGCTGGGCCTCAGTTAAACTATAGCACGATTAAAAAGGAAATCCTTTCCATCGTCGCTTGCATTTCCAAATTTCAAGATGATTTATACAACAAGTCTTTTCTTCTTAGAGTTGATTGCAAATCCGCAAAAGATATACTTCAAAAAGATGTCCAGAACATTGTCTCAAAACAAATTTTTGCTCGATGGCAAGCCATTTTATCTGTCTTTGATTTTGAAATTGAATTTATCAAAGGAGAAAGCAATTCTTTACCAGATTTTCTGACAAGAGAATTTCTGCAGGGAAAACCTTAAAACACATGGCCCCCTTTCCTTATTTCAAAACCCTCCAAGACAAACAAAAGGCCTACTACTCCTATTTTCGAGTCTTTGAAGCCCAAAAGACCGTTCGCAAAACTGCTCAAGAATCATTTCACTCCGAGAAGATTAAACATATCATTCTCTCCAGTGAAATCAGGATCCTCAACATTCGCCAACAAACTGCTGACAGGATCATTAGGGATTGCATTCTTTCTAATGTACCTTTTTAATCTTGTTTAAAACAGGTTCTCAAGAATGGCGGGGAGGGGAAACCCTCGCAAGCAAACCCCACAGGATTATGCTTCAGCAAGCTCGTCCCCAGCAAAAAGCGTTGTCCAAACGCAAAACCAATTTCAATCCTTATCCCAATTCCCAGCTCTCACAAACAGTCCTCTAAACCCGAGGACTCCACAAAAAACTGACAAACAGAAATCCACCAAGCATTTCCACAGATACATCCTCAAGCAATCATCCCTACAAAATATCTGCCTCACAAAAGAATTCAATCCCCCTGACCAAAAGGACTTTGGACCCTTCATAAAAAATCTCTTCTCCAAAGACTTCCAATGGTTTCCTTCTGACCCGGCAAAAACCCAAAAGTTCTATGAGTTCGTTTTGGTAGATTCTGAATCTGCCGAAATCTCGCATACCAGAGACGACAATGACCCCAACCTCATTGTCTTCTCAAAATGCAAAATTCTGAAGGTCATCTCCAGAGAATCTTGGGGAGAACCTAGCACACAAAAGGCATTCTCAATCCCTTTCTGGCCGAAAGGCTATTCCTATTATGACTATAGAGATGCTTGGACCAAGGCCTTTCTTATCCGAGCATTCAACCATTCCTGGTTCTTTTTCTTCGCAAAAACATGCAACAGCAATTTACCAGTCTGGTTCTTTGACTGGTGGAACTACTTTGGACCTACTCCTGAAATCTACCCAGAAGAAGCTAGGCAATCCTATGACTTCTTTATCAAACATTGTCCGGTCCAAAACTACATAAAACCAATACAATTCCATAGGTGTACTGGTGTATCTTGGATACTCTGCTGGATCTATGAACTCCAGCAAGCATTACCCTGTCCGTGTCCCCTTTCTCTCTGTCGCAAGTTCAAAGTTCGTTGGTGGGAAAAGATTGATCCATAATCCTACTCACTCAACAACATCCATGCAATTTTCAAAGCAAAAGGAACACAAGCTTCTCCTGCCCCCTCAAAGGAGATTGTCATTCACCCGTCAGGAGTCCCGGTGGCAACTGCGTCACCCTCACAAATCCAAGACCAAGACTGGCTTGACTACCAAGAATGGAAGAAATACAAGAATCTCAAAACTAAGCAAAACTCAGTAACAATTGTTGACATCTCGAACGAAAAGCCCAAGTCTTGGGCTGATAAAGTCCAAGAAGAAGAAGACCAAGCCAGCTCGACCAATTTAGCCCAGCAAACTGATTATGACCCATATGATCAGTTCGCACAAGACCCTTACGCCCAGTAAGGTTGCAAGTCCATAAGGCCGTTCGCAAAAGCCCATCAAAAATCTTTCAGACAAAAGATGTCGGCAACACAATCAGACAAAATACTTGGAATTGACAAGGCCTTCTCTGATACAGTTGAGATCAGCTCCGCTGTCAATGAGGGCGACAATTTTGTTTTGAGACAATGTTCTGGACATCTTTTTGAAGTATATCTTTTGCGGATTTGCAATCAACTCTAAGAAGAAAAGACTTGTTGTATAAATCATCTTGAAATTTGGAAATGCAAGCGACGATGGAAAGGATTTCCTTTTTAATCGTGCTATAGTTTAACTGAGGCCCAGCCCAGCAACCAGAGTAGAATCTAACCAGTTGCTCTTTGCTTTCTGGATTGATCCTTTGTTTAAGAATGCCACCAAAACCAATGTTGGAGGCATCAGTTTCAACGATCATAAAAGCATTGGGCTGAGGAAGGCCTAGGCAAGGAAGAGATTTAATCTTGCTTTTGATGATTTGGACGGCTTTGGTTTGATCAGAACCCCAAGGAGCAGGATTCTTTTTGAGTCTGGAAAATAAGGGAATACAGAGTTTTCTGAGATCGGGAAAGAAATCAGAAATATAATTGAGGCAACCAAGGAATCTTTGTAATTGAGTTTTGTCTTTGATTTCGTCGGGAAATTTATCTGTGAACTCAATGCTCCTTTGGATAGGTTTGATGGTTTGTTGATGAATGTCATGGCCAAGAAATCTAATCTTGGTCTGAAAGAGTTTTATCTTAGTGGCAGATAAAACTAATCCATTCTTTTTGATGACATGCAGAAAGGTATTGAGATGCTTAGAGTGTTCTTCTAAGGTTAGGGAATAAATGAGGATATCGTCGATGTAGACGATGAGGAAGTCAGAGAAGGGATTCAGAATATCATTCATAATCCTTTGATATTCTGAAGGGGCATTTTTGAGACCAAAGGGCATGACATTCCATTCGTAATGCCCAAATGGTACAGTGAAGGCGGTTTTGTATCTGTCTTCTTCGACAATCTGGATTTGCCAGTAACCGCTCTTCATGTCAAACTTAGAGAAGACTTTTGCTTCGAAAAGTCTGTTGAGGAGGTCTCTCTTATTGGGGATAGGATACCTGATCCATTGTAAGGCTTTGTTGAGGGGTTTGTAGTTGATAACCAGCCTAGGAACGCCTCTTTCCTTTTCGGCTGCGTTCATGACATAGAAAGCCGCGCAACTCCAGGGAGATTGAGATTTTCTAATTAGTTTCTTAACTAACAAGGTCTCAATTTCTTTCTTGCAGGTTTCTAAGAGTTCTTTGTTCATTTGAATAGGCCTAGCTTTGGTTGGGATATCTCTCTCATGAAAGTCTTTTTCATAGGGGAGATAAACATGATGCTTCTTTCTGTCCCAGAAGGCATTGGGGATATCCGCACAGACTTGCTCTTTGAAGAGATTCTCGAAGTCTAGGGCCTTGGTTTGCCAAAGAGGGCCTTGCAGCCTTTCTTCAATCTTTAAAAACCCAATTTCCTTAGTTAAATCTCTAATGAGGGTTTTCTTATGCTGAATGCTGTTAAGCTGTCTTTTGATAGAAGCATTTTGAAGGAGATCAAGATCTCTGCTCTTAATTGGGGAAAGGAAGGGAGAGAGAGAGAGAGAGAGAGAGAGAGAGAGAGAGAGAGAGAGAGAGAGAGAGAGAGAGAGAGAGAGAGAGAGAGAGAGAGAGAGAGATGTTGAAGATGTAAATAGAAATACTGATGGTTCTGGAATGTTGATAAAGGAAAAAAAAAGATTGAAATCAAAATAATAGAGTGAGAGAAAGCGAAACGGTAAAATGAAATAAGGGAAGAGTTAGGATTTTAAAATGTATAGATGGATCTAGAAGCTTTTGAATTTGTTTATTTAAAAAAATAGAAATGGTATATTATAGATTTCAATGTGAAGCTCATTAAACCAATTGGAAATGGGCTTATAATATTTTTTTGGGTCTATTAGCCCATTTAATATAATCGGATGATGAACACTATGTGGAATGTAATGGGCCAATAAGCCCATTACTTATTTTATTTTGTTTTAAAACATATAACATATTATATAGTCGGTTGTGTTGAAGTTTATATATAGCAGAGTGGGTTGATTTTTTTGTTGTCGGACTTTATATATATATAAATATTTTTAAGTTGGGCCTAAAGCCCAAAATAACCATATCAAAATTTAGCAGCCTAATTTAAAGTGTATAATATATATCTTTGAATATGTGCCGGATATATAGGTTTGGCCCGCAAATAGAATGTTGTCAATTTTTTAAACGGGCCTAAAAGCCCAATGCAGTTAATGAAGCAGTATTAATTTTTATCGGTTGTATTAAATTTTACATATACATATTAATGGGCCAATAAGCCCAGTACATAGAATGAAATAGATCCGAAATAATTAGAAGCCCGTTTAAATTTAGTTATTATTTTTTCCAAAAATCAATACTTATTTACGAGGTCCAATATTTAGATATAACATATTTTTCCAGAAACCAATTTGAAGGCCATTAAACAAATAGAGTTAGCCCGATATTGTTATTTCTGGTATATGAGCCAAATTAATAGTATTAAACAGGTAATGAGTCAATAAGCCTATTACTTCAATTTTTTGTCAAAAAATACTTAGTTTTTTTTAAACAACAAATATCTAAATCAATTTTTAGTTTGTTGTACTACTTTTTAATTGGGCCAAAAAGCCCATTAAGTTTATAACACTTAGTTAAATTGTAATCTGTCGTATTCAAATTTAATGGCCCTAGAAGCCCATAATATCCTACCAACTTAAAAAAATATCTACACTTTTCTAGAGTCTTCTTAGCTGTAGTAGATTTTGTTGTTCTGAAATCAATTTTTTGATCCATATACTACTTTTTATAACACTTATTTAATTAGGCCAAAAATCCCATTAAAGTAGTTTGTTGTACTAATTTGTAATTGGGCCAATAAGCCCATTAAGATTATAACACTTATTTAATTTGTAATCTGTTATATTCAAATTTAATTTAATAAAGCAATATTAATATTTATCGATTGTATTAAATTTTACATATACATATTAATGGGCCAATAAGCCCAGTACATAGAATGAAATAGATCTGAAATAATTAGAAGCCCGGTTAAATTTAGTTGTCATTTTTTTCCAGAAATCAATACTTATTTACGAGGTCCAATATTTATATATAACATATTTTTTCAGAAACCAATTTGAAGGCCATTAAACAAATAGAGTTAGCCCGATATTGTTATTTCTGGTATATGAGCCCAATTAATAGTATTAAACAGGTAATGTGCCAATAAGCCCATTACTTCAATTTTTGTCGAAAAATACTTAGTTTTTTTTAAAACAACAAATATCTAAATCAATTTTCAGTTTGTTGTACTACTTTTTAATTGGGCCAAAAAACCCATTACGTTTATAACACTTAGTTAAATTGTAATCTGTCGTATTCAAATTCAATGGCCCTAGAAGCCCATAATATCCTACCAACTTAAAAAATATCTACTCTAGAGTCTTCTTATCTGTAGTAGATTTTATTGTTCTGAAATCAATTTTTTTATCCATATACTACTTGTTATAACACTTATTTAATTGGGCCAAAAAAACCAATTAAAGTAGTTTGTTGTACTAATTTGTAATTGGGCCAATAAGCCCATTAAGATTATAACACTTATTTAATTTGTAATCTGTTATATTCAAATTTAATGGGCCAAGAACCCCATAATATCGTACCAACTTAAAAAATATCTACACTTATAGATGCTTCTTATCTGTAGTAGTATTTCTTTCCGAAGTCAACTTTTTAATCCGTATATGATTTAATCAATTCATTAGTTTAATAAAAAAATCATGGCTCAAACTAAATCCAAAAACATGTATACAAAAAAAGAAATCCTTGCAATGAAATTAAGACCGATTGAAATTAAATTCCACCATTAAAATTGAATGTAAAACACCATAAAATCAAACCTAATGAAATTAAAACAATGAACATAAGGCAATTGAAATTTTCTCAAGACACAAGAATCAAAGAGATGTAAGTAAATAGATATACAAACAAATATCGTACATTTTTTCCCCTTGATGATAGATCGACAGAACATCATTATTGAAGTTGAAATCCTCACAAATCCAAAGATGTCCTCATATGCAAGGAAAATTTAAATGTTGTCAGAGAGTAAGTAAGCAGTAAAAAACATGAGTTTCAATTTAAAATCCACCCACTCTGCTATATGTTTTACTCAAAAAGATCGTTTGCCAAATAAGTTTTAGATATCATCTGCTAATAACAGCGTATGTTTATAACATCGTATGTGCCAAAAAAAATTAAAATCCATCAACCCACTCGACAGAACATCATTGTTGCAGTTGAAACCTCACAAATCTAAAGATATCATCCTTTTAGTACATCTCTACAGATAATTTCATACCCTTTATAGAACACAAGCCAGTTGAGCATTTCAAAATAAATCGGTAGCAATAGATGGAGATAAATTCAGATATATAGAGTTCTTACATTTAATCCCCCAAAGCTGCTCATCTTAGTGTTGGCTTCCTTTGCATGGTATAGGAATCTGTCACACACCTACAAAAATTAGGGTTTGTATAATATTTCATGTATATAAACTAATTAACATATGAAAAAACTACTAAATAATGACAGAGAATTAGTGAGAGGAACTGGCCTGTCAAAAAAATATAGATCATGTGTCGGTGGTGGAATCTCTATCGCTTGAACCTCCTATACGAACGACGAAAAGGCCAAGGCAAACGATGAAGGAGAGCGATGTTTGGCCGGGATTTACAGGTTTGAAGAGACAATCGGCGAAGGTTTTGTCAATTGAGTTGAAGCTTCAAAGAGAAGGACACCGACCGAGACAACGCAAACATAATTCGACCTAGGTTTTGGCAAAGGTTGAAGAAAGCGAAGTAATTTCATATGCGAAGGAAGTTTTTTTTACAGAAATCGCCATGGATCTGCGAGAGGTGAAGACTGCGAAGGATGACAGGGAAAGAGAGCGTGAGAGGAGACAAGAGATGAGACGAAAACGGCGATGGCTGAGAATAGAGTTTTTGCGTTACAGAAATCGCCATGGATCTACAAGAGGCGAAGACTGCGAAGGATGAGAGAGCTTGAGAGTGTGAGAGGTTTCGAGAGAGGAGACAAAAATGGCAAAGTCTCAGATAGGGTTTCCGCATTAGGGTAGAGAAGCATCTGGAGATTGATGCTTCGGTTTGGGCTTATAAGCCCATGAACAAGACGAGCTTAAACCGGCTTGATGCTTCGGATTGGGCTTATGAGCCTTTGAACAAGACGAGCTTAAACCAGGCCAATTGACTTAAGTGCTAGGCGATGAACTGAGCATATAATAGGCCCATAAAACAATTAAAATTACATGCTATTATTATGGTCCATCGACATATAATAATGGGACTGCAGGTGTTGACAATGATGGGAAAACGCAAATAGAAATTCCCGATGAACTATTGGTCAAGGATTATGACCTAGATTCGATTCCAGCAGTTGTTAAATCTTTTTATCCCTCTCTAATGGAAGATCAGTTGTCTTCGGCATACTTTGAAGAACGAGCAATTCTTGCTCCAACACACGAAGAGGTAGATAAAGTTAATGAGTATATATTGTCTTCGTTGTATGGTGATGAAAAGGTCTATCTCAGTTCGGATAGTCTGTGCAAGGCATGTTCTGTTAAAAACAATGATGCGAGTATTTATACGTCTGACTATTTGAACAATATTAGATGTTCTGGTATGCCGAATCATGTACTGAAACTAAAGGTTGGGGGTGCCTATTATGCTGCTTCGAAATATTAATCAGTCTTCAGGTTTATGCAACGGGACTAGATTGATAACCACGCAGCTTGGCAGTCATGCCATACAAGGGAGAATTATTTCAGGAAACAATATTGAACATACGGTTTTGATTCATCGCATGATAATGTCACCATCAGACACTTCATTCCCTTTCAAGTTTCAATGAAGACAATTTCCCTTGAGTGTCTGTTTTGCTATGACCATAAACAAGAGTCAGGGCCAATCTTTTTCAAATGTCGGTTTATATCTTTCATGCTCTGTTTTCAGTCATTGTCAGCTTTATGTTGCATCATCAAGGGTGACTAGCAAGAAAGGTTTGAAGATATTGATTTGCGACAAAGACAAGAAGAGATATAATACTACAACTAATGTAGTTTATAAGGAAGTTTTTGATAATATGTAGCAATTTTGAACATCGTGTCAGATTTTATGTTTAGTGTTTTATTTTCATGTATTAGATGAACATTTTTATTATGTTTGATGGTTTTAGTAGTATTAATGTAAGGGGTGTGGTTATCCCTGTTTGAAAGACTACTTAGCCAATTTTTATCATTAATAAAGTTATAGAGATTTCCGTCTCTCTTTACATAATTTTTTTTTTGTATATCTTGAATATTTTTAGTCGATTAATTATTTTTTATTTAAATAACTAATCAAATATATATTGAACTAATGACTCATCGATAATTAAAATAAATTATTTTTATAAATGTAGAAAAATAAACAAATCTCGTGCAAGGCACGGATACTACACTAGTATAATACTATTTATTTTATATTAAACCCGTACTCCGTAAGGGAGAGTACACCGATTAGGGTAATACTGACTCTATTAGCTCCACTGGATTGGATCATTGGACCGTACATCATCACATATATGGAATATAGATAGATGCATAATGTAAACAATAAGGGTTCGGTTGGATCTCTAAAAATAATGTTTTAAATTGCATTATCTTGTATTGAAATTTTAATTTAATGCAATTTAATTCATTATTTTTGGAATCCAAACGAAGTAAATATCCGAGTGTATTGTGGCTTTAGATCTATATTAGCCTTTTGAATTGAATTGGATTAAGATTGGTTGTCGTGGACTAACCTTTTTGATTAAAAAGCAAGTGAAGCTTAAACATTATTATGTAGCTTGAGTGAAACTCAAAATCAAGTGCTAGGTAAGTGTCAAGAAACTAATCAGTTTCTTTTGGAAATTCTTTTACTTTGTGCTTTACAGAGAACTTATGATGGATACAACTACAAGCAATCAGTCCCTCTTTCTCTCTCACTCTTATCTTTCACACACAAACAAACACATCTTTTACATTGTTTTAATGCTTTAAGTGAACTATCTGAACAACTGTAATCTATACCAAATTCCATACCAAAGATGCACATCATTTTATTGTTCCAATTATTGATGAATAATTTTGTGATAAGGAAGATGCAATTGAATACCTGCAATCTGCAACTACCTCCCCGGAAAGCAGCTCCTTTTGCCAGCCAGTGATAGCATAAAAGGAAGCTGATCGATCAAGTTGCAATCCCAAGTTCTTACTCAAACAACCTTCTATTGTTTTGATTTTTGAACCAAACGTGGATTGCGTTACTATAAAGAAAACAAAGCTTCACAATGACATATCGAGTTTACATCTCTATGCCCCAGAATATGCAGCCAATATCTATTATCTCTACTCTTAATTAGGTTTGCGTTAAGTTCTAACAACATTCCTAAATGTTCTATAATCAGGCTTCCACATTCAGTTCCAAGTTGGCATACGGTGGTTCTGAAAAATAACTTGATTTCTAGCATACGAAATATAACACACTAAGGACTCGTTTGGTATCGTAATAGGAATCGGGTTGGAATGAGGAATCGGATTGGGTATGAGAAATGTGGTTGAGTGATTCTTAAAACTTTGTGTTTGGTATAAATTTGGAGAGATAGAAGGAAGACAAAAATAGGTTTGAGTCATAACTTTTTTTTTTACGGGTATGAGAATTAGTCTTGTAGGCAAGTATGAGTCATTCCTTGGAATGAACTTCAAACCCATACCTACATCTATCAAATACTAAATCCGGTATGACCCATTTCCAAACTCATTCCCTATATTCCAAGTATACAAACAAACGCCCCCTAAACAGATTGAAGGGGTATGTGAAGCAAATTATGACAATAAAAAATGGGCAATTTTGGCATCAATGTCTACTTCACGACTGTGTCTATATATGATAAGTGTTAGGAGTCGTCCGGTTTGTTAGGTGGTTAGGCTTTTTGTTACACATTGCACGTGCTTCTCACGTGTCCACACAGAGGCGGAGCTGGGGGCAGGGTCCGGTGCCCCCTCCCCCCTCGTTCTATTTTTTTCCTTTTTTTCGCCCGTTCGTTATATTATTTTTGCAAGAAACTTGCAGTGGATACCCCTGAGTTTAGGGGTATACAGGTTCAAGTTCATAATCATGTTTATCGCCCTCAAATTAGTAGGATTTGACTCCTAAAATAGTCAAATCCATACCCGAAACATCTCAATTTGAGTTCTAAAACAATAACCCATTTTTGATTTTATGAATTCAAATCGTGATGGGTAGAGTATAGATTGCTTGAATGAATTTGTTTATAGATCAAACTTAATTTTATTTGATTGATGTGTTCAATTGAAATTGTGTTAAATTGAATTATATATTCTGAGTAGGAATATGGACAAATTTGTTGTGCGGGGGTAAGAGATTGTCGGTTTCAAGTGTTGAGTCTCCGGCTATTCTTAATGAATCTGAAAATGTTGATGGAGATCAATGTTGTATTTCAAGAAAAAAAAGTTCGAAATGAGAATACATGTGAGATGAATATTGACAATATTTATAACTACTATATTTACTATTAATATAATATAATATTAATCGTGTGCCCCCTATTTTATAATTTTCTGGCTCCGCCACTGTGTCCACACATTTGTATAAATTTCCCTCTCCTCTTTCTGTTGAAAACACGGTTGCGAAGTTTTGTAATTGTGAGCTTGGAAGCTCTTCAAGAGCTTCCATTGATGAAGAGTTGTTGTTCATCAAAGGAGTTTCTTGTTTCTCATGTTTGTTCCCAACATTGTAATATCCCTCATTTTATAAGGATATTTTGGAGTTTTTCCAACTCCCGTATTACACGTCGAATTTATTTCAGAGAAGTTCAGACATTCGATAATATGTTTGATCTCTGTAATATTTTTTCCGAGTAATATAAATACAGTTGACATATGTTCAAGGTTAAATACTCGTTCGTGTACGATTATTTTTATCCGGGGCTAAGGCCATGTTGTTCCAAGCTTAAACGGATGAAAAATGGCCTTGGCGGCGACCGCCGTAAGGCAAGCGGCGACCGCCGCCAGCTAGCCGACATTGTCAGCACCAACTTGTCAAGTGGCCTGGGAATGCGGCGACCGCCGCCAGAAATGCGGCGACCGCCGCCAGAGACCCATAAGGGCGGCGACCTCTTGCCGGTCGCGGCGACCGCCGCCACTGTTGCAGGGCAAGTTGCAGGGGTTTGCCGGCGATCAGGGGACGACTCGATCTCGGCCCTCCACGTGCATGGCTTGCCCATTTCTTGTCCCCTGGGTTTGGCTATAAAAGGAGGAGATTGGGAACAGAATTGAAGCACAAAACCGATCTCAATCTCTCCCAAATCACTCGGCGGAGTTTCGAGCTTGTCGCCGGAATTATTTTCGAGCTCTCGTCTGAGCTTCGTTGGTGTTATTTGGTGGTTGCAAAGTGAAGCTTTGGAAGCCCTTAGAAGCTTAGAATCCAAAGCAAACCAAAGGAGAAGCAAAACGATCGTCGCCAGTGAGATTTCTCTTCTCGCATTTTATGTGCAGTTCGCAGCGGCGCCCGCCGTAAGATAGGCGGCGACCGCCGCCACGGACAGCGGCGCCCGCCGCCCAGTGACCCTTGGTTTGTTTCGGCCTTGGCTTCTGTGGCTTTCGATCGGGCTTCGTTCCTTTCGATTCCTTTCGTTATTCTTTAGATTCGTACTCGTGTTTGTCGAATCTAACTTAGGATTTCTTTATGGGTCGATCCGAAGGAATCTGTGTTGCCAGATCTGTCCCTGTTTCGAGCCCGGAAATCCCATCGTCGTCATTAAGCTTCTGCGAATCTAAGACAAGTGGCGGTTCGCTCTTGCTCATCATTCCATATTTCAATTAATTATCAATTGTTTAGTTGTTAATTAATTTGGGATGATTTACTGTTTGCGTTGGGAACAGTTTTGTTTAATGATGTGATAAAAAGGAGATATTATAATAGGTTGTATATCTGTTAGAACAATGCTATTATATATATATATATGTGATTAATTACAGATATTATGATAGGTTGTATATTCTGCTAGAACAACGCTATTTTATCTGTTATTGGCCATGATGGCTTTGATGTGGATTATTACTGTACTGAAATGTTTAGTTAGCACGAGTATTCGTAGGAACGCTACTGTGTATCTCATTGCGAGTGCTAGTCGTTTCTTGATAACCTGGTGGTTAGGATTTAGTTCCTACCATCCTCCTTACTCTGGGTCTGTGCACACAGCCGGTGCCGCTTGTAGGAATTTAGTTCCCGATTTCATTTTGAGGGATTTAGTTCCCGATTCCGTTGTTTGGGATTTAGTTCCTGAGGGATTTAGTTCCCGATTCGACTTTAGGGATTTAGTTCCCGAGTCAACTCCGCCTTAGGGATTTAGTTCCCGACGGTATCTCTTTATCCTGAGGGATGAGAGAATCTAAAAGCTTATAACGTGATGTGTGTTTTGGAATTTAATGAGATAAGTGCTTTAGTGCACATGATTAATATACTCTTGGGCGAGTAGTGCAGCTAGGCGCTAGTGCAGCTAGGAAAGCTCGTCTTAACTTTTAGTCGCTCGAATGCGATACTGTGATTCTGTGATTAATTAATGTTCTCCAACATTTGTCATGTTTCCGATAAGACTCACTTTCGTTGGAGTCTTCTTTTGGGATTGATTGCTGTGAGACTCGGTCTCCAGAATCTTCTCTTGTTCATGCCTTTTCATGTATTCCAGTAGAAGTATGGTGGTTGACTATCGTTATCGGTTTTGATTCGAGAAGCGATGAGTCTAACCTAATACGACTACTTCGAACCACTCTGCTTTGTACCCTTGCGTAGTCTTTCATTAGACTAACCAATCGTAATTATTCCCTTGCATGATTGGCTGGTGTCATCCGTTCGATTCGGCACATCATATAAGTTGCCGTCCTGTGAAGGCTAGAACGACTATAGAGGCAAACAGTGTTTTGACAAGTTGTTTTCAGGTTAAGATCCTTGGTGGGTGATCATTGCGATCAAGACCCTTTTGTTGTTATTTTAAAGACTTCCGCTGTGTTAAATATATTTTGTGTAAAGACTTCTGCTGTAATGAATCTGATTATGTATTTCTGATGTATTTTGTCGTATTTGGAATTATGTTGTAATTCCGAGACTTGGGTTTTAATAAAAGTTATGATATTTGGTATTATAACTGTGAGTTGATGGTTATATCGTTTGTAAAAGCATGGGGTGACTTCGGGATGTTTAATCCGAGGTCACTGGCAGTAATACTTTCAAGGTGAGATTTGGGGGTGTTACAGAAGTGGTATCAGAGCCGAAATTTTTTCTTACGGGTCGGGTTTAAAATGTTTTACTGGAACAAAATTTTTAAACCGATCACTCGTTTGAAATTGAGAAATGTTTTCGAAGGCTCTGAATTTTCAAAGAAAATTTTAACCGTTCATAGTCGTGCCTTCTTCTTGAGTCTGATATGGAAACGAACTTCCATATTTAGAAAGACTAACTCTCTGTTCGTCACTCGTGGATTATGAGCGCTTTCGAAGGACTCGGAAGAAGCCGAGGTAGTTTCGCTATCTCCAGTAAGGCTTGAATTCCCAGTTCCCTCGTTATGATTTGAGGTTGTAGAACCTAGTAACTCGGTTTGAAGTTCATCTAATGAAATTTACCTAGTTTGATCTCTTCTAAGTTGATTTCATTACGTTAAGTACATTGGAAGATGTTAATGTATGAAATCCTTGGAATTTGATCGGTAAAATAGATAGTGAACACGAGGAACACTATCCGTGCTGGTGCTGGGCCAAGTAATGACCCCAGACCAAACGTGAGGAATGTTGCGAACCCTGTGGAGGAACACGAGTCTGTTTCTCACAACAATCCAGGAGGCAATGGACAAGCTCAGGCCGACACTCCAGTGGTGTTTGATGCAGCAGCAGTGGAAGCAATACGAGGAATCGTTATGCAAGCATTTACAGATATAATGCGACCAAACGCGCCTCAGGCACAAGCGGTGCCAATTCCTCCAGTAGTTCCTAGGCTTGAGGAACAAGATGTCCATGTACACCGAGAAGAGGCAGTCAGGAATAGAGGTGATTATGGCCGAGCACTAAAGGACATTAACTCTATGAGACCTGACAGCTATGATGGAAAAGGAGAGCCAGTCAAAGTGTCTCATTGGTTTTCCCACATGGAGCGGTTATTCCACAATATAGAATGCACTGAAGCGGAGAAAATGCACATTGCTTCCCTTCAATTGAAGGAAGATGCTAGCGAATGGTGGGAGAACACCGGTCTAGCTGATCATGTTGATTTGAACTGGAGAATGTTCAAGGCTAAAATGACTGATCGTTTCTTCTCTCGAGCTATGAGGGAAGAAAAGCATAAGGAATTCCTCTATCCTAAGACGGATGGATTAAAAGTGACTGAGCTTGCAACTAAGTTCAACCATCTACTGCAGTATGCTAGGACGGAAGCGTCCAGCGAGGAGCAAAAGATCTGGTATTAAGCCACTGATGGTGCGTCACGGATGCTCTACTTTGGAGCAGTACGTGGATGCAGCCTATAAGTTAGAGGTGACTCTAGAGGAGTCGACCAAGAAACGTAATAGCCAGAGGCAAGTTCAGAACCAGCCTCAGGTGAGTGAATTTAAACGTCCCGCGCCACCATCTGACTTTGCCAAATCTAGCCGAGCAAAAACGGATATGACTCATGATGGGTCTACGCAACGTTTGGGTCAGAGCAATAATCCGATCCAGTGCTACAATTGTGGTACTTACGGGCACAAGCGTAATGCGTGTCCAAAGGACAAGAAGATGTGCTATGGCTGCGGAAAGGGGGGCCATATGCAGACGTTCTGTCAGCAGAGAAGGTGGAAAGGAGCTGAGTCACGGCAAGGGTCTGTTAATCGGAACAACCGACCCAGGTTCAGTCCGGTGGAAGCTCCTAGTCCTTCAATGCAGACAACTGCACAGAACAAGGGGAAAGCCCCAATGGCTTCTGGAAGTCAAGGTCAACGCCTTTACGAGATGCGTGAGGCGGATGGACCCGATGCTCTATATGCTTAAAGTGTTTATACCTTTTGTTGGTATGTTGTTGATTTGGGTGTTACCCAGTCTTTCGTTTTGGATAGTTGTGTAGTAAGTTAAGTTGTGTGTGCAACGAGGTTGTGAACCTTTTGTTGAAACTCTTCTTATATATGAACCTTTGGTTTATATCAAGTTAGTGTTTCGTTGCTTGGTATGGGTGAGGTCTCGTGTTCGAGACTCACCAACAACCTCTTGGCGAATGGCTGCCTGTTATAGGTGGAGCTACCAAGGATGGTTTGAGATGTATAGACAACGGCTCATGACAATAGTGGACGCTGGTAATGGTTGGGCCTGGGCTCGGAGCCACTAGTGGGCCGTCTGTGAACCATGTAGTGGGCTGGTCCAAGATGGTGACCATTTAGTTGGAACCAAGCGTCTGTCAGACTTCCGATTACCATTTAGGGTAAGAAGTTCGAGGCGGATTTAATTTGATTAGCCATGGCTCCATACGATAATTTCTCGGTATGGATTAGCTGACGCGTCATGGGGCGGTCATCGATTTAGTTCAAGAACTGTGACGATGTCATCTGGGGGCCAGTGTGTGTGCAAATTTAAGGGTCGGAATGACGCTGATAACGGCAGGCTCATCAATGTGATGGCTACGTTTAAGCTACTTTGACAAGGTTGTGTTGAGTACCTTTGCTACCTGGATCCGCCCATGAAGGATGAACCATCAATTCTTGATATTCCTGTGATTAGTGAGTTTTCGGATGTCTTTTCAGAAGATATTCCCGGTTAACCCAAAGCGTGACGTGGAATTTTCTTTTGATTTTGAGCCTGGTACCGCGCCGATTTCGGAGGCACCGTACCGAATGGCTCCTGTTGAGATGTAAGAGTTGGATAAGCAACTCGAGGATTTTCTTGACAAGGATTATATAAGGCCGAGTGCATCGCCTTGGGGTGCCCCGGTTTTGTTTGTCAAGAAGAAAGATGGATCGTTTCGACTGTGTATCAACTAGCGAGAGTTGAATAAAGTCACGATCAAGAATAAATATTCGTCGTTAAGGATTGATGATCTGTTGGATCAATTGCAAGGAGCAATAGTCTTTTCCACAATCGATCTGAGGTTTGGTTACCACCAACTCAGGACTCGTAAGGAAGATATTCCGAGGATTGCTTTCTGGATAAGATGTGGTCACTACGAGTTCGTAGTCACCAATGCTCCAGTAGTTTTCATGGACCTGGTGAATCGATGTTTTCGCCAGTACTTGGATAAGTTCGTGGTGGTCTTCATCGATGGTATTTTGATCTATTCCCTGAGCAAGGAGGCTCATGAGGGTCAGTCCTTAGACAAATCGGCTGTACGCGAAGTTGTCTAAGTGTGACTTTTGGATTAAGGAAATGGCTTTCTTAGGCCGTGTGATCAGTAAGGATAGGGTTATGATTGAACCCCAGAAGATCAAAGCGGTAGCTATTTGGAAGCGGCCTCAGGTTGTGAATGAGGTGCGTAGTTTTCTACAGACAGTTCGTAGAGGGATTTTCTAAGATCGCCCTACCAATGTCTGACCGAGGTTACTTGGGAGACTGAAGAGGATATGCTTGGACGCTTTCCCGAGTTGTTTTCGGCCTAGAATAGTCAAGTTTCGGGGTCGAAACTTCTTTTAAGGGGGAGGTAATGTAATATCCCTCATTTTATAAGGATATTTTGGAATTTTTCCAACTCCCGTATTACACGTCGAATTTATTTCAGAGAAGTTCAGACATTCGGTAATATGTTTGATCTCTGTAATATTTTTTCCGAGTAATATAAATACAGTTGACGTATGTTCAAGGTTAAATACTCGTTCGTGTACGATTATTTTTATCCGGGGCTAAGGCCATGTTGTTCCAAGCTTAAACGGATGAAAAATGGCCTTGGCGGCGACCGCCGTAAGGCAAGCGGCGACCGCTGTAAGCTAGCCGACATTGTCAGCACCAACTTGTCAAGTGGCATGGGAATGCGGCGACCGCCGCCAGAGACCCATAAGGGTGGCGACCTCTTGCCGGTCGCGGCGATCGTCGCCACTGTTGCAGGGGTTCGCCGGCGACCGGGAGACGACTCGATCTCGGCCCTCCACGTGCATGGCTTGCCCATTTCTTGTCCCCTGGGTTTGGATATAAAAGGAGGAGATTGGGAGCTGAATTGAAGCACAAAACCGATCTCAATCTCTCCCAAATCACTCACCGGAGTTTTGAGCTTGTCGCCGGAATTGTTTTCGAGCTCTCGTCTGAGCTTCGTTGGTGTTATTTGGTGGTTGCAAAGTGAAGCTTTGGAAGCCCTTAGAAGCTTAGAATCCAAAGCAAACCAAAGGAGAAGCAAAACGATCATCGCCGGTGAGATTTCTCTTCTCGCATTTTCTGTGCAGTTCGCAGCGGCGCCCGCCGTAAGATAGGCGGCGACCGTCTCCACGAACAGCGGCGCCCGCCGTAAGGCAGGCGGCGACCGCCGCCCAGTAACCCTTGGTCTGTTTCGGCCTTGGATTCTGTGGCTTTCGATCGGGCTTCGTTCCTTTCGATTCCTTTCGTTATTCTTTAGATTCGTACTCGTGTTTGTTGAATCTAACTTAGGATTTCCTTATGGGTCGATCCGAATGAATCTGTGTTGCCAGATCTGTCCCTGTTTCGAGCCCGAAAATCCCATCGTCGTCATTAAGCTTCTGCGGATCTAAGACAAGTGGCGGTTCGCTCTTGCTCATCATTCCATATTTCAATTAATTATCAATTGTTTAGTTGTTAATTAATTTGGGATGATTTACTGTTTGTGTTGGGAACAATTTTTTTTAATGATGTGATAAAAAGGAGATGATGGCTTGTATATTCTGCTAGAACAACGCTATTTTATATATATGTGATTAATTACATATATTATGATAGGTTGTATATTCTGCTAGAACAACGCTATTTTATCTGTTATTGGCCATGATGGCTTTGATGTGGATTATTACTGTGCTGAACTGTTTAGTTAGCACGAGTATTCGTAGGAACGCTACTGTGTATCTCATTGCGAGTGCTAGTCGTTTCTTAATAACCTGGTGGTTAGGATTTAGTTCCTACCATCCTCCTTACTCTGGGTCTGTGCACACAACTGGTGCCGCTTGTAGGGATTTAGTTCCCGATTTCGTTTTGAGGGATTTAGTTCCCGAGGGATTTAGTTCCCGATTCCGTTGTTTGGGATTTAGTTCCCGAGGGATTTAGTTCCCGATTCGACTTTAGGGATTTAGTTCCCGAGTCAACTCCGCCTTAGGGATTTAGTTCCGACGGTATCTCTTTATCCTGAGGGATGAGAGAATCTAAAAGCTTATAACGTGATATGTGTTTTGGAATTTAATGAGATAAGTGCTTTAGTGCACATGATTAATATACTCTTGGGCGAGTAGTGCATCTAGGCGCTAGTGCAGCTAGGAAAGCTCGTCTTAACTTTTAGTCGCTCGAATGCGATACTGTGATTCTGTGATTAATTAATGTTCTCCAACATTTTTCATGTTTCCGATAAGACTCACTTTCGTTGGAGTCTTCTTTTGGGATTGATTGCTGTGAGACTCGGTCTCCAGAATCTTCTCTTGTTCATGCCTTTTCATGTATTCCAGTAGAAGTATGGTGATTGACTATCGTCATCGGTTTTGATTCGAGAAGCGATGAGGCTAACCTAATACGACTACTTCGAACCACTCTGGTTTGTACCCTTGCATAGTATTTCATTAGACTAACCAACCGTAATTATTCCCTTGTATGGTTGGCTGGTGTCATCCGTTCGATTCGGCACATCATATAAGTTGTCGTCCTGTGAAGGCTAGAACGACTATAGAGACAAACGGTGTTTTGACAAGTTGTTTTCAGGTTAAGATCCTTGGTGGGTGATCATTGCGATCAAGACCCTTTTGTTGTTATTTTAAAGACTTCCGCTGTGTTAAATATGTTTTGTGTAAAGACTTCCGCTGTAATGATTCTGATTATGTATTTCTGATGTATTTTGTCGTATTTGGAATTATGTTATAATTCCGAGACTTTGGTTTTAATAAAAGTTATGATATTTGGTATTATAACTGTGAGTTGATGGTTATATCGTTTGGAAAAGCCTGGGGTGACTTCGGGATGTTTAATCCGAGTTCACTGGCAGTAATACTTTCAAGGTGAGATTTTGGGGGGTTACAAACATGGTACCAAAGCTCTCCGTTTTTCTTCAATTCATCACAGTTTGTTAATCATTTTCTTCTCCTATCTGCGATCAATTCCTTTTCTACAATCGATTGTTTTTTCCTCTCTGCAAATTGATCACAAATGATGGCAGTAGATGATGCGATTGAAGGCGAGCGAAGACAAATTCAGAATGCGATGGCGCAAAATCTGGATCCTCTCTATCTCCAGTCCTCGGATAATCTTGGAATGATGCTTATATCGAAGATCTTTGATGTATCTTGATTTGCTCAGTGGAAGCGATCGATTTTGTTTGCATTGTCAGCAAAGAACAAGATCGGCTTTGTTAATGGAATTATACCATATCCAGCTGTTGATTCTAAAGGATTTCGAGCAAAGAAATTTCAACAAGCATTATATTTACCGGTTCAACCTCAAAGATGTGGAATGAGTTATAAGTTCGATTCGGTCAACCGAATCTTTGACATAAGTACTTTGTTCTTAAAGATCTGTATATGATCTCAAAAGAGAAGATGCAGTTTCAATCTATTTGACTCGGCTTAACAGATTTTGGGATGGATTTAGTTTATTGGTGAATATTCCACCTTACAATTGTGGTGCGTGTTAGGCAATGAATGCTCATGAGCAAGAACAATGTATTTTACAATTGCTTATGGGATTGTATGAATCTTATAACATGACTAGAAGCAATATTATGATGATGGTGCCTACTACATTGACCCCTAAAGTTTACTCTATGCTAACTCAAGAGGAGAAGCAAAGGCGAGTTTTTGTTACTCCATAATTCTCTAATGACTCGTCTGTGATGAATGTTCATAATAGAATTGCTGATTGTCCAGAACAATCTTCTAGAAGGAATGTCCATGTATGCATTCACTGCAAGAAACAAGGACACGTGGTTGATTCATGTTGGCAGCTTCATGGAAAGCTAGATAACTTTGTTCCTACTCACAAAGCTCCTTTGACTTGCACTCACTATAAGAAGACATGACATATAATTGAATTTTGCTACAAAATTATTGGGTATCCATCTTCTACTTCATCATCTGGTTCAGGTTCCAAGGAAGGCAAAGTGATTGCACAACGTCTAGCTCAGAAAGTGTTCATGTCGTACCTAGTCTCTTTGTGGATCAGTGTAGTCAATTGCTTCACTTGTTGAAATATGGAAATAATGAAGTGAATGATTTTGTTGCCAATGCCATGACATGTATAGCTTCTCGTGTATCATGTCATTCTTAGGAGAATCATGATTTTCGTGAACAATGTGACAATTCTTTCATTGATTATCCTTGGATTATTTACAGTGGTGCCACAGACAATATATGTTTTTTCCCTCTATTTTTCACAAACTCTTATCTTTGCCTAAGCCTTATAAAATTGCTCTACCTAATAGCATTAACATCACATTTACTTTACATGGTTCAGTGACTGTTTTACCTTCTTTGATTGTTCATAACGTGCTTTTTGTACCTCAAATTCGTTTCAACCTTCTGTGAATTCATAAACTCATCCAACGAACACATTTTCTTGTCCACTTTTACTCATGACATATGCTATATGCAAGGCCCTTCCGCGAGGAAACCAATGGTCTTTGGTAAGCACCAAGGGGCTTGTACTTGCTTCATTCACACCTTGAAGACGAGCATTCCACTTCTATGCATTCTATAGTATCTACTCTTTTGCATTATGTTTTTCCTTCAGTGACAAACACTTGTATTCCATTTCTTGTTCAAACTCTATGTGTACTTATGCATTTTGGCATCTTTGTTTGGGACATATTCCCTTTAATAAGATGAAGAAACTTCCACGATTGGATTCTATTAAGTTTCACTTTCCTAAAGTCCCTTGTACTGTGTTTCACATGTCCAGACAACATAAGTAACCCTTTCCCATTAGTTCCATTTCAACTCATCAACCTTTTGATCTCATTCACATTGACATATGGGATCCATATCATGTGCCTACATATAGAGGACATATATATTTCCTCACTATTGTCGATAATTTTACACGTTGTACATGGACTCATCTCCTCAACACTAAAGATTCTATTTTCTCATTCATAAAAGCTTTTATACATATGGTGTAGATATAGTTTAACTGCACTCCTAGTGATAATGCCCTTGAATTAGGCTCCAGTCATTATGCCAAATCTTTCCTTTCTTTTCATGGCACCCTTCACAAAACTTCTTGCCCTTATACACCCTAACATAAACGGGTAGTTGAACGCAAACATAAGTATCTCATTGAGACTTTTCGAGCCTTAATTTTTCATATTAAACTCGCTTTGACGTACTAGGGTAAGTGTGTTCTCACGGAAACCTATTTAATCAACCGATCCCCATCCAAAGTCCTCAATGACAACACTCCATCTGAAGTAATTTATCATCATCCTCTCACATTTTCTCATATCAAAGCCTTTGGTTGCTTATGTTATGTCTCCGGCCTCTTCTAGTAGAGGTCGATACAAATTCTCCCATGTCTCAACCTTGTGTTTTCCTTGGATTTCTATTTGGAAGAAAGGCTTACAAAGTCATGTCTTTGGAATCTCATTAAATTCTTTCTTTCAGGGATGTATTCTTTTATGAGTCCATATTTCCCTTCCATCATCACCAGTCTTCTTCTAGATCCTCTCCTTGTCTTCCCAAGGTTTTCCCTAACTTGTTTCCCACACCATCATTTCCTACTGACCCCAGTCCCGTACCTTCAGTTTCTTATCCCTCTCCCACCACATCACCTTCTTCTCCTCCTCCTCCTCCTCCTCCTACTACTACTACTACTACTACTACTACTACTACTACCATATCACCATCTATTTCTCCTTTATCCCCATCACCTTACCTTGTCTCCCCAAACTTGCGTAGATTTACAAGAATGAATCAACCTCCTGCTCATCTTCAGGATTTTGTGCGTACTACCGCTTTTTCTTCCCCTGAATCTTGTTTTCACACCATCACTTATTTTTTCCTTTCCTCTCAATCTGTTTGCACAAATGTCATTTCTTTGTATGATCAATCATTCTTGTCTTTACTTACTGTTGCACATGAACAATGTTCTTATGAGGAGGCAAGTTTACATCATGCTTGGCAAGAGGCCATGAATAAATAATTTCAAGCTATTGAGCTCAACAAAACGTGGAATTTGGTCCCTTTTCCTAAAGACATGAAGTCAATAAGCTGTAAATAGGTTTATAATTTAAAGTTTCGTGCATATGGAACCATATAGAGGCATAAAGCTTGGTTAGTCATCAGGGGTTATACTCAACGAGAGGGTATTCATTTCACTGAATCCTTTTCTCAAGTTGTGAAAATTACCATCATTCTCACTTTGGTATATGTTGTTGTCAAACGTGGTTGGCATATTGCTCAGCTTGATGTCAATAATGCATATTTACATGGAGATCTTCATGAGGAGGTGTATATAAAGCCTCCACCTGGTATGACAACTCTTTCTTCATATGTTTTCAAGCTCAATAAAAGCCTTTGTGGCCTCAAACAAGCTAGCCGACAGTGGTATGCTAAGCTTTTTGCATCATTGTGCTCTCAAGGCTATTCTCATTCCTAAAATGAATTCTATTTGTTTTCTAAGAAATATAGGATATAATCATAGTATATAACGATATGATGTAATATAGGATATAAACATAGTATATAACGATGATATAACCAAATTGGATATAACCATAGTATATAACTATAGGATATAATCATAATATATAACTATAGAATATAACCATAAGATATAACCAAATTGGATATAACTACAAGATATAATCATAGTATATAACTATATGATATAACCATAGTATATAACTATAAGATATAATATAGGATATAACCATGATTATATCTTATAGTTACATCATAGTATATACTATGATTATATCTTATAGTTATATCCAATTTGTTTATATTTTATAGTTATATACTATGGTTATATCATATATCTTATAGTTATATAACTATATGATATAACCAAATTGGATATAACTATAAGGATATGTATAACCAAATTGGATATAACTATAAGATATAATCATAGTATATAACTATATGATATAACCATAGTATAATTTTATAGTTATATACTATGGTTATAATTTTATAGTTAATATCGTTATATCCTATAGTTATATACTATGGTTATATCCTATATTATATTATATAGTTATATACTATGGTTATATCAGATAGTTATACTATGATTATATCTTATAGTTATATCCAATTTGATTATATCATATCGTTATATTCTATAATTATATACTATGGTTATATCATATATTATATTCTATAGTTATATACTATGGTTATATCCAATTTGATTATATCATATCGTTGTCTCGTATAGTTGTATACTATGATTATATCATATATGGTTATATCCTATATGATATAACCATAGTATATAAATATATGATATGACCATAGTATATATACTATATGATATAACTATAGGATATAACGATATGATATAACCAAATTGGATATAACCATAGTATATAACTATAGTATATAACAATAGTATATAACTATAAAATATAATATATGATATAATGAGATTCTTCTATTTGTAGTGAAACAGGTAAATGGGTAGATATGAGTATTTTAGTCTAATTTAATAAAGGATGGATTATATAAGAACAATTATGTATAAAATAAACAAGAACCATTTTGGACGGTTAGATTTGAGAGAAATAAATGTCCATATTAGACTTTCATATATGGTTTATTTGGACCTAATTATATCAAAATTCACACAAAATGTATAAAGTTTCTCCCTAATGACAATTTAATATAAAGAAATTAAATTAGTACATATTTATAATTGAAACTTACCATAAATAATAATATGGCTTATTTTGGATTTAATAATATACAAAATAAATAAAAATTAAAATCTATCAAATATACCAAAAATTGGTGTTTATGGATAGAGTTTCACTTTAATTCATTCATATGTATATGGGTAATTAAATCTAAAGTTATCTTAAAATAGAAATTATCATTATTTCTAGCAAAGTATACAACTATAGGATATAACGATATGATATAACCAAATTGGATATAACCATAGTATATAACTATAGAATATAACTATAGGATATAACAATAGTATATAACTATAAAATATAATATATGATATAACCATAGTATATAACTATAGAATATAACCATAAGATATAACCTAATTGGTTATATCCTTATAGTTATATCCAATTTGATTATATCATATAGTTGTACTGCTAATGTTAACGCAATTTTTTTTCCTGTGCGCTTAAGATTTTTTTTTTTTTGCCTATCACATCAGTACGCTTAGTATAAGCACACATGCACAAAACCTGTACGCTTACATTAAGCATACAGATTTTGGGGTTGTGCCCTCATGGTAATTTCTTATTCCCCATTTTGCCCATATGCGCTTAATATAAGCGCACAGAACCTGTACGCTTATATTAAGCGCACACATTCATATGCAAATAGATCACAAAACGTGTGTATATAGGGGGACCGGTGGATGTAAAAATTGAAAGGATTAATTTTATTTATTATTATTAGTTATCAACCTTATTTAATGAAATCAAATTGGAAATAAAAACTCATTAAGAAATATGGCCCTTTAATTGTTCTCCAAGAAAGAAAGAAAAATATTTAATCTCCTAAAAACCCCTAGTCTCAATGATGCATATTCATTAAAAAAGTTGAGATCTGAGTTGAGTATCGAAAGTGAATCGAGAAATAAAGTCTCACCTTTAGCTTTTTTCTCTACTTGCAGTCGCAGGACATTGGAAAAGAGATCGAGGACTACGATCATCAGAGTTGTTGATTCTTGTCATCAATTAATAATGGCAGATTTTTGCTACCACTTATATATTTACATGTATTTTTTCCTTCTTTAATAATTGTTATTAATTTATGTGTTGTTCCATGCACGGTTTTTCTATATTGATAATTATGTGATGTAATTAAAAGTAGTCATGTGTATAACTTAGTGTGGAGGTAAAATATTATCTTTAATATTTATTTGTCTTTTTTTTGTTATATCTATTTAAAATTCCTAGTTACCATATTTAATGGGCTTTGGATTATGGAGACCCAACAAGGTAATTTAATTAGTTTTAACATAAGGAGAAAGATATTAATTATAAAAAAAACCCTAATTCTCCCATATTGAACTGAACGTTCTTCTTACCTTCTCTCTGCCTCCTTACTTAGGCATAGAAGAGTCTTTGGGGGCACCCACTCTCAATTTTTCAGCTTCACATCGGATTCGACTTGTGGGAGGATTTTTCAGAGATCGTTCGTCGCTTCATCTGGATTAATTTTGGTGATAGAAATTTGTTACCACACTTAGATATTTGTAAATTTAATGAAATAATTAAAATTATAATCAATTTTACAAGTTTACTAAAAAAAAGATAAAAAAAGAATGTAAGGGAATTACTAGAAACTGTAAGCAAAGATTGAAACCCTATGACATATTTGATTTCATATCAAGTTCAAAATTATTTCAAAATTTCATAATCATATTTATTCCAAAATTAAGAGGAAAAATATTATTTAAATCCACAACTGTTTTTTTTTTTTAATTCTGAGTTGAGATTCGGTAAGAGTTTTGTGCTAAATATCACAGTAAAAAACTGTCACCAATTTTTAAGGCCTAGATTACCCCTGTTGTTTTCCAGAAACAACAACTACCACCCTTCCTTATCTGCTCCTTCGTTTCTCCCAATTTTAACACCTTCAGTCGCCAGCAAACAATGTCGAGATCTGTCTCCCAAACGATGGCTTTAATTCAAACCAAATTGAAGAGATAGTGGAGGTGAATTTTTGTGGAAAAGAATGAATTATGATGCTAACCTGATGAAAGTGGTGGCTTTTAGCTTGGGCTGATTCGTTAACTTATGTGAATCTAATTCATCATTGCTTAAATGGTATGTGTTGTTACTTGTTAGGGTTGGTAGTTGGTACGGTAAAATCATCTTATATTAATATCAATAATCCAATTTATTTTGTTGATTTTCTTATGTGTTTGACCTCAAATTTGATTGAGAATTCGAAGCCACACATTTATTTGGTATTTTGCAATGTACAGTACAGATTAAAACAAAGAATTAAATAAGAAATATAATGTAAAACTTGAGAAATGAAGGGAAAGAGAAAAAGTTTGGAAAGGGTGATTTAATAATTAATTATCAGACGTCGGGACTAGAGCGTCGCTCAAGCTTACGAATGAGGAAGAGGATTGAGCGATCTTTGAAGGCATAAAAGGAAAAGTTCGTATAAAAGGATAATTTGGTCTAGAAATGAGCAAATGGTGATATTAGTCCACTTTTTGGGTGATGTTTAGCATTCATGTTAAAGATTCCATTAATTAGTTAATTCAAAAATTGAAATCAATTAAATAGAGAGAATTAAGCACAGAATGAAACCTAAATAACGTAAGCGTAAAATCGTTGTTTCAAGAAAATGGCCATTTTCATCAAACTATTGGCATGATAGAATCCGTCTTCTTATTAAACTCTTAGCTACTTGTTTATTGGATCCTTTTTTTAAGGATGCGGATTGCAGACAGATATTCTACCATTTTATCCCCTTATTGAGCCTGGGTTACCCTAGTTTGGACCAAAGTGAATTTCGTTACTTCAACTCAAACATAGCATTTAAAAGCAAAATTAAGTAGGATATCGACGTGTACTGAACTTATCATAACTTAAGTAGGATATCGATGTGGTACATACTGGAAAAAGTAAAGACAGCGAGGATCACTCTTTTATTTGTGCACGTATACGTATGCGCTAATTCTCAAGGCAAAAAGCCAAAAGCATGTTGGGTTGGGACAACGAAGCTAGGACTGATCAAAATCAAATTGATCAGTCTTATGGCTGTGTTGTTGCTGCAGCTTGCGCGGCGGCCTCGTCAGCAGAAGCGCAGCACTTGCAGTGTCCATAGTATCCGTGACCGCAGCAACCGTAATGGCAGCCGCCACCACCACCGTGTCCAGGGTATCCTCCACCTCCACCGCCACCACCATGGCCCGGGTATCCTCCACCGCCACCACCATGGCCCGGGTATCCTCCACCGCCACCACCGTGGCCCGGGTATCCTCCGTACTTGGCATCTTCAAGTTTATTGGCAGATTCACCTACACAAATAAACAGAAGGAATCACATGAAATTAGATGATCGTATATATTATTTGAGTCGCTTAAGTACCTATAATGTTGAAAGGAACGAGTGCGTATATTTGAAATGACATTTGACATGCCGTATTAAACGTTTTTTTTTATTGGGATTTTGCTACGCACAATTGATTTCCAAAATATATAACACAATTTTGTGAGCTTCATTTGTATACAAGTCCACATAAGAATAAAAAAATACTTTATCACTCTCTTCTTCCCTTCTCCCTCGGAAGAGCTTTTAGTGTTTGACCACCTTAAAGCAGATTATGAATTAGTTAATTAGGTCCAAACGCTAACTCGATCGTAAAATTACTAACTTGTTCAATATTTTGATTTAGCTTATTGAAATAACAATATTTAAAAAAAATCATTATCTACAAATTTTTTCAAATGTTTTTATAATAATAATAATATATATAAGCTAATTGTCAAATATAGAGCCTTAACAAGAGATTAAGGAATCGACGAAAATTCAGTGATTTTAGGGTCCTCAAATTTGGGTTGAAGAGTCGATCTTGTGACCTAAAATATTTTTATAAACTATCAACTATATATATATATTTATACATGTTAAATAGACCATTAATTAACGTCGATGATTAAGGATTACGATCAATCAATGAACAAGGTAGAGATCGATAAAACGAATTAAGTAAAAGAATTAAGGAAATTAAGCTCACTAGATTGGTGAGTGGTCTTGGTAGTTTCAGCCAAATCCCTTGCCGCAGCTACCTCAGAGGAGAGGAGAAGAACAACGGCTAGAAGAGCAAGCCAAACAACTAATATTGCCTTGGAACCCATTTGTGTGTGATGTATGAAGTTATGTTTTGTGAATGGATATGAAATTGGAGTGAGTTGCATGGCCTTTTATATGATGAGATCGATAGGATAGCATGCAGTAGTGAGTAGGCTAGGGCTGTTCAAAATCGGCCCGGACCGGAAAACCGGACCGGATCGGTGAAATTTCGGTCCGGTCTCCAGTCCAAGGTTTTCCCTTAATCCGGTTTCGGTCCGGTCCAAATCCGGAAAAAAAAATCGGTCTGGATCGGTGGACCGGATTTTTAATTTTTTTAATTTATATGTTTTTTTGGAGATTTATATGTATTTTTTTTAATTTAATAAGTTATGAGTATATATGTTTTATAGATATTTTTTTTAGATTTTAAATAAGAATTTATTTTATTTTATTTTTAAATAAAATCCGATCCAATCCGGTCTTAGATCGGATCGGACCCGGATCGGACCGGACCTATTCGATTTGGTTCGATCTCCGATCCAACATTTTCAAAAAATCCGGTCCGGTCTGGACCGGATGAACACCCCTAGAGTAGGCAGTGCAAGTAGGATTTGAAGACAAAATTAATAAACGATGAGTACGTGTCAGATTGCATGCAGTTGGCTGCTGGAGAGATATATTGCCCAGGCCATTCCTTCCCAATTAATGTCACATGCATGTGTTACTTTCTTATACAAAGTTTCTTTGTGTTTTATTTTTATTTTTATTTGGCTATGAAAAAGAGTGACTTCATGTACGTACGTACTGGATAATATACATCTCAGATATGTATGAGAGGTCATCCTATAAGAAGTCAATAAAAGATCAATTAAGCTTACGTAGACATACATTCATCGATAGCACGCGATGATAGTCCACCACTTCACACCGAACTCATCTAATAAGTTCAATAAGGAATAAAATGCTCCCTCACAAATTTTTACAGATGTTTTTACTTATACTACTTAAATAAATTTTGGATTTGGAAATTTTATAATGTTTTGTTGGAACCTTGACAGTTTTCTCTGATTTTGATGATGATAAACACTATTAAGTTTTACGTTTTTGTGTTGTTCCTATGAGTTTCAGATTTCATAAAAGGATAAAGGAACAATGAAAAAACATAGAAGAAGAGAAAACAGAGGAGCACAACGGAACAAGGTGGAAACCAGGAACAACTCCTACGCAAACAAGTTGGAAAACTGGAAAGCGCATGGTGCTTATACAAGGAAAGTTTTATTTATGGAAACAACGTCTGTGGAACAACGATGAACGCAGAGATATGCCAGCTGTTCCCAGACAGACTCAATTATACAAGGAAACAAGATTTCGTGTTTTACTTGGAAAGAAGGAGAAAATATTGAGTCT
Organism: Rheum nobile; assembly: GCA_027886185.1. Taxonomy (NCBI): domain Eukaryota; kingdom Viridiplantae; phylum Streptophyta; class Magnoliopsida; order Caryophyllales; family Polygonaceae; genus Rheum; species Rheum nobile. The sequence goes on along the minus strand of WOAB01000248.1, from coordinate 658,264 downwards.
TAGGAAAGTTTATACATGAAAACTATGTGTTTACCAGCTTTAGAGTTTATTTGGAAACATATTTTGTCATAGTTACCATATGTGCTTATAGTTAGATATTTGGTAATAGGATCTTTGTTAGAACCTATATATAGATGGGAATTGTCTTGGACAAAGACATCTCAGCTATTGTCATCTAGAGCTCTTGTGAACTGAGATCGAAAAGTTAAAGCAAGGTACGGGTAGTTATTGCTTTGGTTTTTCGTTTGTTCTTGTATTGTTTAGATGTGATTGCACTCAAAGTCTTTAAGCCTAGGGTATAGGTGGAGATAAGACTTGTCAGATTGTACAACTCTAATAATACAAGTATTCGTTTTGGAACTGTGTTGTTACTTTGAATCTTTACTTATTTCCGCTGCCTAGGGAACAATCACATAGTTCCCTGATTAAACACACTAACGATTCAACAATTGGTATCAGAGCAGGTTAGCTCTAGATTGTGTGTTCTTTTCAGATTCACAGGTAACAATGGCTTCTACTTATGAAGTTGGGCTTGGGAACAACAAACCACCGTTCCTGCCTATTGGTGGAAAGTTTCAACACTGAAAGGGCCTCTTCACTGACTGGTTGAAGAGCAATGACTACCAATGATGGAGAGTCATTGAGGTTGGGGAAGAAAAGGTTGCTGAAGACATGATCAAAGGAATCAAACCTTGGAGCCCAGATGACTTCAGAATCATGGAGAAAAATTCTAAGGCTCGAATGTTCATCAACAATGCAATCAGCATTGAAGATGCATCCAAGCTTCATTCTTGTGCCACTGCAAAGGATATGTGGGCAGCCTTGGAACAAATGTACATGGGAAGTTCCGATCTCAGAGAGCTTGATCGTTTCCAAGCAAAGAAAGACTTCTATAACTTCGCCATGGTTGATGGTGAGACAGTTTCCTCTTATCAATCCAGATTCGAGGAAATCACCACAAGACTTGCTACTCATGATGTTGATGAAAAGGAAATACTTCCTAAAGAAAAAAATTTCATCATCATTGATGGACTTCCTCCAAGGCATAAGATGACTAAAGCTATACTCAAGAAAAATCCCAATACTCTTAAACTCACACTTCATGAAGTATTTGGAAAAATCAAGAAGTATGATGAAGAAGACAAATATGTCAAGCCTAAAGACTTGCTGCTCATGATGTTGATGAAGGTTTTCGTCGCTGTCTGGGGAAATGATTGTGCCAACTCTGACGATGACGAACCAGAGTCATGGGGGAACAACAGAATGTGTGCAATGACTCTGAAATCACCAGTTGAAGAACAAGAGGTAGATCCTGAAACCTTCTTTGAATCTCTTGTTAATTTTGATAAAAAGTCCTTGATTTCTCTTATCAAGAGCATGTATAATGAGAATCTCAAAACTCAAAATGACCTAAGTAATGCTGAGGATAAGTGCAATGAATTGAATGAATCTTTGTCTAAAATTGCTAGTTCCTCTGCTGTTCCTTGTGGTGAAAATGATGCTACTTACAGTGATCATAGTTCCTTTAGCACAGTTAGGGACCTATCTCATATGAAAGCTCAGATCGATAAAATCCACTCTATTCTAGTTGAGCAAAAACTTAGAGAAGAGAAGGTTACCTTTGTTGAGCCTAAGTATGGTCTGGGGTACAAAGAAAAGAGGCAAGAGAGTGAGGAACATGAGTTAACCATACCTGAGATTAGAGAGATGAAGGATAGGGAACTTCAAAATACTAAGGAGAGGAACTCTTACCTAGAAGAGTGTGTGAAGACCTTAGAGAGTGGGTTGAGTGAAGACCAAGCATGATACCAAGGTCAACCTGCCCATAAGATGTATCTCATCCAATCCCAGGGAAACTTGCCTAACACACCTGACCCTGTTAGAGCCAAACAACGTAGGATGCCTGTCCCAAATCGCAAGTATGCCATGGGAGACTACTATAAGATCTGTTGGCATTGTGGGAACAACGGCCATGTTGTGAAAAACTGTGCTAAGAAACAAAGGTTCACTGAAGAGCATACTCAGCGAAGGAACAGTAGAAGTAATGATGTTGAGTTAATTGATTATGATGTATCTCTTGAACTGTGCAATGATAAGCCTAGATAATATTATTTTGTTGCTAAACGACCAAGTAAAGCCAAGCTTGCCTGGGTCGCTAAACACTAACTCTCTTAATTCAGGATGAAGTGAGGGGGAACAACAGGTGGTTCATCGATAGCGCATGCTCATGCCATATGACAGGAAACAAAGATCACCTTACCTCACTTCAACAACACTCTAAGGGAACCGTTTCCCTTGGAGACAAACGCTGTAGAGAGAGAGTGGGAACAGGTGAAGCCACACTGAATTCAAACATCAAAATCAAAGAGGTTAGTCTGGTTCATCAACTTGGTTTTAACTTGCTAAGTGTAGCTCAGCTTTGTGATCAAGGAGACAACGAGACTATGTTCACAACCAAAGATTGCTACGTGAGGAATAGAAAAACCAAAGAGATTGTGCTGAAAGGTGTCAGATTCAACGATGTGTACACTGTGGACACAACCTTTAAGCCTTCAAGGGAACTGTGCTTTGAATCTCTAGCTGAAGAGACGGAACTGTGGCACAAAAGGCTTGGACATGCAAATTTATAACTCATTCACAAACTTCACAAGAAGGAACTGGTTAGAGGACTTCTAAACGTCAAACCTTAGATCCATGGAGTCTGTGAAGCCTGTGTAAGAGGGAAACAAACACGCTCCTCTTTCAAAAGCAAACCAGATGTTACCACTTCTCGTCCTCTGGAACTGATCCATATGGATCTCTGTGGTCCCATAAGGATAAGAAGTCATGCAGGGAACAAGTATGTGTTTGTTATCGTTGATGATTAATCTAGATTTACATGGACAATTTTTCTCTCTTCCAAGGAACAGGTATTCGAGGCATTTGAATTTTTCATCAAGGGTGTAGAAACCAATCTGGGTCTCAAGCTAAGCTCCATTCGATCCGACCATGGAACAGAGTTTGAGAATTTCATGTTCCTTGATTACTGCAGGGAACATGGGGTATCTCATAACTTCTCAGCTCCTAGTACACCTCAACAAAAAGGAGTAGTCAAGAGGAAAAACAGAACATTAGAGGACATGTCAAGAACAATGCTCATTGCAAGCAACCTTCCTCGAATATTCTGGGCTGAGGCGATCAATACTTCATGCTATATCCTTAATCGTGCAATGCTTATACCATTGTTAAATAAAACTGCATATGAACTAATCAGGGAACACAAGCCCAATGTTTCCCACTTGCGAGCCTTTGGTTGCAGGTGTTTCATTCACAACAATGGAAAAGACAACTTGGGAAAATTTGATCCAAGGAGCGATGAAGGAATCTTTCTGGGTTACGCAAATTCAAGCAAAGCTTATAGAGTCTACAACAAGCGAACCCAGAAGATTGAAGAGAGTATTCATGTAGTTTTCAATGAACACTCCAAAGCTGTGAGTGAAACCATTAATCCAACGACAACGGATCATGATTTTCCAAGGATGCAACGAGAAGACTCAGATGATGATGATGACAACAACAATCATCGTGACAACCCATGCACAGGGAACCGTGCACCTACTACTAGTGAAAGCACACCAAGCTCTCATGGAACTACCACAGATAGCGGAACTGCGATCAACATTGTTCCACCAGCACCTGTAGTTCCCTCATCAACAACTCAAGATGCTAACACTAATGTCACCACTGTTCCCACATGAACTTCTGGTGGTGATACATCTGAAATCGAAGAAGAATTGCTAAATGCAATTGTGGAGGACTCGGAAGAAGACACACAAGCTAACGCTGCTGCACCTATAATCCGGGGAACAACTTCAACTTCTTCAGAACCTGTCACTGTTCCCACAACTACAACAACTACAGATCCTTCTCCCATATCTCCACTCCCAGCATCTACAAGCTCCAGAATTGCAAAAAGCCATCCAGTCGACAATCTTATCACACCATATGAAGAACAAGGTACTCGCTATCAACTCTACAACTTTTGTGCTTTCTATGCCTTTATATCTTTTGTAGAACCAAAGAACATCAAAGAAGCACTCAAGGAACCAGATTGGATAGTTGCTATGCAAGAAGAGCTACATCAATTCGAAAGAAACAAAGTTTGGAGACTTGTTCCCCTTCCCAAGCACAAGCATGCTATTAGCACTAGATGGGTCTTCAGGAACAAGCTTGATGACTCTGGAACTGTGACAAGGAACAAGGCCAGACTGGTTGCTCAAGGATACAACCAACAAGAAGGGATCGATTATGATGAGACATATGCTCCAGTAGCTCATATCGAAGCCATTCGACTTCTCATCGCATATGTTGCCTTCAAAGGATTCACGTTATATCAAATGGATGTCAAAACAACATTTCTCAATGGCTATCTTCAAGAGGAAGTCTATGTCAAACAACCCCCAGGCTTTGAAGACATGGAACATCCAGAATATGTGTATGCACTGGACAAGGCACTGTATGGGCTCAAACAAGCTCCCAGAGCTTGGTATGATCGGCTGGCACAGTTCCTTCTCACCAATGGATACAGACGTGGAGCAATTGAAAAGACACTGTGTTAGGAAACAGAACTCTGGAAATTCAGCTCCCCTGAGAGTTCCTTTCCTCAATTTCTCTACTTTTGAAGATGACAAATATTATGTTACTAATGTTTTTATCTCAAAGATGTGCTTAAGGAACCACAGGACAAATACCGAAGGTATGAATGCCAAACAGGACAAGAGAACCAAGGAACAAGACAAAGGAAGGAACCCAGAGGAACCCAGATGTGCCCAGAAATGAAGCACGTAAGATTGCGATTCCCGAGAAATCTGGGAACACCAACCTCGGACAAAAGGAAGTCAAAAACGACTTATGAGAAGCTTCCAAAAGCCTGCCAATGTCCAGAACAAAACAACAAGATACCCAAAAACGCTGAACCTCGGACAGAGAAGGTGAAAGCGACATGACATAGAAATGTCACTGTCCAGAAGACAGTTCCCAAGCGCCCAGCTTGTTCAACCTCGGACGAAAGCATTTGGACAACGACATAGCAAGACTCGTCTGAGGTAGTTGACCAACTAAGAGAGATTCTGAGCTGCCTAGGTTGTTTACACATGCCAAGAACAACGTGGACCAAGGAGAACCACTGATCCTAGGGCAAGCTCAATCTGTGGGAACCCAGAGAGGATCAAGCTGCAAAGAATCCTCTATAAAAGGAAGACTAACTCAAGGGTTATCTTCAAGCACTGAAATATGAATCACACTCATTAGCAAATATCAAGTGTGAACCTTCAAACAAGATCATCAAAGCAAACCAAGATCAAGAGGAACCAGTCAAGGAAGAGAAGATCTGAGTGCTAAGTTCCTGTGACTGTAAGTGAGATAGTTCCTAGGTGCTAAGATCTATTTCTTGGAATGATTATTGATTGTATTAAGTTATCTAGGATTGTCTAACTGTGTGTAAGGCAAAGAAACCGTGTGTTTGTTCCTAGGATAAGCTGTAACCAAAAGAGATAAGAAATCAAGAAGTAGACCTTGAAATCCTTTCGAAAGAAAGATAATGGTTTTTATCCTGGATTGCTAGTTGGCAATCAAAGGTTTCCACTATAAGGAACTTGTCTTTTATTTGATTGTTTATTTCCGCTGCGAAAGGAACTGAGAATCGATATTCTTAGTTCCTTAGTTATTATCTAACAATCACGATCCTACAATTGGTATCTGAGCAGGAAAAACTCTAGATCTTTGATAAGTTTGCAGATCATGTCTCAACCAAGCAAGTTTGAGCTCGGAATCTCCACCAACAAGCCACATCTCTGAAAGAAAGGAGAAGAAACATGGTGGGAAAAGTGCATGGAAAGCCACATCAAGACCAACGACTACCAATGCTGGAGGATAGTCGAAAATGGAGATGGCTATGTCGACCTCACCATGAAGGAAGAAGATTGGAAACCAGAACACTATGTTATCATGGAGAAGAATGCCAAGGCCAGGCAGTTCATCCTCAATGGATTGGACAGAGAGGACATGGACAAGGTCATAGGCATCAAGACGGCCAAGGAAATGTGGAAAGCTCTCAAGGAGATGCATGAAGGAAGTGATGAACTAAAGCAAAGCAGGAAGTTTGCTTTGGAAGGAGAATACCACACCTTCAAAATGACCGAAACTGAGACCATCTCAGAGTACTACTCCCGCTTCAACAGATTGATTGGAAAGTTAACAACGGCGGAAGTCAATCTTGATGAAGTTTCCAAATCCCTAGTGGTCATCAATGGACTCAACTCCAAGTTCACCCTTCTCAAGGGAATCATGAAGAACACTCCAGGCATCCAATCCCTTCCCTTGACCCAAGTCATAGGGAAACTGGAGGTTGAAGAAGGAGAGGACACCAAAGCCAATGCCGACAAGAAACTGGAGAAAGGCATTGCCCTCAAGATCTCCAAAGCCTTCTCTAGGCTCGAGATAGAGGAAGAGAACTCAGACCTTGAAGAAGAGGAGGACGAACTAACAAACCTCTTCACAAAGAATATCAAAAAATTCTTTGTGAAGGAAAGGTTCCAAAAGGGCAGTTCCTCTCACAATGGACCAAGAAGAGATCTCAAGGAAGTCTCTTGTTACGAGTGCAAGGAGAAGGGACACTACGCTAAGAACTGTCCCAACAAAGAAGAGTCCAAGGAAGAGGAAAGACCCCAAAAGAAGGGTCTCGTAGCATCATGGGGAGAAGACTCAGATGAGGAACTGGATCTGAGTGGCTTCTCTGGAGGGAGATGTCTTATGGCAAAAGGAGACTCAAGCGACTCAGAAGACCTTGATGTAACTTCTGACGATCTCTTAAAATCCCTAGTTGATTGTGATAAGAAACAACTTCTTAAGATCATAAAGAAACTAGGAAAGGAAACCAGTTCCCTTCAACAGAAACTAGATGATTGTGAAGATGAAATTGCTTGCTTGACTGTCGAGAATTCTGTTTGGAGTAAGAAACTTGATGAAACTGAGAAAGACCTAGGTGAAACTCACTCCAAACTCATTGATATTAGTAATGTGCATGCTAGTCATCTTAAAATTTGCAAATCTTGTGATGAAACTAACATAGACTCTGTCAAAGTTCCCTTGCATGCTAACCCACCTGGAAATGACATGCTTCAATCCATAATTGATAGGTTAGACATTCTCACTGATTCCATTAATGAAAAAACAATAAATCAAACCGTTTTTGTGAGACAACGCCATGGAATAGGATATGTCAATAATAAAGGGAACAATGATGCTGAAGAAGAAAAGGCTAGGCGAGAACTTGTTGAGATGAATGAGAATCTCAGTATTGCTCTTGCCACTTCTCGTGATAGGAATCAATTCCTATCAGAGAAGATCATGGTCCTTGAGAACAAGGCTGAGGTTGCCAAACGTCTCAATGAAGGCTCTCAAAGTCCTAAGAAGGAACCAAAGGGAAAAGAAAAGATGGTTCCTGAAAACCATTGGTTCACCAATTCGTTTGCTCACAAAAGATATATTGACATGGCCCATAGCAAGGTTAGAAACAATGTTGATTTTAACAAAAGGAAAACTGAAAAACCTTTTAGGCCAGGAAAAGGAAAATATGGATATGTTGTTTACAATCGTTTGTGTGCCTACTGTGGTAAGAATGGTCATTACAACACTGATTGTGCTAAGAAAAGGAACTTTGAAAAGGAGAAAAGTACTCATTACCATGAAAGGAACCAGTTCCCTGGTTATTCACAGACGCACAATGCTAATCCCCCCAGTAAAGCCAAGCTTCGCTGGGTTCAGAAATCTTAGTTCCCTTATGTGCAGAAAGAAGAGAGGCAACCTCAACTATGGTACATCGACGGTGGTTGCTCATGCCATATGACTGGAAGAAGAAATCAAATGACCTCTCTTCAACCTCTCCAAGGAGGGAACATATCCTTTGGAGACAAAAGCAAAGGGAAAATCCGTGGAATAAGAACTGTGAAACTCAATGATCACATTCAGGTAAACAAAGTTCACCTTGTTGATAATCTTGGTTTTGACCTAATAAGTGTGTCACAGCTGTGTGATCAAGGAGACAATGAAGTTAGATTCAGATCAAACGAATGTTCAGTCCTTGACTCCTTGGGACAAATCATCCTAAAAGGGAAAAGATTCAACAATGTCTACATAATTGATCCATCCTTTGTTCCCAAGGAGAAACTTTGTCTCTCAACTGTGAATGACCAAGCTGATTTGTGGCATCAACGCCTCGGTCATGCTAGCACCAAGCTGATTCAAAAGCTACACTCAAAGGAGCTAGTCAGAGGGCTGCCAAAGCTAAGTGACACATCTAAGGAACTGTGCTCTGATTGTGTAAAAGGGAAACAGGCTCGTAGTTCCTTCAAGTCCAAAAACATGGTAAGCACCTCAAGGCCTCTTGAACTCATCCACATGGATCTGTGTGGACCCATGAGAGTTCAGAGCCTAGGAGGGAACATGTATATCTTTGTTCTTGTCGATGACTTCTCTCGCTTTACTTGGACCATCTTTATTAAATCTAAGAGTGAAGTTATTGACCGCTTTAAAAATCTGGTTCCCTTGTTAGATAAATCTCTTGATTGTTCACTCAATGCTATTCGGTCTGACCATGGTACCGAATTTGAAAATGGAGAATTTATAACCTTTTGCAGTGAGCATGGAATTGATCACAACTTCTCTGCACCATACACTCCTCAACAAAATGGAGTAGTGGAAAGGAAGAACAGAACTTTGGAAGACATGGCTCGGACTATGCTGATCTCAAGTGGACTCTCTCAATCATTTTGGGCCGAGGCGATCAACACAGCGTGCTACATCATCAATCGAGCCATGCTTCGCCCAATCACAGAAAATACACCCTATGAGCTCCTAAGAGGAAGAGTTCCCAACATCTCACATCTGAGGGTGTTCGGATGCAAGTGCTTTGTGCACAACAATGGGAAGAACAATCTTGGCAAATTCGACCCAAGAAGTGATGAAGAAATCTTCATTGGATACGCCTCGGGTAGCAAGGCGTACAAAGTCTTCAACAAAAGGACTAAAAAGGTAGAAGAAAGTGTTCATGTTATTTTTAATGAAAAATCACTTGGAAAGATTGTGCAGAACACCACCAATTCCTTTGAAGACCCGTTTCCCAAGTCATATCAAGAAGATCCAGATGAAGATGTCTCTCCACCCAGTTCTTGTCCTGCTGCTCGGAACCCTCCAATGGCTCCTCCACCAGTTCCCATGAATAATGAACAACAATCCATTTCTGGGAACCATGAGCATGACGACAACATCTGTGGAGACTTCAATGATTCTTCTTCCCACATAATCTTCAATGGAGAAGGTGATCCCAACCAGGAAGCTGAATGCTCAACTCAAAATATTTCCACATCAAATGCTCTAGCTCCTAATAGAGAAAGAAGAGTCATCAAGCCTCCAGTCAGGTTCGAACATCTAACCTTCTTTGCCTTCAATGCCTTCCTATCTATTGTGGAACCAAAGAACATAGGTGAGGCACTGAAGGATGCAGACTTGATCCAAGCTATGCAAGAAGAGCTTCATCAATTTGAAAGGAACAAAGTATGGCATCTAGTTCCTCGTCCCAAGGATAAGCACATCATAGGAACTAGATGGCTTTTCAGAAATAAGCTAGATGATACAGGAGCTGTGATAAGGAACAAAGCAAGACTCATTGCTCAAGGATACAATCAACAAGAAGGAATCGACTATGATGAAACCTATGCTCCAGTGGCAAGGATTGAAGCAATAAGGTTATTGATTGCTTTTGCATCACACAAAGGGTTCAAGTTGTTCCAAATGGATGTAAAGACGGCCTTCCTCAATGGAATTCTCCAAGAAGAAGTCTATGTCAAGCAACCACCTGGATTTGAAGATGATGATCATCCAGACCATGTCTACTTTCTAGACAAAGCATTGTATGGCCTCAAGCAAGCTCCCAGAGCTTGGTATGATCTTCTTGCCCAGTTCCTACTCTCAAATGGCTACAGGCGTGGAGTTATTGACAAAACTCTCTTCATCCTAGAAGAAGAAGGTAACATCTTGGTGGTTCAAATTTATGTCGATGATATTATCTTTGGTTCCACTAACCTGTGCCTTGTAGACAAGTTCAAAGACTTAATGAGCAGTGAATTTGAAATGAGTCTAATTGGGGAACTCACCTTCTTCCTCGGATTACAAATCACTCAAAAAGAAGATGGTATTCAAATCCACCAACAGAAGTATGTCAGGGAACTACTGAAGAAATTCAAAATGGATTCATACAAGCCTCTCTCCACTCCCATATCCACCATTGCACATTTGGATAAGGACCATTCGAGTCCTCTAGTGGAGGAGAAGCTCTATAGAGGTATGATATGCTCACTCATGTACCTAACCGCTAGTCGACCAGACATTGTTTTTGCTGTTGGCTTGTGTGCTAGGTTCCAATCTTGTCCAAGAGAAACCCACTTGGCTGCTGTGAAGAGAATACTTCGATATCTCAAGGGAACTGACTCTCTCTGTATTTGGTACCCCAAAGAGTGTCCCTTTGAGCTAATGGGTTTCACTGATGCTGATTATGCTGGATACTTGGTGGATAGGAAGAGCACCTCTGGAATGGCACAGTTCCTAGGCCCTTGCCTTGTGTCATGGGGATCAAAGAAACAAGTCTCAGTCTCTCTCTCCACCACAGAATCCGAGTACATTACGGCTACCTCCTGCTGTTCCCAAATTCTCTGGCTAAAGCAACAACTCGCGGACTTTGGTATGTCTTATGGCCCTCTTACTATTCTTTGTGATAACACTAGTGCCATAAACATTTCTAAGAATCCTGTGCATCATACTAGGACCAAGCATATAGACATAAGACATCATTTTCTTAGAGATCATGTTGAGAAGGGAAACATCATTATGAAATTTTGTAGAACTGAAGATCAGGTTGCAGATATATTCACAAAAGCCTTGAATAGAGTTTCCTTTGAGAACCTTAGATTAGAACTGGGAATGATTCCTATAAACTAGCAGTTCCTTTAGTTTAAAGTTTCTCTCCAGTTCCTTTGATTGACTAGTTCAGAACTCTTTACTTGTCTTTATCTTGGAATCTTTGTGTCATTTCTCTTGCGTTAGACCCTCATATTCATAATGGTTTCTCAAAAGGCTTTGACAAATTTTGTTAGTTCTTCTCCTTGGTTGTTCATATCTTATTAAAATTCAATCATTGTCCAAGCTTCTTTGTTGGCTCAAAAGTCACAATCTGATCATCTTTCTAACCCAACAATACAAGCCGAAATGATGATTGTGTACTATGACCCTCCCTTGCCTCATTACACAATCTATTTCCCTGTGATCCTCTTCTTAACCCTCTCTGGGAACTAGTGTGTAATGCGATAAATGGCCTTCCTTGATTCCTTGTATGGGAACGTACTTTTCGGTTCCATGTTTTTAAACCCACATCAAAGTTCCCATATATCCCTCTAGCACACTGAAAATATCGCCAGAAAGGAACTAGGATGGGCTACCCCTTAAACGGCTAGTAAGCGAATTGCTCCTCCCAAGACAGTATTTATGGCAAATCTCACAGCGTCAGAGACATCTTCTCAGCCTTGAACAGTTGCCATTTTTTAGCATCTAATCTTTGAATTTGTGACCGTTGCAAAGGCGCAAAAGCTTCAAGAAAATTAGCCATTTCAACTCTTCAGAGTTCCCAGAAATATCTCCAATGGCTTGATTCTCAACGGCTCCATAATTGCTCAAGGGCTATTTAAGGTTTCCTGTTTGATTGAGCCGAGCACTCTGTTCTCTCACGCCTTCTCTCAATCTCATGTTCACCTGTCTCTCTCAAAACACAAAGCTCCTCAAATGGCCAAGAAAAACCTCAATCTTAACCTTGCTCAATTGGAGGTAATCATGCCGATAAGATGACAACAGGCCAAGATGAAGGAACTGCATAAAATAAGGAAACTGAAGAGGAGGCCACTACGCTGCCATAGGAATGTCTCTCCTAGTTCCCAGTGCTATAACATCACAGTGTGCTAGTAGTTCCCTAGGGTCCTACTCCCCTCTTCTATCCTTATTTTGTCTAATGTCAAGTTGGTTGTGCTCTTTTGTTTCTCTTTCCACTATGCATCCCTGGGCAATGTACTTGATTTTAATGATTAATGAACTCTTATGGTAATGTTTCTAATGCATCATTTGTCTTTGCCTTAAGTTTCTATTATGGTCACTGTCATGGGTTTAACGCAAATTGTTTATTTCACATTGATATCCTATACTTGATAAGTAACTTGATCTTTTCGATGATGTCAAAAGGGGGAAGAATGGATAGGAACCTTGAATTATTGGAACTACTGGACTTATAGGAACTCTGAACCCGTTCTACTTCTAAGGGGGAACTTGAATAACTTAGTTCATTTGCTTAGGGGGAATTTGCAACTATTGAATGTTCTATCAATATTTTTTTTTTGAAAAAAAGAAGAAGTTGAAAATCCCTTAGCTCAACTGTTCTCATGAATTTCATGTTCCTATTATGTTGCCAGGTTCCTTGTATTTGTCATCATCAAAAAGGGGGAAATTGTTAGGAAACGGAACTCTAGAACTTCAGCTCCCCTGAGAGTTCCTTTCCTCAGTTTCTCTACTTTTAAAGATGACAAGTATTATGTTACTAATGTTTTTATCTCAAAGATGTGCTTAAGGAACCACAGGACAAATACCGAAGGTATGAATGCCAAACAGGACAAGAGAACCAAGGAACAAGACAAAGGAAGGAACCCAGAGGAACCCAGATGTGCCCAGAAACGAAGCACGCAAGATTGCAATTCCCGATAAATCTGGGAACACTAACCTCGGACAAAAGGAAGTCGAAAATGACTTATGAGAAGCTTCCAAAAGCCTGCCAATGTCCAGAACAGAACAACAAGATACCCAGAAACGCTGAACCTCGGACAGAGAAGGTGAAAGCGACAGGACATAGAAATGTCACTGTCCAGAAGACAGTTCCCAAGCGCCCAGCTTGTTCAACCTCGGATGAAAGCATTTGGACAACGACATAGCAAGACTCGTCTGAGGTAGTTGACCAACTAAGAGAGATTCTGAGCTGCCTAGGTTGTTTGCACATGCCAAGAACAATGTGGACCAAGGAGAATCACTGATCCTAGGGCAAGCTCAATCTGTGGGAACCCAGAGAGGATCAAGCTGTGAAGAATCCTCTATAAAAGGAAGACTAACTCAAGGGTTATCTTCAAGCACTGAAATACGAATCACACTCATTAGCAAATATCAAGTGTGAACCTTCAAACAAGATCATCAAAGCAAATCGAGATCAAGAGGAACCAGTCAAGGAAGAGAATGTTAGGATTCGAACGCGGTAACAACGAGAAAACAAGACAAAGAACACAAGATTTGTTAACCCAGTTCGTCAGGAATGACTACGTCTGGGGGCACTACCAAGCCAGGATACTTTTCTCTCTTTAGAATGTGACAACGACAACTTCACCACTTAACGATTACAATTGATCAACTAGGGTTTAAATAGCAACACGAACAAAACCTAGAAAAGCCCACGAGCACAACGCTGGAATCGGCCCAAACTGACGCCTGAAAAGGCCCTGCACGGTTAACAAACCGTGCCGTTAACCGTGTCACTTATTCGAGAGCGATTCCTGGATCTGGCACGGTCTGCAGACCGTGCCGTTAACCGTGCTCGTCCTTTTCCTTCTGTCCGTCATTTCTGCACGGTCTGTTGACCGTGCCGCTCCTTTTGCGTCTGTTCTTCACTTCTACGTCGCATCAGGCTCCATAAACCCAACAATCTCCCACCTGGAGACTGACTCCAATCATAATCGTCTTCCTCCTTGATCCATAGCTGATAGTAGTGCCAGGCCTTCAATTCAGTTCCCAAGGCCAGTCGAAGCCATGCAAAGCTTCAACTTCTCTAAGGTCCCAACCTTAGTCAGCATGTCTGCAGGATTCTCAGTTCTTCGAAACTTCATCAACTGCAAGACCTTGTGAGTCTTTCGCGTCACAGCCAGCCTTGCTTTGTGACGCTTGCTTCCATCCGCCTTCTCCTTGATTCTGTAAGCCCACTTTTTATGCCATGCCTTCTTGCCTGCTGGGAGCTCAACTAGTTCCCACGTTCCGTTGGTCATCAACGAATCCATCTCATCATCCATTGCAAGCTTCTTCTTGCTCACATGTTCTCCACGAGATGCCTCTGCATAACACTCTGGCTCTCCATCATCTGTCAGCAACAAATAGTAGTTTGAAGGCGAATACCTATCAGGCGATCCACGCTCTCTGGTGGACCTTCGCAGCGGAATCACTGGGGTACTCGGCTCCTCCTCAGTCACGGCTTCCTGGTCAACTTGGACCTCCTTGCTCCCACCCGAGTTTGAGATGTCTAACTCCACAATCTCAGGTTCAGAACTAGCTGTTTCTGATGCACCCAGACTATCCTTGTACATCACCTGCTCATTGAACACAACATCTCGACTGCGAATAACCTTCCTGCTCTGCTCATCCCAGAACCGGTATCCGAAATCATCACCGCCATATCCAATAAACGTGCACTTGACAAACTTTGCATCCAGCTTGCTTCTCTCAACAGGAGCAATATGCACATATGAAACACACCCAAATATCCGAAGGAAAGACAAATTTACCTCTTTGCCACTCCAAGCTTCCTCTGGTATCCAATTCTCCAAGGGAGTTGATGGCCCTCGGTTGATCAAGAATGCAGCAGTGTTTACTGCATCCGCCCAAAACATCTTTGGAAGCCCACACTTCAGCCTCATGCTCCTAGCACGTTCACACAGGGTCCTGTTCATACGTTCAGCAACGCCGTTCTCTTGAGGGGTTCCTTTCAAGGTTTTCTCCATGCGAATCCCATTCTCTGCACAAAACTCCTTGAACTCACGAAGCTCATACTCCCCACCATTGTCAGATCTCAAACACTTCACCTTAAGACCTGTCTCATTCTCTACAAGAGCCTTCCATTTTCTAAAGGAATCAAATGCATCATATTTTTGCTTTAGAAAATAGACCCATACCTTTCTTGTAGCGTCGTCTATGAAGGTCATGTAGTATGACGCTCCACCTAGAGATGTCACAGGTGCTGGTCCCCACAAGTCACTGTGGATCAACTCCAACTTCTGCTTCTTCGGAGTTCTGCCACCCTTCGCAAAGCTAACCCTTTTCTGCTTTCCGAGCACACAGTCTTCACACAGCCCGATCTCAACGGACTTAAGACCTGGCAGTAAACCCTTCGAGCATAGCACCTTCATCCCTTTCTGACTCATGTGGCCCAGACGACAGTGCCACAAATCTACATCACAGTTCACTTCTACAACCGCAATGCTATCCCGGACGTTGTTCGTCATGTACAGCGTCCCCTCCTTCTTTCCTCGAGCTACCACCATAGCTCCCTTGGTTATCTTCCAGCTGTTACAGCCAAAGGTTACTGCATAACCCTCGTCATCCAACTGACCAATAGAAAGCAGGTTTCTCTTCAAGCCAGGAATGTGCCTCACTCCATGCAACAGCAGCACAGATCCGTTCGGCGCCTTGATCCTGACATCACCCTTCCCTACGATTTTCAAGGCCTCATCATCAGCAAGATAGACCTTTCCAAAATCTCCAGAGGTGTAGCGATCCAATATATCAGCACTGCTGCAAGAATGAAACGAAGCTCCAGAGTCTAACACCCAAGACTCCAATGGACTACTCGCGCTCAGAATCGATGCATCTGCAGTGGTTCCTGTCGTTGAATCGCTCAGAGTCAACGCATCTGCAATATCTTCACTGGCTGAATTTGCTGACTTGTTCTTCAACGGTGCTTTACACTCACTTTTGTAATGACCGTTCTCATTACAATTCCAGCACTTGATCTTGCTCTTGTCCTTGGGCTTGTCCTTCCCTTTAGACTTTGATCTGTCACGATTCGACTTCCTAGAGTCTGACCTCCCCCTGCTATCCGTATTCAAGGCTGATCCAGAAGTAGAACCTGACGCCTTCCTACGAATTTCTTCGCTGATAATCAGATCCCTCACTTCATCAAACTTGATCTTTGCCTTCCCCGCCGAAGCACTAACAGCAGTAACTGTCCCGCTCCAACTCTCTGGTAAAGAAGACAACAAGATTAGGGCTTGTACCTCATCGTCGAAATCAATCTCAACTGAACTCAGTTGGGCGATCGTCATGTTGAACTCGTTCAAGTGGTTGGTGACCGTTGTACACTCCGTCATCCGCAGATTGAACAACCGCCGCATCAGGTGAACCTTGTTCACCGAAGAAGGTTTCTCATACATCGCGAAAAGAATTTCCAGTATCCCCTTCGTCGTCTCTGCCTTGACCGTGTGATGTGCCACGTTCCTGGACAGCGATAGGCGGACCACGCTCATCGCTTTCCTGTCCAGCAACTTCCACTCGTCTTCCTTCATGTCTTCCGGCTTCTCACCCAGCGGCAAATACAAATCTTTACCATACAGGTAATCCTCGATCTGCATCTTTCAGAATCCGAAATCCGTACCATCGAACTTCTCCACTGGTGATTTTCCGCTTCCCATCGTCACCTCCAGAACCAGCTCTGATACCAGTTGTTAGGATTCGAATGCGGTAACAACGAGAAAACAAGACAAAGAACACAAGATTTATTAACCCAGTTCGTCAGGAATGACTACGTCTGGGGGCACTACCAAGCCAGGATACTTTTCTCTCTTTAGAATGTGACAACGACAACTTCACCACTTAACGATTACAATTGATCAACTAGGGTTTAAATAGCAACACGAACAAAACCTAGAAAAGCCCACGAGCACAACGCTGAAATCGGCCCAAACTGACGCCTGAAAAGGCCCTGCACGGTTAACAAACCGTGCCGTTAACCATGCCACTTATTCTAGAGCGATTCCTGGATCTGGCATGGTCTGCAGACCGTGCCGTTAACCGTGCTCGTCCTTTTCCTTCTGTCCGTCGTTTCTGCACGGTCTGTTGACCGTGCCACTAACTGTGCCGCTCCTTTTGCGTCCGTTCTTCACTTCTACGTCGCATTAGGCTCCATAAACCCAACAGAGAAGAGCTGAGTGCTAAGTTCCTGTGACTGTAAGTGAGATAGTTCCTAGGTGCTAAGATCTATTTCTTGGATTGATTATTGATTGTGTTAAATTATCTAGGATTGCCTAACTGTGTGTAAAGCAAAGAAACTGTGTGTTTGTTCCTAGGATAAGCTGTAACCAAAAGAGATAAGAAATCAAGAAGTAGACCTTGAAATCCTTTCGAAAGAAAGGTAGTGGTTTTTATCCTGAATTGCTAGTTGGTAATCAAAGGTTTCCACTATAAGGAACTTGTCTTTTATTTGATTGTTTATTTCCGCTACGAAAGGAACTGAGAATCGATATTCTTAGTTCCTTAGTTATTATCTAACAATCACGATCCTACAATTGGTATCAGAGTAGGAAAAGCTCTAGATCTTTGATAAGTTTGCAGATCATGTCTCAACCAAGCAAGTTTGAGCTCGGAATCTCCACCAACAAGCCATATCTCCGAAAGAAAGGAGAAGAAACATGGTGGGAAAAGTTCATGGAAAGCCACATCAAGACCAACGACTACCAATGCTGGAGGATAGTCGAAAATGGAGATGGCTATGTCGACCTCACCATGAAGGAAAAAGATTGGAAACCAGAACACTATGTTATCATGGAGAAGAATGCCAAGGCCAGGCAGTTCATCCTCAATGGATTGGACAGAGAGGACATGGACAAGGTCATAGGCATCAAGACGGCCAAGGAAATATGGAAAGCTCTCAAGGAGATGCATGAAGGAAGTGAGGAACTAAAGCAAAGCAGAAAGTTTGCTTTGGAAGGAGAATACCACACCTTCAAAATGATGGAAACTGAGACCATCTCAGAGTACTACTCTCGCTTCAACAGATTGATTGGAAAGTTAACAGCGGCGGAAGTCAATCTTGATGAAGTTTCCAAATCCCTAGTGGTCATCAATGGACTCAACTCCAAGTTCACCCTTCTCAAGGGAATCATGAAGAACACTCCAGGCATCCAATCCCTTTCCTTGACCCAAGTCATAGGGAAACTGGAGGTTGAAGAAGGAGAGCACACCAAAGCCAATGCCGATAAGAAACTGGAGAAAGGCATTGCCCTCAAGATCTCCAAAGCCTTCTTTAGGCTCGAGATAGAGGAAGAGAACTCAGACCTTGAAGAAGAGGAGAACGAACTAACAACCCTCTTCACAAAGAACATCAAAAAATTCTTTGTGAAGGGAAGGTTCCAAAAGGGCAGTTCCTCTCACAATGGACCAAGAAGAGATCTCAAGGAAGTCTCCTGTTACGAGTGCAAGGAGAAGGGACACTACGCTAAGAACTGTCCCAACAAAGAAGAGTCCAAGGAAGAGGAAAGACCCCAAAAGAAGGCTCTCGTAGCATCATGGGGAGAAGACTCAGATGAGGAACTGGATCTGAGTGGCTTCTCTGGAGAGAGATGTCTCATGGCAAAAGGAGACTCAAGCGACTCAGAAGACCTTGAGGTAACTTCTGACGATCTCTTAAAATCCCTAGTTGATTATGATAAGAAACAACTTCTTAAGATCATAAAGAAACTAGGAAAGGAAACCAGTTTCCTTCAATAGAAACTAGATGATTGTGAAGATGAAATTGCTTGCTTGACTGTCGAGAATTCTGTTTGGAGTAAGAAACTTGATGAAACTGAGAAAGACCTAGGTAAAACCCACTCCAAACTCATTGATATTAGAAATGTGCATGCTAGTCACCTTAAAATTTGCAAATCTTGTGATGAAACTAGCATAGACTCTGTCAAAGTTCCCTTGTATGCTAACCCACCTAGAAATGACCTGCTTCAATCCATAATTGATAGGTTAGACATTCTCACTGATTTCATTAATGAAAAAACAATAAATCAAACTGTTTTTGTGAGACAACGCCATGGAATAGGATATGTCAATAATAAAGGGAACAATGATGCTGAAGAAGAAAAGGCTAGGCGAGAACTTGTTGAGATGAATGAGAATCTCAGTATTGCTCTTGCCACTTCTCGTGATAGGAATCAATTCCTATCAGAGAAGATCATGGTCCTTGAGAACAAGGCTGAGGTTGCCAAACGTCTCAATGAAGGCTCTCAAAGTCCTAAGAAGGAACCAAAGGGAAAAGAAAAGATGGTTCCTGAACACCAATGGCTCACCAATTCCTTTGCTCACAAAAGATATATTGACATGGCCCATAGCAAGGTTAGAAACAATGTTGATTTTAACAAAAGGAAAACTGAAAAACCTTTTAGGCCAGGAAAAGGAAAATATGGATATGTTGTTTACAATCGTTTGTGTGCCTACTGTGGTAAGAATGGTCATTACAACACTGATTGTGCTAAGAAAAGGAACTTTGAAAAGGAGAAAAGTACTCATTACCATGAAAGGAACCAGTTCCCTGGTTATTCACAGATGCACAATGCTAACCCCCCAGTAAAGCCAAGCTTCGCTGGGTTCAGAAATCTTAGTTCCCTTATGTGCAGAAAGAAGAGAGGCAACCTCAACTATGGTACATCGACAGTGGTTGCTCATGCCATATGACTAGAAGAAGAAATCAAATGACCTCTCTTCAACCTCTCCAAGGAGGGAACATATCCTTTGGAGACAAAAGCAAAGGGAAAATCTGTGGAATAGAAACTGTGAAACTCAACGATCACATTCAGGTAAACAAAGTTCACCTTGTTGATAATCTTGGTTTTGACCTAATAAGTGTGTCACATCTGTGTGATCAAGGAGACAATGAAGTTAGATTCAGATCAAACGAATGTTCAGTCCTTGACTCCTCGGGACAAATCATCCTAAAAGGGAAAAGATTCAACAATGTCTACATAATTGATCCATCCTTTGTTCCCAAGGAGAAACTTTGTCTCTCAACTGTGAATGACCAAGCTGATTTGTGGCATCAACGCCTCGGTCATGCTAGCACCAAGCTGATTCAAAAGCTACACTCAAAGGAGCTAGTCAGAGGGCTGCCAAAGCTAAGTGGCACATCTAAGGAACTGTGCTCTGACTGTGTAAAAGGGAAACAGGCTCATAGTTCCTTCAAGTCCAAAAACATGGTAAGCACCTCAAGGTCTCTTGAACTCATCCACATGGATCTGTGTGGACCCATGAGAGTTCAGAGCCTAGGAGGGAACATGTATGTCTTTGTTCTTGTCGATGACTTCTCTCGCTTTACTTGGACCATCTTTATTAAATCTAAGAGTGAAGTTATTGACCGCTTTAAAAATCTGGTTACCTTGTTAGAAAAATCTCTTGATTGTTCACTCAATGCTATTCGGTCTGACCATGGTATCGAATTCGAAAATGGAGAATTTCTAACCTTTTGCAGTGAGCATGGAATTGATCACAACTTCTCTGCACCATACACTCCTCAACAAAATGGAGTAGTGGAAAGGAAGAACAGAACTTTAGAAGACATGGCTCGGACTATGCTGATCTCAAGTGGACTCTCTCAATCATTTTGGGCCGAGGCGATCAACACAGCGTGCTACATCATCAATCGAGCCATGCTTCGCCCAATCACAGAAAAGACACCCTATGAGCTCCTAAGAGGAAGAGTTCCTAACATCTCACATCTGAGGGTGTTCGGATGCAAGTGCTTTGTGCACAACAATGGGAAGGACAATCTTGACAAATTCGACCCAAGAAGTGATGAAGAAATCTTCATTGGATACGCCTCGGGTAGCAAGGCGTACAAAGTCTTCAACAAAAGGACTAAAAAGGTAGAAGAAAGTGTTCATGTTATTTTTAATGAAAAATCACTTGAAAAGATTGTGCAGAACACCACCAATTCCTTTGAAGACCCGTTTGCCAAGTCATATCAAGAAGATCCAGATGAAGATGTCTCTCCACCCAGTTCCTGTCCTGCTGCTCGAAACCCTCCAATGGCTCCTCCACCAGTTCCCATGAATAATGAACAACAATCCATTTCTGGGAACCATGAGCATGGCGACAACATCTGTGGAGACTTCAATGATTCTTCTTCCCACATAATCTTCAATGGAGAAGGTGATCCCAACCAGGAAGCTGAATGCTCAACTCAAAATGTCTCCACATCAAATGCTCTAGCTCCTAACAGAGAAAGAAGAGTCATCAAGCCTCCAGTCAGGTTCGAACATCTAACCTTCTTTGCCTTCAATGCCTTCCTATCTATTGTGGAACCAAAGAACATAGGTGAGGCACTGAAGGATGCGGACTGGATCCAAGCTATATGCAAGAAGAGCTTCATCAATTTGAAAGGAACAAAGTATGGCATCTAGTTCCTCGTCCCAAGGATAAGCACATCATAGGAACTAGATGGGTTTTTAGAAATAAGCTAGATGATACAGGAGCTGTGATAAGGAACAAAGCAAGACTCGTTGCTCAAGGATACAATCAACAAGAAGGAATCGACTATGATGAAACCTATGCTCCAGTGGCAAGGATTGAAGCAATAAGGTTGTTGATTGCTTTTGCATTACACAAAGGGTTCAAGTTGTTCCAAATGGATGTAAAGACGGCCTTCCTCAATGGAATTCTCCAAGAAGAAGTCTATGTCAAGCAACCACCTGGATTTGAAGATGATGATCATCCAGACCATGTCTACTTTCTAGACAAAGCATTGTATGGCCTCAAGCAAGCTCCCAGAGCTTGGTATGATCGTCTTGCCCAGTTCCTACTCTCAAATGGCTACAGGTGTGGAGTTATTGACAAAACTCTCTTCATCCTAGAAGAAGAAGGTAACATTTTGGTGGTTCAAATTTATGTCGATGATATTATCTTTAGTTCCACTAACCTGTCCCTTGTAGACAAGTTCAAAGACTTAATGAACAGTGAATTTGAAATGAGTCTAATTGGGGAACTCACCTTCTTCCTCGGATTACAAATCACTCAAAAAGAAGATGGTATTCAAATCCACCAACAGAAGTATGTCAGGGAACTACTGAAGAAGTTCAAAATGGATTCATGCAAGCCTCTCTCCACTCCCATATCCACCATTGCACATTTGGATAAGGACCATTCGAGTCCTCTAGTAGAGGAGAAGCTCTATAGAGGTATGATAGACTAACTCATGTACCTAACCGCTAGTCGACCAGACATTGTTTTTGCTGTTGGCTTGTGTGCTAGGTTCCAATCTTGTCCAAGAGAAACCCACTTGGCTGCTGTGAAGAGAATACTTCGATATCTCAAGGGAACTGACTCTCTCTGCATTTGGTACCCCAAAGAGTGTCCCTTTGAGCTAATGGGTTTCACTGATGCTGATTATGCTGGATACTTGGTGGATAGTGTAGGATCGTGATTGTTAGATAAAAACTTAAGGAACTCAGAATATCAATTCTCAGTTCCTTTCGCAGCGGAAATAAACAATCAAACAAATGACCAGTTCCTTATAGTGGAAACCTTTGATTTCCAACTAGCAATCCAGGATAAAAACCACTATCTTTCTTTCGAAAGGATTTCAAAGTCTACTTCTTGATTTCTTATCTCTTTTGGTTACAGCTTATCCTAGGAACGAACACACAGTTCCTTTGCCTTACACACAGTTAGACAATCCTAGATAACTTAACACAATCAATAATCAATCCAAGAAACAGACTTTCGTACCTAGGAACTATCACTTATAGTCACAGGATCTTAGCACTCAGCTCTTCTTCCTTGACTGGTTCCTCTTGATCTCGGTTTGCTTTCATGATCTTGTTTGGAGGTTCACACTAGATATTTGCTAATGAGTGTGAGTCGTGTTTTAGTGCTTGAAGATAACCCTTGGGTTAGTCTTCCTTTTATAGAGGATTCTTCACAGCTCGATCCTCTCTGGGTTCCCACAGATTGAGCTTGCCCTAGGATGAGTGGTTCTCCTTGATCCACGTTGTTCTTGTCATGTGCAAACAACCTAGGCAGCTCAGAATCTCTCTTGGTTGGTCAACTACCTCAGACGAGCCTTGCTATGTCGTTGTCCAAATACTTTCGTTCGAGGTTGAACAAGCTGGCCGCTTGGGAATTGTCTTCTGGACATCGACGTCTCTATGTCCTGTCGCTTTCACCTTCTCTGTCCGAGGTTGAGCGTTTCTGGGTATGTTGTTGTTTGCTCTGGGTATTGGCAGTCTTTTGGAAGCTTCGGACAAGTCGATTTTAACACCTTTTGTCCGAGGTTGTGTGTCCCCAGATTTCTCGGTTTTTGGGCACACCTGGGTTCCTCTGGTTTCCTTCATCTGTCTTGTTCCTTTGGTTCCCTTGTCCTGTTTGGATTTCTTGCCTTCAGTATATTCCTGTGGTTCCTTAAAACACATCTTTGAGATAAAACATTAGTATCATAATATTTGTCATCGTCAAAAGTAGAGAAACTGAGGAAAGGAACTCTCAGGGGAACCTAAGTTCCAGAGTTCCGTTTCCTAACAATTTCCCCCTTTTTGATGATGAAAAATACAAGGAACCTGGCAACATAATAGGACTTTGAATTTCATGAGACCAGTTGAGATTAAGGGAGTTACAACATTACAAATTAATGATAGAACATTCAATGGTTGCAAATTCCCCATAAGCAAATGAACGAGTTTATTTCAAATCCCCCCTTAGAAGTGGAACTAGTTCAGGGTTCTTATTAGTTCAGTAGTCTCCAAAGTTCAAGGTTACTATCCTTTTCTTCCCCCTTTTGACATAATCGAAAAGATTAAGTACTAGTTAAGAGCAGGATGTCCAAGTGAATATGCAATTGCATCAAACCCATAGCAGAAACATAATGGAAACTTTAAGGCAAAAAACAGATTGATCATTGGAACGAAACCAAAAGATAATCATTAGAGCTTAAACTGAACATTGTTCAAAGATGGGTAAGACCAACCACAAAACAACATAAACAACAACCAACAAGGACCAACAACAGGACAACAAACGACAAAGATAACAACAAAAGCAATCTTAGGAGGGACAACAAGTGGATAGACGAGGGGAGTAGGATCCTAAGGGAAACTACTAGCACGCTGTGGTGGTACAACACTGGGAACCAAAACAAGCGTTCCTATGGCATAGCAGCGGCCTCCTCGTCTTCAGCTTTGTCGTCAGTTCCTACGTTTTGGCCCGTGGCCTGATGAGCACTGATTGCACCTTGTCAATCCTTCTGAAGGACTTCTACCAGATCCATAACAACAGAACTTATGCGCCCCAACTCTTTTACTTGATCATGGAGGGCGACCGGTATGGCAGTCAAGCCTTCCATGATTGCCTTTTCAATACGATCCAGAGCAGCAAGGATCGCAGAGGAGTCTAAAGAGGGGTTGAGCTGTGGTCGGGAACTAGAAGGGTCCTGGGAACTCGCCTTTTCCTTAGGCGGAATTTCTTGAGCTTCAGAAGGGTTGGGCAGTTGTTCCTTAGTCTTCAACTTCCGAACTGTGGCCATGGTAAGACACTTGCTGTAGACTGTCTCAGACAGATCGTCTGGGTACTGGTGAAGGTTAGAGAGGATATTCTTGATGATATGGGGGAAGGGTAAAGCATGGGAGTCATGAGATGCACAAAACTACATGTGAGCCAACACAATACGAGGGAGATCCAATTGAACACCAGAGAGTACTTTGTCGATATAAATGGCGTCTGTGATGAGAACATCGTTCATATGCTCTTGTCTGGGAACCAGATTGTGGGTGATCCAGAAGTGTAACAGCCTGTTTGCGATAGAGAGATCCTTTGTCTCCAAAGATGAAGGGGAGGCGCCGTCGTAGATTTTCTTGACCACTGCTTCCTTGGATTTGTAGCCCTTTTCCTTGGGCCATCCCTTTTTCTGAGGGAGAATGCCAAACCCAGACCTTGACTCAATCCCTAGAGCAGACGCAATTAGGTTGGCGGACAGGGGATAGCTGGTTCCCTTCCATATGAGAATGGCTTCGTTACAGGGACAGTTCTCCTTTGCAGGCACAAACTCCATGGACTGGTAAAACAGGCGGACGACCTCATCAGAAGCAGAGAAGGGCTCAGTCAACGTCTCGTCCCAGCCTTGAAACTGTAGCAGAGAATGGAGCTCGTCCAGGGCCTCTCCAAACATTTCCTCATCTTCTTCTGCCAGCTCTTGGGTCCAGAATTCCTTGCCGATTATGAGAGGCTTAAGGATCTTCCTCTTAGAGAAGAGACGTGACCCAGGGAGGAAGAGGCAGAGAGGGTGGTGATTTTGGCTCTTTTTGTGGATTTGGCCTCATAGGGAACTATAGCTTGTGAGCTCCTCTTTCTTTGTTTCATTCTAGTGGCGACTGAGGGATCAGGGTTAGAGGTGGTTTTAGATTTGAGGCTTACTGGTGAGGGTTGAGGGCTGAGGAGCTCTTGGAGAGACTTGTCAGGCGAGGAGTCATGAGAGCCACCTTCGGAGGCGGATTTGGTGGCCGATTCAGAGGCCAGAGTGATGGCCATGGCTTTCTCCTCAGCCTGTTCCTTTGGTGGCTCCTCAAGTTTCTCTTTGGGTTGCTCCACTGGTTTCTCCACAGGGTTCTCCACTGCTTTCTCTTTAGGTTGGGATTTTTGAGAGGAGGTGGCAGAAATGGGCTTAGAAGATGAAGCTGCCTTCTTTTCTCGAAAGGCTCTGAGAATGGCAACCTCTTCCTCATCCAGGATAACATTAGGGTTTTGGTTGGCCATTTTTGAGGATTTAAGGATTTCTGTGTTTGAGAGAAGGAGAAGCAGAAGATCAGAGAAATGGAGAGTTGTCGGATTAGCTGGGATGAACAGGGCCACTCTTTAAAGGCGGTGAGGGCTGAAGAGACCGTTGAAGCAAATCTAGCCGTTGAGAGGATTGGGGAGAATCCAGAGCATTGAAGGCTAATTGCAGCTTTTTGGAATGGATCAAAACAATTCAAAACTTGCCCATTCAGAGAAGAGGGGAGCCTGCTAACTGATCAGACCGGTCTGAGCTTCTGAGATTTGCCATAAATAACTTATGGGAGGTGCCAATCTAGCCGTTGGAGAAGCGTTGCATTCTGGTTCCTTTCTGGCGATATATTCAGCATGCTAGAGGGATGTATGAGAACCTTTGATGTGGGTCAAACATTGGAACCAAAAGATACGTTCCCATACGCGAAATCAGGATAGGCCATTTATCGCATTGCACATTAATTCTCAGAGAGGGTTTAGAGATGGATCATAGAGAATTGAATTGAGCAATGAGGCAAGGGTAGGTCTTAGTACACAATCATCATTTCGGCTTGTATTGTTGGGATAGAAATATGATCAGATTGTGACTTTTGGGCCATCAAAGAAATTTGAACAATGAGGAGTTGAAAGAATAATGTGCACCAAAAGGAAACGAACCAGAAAAATTTATCTAAGTCTTTGTAAGAAACCATTATGACAAGAAGGGTTTGTAGCAAAAGATATAACACAAGGATATCAAGACTCAACAAGTTAAATAACTTAAACTAGTCAATCAGGGGAACTGGAGGGAATTCTTTAAACTAAGGTAACTACTGAGTAATAGGAATCATTCCTAGTTCCAATCTAAGGTTCTCGAAAGGAACTCTATTCAATGCATTGGTGAAAATATCTATAATCCGATCTTCAGTTCTACAAAAATTCATAATGATGTTTCCCTTCTCAACATGATCTCTAAGAAAATGATGTCTTATGTCAATATTCTTGGTCCTAGTATGATGCACAGGATTTTTAGAGATGTTTATGGCACTAGTGTTATCACAAAGAATAGTGAGAGGGCCATAAGACATACCAAAGTCCGCGAGTTGTTGCTTTAGCCAGAGAAGTTGGGAACAACAGGAGGCGGCTGCAATGTACTCGGATTCTGTGGTGGAGAGGGAGACTGAAACTTGTTTCTTTGATCCCCATGACACAAGGCAATGGCCTAGGAACTGTGCCATTCCAGAAGTGCTCTTTCTATCCACCAAATATCCAGCATAATCAGCATCAGTGAAACCCATGAGCTCAAAGGGACATTCTTTGGGGTACCAAATGCAGAGATCGTCAGTTCCCTTGAGATATCGAAGTATTCTCTTCACAGCAGCCAAGTGGGTTTCTCTCGGACAAGATTGGAACCTAGCACACAAGCCAACAACAAAGACAATGTCTGGTCGACTAGCGGTTAGGTACATGAGTGAGCCTATCATACCTCTATAGAGCTTCTCCTCCACTAGAGGACTCGAGTGGTCCTTATCCAAATAGGCAATGGTGGATATGGGAGTGGAGAGAGGCTTGCATGAATCCATTTTGAACTTCTTCAGTAGTTCCCTGACATACTTCTGTTGGTGGATTTGAATACCATCTTCCTTTTGAGTGATTTGTAATCCGAGGAAGAATGTGAGTTCCCCAATTAAACTCATTTCAAATTCACTGCTCATCAAGTCTTTGAACTTGTCTACAAGGGATAGGTTAGTGGAACCAAAAATGATATCATCAACATAGATTTGAACCACTAAGATGTTACCTTCTTCTTCTAGGATGAAGAGAGTCTTATCAATAAGTCCACACCTGTAGCCATTTGAGAGTAGGAACTGGGCAAGACGATCATACCAAGCTCTGGGAGCTTGCTTGAGGCCATAGAGTGCCTTGTCTAGAAAGTAGACATGATCTGGATGATCATCGTCTTCAAAACCTGGAGGTTGCTTCACATAGACTTCTTCTTGAAGAATTCCATTGAGGAAGGCCGTCTTTACATCCATTTGGAACAACTTGAACCCTTTGTGTGATACGAAGGCAATCAACAATCTTATTGCCTCAATCCTTGCCATTGGAGCATATGTTTCATCATAGTCGATTCCTTCTTGTTGATTGTATCCTTGAGCTACAAGTCTCGCTTTGTTCCTTATCACAGCTCCTGTATCATCCAGCTTGTTTCTGAAAACCCATCTGGTTCCTATGATGTGTTTATCCTTGGGATGAGGAACTAGATGCCATACTTTGTTCCTTTCAAACTGATGAAGCTCTTCTTGCATAGATTGGATCCAGTCCGCGTCCTTCAGTGCCTCACCTATGTTCTTTGGTTCCACAATAGACAGAAAGGCATTGAAGGCAAAGAAGGTTAGATGTTCGTACCTGACTGGAGGCTTGACGACTCTTCTTTCTCTGTTGGGGGCTAGAGCATTTGATGTGGAGACATTCTGAGTTGAACATTCAGCTTCCTGGTTGGGATCACCTTCTCCATTGAAGATCATGTGGGAAGATGAGTCATTGAGGTCTCCACAGATATTGTCGTCATGCTCATGATTCCCAGAAATGGATTGTTGTTCATTGTTCATGGGAACTGGTGGAGGAGCCATTGGAGGGTTCCGAGCAGCAGCGCAGGAACTGGGTGGAGTGACATCTTCATCTGGATTTTCTTGATATGACTTGGGAAACGGGTCTTCAAAGGAATTGGTGGTGTTCTGCACAATCTTTCCAAGTGATTTTTCATTAAAAATAACATGAACACTTTCTTCTACATTTTTAGTCCTTTTGTTGAAGACTTTGTACGCCTTGCTACCCGAGGCGTATCCAATGAAGATTCCTTCATCACTTCTTGGGTTGAATTTGCCAAGATTGTCCTTCCCATTTTTGTGCACAAAGCACTTGCATCCGAACACTCTCAGATGTGAGATGTTGGGAACTCTTCCTCTTAGGAGCTCATAGGGTGTCTTTTCTGTGATTGGGCGAAGCATGGCTCGATTGATGATGTAGCAAGCTGTGTTGATCGCCTCAGCCCAAAATGATTGAGAGAGTCCACTTGAGATCAACATAGTCCGAGCCATGTCTTCCAAAGTTCTGTTCTTCCTTTCCACTACTCCATTTTGTTGAGGAGTGTATGGTGCAGAGAAGTTGTGATCAATTCCATGCTCACTGTTCCCTCCTAGGCTCTGAACTCTCATGGGTCCACACAGATCCATGTGGATGAGTTCAAGAGGCCTTGAGGTGCTTACCATGTTTTTGGACTTGAAGGAACTACGAGCCTGTTTCCCTTTTACACAGTCAGAGCACAGTTCCTTAGATGTGCCACTTAGCTTTGGCAACCCTCTGACTAGCTCCTTTGAGTGTAGCTTTTGAATCAGCTTGGTGCTAGCATGACCGAGGCGTTGATGCCACAAATCAGCTTGGTCATTCACAGTTGAGAGACAAAGTTTCTCCTTGGGAACAAAGGATGGATCAATTATGTAGACATTGTTGAATCTTTTCCCTTTTAGGATGATTTGTCCCGAGGAGTCAAGGACTGAACATTCGTTTGATCTGAATCTAACTTCATTGTCTCCTTGATCACACAGTTGTGACACACTTATTAGGTCAAAACCAAGATTATCAACAAGGTGAACTTTGTTTACCTGAATGTGATCGTTGAGTTTCACAGTTCCTATTCCACAGATTTTCCCTTTGCTTTTGTCTCCAAAGGATATGTTCCCTCCTTGGAGAGGTTGAAGAGAGGTCATTTGATTTTTTCTTCCAGTCATATGGCATGAGCACCCACTGTCGATGTACCATAGTTGAGGTTGCCTCTCTTCTTTCTGCACATAAGGGAACTAAGATTTCTGAACCCAGCGAAGCTTGGCTTTACTGGGGGGATTAGCATTGCGAGTCTGTGAATAACCAGGGAACTGGTTCCTTTTATGATAATGAGTACTTTTCTCCTTTTCAAAGTTCCTTTTCTTAGCACAATCAGTGTTGTAATGACCATTCTTACCACAGTAGGTACACAAACGATTGTAAACAACATGTCCATATTTTCCTTTTCCTGGCCTAAAAGGTTTTTCAGTTTTCCTTTTGTTAAAATCAACATTGTTTCTAACCTTGCTATGGGCCATGTCAATATATCTTTTGTGAGCAAAGGAATTGGTGAACCATTGGTTTTCAGGAACCATCTTTTTTTTTCCCTTTGGTTCCTTCTTAGGACTTTGAGAGCCTTCATTGAGACGTTTGGCAACCTCAGCCTTGTTCTCAAGGACCATGATCTTCTCTGATAGGAATTGATTCCTATCACGAGAAGTGGCAAGAGCAATACTGAGATTCTCATTCATCTCAACAAGTTCTCGCCTAGCCTTTTCTTCTTTAGCATCATTGTTCCCTTTATTATTGACATATCCTATTCCATGGCGTTGTCTCACAAAAACAGTTTGATTTATCATTTTTTCATTAATGGAATTAGTGAGAATGTCTAACCTATCAATTATGGATTGAAGCATGTCATTTCCAGGTGGGTTAGCATGCAAGGGAACTTTGATAGAATCTATGCTAGTTTCATCACAAGATTTGCAAGTTCTAAGGTGACTAGCATGCACATTCCTAATATCAATGAGTTTGGAGTGAGTCTCAGCTAGGTCTTTCTCAGTTTCATCAGGTTTCTTACTCCAAACAGAATTCTCAACAGTCAAGCAAGCAATTTCATCTTCACAATCATCTAGTTTCTTTTTAAGGGAACTGGTTTCCTTTCCTAGTTTCTTTATGATCTTAAGAAGTTGTTTCTTATCACAATCAACTAGGGATTTTAAGAGATCGTCAGAAGTTACCTCAAGGTCTTCTGAATCGCTTGAGTCTCCTTTTGCCATGAGACATCTTCCTCCAGAGAAGCCACTGAGATCCAGTTCCTCATCTGAGTCTTCTCCCCATGAGGCTACGAGAGCCTTCTTTCTCTGAGGTCTTTCTTCTTCCTTTGAGTCTTCCTTGTTGGGACAATTCTTAGCGTAGTGTCCCTTTTCCTTGCACTCGTAACAGGAGACTTCCTTGAGATCTCTTCTGGGTCCATTGTGGGAAGAACTGCCCTTTTGGAACCTTCCCTTCACAAAGAATTTTTTGATGTTCTTTGTGAAGAGGGCCGTAAGTTCGTCCTCCTCTTCTTCTAAGTCTGAGTTCTCTTCCTCCATCTCGAGCCTAGAGAAGGCTTTGGAGATCTTGAGGGCAATTCATTTCTCCAGTTTCTTGTCGGCATTGGCCTTGGTATGCTCTCCTTCTTCAACCTCCATTTTCCCTATGACTTGGGTCAAGGGAAGGGATTGGATGCCTGGAGTGTTCTTCATGATTCGCTTGAGAAGGGTGAACTTGGAGTTGAGTCCATTGATGACCACTAGGGACTTGGAAACTTCATCCAGATCGACTCCCGCCGCTGTCAACTTTCCAATCAATCTGTTGAAGCGGGAGTAGTACTCTGAGATGGTCTCAGTTTCCATCATTTTGAAGGTGTGGTATTCTCCTTCCAAAGCAAACTTTCTGCTTTGCTTTAGTTCCTCACTTCCTTCATGCATCTCCTTGAGAGCTTTCCACATTTCCTTCGCTGT
The DNA here is from genome assembly GCA_027886185.1 of Rheum nobile. Lineage (NCBI taxonomy): Eukaryota > Viridiplantae > Streptophyta > Magnoliopsida > Caryophyllales > Polygonaceae > Rheum > Rheum nobile. The sequence continues at coordinate 627,008 of WOAB01000248.1, read as the reverse complement.
CTTGATGCCTATGACCTTGTCCATGTCTTCTCTGTCCAATCCATTGAGGATGAACTGCCTGGCCTTGGCATTCTTCTCCATGATGACATAGTGTTCTGGTTTTTCCAATCTTCTTCCTTCATGGTAAGATTGACATAGCCATCTCCATGAGGAACTGGATCTCAGTGGCTTCTTCCTCCAGAGAAGCCACTGAGATCCAGTTCCTCATCTGAGTCTTCTCCCCATGAGGCTACGAGAGCCTTTTTTCTCTGAGGTCTTTTTTCTTCCTTTGAGTCTTCCTTGTTGGGACAATTCTTAGCATAGTGTCCCTTTTCCTTGCACTCGTAACAGGAGACTTCCTTGAGATCTCTTCTGGGTCCATTGTGGGAGGAACTGCCCTTTTGGAACCTTCCCTTCACAAAGAATTTTTTGATGTTCTTTGTGAAGAGGGCCGTAAGTTCGTCCTCCTCTTCTTCTAAGTCTGAGTTCTCTTCCTCCATCTCGAGCCTAGAGAAGGCTTTGGAGATCTTGAGGGCAATTCCTTTCTCCAGTTTCTTGTCGGCATTGGCCTTGGTGTGCTCTCCTTCTTCAACCTCCAGTTTCCCTATGACTTGGGTCAAGGGAAGGGATTGGATGCCTGGAGTGTTCTTCATGATTCGCTTGAGAAGGGTGAACTTGGAGTTGAGTCCATTGATGACCACTAGGGACTTGGAAACTTCATCCAGATCGACTCCCGTCGCTGTCAACTTTCCAATCAATCTGTTGAAGCGGGAGTAGTACTCTGAGATGGTCTCAGTTTCCATCATTTTGAAGGTGTGGTATTCTCCTTCCAAAGCAAACTTTCTGCTTTGCTTTAGTTCCTCATTTCCTTCATGCATCTCCTTGAGAGCATTCCACATCTCCTTCGCTGTCTTGATGCCTATGACCTTGTCCATGTCTTCTCTGTCCAATCCATTGAGGATGAACTTCCTGGCCTTGGCATTCTTCTCCATGATGACATAGTGTTCTGGTTTTTCCAATCTTCTTCCTTCATGGTAAGATCGACATAGCCATCTCCATTTTCGACTATCCTCCAACATTGGTAGTCGTTGGTCTTGATGTGGCTTTCCATGCACTTTTCCCACCATGTTTCTTCTCATTTCTTTCGGAGATGTGGCTTGTTGGTGGAGATTTCGAGCTCAAACTTGCTTGGTTGAGACATGATCTGCAAACTTAACAAATATCTAGAGCTTTTCCTGCTCTGATACCAATTGTAGGATCGTGATTGTTAGATAAAAACTTAAGGAACTCAGAATATCAATTCTCAGTTCCTTTCGCAGCGGAAATAAACAATCAAACAAATGACCAGTTCCTTATAGTGGAAACCTTTGATTGCCAACTAGCAATCCAGGATAAAAACCACTACCTTTCTTTCGAAAGGATTTCAAAGTCTACTTCTTGATTTCTTATCTCTTTTGGTTACAGCTTATCCTAGGAACGAACACACAGTTCCTTTGCCTTACACACAGTTAGACAATCCTAGATAACTTAACACAATCAATAATCAATCCAAGAAACAGACTTTCACACCTAGGAACTATCACTTACAGTCTGAGGATCTTAGCACTCAGCTCTTCTTCCTTGACTGGTTCCTCTTGATCTCGGTTTGCTTTGATGATCTTGTTTGGAGGTTCACACTAGATATTTGCTAATGAGTGTGAGTCGTGTTTTAGTGCTTGAAGATAACCCTTGGGTTAGTCTTCCTTTTATAGAGGATTCTTCGCAGCTCGATCCTCTCTGGGTTCCCACAGATTGAGCTTGCCCTAGGATGAGTGGTTCTCCTTGATCCACGTTGTTCTTGGCATGTGCAAACAACCCAGGCAACTCGGAATCTCTCTTGGTTGGTCAACTACCTCAGACGAGACTTGCTATGTCGTTGTCCAAATACTTTCGTCCGAGGTTGAACAAGTTGGCCGCTTGGGAAATGTCTTCTGGACAGCGACGTCTCTATGTCCTGTCGCTTTCACCTTCTCTGTCCGAGGTTGAGCGTTTCTGGGTATGTTGTTGTTTTGCTCTGGGTATTGGCAGTCTTTTGGAAGCTTTGGACAAGTCGATTTTAACACCTTTTGTCCGAGGTTGTGTGTCCCCAGATTTCTCGGTTTCTGGGCACACCTGGGTTCCTCTGGTTTCCTTCATCTGTCTTGTTCCTTTGGTTCCCTTGTCCTGTTTGGCTTTCTTGCCTTCGGTATATTCTTGTGGTTCCTTAAAACACATCTTTGAGATAAAACATTAGTATCATAATATTTGTCATCGTCAAAAGTAGAGAAACTGAGGAAAGGAACTCTCAGGGGAACCTAAGTTCCAGAGTTCCGTTTCCTAACAGATAGGAAGAGCACCTCTAGAATGGCACAGTTCCTAGGCCCTTGCCTTGTGTCATGGGGATCAAAGAAACAAGTCTCAGTCTCTCTCTCCACCACATAATCCGAGTACATTGCGGTTGCCTCCTGCTGTTCCCAACTTCTCTGGCTAAAGCAATAACTCGCGGACTTTGGTATGTCTTATGGCCCTCTTACTATTCTTTGTGATAACACTAGTGCCATAAACATTTCTAAGAATCCTGTGCATCACACTAGGACCAAGCATATAGACATAAGACATCATTTTCTTAGAGATCATGTTGAGAAGGGAAACATCATTATGAAATTTTGTAGAACTGAAGATCATGTTGTAGATATATTCACCAAAGCCTTGAATAGAGTTCCCTTCGAGAACCTTAGATTAGAACTGGGAATGATTCCTATAAACTAGCAGTTCCTTTAGTTTAAAGTTTCTCTCCAATTCTCTTGATTGACTAGTTCAGAACTCTTTACTTGTCTTTATCTTGGAATCTTTGTGTCATTTCTCTTGCGTTAGACCCTCATATTCATAATGGTTTCTCAAAAGTCTTTGACAAATTTTGTTAGTTCTTCTCCTTGGTTGTTCATATCTTATTAAAATTCAATCATTGTCCAAGCTTCTTTGTTGGCTCAAAAGTCACAATCTGATCATCTTTCTAACCCAACAATACAAGCCGAAATGATGATTGTGTACTATGACCCTCCCTTGCCTCATTACACAATCTATTTCCCTATGATCCTCTTCTTAACCCTCTCTGGGAACTAGTGTGTAATGCGATAAATGGCCTTCCTTGATTCCTTGTATAGGAACGTACTTTTCGGTTCCATGTTTGTAAACCCACATCAAAGTTCCCATATATCCCTCTAGCACACTAAAAATATCGCCAGAAAGGAACTAGGATGGGCTACCCCTTAAACGGCTAGTAAGCGAATTGCTCCTCCCAAGACAGTATTTATGGCAAATCTCACAGCGTCAGAGACGTCTTCTCAGCCTTGAACAGTTGCCATTTTTTAGCATCTAATCTTTGAATTTGTGACCGTTGAAAAGGCGCAAAAGCTTCAAGAAAATTAGCCGTTTCAACTCTTCAGAGTTCCCAGAAATATCTCCAATGGCTTGATTCTCAACGGCTCCATAATTGCTCAAGGGCTATTTAAGGTTTCCTGTTTGATTGAGCCGAGCACTCTTTTCTCTCACGCCTTCTCTCAATCTCATGTTCACATGTCTCTCTCAAAACACAAAGCTCCTCAAATGGCCAAGAAAAACCTCAATCTTAACCTTTCTCAATTGGAGGTAATCAGGCCGATAAGATGACAACAGGCCAAGATGAAGGAACTGCATAAAATAAGGAAACTGAAGAGGAGGCCACTACGCTGCCATAGGAATGTCTCTCCTAGTTCCCAGTGCTATAACATCACAGTGTGCTAGTAGTTCCCTAGGGTCCTACTCCCCTCTTCTATCCTTATTTTGTCTAATGTCAAGTTGGTTGTGCTCTTTTGTTTCTCTTTCCACTATGCATCTCTGGGCAATGTACTTGATTTTAATGATTAATGAACTCTTATGGTAATGTTTCTAATGCATCATTTGTCTTTGCCTTAAGTTTCTATTATGATCACTGTCATGGTTTAATCATAGATACAATCACGTCTGAACTTGTAGCTCGTTTTAAACCCTCTAACTATGGTCCCTTAACAATAGAAGCTTTCAGTATTATACCCTCTTTGCTTTTCGATCAAGACAACATCCTATTATGCTCTCCACCAACTACAACGGAAATCAAAAAGACTGTATTCGCAATGCCTGTAAACAAAACACCAGGCCCTGATGGATTTACGGCTGGGTTTTACCAAAAAATCTGGAATGTAGTTGGGAACTCTCTTTCTTCTGCAATTCAATCCTTTTTTCATTCAGGACATTTACTTCAAGATGCTGCTCAATCATTCATTACTCTAATTCCTAAAATTGATCAACCAACGTCTATTAATCATTACAGGCCTATTACACTTTGTAACACATCCTATAAAATCATAACTAAAATTATGGCAAATCGACTTTCACCAATTCTGCAAAAATTAATTAGTCCTCTTCAAGGTGCATTTGTTCCAGGACGTCTTATTCAGGAAAACATCCTTATTGCCCATGAAATCTTTCATTCATTCCACAAAAGAAAAAAGGGGAAAACTGGATGGATGGCTCTTAAGCTAGATATGGAAAAAGCTTATGACAAACTAAACTGGAATTTTATTACTCATGTGCTTCGCAAATTTGGATTTTCAAATCTATGGATAGACTGTGTCATGACTTGTATCACTAGTATTTCTTCCTCTGTACTAGTCAATAACGAACCGGGATATGTCTTTCATCCTCTCTGTGGATTACAAAAAGGTGACCATATAGCTCCATTTATTTTCGTTCTTGCAATGTTATATTTGGCAAGGACTCTTATTCAAGAATCATGCTCTTCTCACAGAAAGGTTGGTATTCAGATAATTAAACATGGAACTTGTATTCCTTTCTTAAATTTTGCAGACGACACATTAATCTTTGCAAACGCTACTCAGGATAATATGTTTTTTATTAAATCAATCCTTGATGACTTTTCGCTTAAATCAGGACTTTCTATAAACTATCATAAAAGCACCTTTCAAACATCTTGCAACATTTCTAGACAACAATCTCTTTCTCTTGCAAGTATTTTAAATTTACAAGTTACTCGTTCTATGGAAAAGTACATAGGTATTCCTATAATTAGGGGACGAGTTAAGAACGAAATGTTCTATGAAGCAATTTTTAAATTAAAAAAACAACTATCAAAATGGAAAGCTAACTCAATGTCACAGGCATGTCGTCGTGTCCTAATTCAATCAAATTTACAATCACAAACTAATTACCTTATGCAAAGTTTTCTTCTTCCAAAAGGTGTTTGCCAAGAGATTGATAGAGTGAACAGAGACTTCTTTTGGAATCATTCGAGTCTGAATTATCATTCACTTATTAAATGGGAGACTATTTGTCAGCCAAAAAAGTATGGTGGTCTAGATCTTGAACTCTCTCAAAACATCAATATTGCTATGCAAATGAAACTTCTATGGAAATTGATATCTGAGCCTCAATCCTTCTGGGTCCGATTAATATCAGAAAAATACATAAGGAATTCCAATTTTTTTCTCATACACGAAAAAGGCATCGGACTCATGGCAATTCTCCAGACTCCTCCAATTACGAGAACAATTCAAGAAAGGATTATTTTGGCAAATTGGTGATGGTACTCCTATCAAATTTTGGGATGACCACTAGATCCTTCAATGTATTCTTTCGCAATTCGCAGGGAGTAATGACAGAACCTGCACAGTTTCACAATACATTACCATCGACAGAAAATGGGATCTGGGTGCACTTCAGCGTGTACTTCCTTCTCATTTAATCCCAAACATTTTGAACATCTTCATACCTACAACTTCCATACCTGATAAACTAATTTGGTACCCATCAACGGACGGAACCTTTTCCGTCAAAAGTGCTCGATCGTTTAGTGCTTACCCTGCAGCCTCTCCAAGCTTTCCAACTTGGTTATGTAAATTGAAGATTCCGCCGAAAACAAAAAAAATTCCTATGGAAATGCTTCAGCGACTCCTTACCAACTACGGAACGGCTAAACAGGTTCTTCAATAGGGTTCCTTCCAGCTGCACCCTCTGTAATTCTCCCATTGAGGACTCCAACCACTTGTTTTTTCAATGCATATTTAGTTTACGATCTCTACAACTTCTTCAAGAACTTCTGGGGATCACTTTTAGCATCGACTTTGACAATGATTTCTACACCATATTGGAATGCTTTCATTCAAGAAACAAAAATATCATTCCGGTCCTTTTTCTTTGGTGGACAATTTGGAAAGATCGTAATGCTTTAATATTTCAAAATATACCGATCAATATGCATACAACAGTCAAGAGTGCTTTCATTCCTTATAAGGAATGGATGCGGTCTTTCTTGGAAGAAGAATCCTTCCCATGTATCAATAAGGGACCAAGGCAATTTTCAAGATGGAAAAAACCCCCTTCAAACTGTATTAAATTAATTTTTGATGCCTCAGTCAAACAAAATGGTTCAACACATATTGGATATGTATTCCGTAACCATTTTGGGGAGGTGGTCTTCTTAGACCACAGGCAGATCCTCTGCTCCTCTCCAATTAAGGCGGAGGCGTTGGCCGCTCTTGAAAGCCTTCGTAGGGCTATTTCGCATCGTTTTTCGCGAATAGTTCTTGAAGGAGATAATCTTTCTGTCATTAATTCAATCCGTGGAACTTGGAAAATTTCATGGGAAATCTCTCCCATTATTATGGAAATTAGATCTTTGTTATATGGTTTGGATTATTTTCAGGTTCACCATTGCTATCGAGAGTAAAATAAAGCAGTTGACTTTCTGGCTTCTACCACCATCCCTTCTTATGTTCTACGCAGTGCAGTCTCTGAGTTCCTTTTAAAGAATCAAGTCCGTACTCAACAAATTCGCGCTCGAAGAAACTACCTAGTTTCGAGATTCAACGTGCCATTAGCTTGTAAATCCTTTGTAAAATTCATCTGTTGCGATGATTTAGATATGTCTTTTGGTTTGTAAGAATACCTTCTGTTTGCCTGTATAAAAAAAACTATATATATTCTATTGACTTATGGTCTTATAGATGATGGGTAATGATTCATCATTCATATATTGTTAGAAAAAAACATATCAGTTAAAAAACGAGTAAGAACACTTGATAACGGGAATGAATGAATGGATTAGTAAGCTTGACCTAATTAGTAGGTGATTAGTATGAATGATCCGCCCAACTATAACTGGTAGGATATTTATTCATTATTTTGGAAATATGTACAAAATAAATCAAATATTTATATAAAAGATATTTTGGGTTTCGATTAATTAGTTAAGGTAAAAATAAAAGTGGTTTAGTTGGGTGGAAAGATTTGAAAATCAACACATATAAAACTAAATAATTTGATAAGTAAGACTTAATTTAAATGATAACAGGTGGACTTTATTATTATTTTTTGTTTTATATTTGGCTAAATTATTCTTATTTGGTTTAGTAACTCATAACATATCATAATTACATCTAAATTAAATAATCTAATAAAACATGAAAATAAACAAAATAAGAAGTCGTAGTAGATTGGACATGATCGAATAATCAAATATTGTTAAGATTTATGCTAAAAAGTATTGTTAAGATTCTTTTTTTAATTTGTCATAAATGAATAGAGAAATTTAAAGATTTGTTGGTACAATGTTATTAAGGTTTATTAATTTAAAATTGATTTAATAAGACTAAAACAAAATAAAAATGGGTCTAGAATTGTTCTGGTGGCTCAAAAGGAAAAAACTTTAATATATATATTTTTAAATCAGTTTAGTTTAATATATATAATTTAATGGAGTGAGAAGAAATTGAAAACTAATGGGAAATTAATAGTGTGTTGATTTACTAAGTTGAAGTTTTCCACATATCGTATGCTAACAATCTGGGCTCAAGATTAGTTCAAAATTATAGTATAATTTCATTCTAAAACAATGACAAATGCAAATCAAACTTGAGATTTTAAAGACCACCTAATAAATGAAATTCTTATAATCAAAACTCTTTTCTCTTAATACTCAAGAAAAAATAGTATTTATCAACATAACATATTAAAATATATATTATAAATGGAGGGAAAATATTAAAAGAATGTCATTGATGGCAGAATAGATCAATTGAAGAATAAATAATATAACACACAGGGCGATCTAAGTTATAATTTGTTGCACTTTATCTATAAATGAATCACCTATTTATTATAAAAAATCTCACAAATTAATGACATGTATATTAATTTGTATATATGAACTTTATACTAAAAATAATTGGTGGATTAGATGTTAACATATATGTAAGTTTTAGTGGAAATTCATAGTTGACAATCTCAAAAAATGTTATTATGATTTGTTGGTTTGAACTTGACAGTTCTTGTTATTAGGCGAGCAAATGTTAGTTAACATTACAAAAGCCAATTATCATAAGCTCAATCATAAAATATCTATACATGGCCTCAACTATGAATGTCAAATTTAATTTTTAAATTAGATATGCTAAAATTACATAAGTTTGGTTACGCCAACAAATTAAAGAAATTTACATAAGTTTGAATTAGAAATAATAAATCAAAACTACAATATCTATATGATGAGATTTGGTTAAGAATTATAATGTATATTTTGTTAAATTATTAATATAATAACAAATTAAAATGAGGAAAAAAACACTTTAACTATATGGACCTACAAACACTCTCATGACTCAAAAAGAGTGACGTTTAATTTATATAGATAAATACATAAATTCTCATGTAACAGAGTCCATTAACTAATGAAAATGCAGTGATATATTATTCACTTATTATTGATCATCTCAGGGTTAGAGATGGAATAATAATTTTGGATACATAATACAGATAATATTATTTAGTACATGAAAACAAATTTGTAGCTAGTAAAATATGGATCAGCAGCCACCCTAGTAACGATAAAAGCAAACATGAAATCACTGCACGACATATGATTATGAATGAGAAAACAAATCCAAGATGATGAAGCTATATATAGCTTAAGCACACTGGAAGCCACGAGGGACCTTGTAGCCACAGTAGTTAAGGAGAAGGCTGAGCGAAACGGGAACGTTAAGGTTAATTCCGAGGATATTAGTCTTGATGGCGGTGCAGAGGCAGACGGCGGCTTCAAGATCAACAAGGCCTCCAATGAGGCTGCAACATGGCTCCTTGGGCGGCTGTCCAAGGTTGAGGTTAAGAAGCCCAGTCAGCACGTTCGCACAAACCCCGAGCTTCAAGGCGTCTTTGGGGCATGTCCCGGAAGACGTGCCTGAGCCGGGGCTTGGCTTTGGCTTCGGTTTTGTGCCGGGACAAGTGTCGCATCCAGAGACGACTAGGGTGAAGAAGAGGAGGTTGAGCATGAAGAAGAGAGCAGCCGAAGAGCCCTTGTTGGAAGCCATTGGTTTTAGCTTGTTAAAGAAGAGCTAGCTCGATCTTAATAGAGGATTGTTTAGAAAGGGAATGTTTTGTTGATGTGAATAGATTTGGAAGAGGGGATGGGGTATTTACAGGGTGCATGGGAGGAAATATTAATATTAACCGAAAGAATTACATGCATTATTGGAAGTGTGAATCTGAAGCATGTGTGTGAACATGGGCTAGCTTCATGTATATATTTGCATTTACATGGATGTAGATGAAGATCGGAGAATATCATATATTATATGAAAGTGGGTTAATGGTTTGTCATTTTGTGAATTTAAGAAGAAATAAATGATGGACGTACTATTGTCCTGCAGGATTCATGTAAAGGTAATTGTCAAATGTTGTACAGTAATATATCATGTGTAAGCATAAAGTTCTCGGGCGCAGGCCTTACTTTTTAACGCATAACTAAAATTGTTTTTCGGTGCATAGGCTCCATACGTTACGTGAGGAGAGGCTCCCCACGTAACGTGAGAGACGGCTTCCCACGTTACGTGAGAACAGACTCCCCACGCCTCTCCGGCTTTAAAAACCAATTTTCTTATTCTTTCTCATCCTCTACCCTAAACCGCCGCTCTCCTCTTCTTCGTCCTCCCTCCCCACGTTACGTCGATTGCTTGTCTCCTCGTTACGAATCAACAAGGTCCGCACGTTACGTAGATCCATAATCTTTAAAGGTTAGTAATAATCATTCTTGTTAATTTTTATTTTTATTTTTTAGTTTTATTGTTAGGTTATTGTAGATCCATAGTATTTTAGTGTTTTTGATCTTGTTTATGTTGTTTTTGTGTAATTTTGAAGTAGTTATTTGCATTTGTTGGTTAATTTGATAGATATATTTGTATGAAATGGTAGAAATTTGATAGATTTGTATGAAAGGGTGTTTAGGGTTTTTGTTGGATTTGTATGAAAATAGCCAAATGCAAGTGGTAGTTTTGTTGGATTTGTTTAATTAGTGTTAGTTTTGTTGGATTTTGGGGAAATTATGATGAAATAATGCTTCGCCGAAATCTGGAAATGTCGCCGGAATCTGGAAATCTTGCCGGAATGTCGCCGGAAATCTGACCGGAAAGGGGGAAATGCAATTTCACACGTTATGTGTGGAGACAGTCCACACGTAACGTGTGAAGACTGTACCCACGTTACGTGTGGATGATCTCCACACATAACGTGTGGATACAATCCCCACGTTAAGTGTGGATTCTGTATCCGAAATTGTATTTTTTTGTATGAATGTATTTTCTATTTCCGGAATTGTTTTTTTTTTGGTATACCCGAAATTGTATTGTTTGAGATAAAATGGTTTGATTTATTGTTGTAGATGGAGCCCGGTGAGAGAACGAAGCGTAGAAGCAGAAGAAACTTCGTCCGAGACATTTCGTTTCGGACTGAAGATGAGGTAACCCGTAGGTTTGTGGGTAGTAGTCAAGATGAGGGAGGATACAGGCAGGCGGGCAATGTTGACCCCCCTGTGTTGCCGTTTGTGCCATCGTTTCCTGTGGCGGGTGGTCGTGCTGACTCGGAGCCGCAGTTGTACCCAGATTACAACGCGATCCCGCTCCATGGTTATTCTGATACGATGGATCAGAATAACTATTATGGCCCTCCATTTAGTCTGCCGCCCTAGTAGAGCCCTCACCGTCATCATAGCCCGCCACCCCAGCAGAGCCCTCACCTCCATCATAGCCCGCTGTCCTATCACAACCCTTACCTCCATCAGAGCCCTCACATCCATCATCACATCCCCGTCTATTATCAGGGCGTAAATGATCAGATGTGCTACAACCTATGGGAGAACCCGGGGCTCTACCCGAACGCACATCATCCTATGGTAAGTAGCCTTAATATATGAAAAGATGAGCGTATGATAAAAATGTAATTACTTATCATTTGTAAAAAAAATGCAGGACGAGGATAGTCAGGCTTGGGCTCCAAGAGGTCAACCTGATTATGCGGACGAGGAGCCACAGGAAGCCTCCTCTTTGCGGTCAAAACCGCCCCGATCGAAGAAAAGGGGCAAATATGACCCTGAATTGGTGGTTGGAGTACATGGAGGTCCGGAGATGCCTGAACTTCTAAAGGGCTTTGCCAATCACATATCGTACTACTTTTACCAGCGCATTGTAAGTTGCAGCAAAAACTTATATGAAATTTCACATTTATTTTAAATATTTCAAATGGGTTGCTTACATATGTTAAAAATTCAAATATTTAAAGCCGGTGCCAGCGTTGAGGTTTCAGCAACGAGGCAAGCAGACACGTTCATGGCCTTTGCAACGAAATTCCATGTGGTGTCATGTGGCATCTGCGTCAGGGTTGTGTCATATACTGAAGCTGATGCACGAGCATGTGGACGATGCGCTGATTAGTGCATTCGTTGAGCGCTGGCAACTAGAAACCAACTCATTCCATATGCCATGGGGAGAGATGACTATAACTCTCCATGACGTATTGTTGATCATTGGGTTGAACATACATGGAAAAGACATGGGACCTCCACATAAATGGCATGAGCAGTTGGGAATGAATGATCTGAAGAAGGCCTTGGTGGAGGAGGCACAGGAAGTCTTTGAGCTGCATGTTGGGGCTGTGACATCTGGTACTGTACAAGCTCAGTTCTTTAAGGACCATTGCGAACAGCTGAGTGAAGAGCAGCGGTCGTCTGGGTTCTTGCTTCACTTGTTAGGCTCCTGTCTCTTTCCAGACAAGTCCCAACACAAATTGCTCGTGTACTACACTACATTTGTGTCTAATCCATCGTCTACCATGAATTATGCATGGGGTGCTGGCGTTCTGGCCCACGTGTACCGTAGCTTGGGCGAGTGCACAAGAAAAAAGGCGAGGTTGATGTCGACATGCTACACTCTGATACATGTAAAAATTTTGTTGTATAGTACTTTATTTACAATGAATTTTGTAAATAAAAATTTTGTTGTCTACCATGAATTTTGTTATAAATGTTTTTATTCATTGACTCCATTTGGTACACATCATCATTTTCAGGCGTAGATCTACCAGTACTTCAACATGTTCCGACATGCACAGAGTAGAAGTTGGGACTTCAATCAGCCGATCCCATATGCTCGTAGATGGGACCTTTCAGAGAAGCCCAACCGGATGAGAGACTACAGAACAGAGCTTGATCTGATGACTGCGGATAGAGTAAGCGCATCTACGGTCTCTCTCTATTAAGTTAGAAATTCGATGATGTTTAATTGTTTGGCATCCCATTATGTTTAGGTTGATTGGATGCCATACGGTCCGATTAACTTCAACGAAGAAATCTTTGCTCCTTCGCTCTTCCATGGAGTTATGTGGTGTCTTTGGATCACAGAGCCGTACATGCCAGATCGTGTAGCGAGACAGTTTGGCCGTGCACAGCAAGTTCAAAGACCGCCTATAGTGCCAATAAGGGCATGGAGGGCCCCCAAAATCAGCACATACACTGTGGACTACGACATAGCTCAATTTGTCTGGGATGCCCAGAATATACATTCCATGAGTCTAGATGCGATGGGCCCTCCTGTCCAGCAAGGGCATGAGTATAGCGGTGATTACATGGGATGGTACCTCCCATATACGTACACACCCATTCGTTAACCCCCCGACCATTGATGACACGACACATGTATGAAATTGACTAATTTGTAGGTTGTTTAATTTCCGATTAACTGTATCTATATTTATTATACATATCAACTTATTTGTGTTGTGTGCAGTGCATCGAATATTGCTACAGTCGTCTTCAGCCATATCGCAACCATGAATGTGAAGATGTAGCAGAGGCGCTACACTTATCATTGGATCGAATGTATCCCTTCCTTCCCAATCCCTGAGAAAACTGTAATGGAATTTGTGTTATTATCGAACTTGTTTGGATTTTATGGAAGTTATTGAACTTTGAATTATTGCAACAATTCATGAATACATGTGTCTTACAAATTGTGCTGGTCAACCACTATCTCCCATTATAGCTGTGCAAATAAATACTCTACTAGTGTAGTCTGCAGGACTCAACCACCAACATTACTCTTTCAACCACTTTTGACCCAAAGAAATACTCCTGTACACTGTAGTCTGCATGACCCAAAGAAATACTCTCTATATAAATTTGTAATAACCCATCCCTCCCACCTTTAATTTCATCAACTCTCCACACATTATTTTTCTTATTTTCCACAAGGTTCTATTTTACAGAAGGCACAGAAACCGCCAGAAACCACATTCTGTCAATGCACGCGGTTTATGACAAACTGTGCTAGGCATGTCACAAACCGTACCCTTTTACAAAAACCGCCAAAAACCACAATCTGGCAAGGCGCACGGTTTATGACAAACTGTGCCAGGCATGTCACAAGCCGTGCCCTTTTACAGAGGGAACATAAACCGCCAGAAACCACAATCTGGCAAGGCGCATGTTACGTGTGGATGATCTCCACACGTAATGTGTGGATACAGTCCCCACGTTAAGTGTGGATTACATCCACACATAACGTGTGGATTACATCCACACATAACGTGTGGATTCTGTTTCCGGAATTGTATTTTCTGATTCCGAAAACAGAATCCACACGTTAAGTGTTGGAGGTGTGATGTGACCCTGCCTCCCATGACGGCCAAAGACGAGGAAGAATCCATGACCCTACGCTCAGAGGGCCCAGTGACAAGGTCTAGGTCCAAAGCCATTGCCGCCGCCGTCGCGTCACTTGTCGCATGCGTCATCGCTGGCCAAGGAAGCCCAGACGCCAACCCAAGACTCGTCGTCCTCGCCACCATCGGCATCGAAACATCGCGATCATCGCAGCCGGCATCGCGTGCACCCACTCACTAGGCCATCGACCCTTCATCGCCGTTCCTCGCGGTGTTTGCATCCATGCCTTCGCCGCGTCGTTTTGACACTTAGAGGTTTATTGCCTTTGTTTTGGCATAGTTTTGAGACAAATTCTATATTTGGTATTATTGCTTATTTTAGATAGTTTCCTTTTATAGTCATTTCTATTTTAGGGTTTGTGCCATTTGCATGCTTGCATGGGCTATCCCACTAGGCTCGACTCGGCCCATCCGATGTCTCGCCCTAGTATTTAAGTCAAACTATGTTATTGGTTTTAGGACGTTAAATTTTAATCAAGGTTTCAAGTAGAGTGTTTATCCTCCTTCCCTTGATCGGACGTCACCCTCTATCTTCGCATCCCCATTCCCTCCGCCCCCGACGCTATGGCAATTGCTTGAACCTTCAAGCCAAGTCTTCCTTCGCATCTCCCTTCATCCGCAGTCGACGCTACGACACCAAAGACTTGTCTTTTCAAGTCACCTATCCCTCATCAAATCGCTTCTGCCATCTCTATCAATTCGCCCCATCAATCGCTTCCATCGCACCCACAATCGCCACCAATTCCATCGCGTTCGCCATCGACGTCGTCTTTGTTGTTGTGACACTCAACGTGACAATCAACCTCGCCGACGCCGCGACCATCCAGACCACCTCCACTGGGTTCGCTTCGCCACCATCTTGTCAACCTTTCGTGCAAGACAACGCGGGTTTGCACCCAAGGATTCCACGGCAGGTTTGACAAGGAAGGAGTGACTTCTCGCCCAAGACTAGATCCAAAGGTGTCGCCTTTGACAATTGGTTTGTCATCGGAGGCAAGAACACATCAACTGGCATCAGAGCCCAACAGTCTTGTAAGTCACGAACTCAAGTTTTCATCTTATTCACAAAAGTTTTTTCTTGACCCCCATCGTTTGCTTTCGTAAATTGTTGAGGAAAAAAAACAAAGTTCCCATCTTTGCATCACCTACTCGGTTTCTACAAGATAATATCTTGGCCGAAATTTTTCCTTGTTCTCTAAGTTTTGGTGTGTTAGGTAATTTGTTATCTTGTATGCTAGAATATTTTGTTTCCTTGTTTCACGCGTGGATAGAGTTTCCTTGTTTGCTAGATTCTACTTTTTAGGTTGTTAGCCGCAATTTCCTTATAAGATATCAAATCAAATCTTATTTTCTCTCTCCTATCTCTAAAGATCACACTTGTGATATTCTTGTTACTTAGGCCATTTTCTTTTGTTTCCTTTTGCAAATCCGAAAATATCAAAAGATAAGATCTCGGATATATATATATATATATAAAAGATTTCAAAAAGATATTCAAAAAAACAAAAGTTATCAAAGTTAGGTAAAGCCAAAATATGGCAACCCTAACCCACTCGACTCGGTCTAAGCTCATCTTCTCTCTCTCTCCGTCGTCTAGGTCAAGCTTCCTAGAAGGTACTTTCTTGCCTATTAGGTTGCTTTGTTTACGTTTGCATTAGGGTTTCAATTTGTTCTTGTTTGTTTGATTGCAACTTGCTTGATACACCATCTCTTGTGCAAGCCAAGCCGCCCTCACGGCAATCCAAACTAACCCTACCTACGTGAACTTTGTGACTTGACTAGTGATTTTCTTGGTTGTTGTTCGTTTTTGTCTTTTGGTTCGTTTTTACTCCCATGTCTGGCCATATTGTTGTAGGTAGCATGACGGTTGGACAAAGTGAAGAACAACTTGGAGTCGACAACAACAACCCACATCCACCGTCGTTGGGTCTACCACAAGACCAACCCCCAATTGACCCTCCACAACAAGACCCACTCATGGAGTTGTCCGAAAAGCAACGAGAAATCCAAGCTCTTCGTCAACGCGTGGCTCAATTTGAAGCCAGAGAACGCGCGGCACATCAATCGCCCACACCAACACCCTTGAGTGCTATGGACGCGCCGGCTCCACCACGAGCCACTAACGCCGGTCCATCGAAGACAAGAGTCGACAAAGGCAAAAGAATCATGCCTTCAACATCTCATCATTGACAGGCAGGTTTTAGTCGTGTTAACCTGGTCAAAATAATCCTAAACAAACCTAAACAAGTAGTCTGGGCAAGCAAGGGTCGAATCCCATAGGGAGGAGTTATTAATCTTTATGTTGATTGCATGCAAAGTAACAAGGGGGGTTTTCAGGTTGATTTCTTGTGAAGCAAGTAAACAAGTAAACAAAGCAAATAAAGCAAAGGGTTTTATCAAATTGGGGAAAAACACTTAGCCAAACAAATATCCACTTTTCTTATGAATGATCGATCCTAGGTTATCTCTATTCCTTTCCTTTGATTATTCCTGTCCCTATTCTGAATTAGTTAATAGTCCAACCAGTCCTAATAACCCTAACTATCAAACAATCCCTACCAACCTTCAGGATTTAATTTAATAGCAGCAAGAAGCATAGGAATTAGCCAGGATACATGCAACACCACAACCCACAGTATTTAACGTATAATCAAATCTCTTTCATAATAAACCAGTCCTACCAGTCCTAGAATATCATGGATGCTACTATAGATAAGGAATCTCAACCCGAAATATCCAAACTCTAGCAATAGACAATTACTAATATCAACCAGGTGATCAATCTAGTCAAATCAATAACAATCAATAAGAATATGCTCAAGAGAAAAGATATAACCCAAAGGACATAGGAAATAAAAAATTAACCTCACAATCAAATCATACGAAAAGCTTTAATTGCCGGACTAAGCAAAGGGTGCTTAGCTCCTCATCGTTCTTGGAAACAAAATACTTCAAAGGGAAAAACTGAATGGAAACGTACTGAATGTGATGTAGATGATGAATATAGATGATGAATGGAGGCTGTGGAATTTAGGTTAAATAGACTTAACCTAAAGCCCAAGATCACAAACCTCATCTAAAAGGAAATAATAATAGTAGGTTCGAAATAAAATAAATGAAAATAATCGAAAAAGGAAAAAAAAACAAAAACTTCGGAAATCTCAGCGGCTCGCCTCCCGTGTGCTTCCGCGACTGCAGCACCAAATCCGAGGTCGCGGAAATTAACTCTGTGCTCTCGGCATTTTCATATCCGAAATATTCCGCGGGCGCGGCCAGGTTTCCGCGGTCGCGTAAGTGGCATTCCTCGCTCTGCGCTTCGCCCTTCTCCACGGCCTCTTCATGTCTTCCTTCTTGGTCGCGGTTGCGCTCGCGGCAACCTTCTTCTCTTCTTCCTTTGTGTGGATTCGTCCTCTACTCTTCCTCGTCTCCTCAGGTGGCCTACTCCTCAACTTCTGGATGTCTTCAATTAGCTCCTCCAAACCACCATACCCACACTTCATCTCTCCAACTCCCTACTCCACAGTTGTACTCTAAATCCCTACAAATGACACCTTAAACCCCGATAACAACTCCTAGATAGACACTATAAAATAGTGCTAATCAAACTCCCCTATGCTTAAACCTTGCTCGTCCTCGAGTAAGCTAAAAGAAACCTACTCCTCCAATCAAATCCCTAAGGTTTCATGAAGCATAGAAAAATCATCTCCTCTAAGAATCTCACCTAACAATGAATCTCCAAGCACCAAACCAATAAGCACATCACAACACAACACAAAACACAACCAAATCAAGCTAAAAGGAAAGCAGAGTATTTCTCCCAAACACCATAGAGTGAAAAAAATCTAATCCTAGCCTCCCATCTATCTTCTTATCGCTCCAGAGTGACCTACCCGAATCCTCCTTATATCTCCTCTTCTTATGTCACCACGCCAGGAAAAATGAGGAATCGTAAAAATCACTCTTCTTCTTTTCACTCATTTTGCCAAAGCGCCCTTTCGGGTTTTCACCAAGCCACTCATTTCATTTTTCAATAGATGGGCTCACAATAAACTCACATCACTCTTGACCCATTATTACCCCAGCCTAATGCTGGTCCAAGCCACTTGCTTATTACCTAAGCCGCCCTTTCGGGTTTTCAACTTATCCCAGGATTTCTATTTTTGCCTTTTTTCAATTTTTGGCTTTTTCTTTTTCTTTTCTCCTCAATGACATAGCAAGTATAGAATACTCCCCCATGCTTAAACATTGCATTGTCCTCAATGTAATGAAAGACAAAAAGAATAAAGCACATTGAAGGTAAAAAAAATAACTCATAACCGCCGCCGAGTTGGCTTGGACACTGAAGTTGTTGTTGGCGGTAGAACAGTGAACGCTCATGCCTCTGGTGTTGCGGAGGTCTTCAACTCCATAATCTTCTCCTACCGTGCAACCAAAAAGATCCATTGTGGTGAGTAGTGGGATAACATAGAAAGTTGGGGTTACACGGCCTTTAACAAACACAAAAAATAGGCCCAGATGTAATCGTGGTGTGGGCCCTGGTGTTTCTCCTCTCCAGTTGTCGATTGTAGGGCCATCATCGTTGCCAAATAATGTGTGGGGAGAATGTCTCCTCCTTGACAACATGATGCGCACCTTCTCCATGGGGAACCCGAACAGCTGACCTTCGGTAGACTTACAGTGGTGTGGTCAACACCGTCTTCAAATTGGTTCGGGCCTCCTCCCTGCAGGTTAGTTCAAAACAAAAGCAAAAACACACGAACACAAATGCAAATAAAAACATGAATTGAAAAGACAAGGAAAGAAATACATACCTCGGGTTGCCTCCCGGACAACGCCTTAGTTATTGTCGTGGCTCGACATACTACTCAATCTCCCTCAACTTGGTTCGCTCACCTCCATTGAACACTCGGGGTTCCCATCTGGAGGGTGTCTCTTCGAATCATCAATGTTGAATCCGACCCTCTCCCAGTCGAATTCCATAGTGAGCGAACCGCTGTTCACGTCAATCTTGGTTCCTTCCGTATTCATAAACGGTCTTCCTAACATCACAGGCGCTGCATCCTTATCCTGTCCCGTTTCCATCACAAAGAAGTCTGCAGGGAACACCAACTTGTCCACCTCGACTAGCACGTCCTGCACAACTCCTTTAGGGTAGATATGTGAATTGTCCGCCAGCTGGATGACAATCCCCGTCTTCTCTAGTGGGCCTAACTCCAAATACTCGTAGCATGAGAGAGGCAACACATTAATGGAGGCACCCAAATCAAGTAAAGCCTTGTCGAATAAGGTACCCCTAATCTTGCAGGGAATGGTGAATATCCCCGGATCGCTTGCCTTCTTAGGTATCACCTTTTGCAGTATAGCGGACACATTCTCACTGACTAGCACCTTTTTCTTCTCCTTCACAGCCCTCTTCCTGTTAAGCGTGCAGAGCTCCTTCAAAAATTTAGCGTAGCGAGGAATACTATTGATCAACTTGAGTAAATGAATGTTTACCTCGCAATTGCTAAACATTTCGAATAGCTCCTTGTCGTTGGCTGGTCTGCTAGTGTCCGCCAGAGCTTCAGGGAAGGGTACAGGAGGCTTTTCGGATCCAAGCGGAGGGAAATAGGGCCTCACGTAATCGTCATAAGGATCTTTATAGTGAGAGGCTGCGTCTGGGGCAGATCCGCGGTCGCGGATTGGTGACCGCGATCGCGGAATATTCTCGAACAGGTCAGCGTCTTCGGCCATTTTCGCGGTCGCGGATTTCGTTCCACGGTCGTGGATTGCTCTCGACCTGGGGCTCTTTTATCTTCGTGATTTTTCTGCGGTCGTGGAATTTCTTCGATTTCGCCCGTCTCGCCAATGATCTCACCGCGATCGCGGATTTCCTCCTCACGGTCGCCGACGTCCTTCTGTTGGATCGTTAGAGTTACGTCTGAAGGAACAAAAGCTTTGTTCCCACAGAAGGCACATCGGATTTAAATAGCAAGAAAGATAACAGAACGAACTCATGATATATAGTGGAAACCCTGATTAGCAAAACTAGCTTCTCAAGGAAAAACCACTACCTTCAAGCTTCCTCTTGAGAGGATTTTGAAATGCGTACTTGTCTTATTAATCTCTTGCTCGATTACACTTGTATCCTGGACTTCGACCTATAAACAACCTGCTAGACTCGAAGACTCTTCTACAACGATGAATCGAACTCAACTCTCAAAGACTCACACACACTTCACTTTCTTTCTCTTCTCTTCTTTTTCTCGTTCGAAGTCGTACCTAAGAAGTGAATCCTCACTTTACTTAAATACAACTCGGCAAAAACCCTAATCAACAAGATAGGATATTCTAATAACGGATTACAAAAGATATGATAATGTTGGAAGGAATAATATCGCAACCGATTAAATTAATTAAGGAAGGAGTTCCTTAATTAATCCAACCGATAGGATATTATTCTTCTCTCTCCAATTGCCTTATCTTAGGAAAGATTCCTAAGATAATACGATCGGGTTTTCTCTCTCCATATCTTCGCGCAATCCGCCTTGATCCTTGGAGCCGAAGTCTTCATCCTCTACCGCATGAGCTTCTTGATTTGTTTCCTTAATTCAACACGCTGGATGACTTCTTTCCTTTTGCAGCCATGAGCTGGTCCGTCACTTCAGTTCCTTGAGAGGTAACAAAGCACTAGACAAGTCTTTGTTCCCTCTGAGATCCTTTGTTGCAGAGCTCCCTGGGAAAACGGTTCTTGTTCCTGAAACACTTGGTACACATATTAGTTGAGTGTTTGTAACCATCAAAACCTAAGGAATTCAACAAATTCCCCCTTTTTGATGGTGACAAACACCCTTGACAATAAAGCATATACCAACTAGAGAGAGACAACTATGACAAGAAAGTTTCCCACTAAAACACCGTTAGTTCCCCCTTAACCCAGCAATACATGTTACCTGTTTTGTTCCCCCTCAACCAATGCTACCTGTCATAATCCCCTTTTTGGCATCATCAAAAACACAGTAAAGAGTTAGAGAGAAAATTCACAGCCAGATAAGCAAAAGCACCCCTTGTCATTAATAGAAAAAAAAACTTGAAAAACATGCTAACACCACCACAACAGACAAAACATCAAACAAAGTCAAATGCCACATCGGGCACATAAACCAGATAACAAGAAAAACAAATAAGAGGGATAGACAGCTAAGGGAACAAAATAGGGGATAGGACAGCATGTAAGCGATCAGGCATCACTGTGACCAGCCGGTTGAGCCGATGCGTGATGAGAAATAAGCGCGCGCACATCTGTCATGAGGAGCCTCTGCTGAGCCACCAAGTCCTTCACTGCTCGGCACAAACTCCTCACATCCTTTCCCAACGAGGAGTTCTCGTTTTGTTCCCCCTCAGAGCTATCAGCTTCAGAAGCCTCCATTGCATCAACATCCTCTACACCCTCAGAAGCTGCGGGGGCACCCTCAACCTTCACCCAGCCTTCATCCTCTTGAAGAACAAACTGCATCTTGTGCAGATTACTCGCATTGAAGGGACGGGAGAAGATGCTCACTTCCTCCGACGCGTTGTATACTTTGTGGTACTCAAGGATCTTCTTGACAAAGCGAGGGAAGGGAAGAGCATGCTGGAGAGTGTTCCTGGCATGGGCCATGTTCTGCATCAGAATCATAGGGAGGCAAACGGGCTCCTTCTTCAGCAGTAGGGACAGAAGGACAATGTCCAAGATTAGAAGTCGGTTCCTCTTCTGTCCCCTTGGCGTGATGTTGTTGATGAGGAAGTGGTACAACACTTTGTTGACGGCAGTCATCTTCGAGATGTCGAGATCCGCACTTCCTTGAGCATTCTCAATCCCTGCAACAGCCAGCACAGACTCTGAGTAGGCGAAATATTTTGGCCACCTGCCCTTTGGGTATTCACCGTACCCCTCATGTTGAACTCCCAGAGCCATGCCGAGTTCAATGCTTGAGAACACATGAATTTCACCATGCAGCTTGTAGCTCCCCTGGACAGCATGGGGCCGCACCTCCATAACAAACGTGGAGTAGAACTCCATCAACAACTCCTCATCCATCTCCACTTGCTCCACAAACAGCTTGCTCCATTTCTGAGCCTTCAAGATGTCAAGCACCCCCTCCAGAAAGTTCTCCTTGAGGAACTCAGGGTCCAGCAGCAGCTCCTTCACCACAGACTTGTGGCTCATATCTTTGACAACATCAGCCGCCACTGCCTTTCCTTTGGCTTTGGCCGATAGACGACACTGGCTTTGACGGACGGGAGCGGCGGACACCTTGGCTTTCTTTGGTTTGTTCCCTGAGAGGGGTACTAACTCCTCATCGGAGCTCACCATTATCGCCTTCTCAGACTTCCTCTGAGAGCGTGTCTTCCGCTTGGAGGAGCATGCAGTTTTCACCCTGCCGGATGCCTTAGGAGCTTTTGGGGGCTCCACATCTTCTTCTTCCTCAGCCAGTTCCCTATTGAGGTCCCTCACAACCGACTTGATCTTCTCCTGAGTAGCCAAGTGCTCCTCCACTGTGACCGGAGTCCCTTTACCGGGCATCTCCTTCGTCTCCTCCTCAATGGGGTCGGGATGGGTAGGCGAGGAATGTACCTCCTCTATGTTAGTAGAGGAGATGGTTGTGGGGACGGCGGGAGCAGAGTTAGGTTTAGGGTTGGGGTTTTGTGGAGCGGGGTCTGTGTTTGGGTTTATGGGGGCTACATAGGGGACCATGGCGAGTTGGTCCTGGGTAGATGATGGAGGAGGGGTAACAGAGGTGGTCGCCGGAGTGGTGGAGGTGGAAGGTAGGGATTGGTTAATGACGGCGAGGAGAGCAGGGTCGGCTCCCATGGTGGAAAGAGTGGTAAGGAGGGTTTGGAGGTCTCTGGCGAGGTTTGAGTTGAAGGCCATTTTTGTGAGAGAGGGAGAGCTCTGGGAAGACGAGAGACAGAGAGGAGAAGGAAGATAGCTTGAGGAAGATAAGGAAACAGTGAGGAGGAAACTTACCCGGAAGCCTCAATATATAGCCCTCACAAGATCTTCAAAAGTTTCCAAAGATAAGGCCGAATTTGATCTGTTTCCAAGAGATAAAAAGCACAATCTTCCAACTTCCCAAAATAAAATCAATATCTCGTCCAAATCCGACTAATCCAGCCGAAACCCTCTTCCCAACTTCCTCCCATCAAATCAGCCCTAAATGCACGACGCGGCTCAACACAAATTTCCATCATTACTTCCTGCAAACACATGTCACCTCAACCTGTAAGCACAGAAGCCGAATCGTTTTCCCGCCAATCCAAAAAGTAGTAGGGTGTGATGTTGGGGTTAGTTACCAGAGAGGGTACAAAAGACCATCACACCAAAATATATGATTTTTGCGATTGAATTTTACATCATGCCTAAGAGGTCTCCAGTTGTGGATGATAAGAGGGGTTCATAGGAGACTTTAAGCATGGCGGTCTGGGTAAGCTGTAGAATCAACTATCATTTGGGCTTATGATGAGGGAACAAAACATCAAGTTGATTCTTTTGGGCCGAAATAAAGCTGATTCATGTGGCATATGATAACATAGATGACCATGTATGACATTCAGTACATCAAGGAAGTAAAAGCACATAATCAAGCTAATGTTTAATTAATACCCAAGGAAGCAAATGCATATCAAGGCATGAAGATTCGACTTTCACAATTTACCACGTAACCTAGCCAGTCATTGAGGGAACACAATAGATAGACATGTAGTTAGGGGAACAGACCAGGCTTCGTATGGAACTGAATGTAGAGTTCCCCAACATGTGTCCTAATGAGAAAAATGGCATTTGATTCTTTGTTCCACGAGATCCCTTATTTTCCAATCTTTCTCAACACAGTTATGTCTTTTCTAGATGTACATGGTACCTGAAATTTTCACACAAGGAACAAATTAGTCATTAATTCCTTATCCACATCTCCTTTACCTTTGACACCAGGCCTTTGAGTCTCAAACATTCCATGCAGAAGTGAGGTGAGACTCGCTTTGTTCCCTGTCAGGTAACTGACCCTTGTATGAGTGACACACTGGGAACATTCCTCACTTTATCCTGCACAGAAAGAGTTAGTTCTTGCGAACCCAGACAAGCTTATGCTTTCTGGGTTTGGGAGCAACATATCTACTCTTAGGAGGTTCAACTTCTATTTGCTCCCTAGTGGTGCGAGCAATCTCCTCATTGTGTTGCTTCAGAAGGCACTCTTGCTTGTAATGACCTGAGTGCCCGCAGTACCAACATACCCTATGGCACTTCAGATCTACATACTTGCTATTTCCAGGCCAAATTGTTTTGTTAGCAATCCTTGAATGAAAATCAATATTATTGGACTTACTGCTTTGGGATTGCTTCAGCCAGATAGTGTGAGCCTTCTGTCCATGGTACCAAGCCTTGCCCTCCTCAGTCGAGTTTGAACAGTCTTTACCTTGGTTCCCTCCGGAGGAACAATCCCTCATTTCTTTTACAGACTGTTTTCCTTTGACTTTGGAGCCTTTAGACTTGGTGCTATCAACAGGAAGCTTTGGTTGATAGTCGATCCCAAAGCGAGGCACTTCCTTTGACTCAGTCTTCTTTTCATTCTTGGCTGCAACAAAGACAATACCTTTTGGCTCGTCCTTCTGTTCCTCACTGAGTTTGGTTAGTTCACTAGAAAGTTTTGCATTTCCTAGTTTCAACATTAAAGACTCAGCCTCGAGTGAGGAAACAGTGGACTCTAGAGACTTAATCTTTTCAGCGAGATTTGGGCACTCAGAGCACGTGTTTGAAGAGGAAGATGAACCTTTCTCAAGCTTGAGCACTTTGTCTGCCCAAACCTGATTTTCTTCGATCAGACCTGTGATCGATTCATCTTTCTCTTCGATTTGCTCACTGAAAAGACTATTCTCGTGAACAAGATTCTTAATGAGATATATCAAGCTTTCTTTAGATTTGCATTTTAAGCTTGACACGAGATCAGATTCAGTTACCTCATCGTTGATTACCTCTCCCTTTGACTCATTTGGAGCTTCAACGGCCATCAAGCAGACATCCCTGGAGTGTGACGAATCTTCGTCATTTGAGTCTGATTCTCCCCAGGTGGCAACCATTGCTTGCTTCCCTTAATTTGCTGGAGGCATTCCTGCCTTCTTTTTGAAGCAGTTTCTGGCCATGTGTCCCTTGTTCTGACAGTGGTAACAAACCACATCTTTCAGGTCTCTGTTCCCTTCTGAGGAACTGGGCGAGTCCTTATTCCGAGACCATATCTTCCTCATTGCCCTTGTGATAAGAGCAACATCTTCATCGCCATCCTCATCTTCATCACCCATTTGGGACAAGTCAAATGCCCTTTCCACCTTCAAGGCAATGCTCTTCGCCTTCTCTTCTCCCTTCTTGTTCAGCTTGTGATTATAGACAGAGGCATTACTTTCCAGCTTAGCAACCACCTCTTCCATGGTAAGAGTCTTGACGTCTGTCTGAGAGTAGAGAGCGAGAGCAATGGCGTCCCACTGAGTGTTGAGACCTTGCATGAAGTGGTGAGTTAGCTTCCAGTCTGGCATTGCTTCACCAAGGTATTGAAGCTGACCAACTAGCCTATGGAACCTGGAGTAGTACTCTTGAATGTGTTCATCTTTCCCTTGAGAAACTTGGTCGTACTCCTTGATCATGGAAAGAATCTTGTTTTTCTTTGTATCTTCATTTCCTTGATGAAGGCGCTTCAAGGCATCCCAGATCTCCTTAGCAGTCTTGTAGCTCATGATTTTCTTGAGATCGGAGGGAAGAAGAGTCATGTGAAGGATCTTCTTAGCCCTGCTGTTTTTCTCCAATTTCTTCCAATCCTCATCGGTGTCGACAGTCGACCCTTGGTTTTGGCTTTGTCTCATCTGTCTCATTCTTGACCACCAAAGGTCCAACTTCAATAACTCTCCAGATCTGTCCATCAAGGGAACAGATATACGACTCAATTTGCTCCACCCACCAGTTATACTCACCGGCCTTTAGAGTTGGTGGCTTCCAGAATGAATCACCGATTGCGTTGCTTGACGACGACATCTTTCCTGCGAATTCTGTAACGAAAACAATCTAGAGCACCAGGCTCTGATACCAATTGTTGGATCGTTAGAGTTACGTCTGAAGGAACAAAAGCTATGTTCCCACAGAAGGCACAGCGGATTTAAATAGCAAGAAAGATAACAGAACGAACTCACGATATATAGTGGAAACCCTGATTAGCAAAACTAGCTTTTCAAGGAAAAACCACTACCTTCAAGCTTCCGCTTGAGAGAATTTTGAAATGCGTACTTGTCTTATTAATCTCTTGCTCGATTACACTTGTATCCTGGACTTCGACCTATAAACAACCTGCTAGACTCGAAGACTCTTCTACAATGATGAATCGAACTCAACTCTCAAAGACTCACACACACTTCACTTTCTTTCTCTTCTTTTCTTTTTCTCGTTCGAAGTCGTACCTAAGAAGTGAATCCTCACTTTACTTAAATACAACTCGGCAAAAACCCTAATCAACAAGATAGGATATTCTAATAACGGATTACAAAAGATATGATAATGTTGGAAGGAATAATATCGCAACCGATTAAATTAATTAAGGAAGGAGTTCCTTAATTAATCCAACCGATAGGATATTATTCTTCTCTCTCCATATCTTCGCGCAATCCACCTTGATCCTTGGAGCCGAAGTCTTCATCCTCTACCGCGTGAGCTTCTTGATTTGTTTCCTTAATTCAACACGCTGGATGACTTCTTTCCTTTTGCAGCCATGATCTGGTCCGTCACTTCAGTTCCTTGAGAGGTAACAAAGCACTAGACAAGTCTTTGTTCCCTCTGAGATCCTTTGCTGCAGAGCTCCCTGGGAAAACGCTTCTTGTTCCTGAAACACTTGGTACACATATTAGTTTAGTGTTTGTAACCACCAAAACCTAAGGAATTCAACACCTTCTCCTTGGCTCTCCTGGCTTCCACCTCAGCCCCGCTCCTTAGCGTCATGGCGCATACATTTTCCTTCGGGTTGACTACCGTTTGATATGGTAGCTTCCCCGATTCCCGTGCTTCCAACTTGCTCACAACTAAAGAGATCTGCCCCATTTGTTTCTCCAGGTTCTGAATACTGGACTTCGTTTCTTACTGATTTTGGGCCATAATGTTTGTCAGTGCGGTCACATGGTTAGCCATGGTTGACATTCCCTAGACAAGGGAATTGATCTTGTCCTCACTGGATGCGGGGGCGCTGGAACTCTGGCCTTGGGGTCTCTGGTCATAAGGAGCTCTAAGTGGTTGTTGACCCCTAGGCTGCTGGTACTGTTGTGGGCGGGGGAGAAACTGTGGTGGCCTCTGCTGGTAGTCCTGGTTCTCTTGGCCATGATGATTGTTCTGCTGATTCCCGTACCTCAAATTGGGGTGATCTCTCCACCCTGGATTGTATGTGCTGGAATACGGGTCATATCTTGGCCTTTGAGGGCCATATCCTCCAATTGCGTTCACCTCAGCAGTGGGCTCCTGCAGCGTGGGACATGCGTTAGTTGGATGCATCATATCTTGGATTATCCCACATGATTTGACCTGCTGCTGGCCACCCTTCATCGTGCACCTCCTCATCATCTCTTTCATCTCAGCCATCTCAGCAAGTAGAGTGGAATTGGGCTGAGACTCTACAGATCTCACGGATTGGGCGCCCGTCCTTTTACTAAACTGTCTTGGGCCCTCAGATAGCTCAAAGAAGACCTCATAGGCCTGGTCTGGAGTATTATTCAGGATGTTTCCTCCACAGGTAGCGTTCACAATCCTCTGCTCATCATCAAGAAGACCCCCGTACAAATAAAGTACGAGTTCCTGGTCATAGTAGACATGATAGGGGCAACTGGAAATCATCTTCTTGAAGCGCTCATAGTACTCATATAGCGACTCATTAGCCTGTTGCTCGATGTTGCTAATGCTCCTCTTCAGGCTATTCAACTTCGTCGATGGGAAGTACTTCTCCAGGAAGGCCTTTTTCATCTTGGCCCAAGTATCTATGCTCCCCGGAGTCAGGTAATAGAACCAGTCATTGGCCGCATCCTTCAAGGAGAAAGGAAAGGCCCTCAGCTTGATCTGGTCTTCAGTAACTCTTTTCGGCTTCATGCTCGTGCAGACTTCATGGAACTCCGATAGGTTCTTGTTAGGGTCTTCATCACTCATCCCATGGAAGTGAGGGAGTAAGTGGATCAACCCAGACTTGAGCTCGAAGTTGACTCCGTCAGCAAGCTCAGAAAACCGCACAGCCAGCGGTTGCTGTTGCAGATTAGGGGCAGTCAGCTGCCTCAACGTTTGTTGGTCGTCTGCCATCTCAAAAGTTGGGTTGTCAAAGACTAAAGATCTGTTTACTCTGCGGCTCTGGGAGAGCGTTCTCTCAATTTCTGTATCCAAAACTAAGAGGGGAGAATTAGTAGCACGGGTGTGGACCATAAGATAGGTCCACACAATAGTAACAAGCACACAAACAAACACAAAGAAAAGTCAAAACTTGCCTCCCCGGCAATGGCGCCAATTTGACAGGCAGGTTTTAGTCGTGTTAACCTGGTCAAAATAATCCTAAACAAACCTAAACAAGTAGTCTGGGCAAGCAAGGGTCGAATCCCATAGGGAGGAGTTATTAATCTTTATGTTGATTTCATGCAAAGTAACAAGGGGGGTTTTCAGGTTGATTTCTTGTGAAGCAAGTAAACAAGTAAACAAAGCAAATAAAGCAAAGGGTTTTATCAAATTGGGGAAAAACACTTAGCCAAACAAATATCCACTTTTCTTATGAATGATCGATCCTAGGTTATCTCTATTCCTTTCCTTTGATTATTCATATCCCTATTTTTAATTAGTCAATAGTCCAACCAGTCCTAATGACCCTAACTATCAAACAATCCCTACCAACCTTCAGGATTTAATTCAACAGCAGCAAGAGGCATAGGAATTAGCCAAGATACATGCAACACCACAACCCGCAGTATTTAACATATAATCAAATCTCTTTCATAATAAACCAGTCCTACTAGTCCTAGAATATCATGGATGCTACTATAGATAAGGAATCTCAACCCAAAATATCCAAACTCTAGCAATAGACAATTATTAATATCAACCAGGTGATCAATCTAGTCAAATCAATAACAATCAATAAGAATATGCTCAAGAGAAAAGATATAACCCAAAGGACATAGGAAATAAAGAATTAACCTCACAATCAAATCATATGAAAAGCTTCAATTGTCGGACTAAGCAAAGGGTGCTTAACTCCTCATCGTTCTTGGAAACAAAATACTTCAAAGGGAAAAACTGAATGGAAACATACTGAATGTGATGTAGATGATGAATGGAGGCTGTAGAATTTAGGTTAAATAGACTTAACCTAAAGCCCAAGATCACAAACCTCATCTAAAAGGAAATAATAATAATAGTTTCGAAACAAAATAAACGAAAATAATCGAAAAAAGGAAAAATAACAAAAACTTCGGAAATCTCAGCGGCTCGCCTCCCGTGTGCTTCCGCGGCCGCGGCACCAAATCCGCGGTCGCGGAAATTAACTCTGTGCTCTCGGTATTTTCAGATCCGGAATATTCTGCGGGCGCGGCCAGGTTTCCGCGGTCGCGGAAGTGGCATTCCTCGCTCCGCGCTTCGCCCTTCTCCGCGGCCTCTTCGTGTCTTCCTTCTTGGTCGCGGTTGCGCTCGCGGCAACCTTCTTCTCTTCTTCCTTTGTGTGTATTCGTCCTCTACTCTTCCTCGTCTCCTCAGGTGGCCTACTTCTCAACTTCTGGATGTCTTCAATTAGCTCCTCCAAACCACCATATCCACACTTCATCTCTCCAACTCCCTACTCCACAGTTGTGCTCTAAATCCTTACAAATGGCACCTTAAACCCCGGTAACAACTCCTAGATAGGCACTATAAAATAGTGCTGATCAATCATCAACCACAACTCAATCGTATGCAAAGTGTCATCGAGAGTCGCCAAGGCTTCGTTTCGCACACGGACCGCTACATGCACAGAGCCACACGCGCTGGCTTCGACACCGGCTCTGACAACGACCGCGACGCCGAGGACACTCAAGGTGAGTTTTTTGAACCATACAACTTTGATGATCGCTATGCCTCTAGGAGAACCCAGAGACGCGTACCGGGCTCATCGCCACACGAAGGCCGCCCTCGCCGAGCCGAGCAAGCCGACACGTCGCCAAGGAGACCCAGTCGCAAACCGAGTGGGCATACGCGACGCGATGAGACCAACTTGAGGACACCAACTACACAGCCAAGGAGCCATGATGTACGCGACCACCTTCAACACCAAAGTGTTCGGACGCTGAGTTACGGATCCGACGGCTACGCATCGATCACACCCAATGTCCGCGATGACTTCGCCGAGTATGACGACGAGGAGATCGAGGACTCAGGTATGGTCAACCCTAATTTTTTCACCCCCCTCTTAGAGATCCACTTGAATTACAAGATCACCCTTCGGATTGGATACCTCCACCGCGTCTCCAGCCATAAGGAGAATGCGTTCGTGATATTGGCGGTGAGCGCCGCAATGTCATGCCAAGGGACATTCTCCACGCCGACTACGACGCCCAGCCGTGAAGACGCCGACGTGACGACGCCTACGCGCCAAGGGATGAGTTTGCTCGCGATGAAGATCACCAAGACTGCGATAGATGCCAGGTTGGACGTGATAGACCCCATGGTGTGCGCGCCTACGAGAATCCTCTCTATGCCTCCACGCCAAACAATGCGTTCAACCAAGCACCTGCCCAGCCTCGATACCAACGACACGAAGTCAAGGCAAAGATCGAGCATTTTTATGGTGAATACAACCCCTCTGTTTTTCTTGAATGGGTGCAGGCTACGGAGTACACCCTTAGATATTGTCGAGTGCCACCTGAGGAGCATGTCGACGCTGCGACACTTCACTTCCGAGGAGCCGCCCGCGTGTGGTGGCATAGATTCGAAGATGACTGCGTGCGTCGCCACAGGACCAGAGTTACAGAATGGCATCAACTAGTCTACGTGATGACCAAGAAATACGTGCCTCCAGACTATAGGAATCAAATGAGAATGGAGATAACTGATGTGTTCTTGCCTCCGATGACAAGCCAATTGTCAAAAGGTGGCGCCTTGGGATCTAGTCTTGGGTGAGAAGTCACGTTTGAACGTCACAGCAGTGAAGGCGATGGTGAACACGTTGAAGAACGTGATGATGAACGTGGTGGTGAAAGCGGTGGAAGCGGTTGCTGGGGCGAAAGATAGCGTTGGCGGAAGCGATTTGATGAGGGATAGATGACTTGAAGAGACAAGTCGTTGGTGTCGTAGCGTCGACTGCGGGTGTCGTAGCATCGACTGCGGTTGAAGGGAGATGCGAAGGAAGACTGGCTGAAGGTTCAAGCATTTGCCGTAGCGTCGGCGGTGGAGGGAATGGGGATGCGAAGATAGAGGGTGATGTCCGATCAAGGGAAGGAGGATAAACACTCTACTTGAAATCTTGATTAAAATTGAACGTAAGGAAATAACAATAACAAAGGAGGCTTTAAATAGCCAAAGAGCTCGGCCAAGACCTAATGGGCTTGGACCGAGACGAACCTATGGGCTAGCCCATGCAAGCATGCAAAAGGCACAAACCCAAAAATAGAAAAGATAGAAACGCTATAAATAGAAACTATCTAAAACGCTATAAATACTAAATATAGAAAATGTCTCAAAACTACGAAATCGACGCGTTGAATGAGTACAAACACCGCGAGGAACATCGACTAAGGGTCGATGGCCTCGCGAGTGGGTGCACGCGATGTTGTCTCTGAAGAACACGTTGTTTCATTGCCGATGGTGGAGAGGACGATGAGTCTTGGGTTTTCGTCTGGGCTTCCTTGGCCAGCGACAACGCGTGCGACAAGTGACGCGACGGCGGAGGCGATGGCTTTGGACCTAGACCTTGTTACTGGCCCTCTGAGTGATGGCTCATGGCTTCTTCCTCGTCTTGGGCCATCATGGGAGGCAGGGTCACATCACCCTCCCCCACTTGGCTGTGAAGCGTCCATGCTTCACCATCATCAAACTCATGCTCAACATATGGTGTCAAGTCCGCGATGTTGAAGGACGCATGGACTCTAAAATCTGGTGGGAGCTCGAGTTGATAGGCATTTTCCCCTAAGGCCTTGATCACGCGGAAGGGTCCATCTCCACGTGGTGCCAATTTATGCTTGTGCCGCGAGGGGAACCTTTCTTTTCGCATATGCACCCAGACAAGGTCTCCTGGTGCAAAGATGACGCGGCGGTGGCCAGAATTCTTCTGCGAGGCATACTGCGCGGCCCTCCTCTCTAGTTGCTCCCTGGTGCGTCGATGAAGCTCCTGCACTTGCTCGGCACGGTTGGCGGCGGAGACATGCACTGGGTCTCGCAGTGGTCGCGGCGACAAATCAAGTGGTGTCAAGGGGTTCATGCCATACACCACTTCGAACGGTGTCAACTTGGTCGTCGTGTGCCTGCATCTATTGTAACAAAACTCGACACGTGATAGTAAGTCCTCCCAACGCCTAGGGTTGGCTTTAAGCATCGCGCGAAGGTGGGCTCCTAGTGTTCTATTCGTGACCTCCGTTTGGGAATCGGTCTGGGGGTGGGAGCTAGTAGAGAATAAGAGTTTGGTGACTAGCTTACCCCAAAGAGTTCTCCAAAAATGACCAACGAACTTAGAATCCCTATCACTCACTATAGTACGCAGGACTCCATGAAGACGCACCACATGCTCAAAGAATAGATCGGCAATCTCACTAGCACTATGGGTAGTCTTACAATCTATAAAATGTGCCATGTTAGAAAATCTATCTACGACCACAAAAATAGAGTCTTTACCTCGTCTAGAGAGGGGCAAACCCGTGATAAAATCCATAGAGAAATCTTCCCATGGGGCACTCGGTATGGGCAAAAGAGTGTAGAGGCCGTGAGGACTAGACCTAGCTTTGGCTCTCTGGCAAGTCACACAACTTCTACAAAACCTAGTCACTTGGTGGGTCATCTTAGGCCAAAAGAAGTGTTCTCTAAGCACGACCAATGTCTTACTAATCCCAAAATGTCCGCGACTTTCGTGTGCTTCCTGAATCAAAAGGATCCTAATAGACGACCTAGGGATGCATAGGCGACCAGCCTTGTATAAATAACCCTCAGAAAGGAAATAGGACTCAAACTCACGCGATCTCAGGCAATGCTCTAAGGTTAAGGATCACCGCAACGATGCAACAGTAAGTAAAATCACACTTTACCTAAATCTAGTCCAAATTATTTGAAGGTAGGCTATCTAAGGTAATCTACTAACTCCTTTCAGACGATAGTAAACGTGCCTGGACTAAACTAACAATCGTTGTCGCGTAGAGCTAATCTCATCCAAACCCTTTAACGCACTTAGAGTCTAGGGATAAACTGAAATAACATTCGCTGTCGCGCTCCGCTAATCCAACTCAAATCTAGAACATCTATGATAGCCTATTAATCCTCAAGAATAATTAAGTTGTTGTCGCACAAATAACACTCAGGCTCAATTCCTAGGATTCCAGTAGAAGTTATCACCTCTCAGTCTCAAACCCTACCTGACTACCTATTAAAGTTATCACCTTTCAGTCTCAAACCCTACCTGACTACCTATTAAAGTTATCACCTTTCAGTCTCAAACCCAAATAGGATCCATTTCGCATCTGCTACTATGGGCATAAAGCATCTAGGAACGAATCAAATATATTTCAATTCAGGCAAATAAATAATTCTAATTACATACGCATCGTCGGGATTACCATAACCCTAGAACTAGGAATTTAGCCAAGCATGATCGAAGACATCAATAGATTTAAACTAGTCATCAATATATATGGATTATTCAATAAACACTGGAGATAAAATTGAATCTCAATAACAAAATAATCCAAATTGACAAAAGACTAGAATGATAATACCAATCTTCAAATTGTGCAAAGGCTTAAAATTCCTTCATGAAATCCTGTATTGTGCGGCAGAGAAGCTAAACTCAAAACTAAAGCAAAGCAAAATGACGGGGCTAAAGATGCACAAGCAAATGTCGTTGATTAGCCTTATCAAAGTAAATTATCCTAACCAACCTACTAAACAGAGTATAGCAGACAAGTAAGGGTCGAATCCCACAGAGAAGGTATGATGTAGTATGCAAACGTGAATGACGAGTAACAGGTAACAAGTAACTGGGGGGGTTTTGTAATCAAGAAAGCAAACAAACAAAGTAAACAAATTTGGTTTATGTAGGAAGAAAGTATGATGAGGGAAAGTAGTTCCACTAGACCGAAATCCACAATACAGAGATAGAGTTTGATCACTGAAATCTATTTTGTCCAAGTTCGTTTATGTATCCTTATAGTCGTTCCCACCCTGATCGTAAGTACTATTGATTCTCACAGTTGTCAATAGACTTATTACTATGCTAATGATAAAGCACAACTGATTCTCACAGTTGTCAGCGTACTTTATCACCAACACAGCAATAGCAATGCACACAAGGATATAGGATACATGCAAGTAGAAAGACGTACAAGTACTCACTCCCCTACTTAACATGCAATTGATTCTCACACACAATTGTACGCTCGGGACCCCTATACGCACAATTGTGTTTGCCACTAGATATGCACTCGGAACCCCTATATGCAATCCTAGCAATTGAAAAAATGTATTCAGCCTAGTTGATCAGGCTAAGAAGAATAACAAGAAATAAATAATCAATATAACCAAGAGAATCAATCCAACACTTATAAGGATAAGAACAAGGAATAGAAATCTCACAAACACATCAACTGTACTGCTTCAATCGTCTAGCAGAACAAAGGGAAATTAGCTCTCCATCAAAGGGGATGAAAAACTCTAATTAGAAATTACGTTGAAACAATAGTGCGTCTGATGATGATGATTTGGAGGCTGTGGGAAAAGAGGTTAAATAGAGTTAACCTAAATCCCCAAGATCACAAACCTTATCTTACAAGGAAATAAAATAATAAAATAAAGGAAATCTGACTAATGCATAAAAGGAAATAAAGTAAAATAAATAAACTCTTGCCGCGAGGTCACTAAGCACAGCCACCGCGGGGCGTCGAACTCTCCACCGCTGGGCGATGGCTTCCTCTGGCGCGGGCTCCATTCTTTACTGAGAGTTATCGCCGGGTCGTGGCGAGGATCGCCGCGGGGCGGTGAACTCCAATCCTCCAGCTCTCTTCTTTTTATCTTCTTCTGCTGCTCTTCATTACTACCAAGTGTTGGTAGCCTTCTCCATAAATGCTCCAGCAGCTCCATCCTCATCTTCATGCTCCATCTAAGATGCAAATCCTTGGATTTCTTCACTTCTCTCCATAACATCTGGATTGCAGACTTAGCACCAAAACTCATCCAAAACTCCTTCAAATTATGCTAATAGTTGCTAGTAAAGGTGTATAAAATAACACCTATCAAATTCCCCCATACTTACACCTTTACTCGTCCCGAGTAAACTAAAGAAAAGCTCACCCTATCAATCAACACCAGGGCCTCAGGAAGTACAAGAAACGTGACACTAGCAACTACCACATATCAACGATAAGCTCTAGACAACCAAAACAAGTGATGCAAAGATAGTCTAATCCTAACTCCAATCTAGCTCCTTATCGCTCCATGAGTGGCCTACCCGACAGTCCTTCTTTGACTCCCTTCTTATGA
Organism: Rheum nobile; assembly: GCA_027886185.1. NCBI lineage: Eukaryota > Viridiplantae > Streptophyta > Magnoliopsida > Caryophyllales > Polygonaceae > Rheum > Rheum nobile. The sequence continues at coordinate 591,217 of WOAB01000248.1, read as the reverse complement.
CGCCTCCACCAAGATATGAAGAGGAATCCTAGAATCACTCTTATTCTTTTACGCTCATCTTGCCTAGGCGCCCTTTCGGGTTTTCACCTAGCCACTCATTTCATTTTGCTAGATATCTCACCAATACTCACATCACTCCAGTCCACTTTTGCCCTGGTCTATACCAGTCGGACTACCTGCTTTTTACCTGGACTGCCCTTTCGGGTTTTCAGTCCATCCCAGGATTTTGATTGCCTTTTTATTTCTTTTTGGCTTTTTTTTTTTCTCCGAAAACAGAAATGGAAACAACAATGCAGGAAACGAATGCAGAAATAAACTATGTACACTTGCTAGCAAGAAAGCAAGTCTATATCCCTCCCCCATACTTAAACCGAACATTGTCCTCAATGTGGAAAAGAGAACATCAAATGATAGGGGAAAGAAGAAATAAACTCACTGTGGACCGGAAGGTGGTGGTGGTGGGTACATCCCAAAGTAGTCCCTCATATGAGCGTCCATAGTGTCCAAACGTTCATCTATCTCTGCATGGAGCTGGGTCTGCCAAGTCTGCAGACTGGTCTCTACTCGGGAATTCCATCGATCCTGGCACATGGAGAAAGCGTCCCATCTAGAGTACATCTCCTACCATGGTGCGACAGGTCCGTACATAGACGAATGCTCCTCGAACTGTGAAGAACCGGGGTCGTCCCCCTCTACAGGATCAGCGGCAGCATATCCACCACTAGGGCCCTCTCCAAACAGAATGGAAGGAGCAGCAGCAGGGGTATCATCGGTCGGCATCCGGCTATCACTGGGAATCCACCAACCCGCATATGAGGGCGAATAGGCAAAATCCCGGGGAACAATCAGAATGTGGCCCTCATAGGATGACCAAACCAAATCACCATCCCGCCCCAGTGGCTTCATCATGGAGCACACCTTCATGTGCGCTAAATCATACACCGCGTAGGCAACAGGCCGAGGAATCTGATCGCAGGCAATAACTCGAGCACAAAGGAGTGTAATTAAACCACCCCCACAAATATCACGTGCCTCGCCATCACGAATCCTCTTCAAGGAACCCAAGAAAAGGGAAGCCCAACACGGCGTATACTCGACAGCTCCCAAGATGCTCATAAACCACTGGAAGTCCTTCATGGGCACCTTCCCATCATCCGCATGGCCGAAGAAATCTCGCATCATCACCTTGTGGATCAACCGCAGACACGGGTTCACCAATTTGGAATTCACTTCCTGACCCTTCCTGAATGTCCTTCCCATAGCAGCCCGCCAGAATTCCATCATCTCGGACTCGTTAATGCCATTCGACCATCCATCAGTTGGGTCCTTTGTAATACCCAGGGCCTCATGTATCAACTTCAGAGATAAGCAGTAATCACGCCCATTGTAAGTGAACGTGATCTTCCGTAGATGCATATCGTCAGAGTCATTAGTATACCTCTTAAAGGAGGCAATAAACCGGTAGCACAACTCTGGATAGGCAGGGGCAGTCTTGTCCAGAAAGTTTCCTAACCCACACTGTGTCAAACACATTGTCACACAAGCGAGCAAACCCATCTACTCCAGAGTCTGCTTGTGGAAGAACTTCGAAGCCAACACATTCCTCTCCTTCACAATGTTGTACACCTCACTCTCATCCCTAGTCGACACTTTCTTCTTGCCTTTGGATGCCATAAGTAGGAAATTGAAATGCTCAAAGCAAAGGCAAACAAGAGAACTTACAAACAAGCAAACACGCAGCCTGGAGAGTCTCGACGCGGCGCGGTAAGGTTCGCGGTGAGAAACTGAGAGCTGTGGCCGGGTCGCTGCGAAGTCGGCGTGGGGCGGTGGTAGCAGCGACGCGAAGCGGGGGCAGCGTGAGGCGGTACAACGGCGAGGCGGGACTACGGCGACGCGGCGGGTTGTGTTTGGGCTTGGTTGTGAGGCTAGACTCCAATTTGGGGATTGGGGGCTAGATTATGCTCAAGGTCGAGAGGGGATTCAGGGAGAGAGAGGGGAAATAGATATGGGGGCTTAAGGGAGGCGTTGGAATGGGGGTTAGATAGTGGGTTAGGTCAGGAAAAGGGAAAGGAAAAGGGATGCTGGGCCGGTCATGTACCATGGCCCAAAAGAGAAATCTTGGCCCATAAAGAGGCCCAATCCATCAAAACCTTAGTGACCACTGAAGAAATAAGCTTTTACTCACCCGTTTAAGGTTTTTTCGGGGCCCATTATTCTTGTTTTTTTTTTTTTTAAGAGTTGAAAAGTTATACCTGACCTTCACCGCGGGGCGGGGAGCTCCACCGCGGGGCGAAAGAGGGTCACCGCGGGGCGGTGAGAATGGCTGGGTACCACATCTCTTATCGGTTTTACTTTCGCACCTGTAATGTGAGTAACAGGCGAACGAAACAAAGCAAAATAAACTACGAAAATAATCTAATAAAAGAGGAAAATCAAGGAAAAAAAACTAACACGGGTTGCCTCCCGGACAACGCCTTGGTTATCGTCGTTGGCTCGACGTACTGCAAATCAACTACCATCTCGAATAGGATCCCTTCGGAATCCTCCAACTCGTCTCTTCCTGTGGAGATCTCTCATGGAAGGGTTTAAACCTTAGACCATGTTCCCTCTTTGCCAACCACTCCATGTTCATTCTCTTCGGAGTGTCTCCCCTATACTTAGAATGATGCGGGGGCCGATATGGCTCAATCTGCATATGCTGCACGTCACTAGATAAAGGCTCACAACCTTGTATGGTTAGTGCAGGGGGGCAAGTGCCCAAAGTAGAGGGATCTCCTATGTCATCTAACAACACATCCTTAGTAAGCAACTCATGCAAATCATGCAAATCAATAGGTCCTCTAGTAGTGGAACACTCAACTACGGTCTCTACTGCATCAATTTTAATATTTTCATGCACGGAATTATCACTAGCGCTAATGCAGAGAGGAGTGGGCAATTCAATGGGGTTAGCTTTATGAATGTCATGCTTAAACATAATTCCATCAAATTCCATAGTCAAAGTGCCACTATCTACATCAATCTTTGTCATGGAAGTTTTCATAAAAGGTCGCCCTAACATAACAGGAGCAACTTGTTCATCGTAATCCATGTCCATAACAAAGAAATCAGCAGGGAAAATCAAAGGATCTATCCTAACAAGTACATCTTCTATAACGCCCTTAGGGGGCACACAAGAACCATCAGCAAGTTGTATAACAGTATTCGAATCATGCAAGGGCCCTAATTCCAGTTTTTCAATCAAAGAATAGGGTAGGACATTAATTGAGGCACCCAAGTCTAGCAGTGCTTTCTCAAAAAGATGCCCACCTATAGTGATAGGAATTGTAAAAGTACCTGGATCCTTGCATTTCTCAGGGAGACGTTTCTGAACCACCGCTGACACTTGTTCACCCACTGGACTCTTCTTCTGGGTCTTTTGTTTCTGAGCCCTCTTCACCATGCATAGCTCCTTTAAGAACTTGGCGTATCGCGGGATAGCCTTAATAAGCTTCAGCAGGGGGATGTTCACCTCACAGTTTTGAAATGTTTCGAACAGATCCCTGTCGTCGACAACTCTTCTAGCCTTTAGCGCCTCTGGAAAAGGTGTCGGGGGCTTCTCTGATCCTAGAGGAGGGAACCTGGGCCGAACGTAATTATCAACATAGGTGTCTTCAGCGGGAACAGATTTTCGAGGATCAGGTCGCGGCGAGCCCACCACGGGGTATAAGTGGTTGCCGCGGGGCGGTGAAGTCACGGTGTCTTTCCTGAGCACAGACGCCGGGTCGCGGTGAGGGTCGCCGCGGGGCGGTGGAGTCGCGGTGTCATCGACTGCGGGGCGCTCAGTGACTTCTTTCTCCGGATTCTCATTCTCCTCTTCAGCAACAGGAGCAACGACTGTCTTACCACTTCTTAGCGTGATAGCACTCATGTTTTCTCTGGGATTCACAGTGGTCTGGGATGGCAGAGAGTTTGAGGCCCTTTGGTTAATCTTGGTCACCTCATCGGCTAACTAGCCAATCTGCCTCTCCATGTTCTTGATACTCGACTCAGTGGCTTGCACATGTGTGGCAAAGTGCTGAGTCAACGTCTTCAGCAAATCCTCTGTAGAAGCTCCAGAAGTTTGACCTTGAGGTCTCTGTTGGTACTGAGCCCTTTGCTGGTATTGTTGTGGTTGAGCCGGCTGGTATTGCTGTTGTGCCAGTTGCTGACCGCCCTGAGGGTCACTCCATCTGAATCCTGGGTGATCACGGCCTCTCTGGTTGTAATTAGGTTGTCCACCATATTGTTGTCTAGAAGCGCCGTAGCCTCCTACATCATTGACTTCGGCAACACCGTCCTCTTGCAGCTGAGGACAAGCCTCGGTGTGGTGGGCCTGATTAGAGCAAAGACCGCATGCTCTGGCGTGTTGAGGGGCATTCTGATTTGATATCTTCATAACTATCTCCTTCAACTCGGCCAACTCAGTCAATACCGGGCTTGGTCCTGCAGGGGTCACAGCATTGACCACCTTCCTCTGGTATGTCTTCCCGAAATTCCGGTTGCTCTCACTCATTTCCTGGAGTCTATTCATAGCGTCATCCGGTGTCAGGTTCAGAATACTTCCACCGCATGCAGCATCAATCATTCTTCTTTCTTGGTCCAACAGACCATTATGCAAATAGAGAATAAGATCTTGCTTGGCATACCCGTGGAATGGGCAGCTGGAACAAAGCCTCTTGTACCTCTCCAGATAATCATAAAGTGTTTCATCACCAGCCTGCTCGATGTTGGCAATTGCCTTTTTCAAAGCATTTGCCTTCTTCGTGGGAAAATATTTGTCCAGGAATGCTTTGTGAAGCTTCGTCCATGTATCTATGGTTCCTGGCGGCAGGTGATAATACCAATCGCTTGCAGAGTCGAATAGAGAGAAACCAAAAGCTCTCATCTTGATTTGATCTTCGGTCACGTTCCTGGGCTTCATGGTCATCCAGACATTGTGGAACTTGCCCAGGTGAGAAATCGGATCCTCTCCACTCAGACCGTGGAATTTAGGGAGGTAAGCAACAACTCCCGACTTCAATTCAAAGTTCACCCCTTCTCCGAGTGCAGGGATGATGACAGCTAGGGGTTGAGCCCCAATATTCGGCTCAGTAAGCTCTCTCAGATTTCCAGTTCCAGCCATTGTAATAGATGGGGTAGTAGCAGTCTCAACGGTTTTGGTCTCTTCTTCCTCTCCTCTTTGATTGCGCAGGCTTCCAAGAAAAGATCTTTCAATCTCTGGATCCAAAGCTAGAAGGGGAGAGTCAGTACTACGGGTGTCGACCATAATATAGGTCTCCACCAACAATCAATCACGAAAACACACAACAAACAAAAACCTTCCCCGGCAACGGCGCCAAATTTGACGGGGCTAAAGATGCACAAGCAAATGTCGCTGATTAGCCTTATCAAAGTAAATTATCCTAACCAACCTACTAAACAGAGTATAGCAGACAAGTAAAGGTCGAATCCCACAGAGAAGGTATGATGTAGTATGCAAACGTGAATGACGAGTAACAAGTAACTGGGGGGGTTTTGTAATCAAGAAAGCACACAAACAAAGTAAACAAATTTGGTTTATGTAGGAAGAAAGTATGATGAGGGGAAGTAGTTCCACTAGACCGAAATCCACAATACAGAGATAGAGTTTGATCACTGAAATCTATTTTGTCCAAGTTCGTTTATTTATCCTTATAGTCGTTCCCACCCTGATCGTAAGTACTATTGATTCTCACAGTTGTCAATAGACTTATTACTATGCCAATGATAAAGCACAACTGATTCTCACAGTTGCCAGCGTACTTTATCACCAACACAGCAATAGCAATGCACACAAGGATATAGGATACATGCAAGTAGAAAGACGTACAATTACTCACTCCCCTACTTAACCTGCAATTGATTCTCACACACAATTGTACGCTCGGGACCCCTATACGCACAATTGTGTTTGCCACTAGATATGCACTCGGAACCCTATATGCAATCCTAGCAATTGATAAAATGTATTCAACCTAGTTGATCAGGCTAAGAAGAATAACAAGAAATCAATAATCAATATAACCAAGAGAATCAATCCAACACTTATAAGGATAAGAACAAGGAATAGAAATCTCACAAACACATCAATTGTACTGCTTCAATCGTCTAGCAGAACAAAGGGAAATTAGCTCTCCATCAAAGGGGATGAAAAACTCTAATTAGAAATTACGTTGAAACAATAGTGCGTTTGATGATGATGATTTGGAGGCTGTGGGAAAAGAGGTTAAATAGAGTTAACCTAAATCCCCAAGATCACAAACCATATCTTACAAGGAAATAAAATAATAAAATATAGGAAATTTGACTAATGCATAAAAGGAAATAAAGTAAAATAAAATAACTCTGGCCGCGAGGTCACTAAGCACAGCCACCGCGGGGCGGTGAAGATCCATCGCGGGGCATCGAACTCTCCACCGCTGGGCGATGGCTTCCTCTGGCGCGGGCTCCATTCTTTACTGAGAGTCATCGCCGGGTCGCGACGAGGATCGCCGCGGGGCGGTGAACTCCAATCCCCCAGCTCTCTTCTTCTTCTCTTCTTCTGCTGCTCTCCATTACTACCAAGTGTTGGTAGCCTTCTCCATAAATGCTCCAGCAGCTCCATCCTCATCTTCATGCTCCATCTAAGCTGCAAATCCTTGGATTTCTTCACTTCTCTCCATAACATCTGGATTGCAGACTTAGCACCAAAACTCATCCAAAACTCCTTCAAATTATGCTAATAGTTGCTAGTAAAGGTGTATGAAATAACACCTATCACAAAAACAGAAGAAAACCTAAACTACGTAATTCCACTCAGGATCCATTCATCTCCCCCCAAATAAAGCGGCCGCTTAAGCTGCCATCAACAATGCCATCAACCATGTCCACGTGAAGTGGCGCCCAATAGAAATACTCGGCCCAATAGCAGTACTTGGCCCAACCACATCCTTCAAGACGCCTCCTAGCTGCTGCTTCTTTTGGAGAATTAAAATGGGTCGGCCCACTTCTTCATTGCACATGGAAATCAAACCAAAGCCCAATAGGCCAACCAACTAAAATTAGCACAAAAGCTTATTGCATAAATTCTTCACGTGGATTTCTCATTTGGGTCTCGGCCTTTCTCCAAAACCATTTAAATTGGTACTAAAATACCTGAAACAATATAAATACGAGTGTAGACTCCGAATACAAAATAATGTAAAATTAACAATAGAATATATAAAATATGCATGCAAATAAACTATTCTAATATGCAACTAGACTCCTAAAATATGTATAAAATAGATGTTATCAAATCCCTCAAGCTTAAACCTTGCTTGTCCCAAGCAAGTACATAACTAATGAGTCCACAAAATATGCAACAGTTGTTTCTATCCAAAAGACATGTGAACAATAACCATGAAAGTCCAAACAAATGACAAGTTCCTTCCTAGGATGCTTCTCAATCAATGACAAAAAAGTAATTAGATCCTCTACTCTAGACCTCACCAGGATAAAAATTAAAGCCACTCACACTCATGTGTTTAGGATATGTGTTTCGCTCAATTCTCTACTTTGAATGCTAACTACCATAAGCTTGCAACAATATCTAGATCTCCACTACTAGAAACAATGCAAAACACAATCATGAGACATAAAATAGGGTTGTAATGGGGCCAAGGTATTTTGATAAGGCATGGATACATTTGGCCATGTGGTGCTAAATCCAAGAACAAGAACTTCACAGAAATAACACCAAGCATAAATTGATTTTACAATAAGCTCAACAACAACCCAAAGTTCATCATTCTGTCTACGCACTTCTTTTCTTCTTCTTCATTCTTTTTTCTTTTTTTTTTCTCTTTTTTTTCAGAATTTTTTTTCTATTATTTTTTTTTTCAATGAAGAAAAAGGAAGCAAACTTAATGAACAGAATGGCACATATTATTGTTCACCCACCATTTTATGCTCCTCCCCCAAGCTTAGTCCATGTCCACACTTAGCAAACTAATATTCAATCCCCTGCATATGTAGGATATATAATAGGCTCGGATTGCTTTGTGGAGCTTCAAAAGAAAAAGGCTATAAGGCTCAGAGGGCTTCAAGCAAAGGGAAATAATATTAGGGTGGTCAAGTAAGATATAGGCTCGTGAAAAATAATGTCTCAATCAAAATGTAATGCATATTAGTCCTAAATGCAGTCTCGAAGAGGTATTGAAGCAAGTTCTAGAGATAGCAAGCAAAGAGAGATCATACAAGAAAATAAGAGGACTTATGCAATTGTAGTCCAAGAAAGGCTAACATGCTCACCATGACATTTTGTCTAGAGTATCGGTCCTAACACATCTCAATCAAAGTCCACATGCTTAGGTCATTGTCAAAAGTTTGATCAATCATATCATGCTCATAATGCAATTGTAATATTAACAGCCAAGGCATATTAAGAGGATTCACAATTTATGTACCATTATAAGAACCCACAAAGGAATAAACAGGTGAACAAATCCAACTTCCAAATGCAAATATGCTATGCAATGCATGAAAAAAAAATGAAAAACAAACACACATAAATATGAAAACTAACACTAAAATGCAAACGAAGTCTACACATGGAATTATCCCTCCCCCAAGCTTAAATTCTACATTGTCCCTAATGTAGACATAGAAGAAAGAGGAAAAGAAACTCACCAAATTATCGGGAATTCAGGCATAGGCATATCAAATCGGGGAGGAGATGAACTGCTCAGTCGGGAAGGTCATAAAAATTCAGCAACATGCCATCTATAATTGGACCTGTCCCAAAACAAACACAACAGAATACGAGGAACAACAATGGCCTAATACAAAATTCTACAGCTCGCGACCAGATCATCGTACTAATCTCCAATCTCACCAAATATAACTCATTCTAGCGCCATTAACATTAAGTAGTTCAAAACATTTAGAAGCAAGGCCAGAAACCACAAATTGTGCACAACTAAACACAAAGAATATCATCAATATCATCAGCACGATCAGAAATACAATCAACATAGAAATTCTATTCACCAAATGAACATAAACTTGACCCCAAAAATTATGCACAGTGGACGACACCAAGCACACAACGAAGAGAAATTTACCAATTTAATACTCGATTCGGGTCAGGGCGCCGTAGGGCTGAGCGGAGGTACAGCGGGCTCGATTGGGTCGGAGGCGACTCGGCAGGGGCAGTGCTGGGCAGCAGCGGAGAAGCAGTGGTGGAGACAGGCCAGCAGAGGTGGAGGTCAGCGGTGGGCGAGCGAGTCTGGTGGTGAGGTGTGACTCGGCGAGGCGCGAGCAGCAGCTCATTGGTAGGTGCTGGTGTAGGCGGGGTCGAGGTCGATTTAGGGCTGGTACGGCTCGGTTGGTGGTTCGAGAGGAGGCGGGTGAAGGGCAAGAGGTGGGAAAGGGAGGTGAGAGATGGTGAGGATTGAGGAGGGTCGGTGGTTGTGACGGCGGAATCAGAAGGAACGAAAGGAGAAAGAAAGGAAGGGGAAGAAAAGAAGAAAACTGGGATTTTTTTTAAGAGAAAGCAGCGGACAGATCGAAACTCGGTCCAGAACTCGGTCGAGTTCTGGGCCGAGTTCCTTTCTGTCGGGACAACTCGACCGAGTTGCTGAAGTTTTTTTTTTTTTAGAAAAGAAAACATACCTGATGGGTTGCCTCTCATCCAGAGCTTGTTTAAGGTCATTAGCCTGACCTTTACCAATGTCATGTACTCAGATCAGGCGGGTCAGTGATACCCAACTTGATCAGATCAGGCTCTATGTAAGGCTTCAGCCGAATTTTCCTCACTCTAAAGTACCCCGAGTTCTTATGCCATAGCTCCACAGAATCATTTTGTAGAACTCGGTTCAGGTAGTATGGACCGGACCATCTTGTACTCTTACTTCCCGGAAACATGCTCGATTTGTGATGATAGAGAATCACATGATCCCCTTGCTTGAATTCAATTGGAGCATGACCATTAGAGTGTCTTTTTCTCTTCTTCCGTCTATTCCGAACATCAAATTCTAAATTGGCTTCCACCCTTCGGTTCTGAATTTCCAATGCAACTTGTGATGACATAGCTACATCGGGCAATATATCAGGAAGCTTTTCTTGCACCTTACAGCAGGTAATGATGCTAGAGGTCAGGGTAGAGCTTTGTAACACCTTAACCTCATCAAGCATCGGGTCCTCTTTGGTCTCTTGGGTAAATTCCTTCCTATCAAATTGTGGCTCATCCCACTGCTTCTTAACCCCAATCATGATAGAAGTGCATTGCTTAAAGTAGTGCACTTCAGGTGGCTCTGTAGCCAAATTTGAGATAACCAACACAACCATTTGATCTTTCAACATCTGATTTTCTGTGGTTAAATCATCTACTTGAGTCTTCAAAGAGTCTACCAAACGTGAAACTGAATAAAACTGGGTTAATAGGGGTTTAAGCACATCATCCTACATAGCTGTAAGAACAGTAAGAACTTTCTCGACTTCCCTATCATGTCGTATAATGAAGTCATCAAGCTTACTGTCTTACATGGACGGATAAGTCTCGGCCTGGAGCGGTATGTGTGATTGTGCCATCCAATTGGTGTGGCAATCTGCTTTATCATGACCTTCAGCTCCACAAAACTCACAGAAGAGGTTAAAAGTCATTGGGTTTTGGCCATAACCCAAATTAGAATTTACAAAATCTTACCTCTGAGTACTTGTATAAGGCTTAGATGAATGAAATTGATAGGAATTTACCTCATACCTACATGGATCCATTTATTCGACTCTTTCTGAATAGCCTGAAAAGAAAAGGAAAAAAATCAAAGCAAAAATAATGACCTAGACTCACTAATAGAGGTGACAACTAATATTAACAAATTGGTCCCTGGCAACGGCGCCAAAAACTTGATGTGGCTAAAATGTACCCGCAAGTGTACGGGATCAGTTGTAGTAGTCAAGTGTCGATCCCACAGAGACCAATGTAATATTAATTGCAACGCTACCAGTGAACTAGGCCGGAAAGATATGAAATTTGAGGAAACTAGAACTAAGCTAACTAAATAAACAAATAAAAAAAGATAAAATCAATGGGATAAATGTGTCTAAGGTTAAGGATCACCGTAACGATACAACAGTAAGTAAAATCACACTTTACCTGAATCTAGTCCAAATTATTTGAAGGTAGGCTATCTAAGGTAATCTACTAACTCTTTTCAGAGGATAGTAAACATGCCTGGACTAAACTAACAATCGTTGTCGCGCAGAGCTAATCTCATCCAAACCCTTTAACGCACTTAGAGTCTAGGGATAAACTAAAATAACTATCGTTGTCGCGCTCCGCTAATCCAACTCAAATCTAGAACATCTATGATAGCCTATTAATCCTCAAGAGTAATTAAGTTGTTGTCGCACAAATAACACTCAGGTTCAATTCCTAGGATTCCAGTAGAAGTTATCACCTCTCAGTCTCAAACCCTACCTGACTACCTATTAAAGTTATTACCTTTCAGTCTCAAACCCTACCTGACTACCTATTAAAGTTATCACCTTTCAGTCTCAAACCCAAATAGGATCTGTTGAATTCCTTAGGTTTTGATGGTACCAAACATTCAACTAATCTGGGTACTAAGTGTTTCAGGAACAAAGACGGTAGTCTCAGGGAACCATTGCAGCGAAGGATCGCAGAGGGAACAAAGCTTTGTTCATGTGCTTTGTTACCTCTCAAGGAACTGAAGTGACGAACGAGATCGAAGCTGCGAATGGAAAGAAGAAATCCAGCATGCTGAATTATGGAAACAAATCATGAAACGCACGCGGTAAAGGATTGAAGACTTCGGCTCCAAGGATCAAGCCGGATCGAGAAGATATGGAGAGAGAAGAAGCCCGATCGTGTTATCTTAGTAGATCTTTCCTAAGATAAGATAATTGGAGAGAGAAGATTACTATCCATTCCGATTAGATTAATTAAGGAACTCCTTCCTTAATTAATTTATTCGGTTGGGATATTATTCTTCTAACAAAATCATATCTTCTTGTAAACCTAGTAATAGAAATCTAATTTTGTTATGATTAGGGTTTAGCCGAGTTGTATTTTAAGAGAAGTCAAGATTCATTTCTGGGGACGACTTCGAACGACGAAAAAGAAGAAGAAGAGATAAGTGTGTGTGAGTCTTTAAGGGTTGAGTTCGAATTCATCGTTGTAGAAGAGGCTTCAAGTCTAGCAGGGTAGTCTAGAGGTTGGAGTCCAGGATACAAGTGTAATCGAACAAGAAATCAATAAGACAAGTGCACGCTTCAAAATCCTCTCAAGCGGAAGCTTGAAGGTACTGGTTTTTCCTTGAGAAGCTAGTTTTGCTAATCAGGGTTTCCACTATACATCGTGAGTTCGTTCGTTATCTTTCTTGCTGTTTTTAATCCGCTGTGCCTTCTGTGGGAACAAAGCCTTTGTTCCCTCAGACGTAACTCTAACGATCCAACAGGATCCATTTCGCATCTGCTACTATGGGCATAAAGCATCTAGGAACGAATCAAATATATTTCAATTCAGGCAAATAAATAATTCTAATTACATACGCATCGTCAGGATCACCATAACCCTAGAACTAGGAATTTAGCCAAGCATGATCGAAGACATCAATATATTTAAACTAGTCATCAATATATATGGATTATGCAATAAACACTGGAGATAAAATTGAATCTCAATAACAAAATATCCAAATTGACAAAAGACTAGAACGATAATACCAATCTTCGAATTGTGAAAAGGCTTAAAATTCCTTCATGAAATCATGTACTATGCGACAGAGAAGCTAAACTCAAAACTAAAGCAAAGCAAAAATAGAAGAAAACCTAAACTAATGCTATGTAATTCCACTCAGGATCCATTCATCTCCCCCCAAATAAAGTGGCCGCTTAAGCTGCCATCAACCATGTCCACGTGAAGTGGCGCCCAATAGAAATACTCGGCCCAATAGCAGTACTTGGCCCAACCGCATCCTTCAAGACGCCTCCTAGCTGCTTCTTCTTTTGGAGAATTAAAATGGGTCGGCCCACTTCTTCATTGCACATGGAAATCAAACCAAAGCCCAATAGGCCAACCAGCTAAAATCAGCACAAAAGCTTATTGCATAAATTCTTCACGTGGATTTCTCATTTGGGTCTCGGCCTTTCTCCAAAACCATTTAAATTGGTACTAAAATTCCCGAAACAATATAAATACGAGTGTAGACTCCGAATACAAAATAATGTAAAATTAACAATAAAATATATAAAATATGCATGCAAATGAACTATTCTAATATACAACTAGACTCCTAAAATATGTATAAAATGGATGTTATCAGAATGTTCTCAAGACGTAGTTCATCACGCGCATGAAGGTGCTGGGCGCGTTCGTGAGCCCAAATGGCATGACAAGCCACTCGTAGAGGCCGTACTTTGTCTTGAACGCGGTCTTCCACTCATCACCTTCTTTCATCCTGATCTGGTGATAACCACTCTTCAAATCTATCTTGGAGAAAAGTGTGGCGCCATGAAGTTCATCAAGCATATCATCGAGGCGTGGAATAGGATGCATATACTTGACGGTGATCTGGTTTATCGCACGACTATCAACACAGATTCTCCATGTGCCATCTTTCTTGGGCACAAGGATCACAGGCACAACACAAGCGGAGAGAGATTCCCTTATGTAGTCGCGATCCAACAACTCTTGCACTTGGCGCTGTAGCTCTTTGGTCTCTTCTGGGCCAGCTCTATATGTAGCGCGATTGGGCAAGGAAGCACCTGGTACAAGGTCAATCTGGTGCTCAATGCCTCTCAGTGGAGGTAAACCTTGTGGCAACTCAGCAGGAAAAACATCATCGAACGCGGCGAGCAAGGTCGCGATGACTTGCAGCACGGACGCGGTGTTCGATGACTCAGGGATGCATGGAGTTGACACAAGCAGAAAACATGGAGCTTTGCCAGTCAAACACGTAGTGAGGTCACTGGGCCTGGCTAAAAGCACGCGTTGCTCACACTTTCCTCGCAAAGGAGACGTCTTCGGCAACGGCGCGACAAACTTTGTCAATGGCAAGGCGCAACTCGAATTCTGTGGGGCACTTGGTGTCCCCGCTATGGCGTTGTGCGTCTTCTTATCAGTACTTGGTGGAGACGACATTTTGCCAGCTTTGGAGGAGTTTGGCCTCAAGAGTGCCTCTGGACACTCTCTTGACCTAGTAGACGTGGTCTTTATGGCTTTCTGCCGATCGCGTTCAACCTGGTCCTGCAAGATCTCATGGGGAGACATTGGATGCAAAGTGACGCGCTTCCTGTGGTAATTGAACACATAAGTGTTCAAATAGCAATCATGGAGCACGCGCCTGTCGAATTGCCATGGGCGCCCAAGAAAAATATGGGTGGCGTCCATTGCAATGACATCACAAAGTATAGAATCACAGTATTGCCCTATGGAAAAAGAAATTAAACATTGGCGAGATACTGTATTACCTGGACTTGAAGAAATCCATTGGAGGGCATAAGGTTGGGGATGAGGAGTCGTAGGCAACTTGAAGTGTGTCACGATGATAGGTGTTATTTCATACACCTTTACTAGCAGTTATTAGCATGATTGCGAGGAGTTTATGAGTGGTTTTTAGGCTAAGTCTGTGATCCAGAAGTTATGGAGAGAAGTGAAGATATCCCAGGATTTACAGCTTAGATGGAGACATGAGGATGGAGATGGAGTTGCTAAAGCATACATGGAGAAGACTACCAACACTTGGTAGTAATGAAGAGCAGCAGACGAGAAGAAGAGCTGAAGAGGAGTGGGCGACTTCACCGCCCCGCGCCAGAATCACCGCGACCCGGTGGTGGTTCTCAGAGAGGATTGAAGGGTCGCGCCAGAGGAAGCCACCGCCCCGCGGTGGGAGCGTGACACCCCACGGTGGATCTCACCGCCCCGCGGTGGCCGTGTTCAATGCCTCGCGGCCAGAGACATTTATTTCCTTTTATGCATTTTCGGATTTCCTTAGTTTTATTATTTTGTTTCCTTTGTTATTCTCGTTAGTTTTAACCTAGTTTTCCAAAAAAACCTATATAAGACTTCTTTCTAGGTCTTGAGAAGGAGAGACACGCCCCAGAGACACTACTTTTACTTCTACTATTGTTATCATCGTTACTTTTCTATTAGGTTTTCATTCTCATCTGAATGGAGAACTAACTTCCCCTTTGTTCTGCTAGACGATTGAAGCAATACAGTTGATGTGTTTGTGAGATTTCTATTCCTTGTTCTTATCCTTATAAGTGTTGTTTTGATTCTCTTGGTTATATTGATTATTGATTTCTTGTTGTTCTTCATAGCCTGATCAACTAGGTTGAATACTTTTTATCAATTGCTAGGATTTTCATATAGGGGTTCCGTGTGCATATCTAGTGGCATACACGATTGTTGCGTATAGGGGTTCCGAGCACGCAATCGTGAGTGAGAATCATTTGCATTTAAATAGTAAGGTAGCACCTTCTTATTGTGTGTATCATTTATCCTTATGTGCATTGCTATTGCTGTGTTAGTGGTAAAGTATACCGACAACTGTGAGAATCGGTGGTATTTTCCCATTGACAAAGTAATAAGTCTATCGACAACTGTGAGAATCGATAGTACTTAAGATCAGGGTGGGAACAACTATAAGGATAGTAAAATAACTTGGATTGAATAGATTTCTGTGATCAAATTGCATCTCTGTATTATGGATCTCGTTCTAGTAGGACTACTTTCCCCATCATATTCTTACATCAACTAAACTTGTTTGTTTTGTTCTCCCTGGATAACTAAAACCCCCTTCTTGTTACTTGTCATTCATAATTGCATACTGCATCAGATCTTCCCTGTGGGTTCGACCCTTACTTGCTTACTATACATCTGTTTAGTAGGTCCGTTAGGATATTTACTTTGACTAGGCTAATCAACGATATTTGCATTGCGCATTTCTAGCCCGTCAAATTTGGCGCCGTTGCCGGGGAAGTTTTCTGTTTTTGTTGTGTGTTTTTGTGATTGATTTTTGGTGGAGACCTATCTTATGGTCGACACCCGTAGTACTGACTCCCCTCTAGCTGCTTTTGATCCAGAAGTCGACAGATCGTTCCGTGCGAACCTACGCGATCAAGGAGAAGAAGAAGTAGAGGTTGAGATCGTTGAGCCGACTGAGCCAGTTGACATCCCTGCTTATGCAATGGCTGGAACTCTGAGAGAGCTGACTAAACCGAATATTGGAGCACAACCCCTGGCTGTCATCATCCCTGCGCTTGGCGAAGGGGTGAACTTTGAGCTGAAGTCTGGAGTTGTTGCCTATCTCCCGAAGTTCCATGGTTTGAGTGGAGAGGACCCGATCTCTCACCCGGGCAAGTTCCACAATGTCTGCATGACTATGAAGCCCAGGAATGTGACAGAGGATCAAATCAAGATGAGAGCTTTTGATTTCTCCTTGTTAGACTCTGCTAGCGACTGGTACTATCACTTGCCACCAGGAACCATAGATACCTGGAATAAACTGCACAAGGCATTTCTGGACAAGTACTTTCCAACGAAGAAGGCGAATGCTTTGAAAAAGGCAATTGCTAACATTGAGCAGGCTGGTGATGAGACGCTGTATGACTATCTTGAGCGGTACAAGAGACTTTGCTCCAGCTGCCCGTTCCATGGATACGCCAAGCAGGACCTTGTTCTCTACTTACACATTGGTCTGCTAGATCAAGAGAGGAGGATGGTTGACGCTGCATGCGGTGGAAGCATTCTGAATCTGACACCGGATGCAGCCATGGAGAGGTTTCAGGAGATGAGTAAGAGTAGCAGGAGCTTTGGAAAGACTTACCAGAGAAAGGCGGTCAATGTTGTGACCCCTGCAGGACCTAGCCCAGTGCTGAATGAGCTAGCTGAGTTGAAGAAGATGGTGAAGAGAATGGCAAATCAAAACACTCCTCAACAAGTCAAAGCATGTGGACTTTGCTCTGATCAGTTCCACCCTACCGATACTTATCCTCAGCTGCAGGAGGAAGGTACTGCTGAAGTAAATGTTATAGGAGGTTACGGACCCCTAGACCGCAGTATGGTGGACAACCCAAATACAATCAGAGAGGGCGGGACCACCCAAGTTTCCGATGGAGTAACCCTCAAGGAGGTCAACAGTCGGCACAACAGCAGTACCAGCAGAGAGTCCCGTACCAACAGAGGCCTCAAGGCCAAACCTCTGGTGCTTCTACTGAAGACATGCTCAAGACTCTGACTCAGCATTTCGCCACGCATGTGCAGGCTACTGAGTCAAGTATTAAGAACATGGAGAGACAAATTGGTCAGCTTGCTGATGTTGTGACCAAGATTGACCAGAGGACATCCAACTCCCTGCCCTCTCAGACTACTGTGAACCCAAAAGAGAATGTGAGTGCCATTACTCTTAGAAGTGGTAAGAAACTGGTTGTTGCCCCTATTGCTGAAGAGGAGAACGAAGTCGAGAAGGCAGAAATCACGCACCGCCCCGCGGTAGACACCACCGCGACCCGACGAAAAATTGAAAAGGCGGCCAGGAAAGAAGAGTTGTTACCACCGCCCCGCGGCAACCCTCACCGCGACCCGGCGGCAGATCTCAGTAATCCTACCGAGACCCCACCGCCCCGCGGTGGGCTTACCACGACCCGACCCCCAACAATCCAGCTCCGCTGATGAGTTATATGTTGATGACTATGTTCGCCCCGTGTTTCCTCCTTTGGGTTCTGAGAAGCCACCAGCCCCTTTCCCTGAGGCGCTGAAGGCCAAGAGAGTAGCTGAGGACAGCGATCTGTTCGAGACATTTCGGGACTGTGAGGTGAACATTCCCCTGATCAAGCTTAACAAGGATGTCCCTCGATATGCCAAGTTCTTGAAGGAGCTGTGCACCGTGAAGAGGACACAGAAGTTGAAGGTCCAGAAGAAGGTTCTAGTGGGTGAACATGCATCGGCGGTGTTTCAGAGGCGTTTGCCTGAGAAGTGCAAGGATCCAGGTACATTTACTATTCCTATTACTAAAGGTGAGCATCGATTTGAGAAAGTCTTGTTAGACTAGGGTGCCTCTATTAATGTGTTGCCTTATTCTTTGATTGAGGATTTAGGAATAAGACCCTTGCATGATTCTAACATTGTGATACAACTTGCTGATGGTTCTTGTGTGCCCCCTAATGGTATTGTGGAGGATGTTCTTGTGAGGATAGGTCCTTTGATTTTCCCTGCTGATTTCTTTGTTATGGATATGGACTATGATGAGCAGGTTGCTCCTGTTATGCTAGGTCGACCTTTTATGAAAACATCCATGACAAAGATTGATGTAGATAGTGGAATTTTGACTATGGAATTCGATGGAATAATTTTTGAGCATAATATTCATAAGGCCAACTCCATTGAATTGCCTTCCCCTTGCTGCATTAGCGATATTGATGATCATGTGCATGAAAATGTTAAAACTGGTGCAGTAGAGACCGTAGTTGAGTGTTCTACTATTGATGGACCTATTGAGTTGCATGAATTACATGTTGATGATGTCTTGCTGGATGACATAGGAGATTCCATTCCCCGTATTTTGGGATCTTGCCCCCCTGCACTAACCATACAAGGCTGTAAGCCTTTATCTAGTAACGTGCAGCATATTCAGGTTGATCCATATCGGCCCCCACATCGCTCTAAGTATGGGGGAGATGCTCCAAAGGAAGTAATCATGGAGTCATTGGCCAAGAGGGAACATGGTCTAAGGTCTCAACCTTTCCATGGGAAGTCTCGACAGGAAGAGACGAGTAGGAGGATTCCGAGGGGATCCTATTCCAGGTGGTAGTTGATCTGTAGTACATTGAGCCAACGACGTTAACTAAGGCGTTGTCTGGGAGGCAACCCGAGGTAGTTTTTCTTTGATTTTTCCTTTCCCTTAGATTAATTTCATAATTTCTTTTGTTTTGTTTCGTTCGCCTGTCACTAACATTTCAGGTACGAAAGTAAATAGAGAGGAGACGGTGTTCTCAGTTCGTCCCACCGCCCCGTGGTGGAGCCCACCGCCCCGCGGTGGATGTCTGGTATACCTTCTCAACTCCAAAAAGAAAAAAAACAAGAATAAAGGGCCCCGAAAAAACCTTAAACGGGTGAGTAAATTTTTTATTTCTTGAGTGGTAAATAAGGTTTTGACGGATTGCCCCCCCCCCCCCCCCCCCCCCCCTTTGGGCCAAGATTTTTCTTTGGGCCATGGTACATATCCGGCCCCATCATCCCTTTCTTTCCCTTTCACCTTTCCTAACCTAGCCCCCACTCTCAACAAAACCCTCCATTCCCAACACACCTCTCAAGCTCCCAAAGACAAATCCCCCATTCTCCCCTATTTCCCTCATCCTTGGTCCGATCTAGCCCCCAAATTTCCTAAACCTTGAGTTTCCTTTGCCCAATTTGGAGTCTAGCCTCACAAACAAGCCAAACACAACCCCGCTGCATCGATGTTGCCCCGCCCCGCGCTGCCCCGCCTCGCGTTGTTCTACCTTGTGTCGCTGCTGTCACCGCCCCGCGTCGACCCCCACCGCGACCCGGCCAGAATTCCCAGTTGTTCTCACCGCGACCCGGCGACTACTCCACCGCCCCGCATCGAGACTTCCAGGCTTCGCGTGTTTGCTCATTTGTAAGTCCTCTTGGTTGCCCTTTGTTTTGAGCACTTCAATTCATTACTTATGGCACCTAGAGGTAGGAAGCAAGTGTCTACGAGGGATGAGAATGAGGTCTACAATGTTGTGAAGGAGAGGAAGGTGTTGGTTACTAAATTCTTTGACAAGCCGACATTGGCTGAGTTTGGTATGTTGGAGTGTGTGTCCATGTGTTTAGCAGAGTGTGGTTTGGGGACTTTCCTGAACAAGGCTGCCCATGCGTATCCCGAGCTTTGTTACCAGTTCATCACCTCTTTCAAGAGGTATTCTGATGGTTCAGACAACAAGAGATTGATGAAGGTCACGTTCACCTACAATGGGCGTGATTATGCTTTGTCTACTGCTGAGATTCGTGATGCCCTGGGCATTACAAAGGTACCAATGGATGGATGGTCTGGTGGAATTATTGAGTCTGATATGTTGCAGTTCTGGAAGGCTGCTACGGGCAGGACGTTCAGGAAGGGTCAGGAGGTGAACTCGGAGCTGGTGAACCCTTGTCTTAGGTTGATCCACAAGGTGATGATGAGAGATTTCTTTGGCCATGTTGATGATGGTAAGGTTCCTCTGAAGGACTTCCAGTGGTTTATGAGCATCTTGGAGATTGTTTTGTACACATCGTGTTGGGCTACCCTCTTTATGGGTTCCCTGAAGAGGATTCGTGATGGTGAGGCACGTGATATCTGTGGGGGTGGTTTGATCACCCTTCTTTGTGCTGACATTATAGCTACCGATCGGATTCCTCGACCGGTTGCTCACGCGGTGTATGATATAGCGCACATGAAAGTGTGCTCGATGCTGAAGCCATTGGGAAAGGATGGTGATTTAGTGTGGTATTCCTATGATGGCCACATTCTGATTCTTCCCCGAAAGTTTGCCTATTCCCCTTCATTTGCGGATTGGTGGATTCCCAGTGATAGCAGAATGATGACTGAAGATACCCCTGTTGCTGCTCCTTTAGGCCCATATGGAGAGGGCCCTAGTGCTGGTATTGCTCCTGCTACTGCTGAGTTTGTGGGTGAGGATACTCCTATGCCGACTCAGTTTGATGCGCCCTCGTCTTCTTATGGTCCTGCCACGCCTTGGCAGGAGTTGTATGCAAGATTTGATGCATTCTCAGTGCAGCAGACTCACTGGAACACCCGAGTAGAGACCGGTCTGCAGACTTGGCAGACCCAGTTCCGTGCTGATGTAGATGAGCGTCTGGACGATATGGACGCTCATATGAGGGACTACTTCGGGAGGTTCCCACCACCACCACCAGCAGGCCCGCAGTGAGTTTATTTCTTCTCCCCTTATTTCATTTGATGTTCTCTTCTCTGCATTGCGGACAATGTACGGTTTAAGTATGGGGGAGAGATTTAGACTTGCTATCTATCTAGCTAGTATTTCTAGCATTGTTTTGTTTTGTGTTCTGTAATTTCCGTTCAAGTATTTTATTTCAAAAAAAAAAACGAAAAAGCCAAAAAGATGTGGAAAAAAAAGGCAATCAAAATCCTGGGATGAGCCGAAAACCCGAAAGGGCGGTTCAGGTAAAAAGCAGGTAGTCCGGCTGGTATAGACCAGGGCAATATTGGACTGGAGTGATGCGAGTATATGTGAGACATCTAGCAAAATGAAATGAGTGGCTTGGTGAAAACCCGAAAGGGCGCCTCGGCAAGATGAGAGAAAAAAGAAGAAGAGTGATTTTAGGATTGCTCATTATTCTTGGCGAGGCGTCATAAGAAAAGGTGGTATAAGGAGTTCGGGTAGGCCACTCTAGAGCGATAAGGAGCTAGATTGGAGTTAGGATTAGAATTATCTTTGCATCACTTGTTTTGGTTGTCTGGAGCTTATTGTTGATATGTTGTAATTGCTGGTGTCATGTTTTCTTGTACTTCCTGAGACCTTGGTGTTGATTGAGAGAGTAGGTTTTTCGTTAGCTTACTCGGGACGAGTAAAGGTCTAAGTATGGGGGAATTTGATAGGTGTTATTTCATACACCTTTACTAGCAGTTATTAGCATGATTGAGAGGAGTTTATGATTGGTTTTTAGGCTAAGTCTATGATCCAGAAGTTATGGAGAGAAGTGAAGATATCCCAGGATTTACAGCTTAGATGGAGACATGAGAATGGAGATGGAGCTGATGAAGCATACATGGAGAAGACTACCAACACTTGGTAGTAATGAAGAGCAGCAGACGAGAAGAAGAGCTGAAGAGGAGTGGGCGACTTCACCGCCCCGTGCCAGAATCACTGCGACCCGACGGTGGTTCTCAGAGAGGATTGAAGGGTCGCGCCAGAGGAAGCCACCGCCCCGCGGTGGGAGCCTGACGCCCCGCGGTGGCCGTGGTCAACGCCTCGCGGCCAGAGACATTTATTTCCTTTTATGTATTTTCGGATTTCCTTAGTTTTATTATTTTGTTTCCTTTGTTATTCTCGTTAGTTTTAACCTAGTTTTCCAAAAAAACCTATATAAGACTTCTTTCTAGGTCTTGAGAAGGAGAGACACGCCCCAGAGACACTACTTTTACTTCTACTATTGTATTCATCGTTACTTTTCTATTAGGTTTTCATTCTCATCTAAATGGAGAACTAACTTCCCCTCTGTTCTGCTAGAAGATTGAAGCAATACAGTTGATGTGTTTGTGAGATTTCTATTCCTTGTTCTTATCCTTATAAGTGTTGTTTTGATTCTCTTGGTTATATTGATTACTGATTTCTTGTTGTTCTTCATAGCCTGATCAACTAGGTTGAATACTTTTTATCAATTGCTGGGATTTGCATATAGGGGTTCTGAGTGCATATCTAGTGGCATACACGATTGTTGCGTATAGGGGTTCCGAGCGCGCAATCGTGAGTGAGAATCATTTGCATTTAAATAGTAAGATAGCACCTTCTATTTGCGTGTATCCTTTATCCTTATGGTCATTGCTATTGCTGTGTTAGTGGTAAAGTATATCGACAACTGTGAGAATCGGTGGTATTTTCCCATTGACAAAGTAATAAGTCTATCGACAACTGTGAGAATCGGTGGTATTTTCCCATTGACAAAGTAATAAGTCTATCGACAACTGTGAGAATCGATAGTACTTAAGATTAGGGTGGGAACAACTATAAGGATAAAAGAACTTGGATTGAATAGATTTCTGTGATCAAATTGCATCTCTGTATTGTGGATCTCGCTCTAGTAGGACTACTTTCCCCATCATATTATTACATCAACTAAACTTGTTTGTTTTGTTCTCCCTGGATAACTAAAACCCCCTTCTTGTTACTTGTCATTCATAATTGCATACTGCATCAGATCTTCCCTGTGGGTTTGACCCTTACTTGCTTACTATACATCTGTTTAGTAGGTCCGTTAGGATATTTACTTTGACTAGGCTAATCAACGATATTTGCATTGCGCATTTCTAGCCCGTCACACGACCTTCTCATTGACAATGTTATCACATGATCCTCCATCAACAATTACACTCAAGGAAGCCTTATGGACGAGAGCTCTTGTGTGGAACAAATTCTCCATTTGGTCGCGTAGGCTTGCTTTCTTGACTGTGAGGAGACGACGCGTCACCAAGCTCAATGGTGTGCCCGCGTGTAGAGAAGCGGGTTCGCAGTCATAAGCGTCTTCGTCCTCTTCTGCGGTGCCTTCATCGATCGCGTCAAGTGTGGCCTCCTCGTCATCACAAGACTCGTAGCCGGTGGCGGTGGCGGAGAACAACACCTTGCGAGCATTGGGGCAATCTTTCTTGTAGTGGCCTCGTCCACCACACTTGTAGCATTCAAGGTCGCGCGCGCGATCTTTGCCCACTGGGGGTTGTCTGGGCGCGGTCTAGCGTGGCGCGGTGCTCGGCGTCGAAGGCTTCGCCTTTGTTGCTTGGCTAGACGCGGCTGTGGTAGAGGCACTAGGGTGAGGGTTAGTAGAAGATAAACCACTAGGATTAGAAGCAGACCTGGTTTGGCCACTTTGCCAAGTGTAGGACTTTCGGCGAGTGAGTTGTGCATGAATTTGCATCGCCGTGTGAGTGAGGGTGTTCAAGTCTTTGATTGGCAAAATCTCGAGTTGATCACGGATGTTAGTGTTCAAGCCACTCAAGAATTTCGTCCTCAAAGTCGATGGGGAAAAGAAGATGTTGGTTTATAATACATGTCTTCAAGCTTGAAAAAGAACTCGAGTGGAGTCATGGACCCTTGGCGAGCCATGGCTATCTCCATTCGCATTTGATTCCTATAGTCTAGAGGCACATATTTCTTGGTCATCACGTACACCAATTGATGCCACTCGGTGACCCTTGTCCTATGGCGTCGGACGCAGTCATCCTCGAAGCGATGCCACCACACTCTCGCGGCTCCTCGGAAATTAAGTGTCGCGGCGTCGACATGCTCCTCAGGGGGCACTCGACAATATCGAAGTGTGTACTCCGTAGCCTGCACCCATTCAAGAAAAACAGAGGGGTTGTATTCACCATGAAAATGCTCGATTTTTACCTTGACTTGGTGGCGTTAGAATCGAGGCTGGGCAGGTGCTTGGTTGAATGCGTTGTTTGGCACGGCGTCGTAGAGAGGGTTCTCAAAGGCGCGCACTCCATGTGGTCTATCACGTCCAACCTGGCGTCTATCGCGTTCTTGGCGATCTTCGCGGACATACTCATCCCTGGGCACGTAGGCGTCATCGCGTTGACGTCTTCGCGGTCGGGCATCGTAGTTGTCGCGTTGAATATCTCTTTGCATAACATCGCGGCGCTCGCCGCCAATGTCACGAACGCGTTCTCCTTGGGGCTGGAGATGCGGTGGAGGTATCCAATCCGAAGGGCGATCCTGCAATTCTAGTGGATCTCCAAGAGGGGGTGAAAAAATTAGGGTTGACCATACATGAGTCCTCGATCTCTTCGTCGTCATACTCGTCGAAGTCGTCGTGGACATTGGGTGTGATCGACGCGTAGCCAATAGATCCGTAACGCGGCGTCCGAACACTTTGGTGTCGAAGGTGATCGCGTACATCATGACTCCATGGCTGGGTAGATGGGGTCCTCAAGTTGGTCTGATCGCGTCGCGTATGCCCACTTGGTCGGTGACTGGGTCTCCTTGGCATCGCGTCGGCTGGCTCGGCGAGGGCGGCCTTCGCGTGGCGTTGACTCCGGTACGCGTCTCTGGGTTCTCCTAAAGGCATAGTGATCATCAAAGTTGTATGGTTTAGAATACTCACCTTGAGTGTCCTCGGCATCGCGGTCGTAGTTGGAGCCGTTGTCGAAGCCAGCGGGTGTGGCTCTAGGGACGTAGCGGTCCGTGTGCGAAATGAAGCCTTGGCGACTCTCGATGACACTCTGCATACGATTGAGTTACGATTGGTGATGAGATGTCGAAGGCATGATTCCTTTGCCTTTGTCGACTCTTGTCTTTGATGGACCTGCGTCGGTGGCTCGTGGTTGAGTCGGCGCGTCCATTGTACTCAAGGGAGTTGGGTTGGGCACGAGTTGTGCATCGCGTTGTTGGGCTCTCTAAGCTGCGTTCTCTTGTCTAAGGGCTTGGATCTCCCTTTGCTCCTCGGACAACGCGATGAGAGGGTCCTATTGTGGGGGGTCAACTAGTGGTTGGTCTTGGGGTGGATCCAACGGTGGTTGAGATGGGTTGTTGTTGTCGACTCCAAGTTGGTTTTCACCGTGTTCAATCGTCATGGTACCTATAACAATATGGCCAGACATGGGAGTAAAAATGAACCAAAAGACAACGAAGAACAACAACCAAGCAAATCACTAGTCAAGTCACAAAGTTCACGTAGGTAGGGCTAGTTTGGGTTTGCCGTGAGGGCGGCTTGGCTTGACAAGAGATGGTGTATCAAGCAAGTTGCAATCAAACAAACAAGAACAAATTGAAACACTAAAACAAACGTAAACAAAGCACCCTAATAAGCAAGAAAGTACCTTCTAGGAAGCTTGACCTAGACGGTGGAGAGGTTGAGAAGATGAGCTTAGACCGAGAGTGGGTTAGGGTTGCCTTATTTTGGCTTTATCTAACTTTGGAAACTTTTTTTTTAATATCTTTTCGATATTTTATTTTTTTTAATATCCGAGATCTTATCTTTTGATCTTTTCGGATTTTCAAAAGGAAACAAAAATAAAATCGGTCTAAGTAACAAGAATATCACAAGTGTGATCTTATAGATAGGAGAGAGAAGATAAGATTTGATAGATATCTTATATAAGGAAAGTCGGTTAACTTAACTAAAAAGCAAAATCTAGCAAACAAGGAAACTCTATCCACGCGTGAAATAAGGAAACAAAATATTATAGCATGCAAGATAACAAATTACCTAACACACCAAAACTTAGGGAACAAGGAAAAAAAATCGGCCAAGATTTTACCTTGTAGAAACCGAATAGGTGTAGCAATTATGGAAAGTTATGGTTTTTCGCGATATTTTATGAAAGAAACGATGGGGGTCAAGAAAAAATTTGTGAACAAAATGCAAACTTGAGTTCGTGACTTACAAGACTGCTGGGCTCTGATGCCAGTTGATGTGTTCTTGCCTCCGATGACAAGCCAATTGTCAAAATATGGCGCCTTGGGATCTAGTCTTGGGTGAGAAGTCACGTTTGAACGTCACAGCAGTGAAGGCGATGGTGAACGCATTGAAGAACGCGATGATGAACGTGGTGGTGAATGCAGTAGAAGCGGTTTCTAGGGCGAAAGATAACATTGGCGGAAGCGATTTGATGAGGGATACATGACTTGAAGAGACAAGTTGTTGGTGTCGTAGTATCGACTGCGGGTGTCGTAGCGTCGACTGCGGTTGAAGGGAGATGCGAAGGAAGACTGTCTTGAAGGTTCAAGCGTTTGCCGTAGCGTCGGCGGCGGAGGGAATGGGGATGCGAAGATAGAGGGTGACGTCCGATCAAGGGAAGGAGGATAAACACTCTACTTGAAACCTTGATTAAAATTGAACGTAAGGAAATAACAATAACAAAGGAGGCTTTAAATAGCCAAAGAGCTCGGCCAAGACCTAATGGGCTTGGACCGAGACAAACCTATGGGCTAGCCCATGCAAGCATAAAGGCATAAACCCAAAAATAGAAAAGATAGAAACGTTATAAATAGAAACTATCTAAAACGCTATAAATACTAAATATAGAAAATGTCTCGAAACTATGAAAACGACGCATTGAATGAGTACAAACACCGCGAGGAACGGCGACTAAGGGTCGATGGCCTCGCGAGTGGGTGCATGCGATGTTGTTTCTAAAGAACGCATTGTTTCATTGCCGATGGTGGAGAGGAAGACGAGTCTTGGGTTTTCGTCTGGGCTTCCTTGGCCAGCGACGATGCGTGCGACAAGTGACGCGACGGCGGAGGCGATGGCTTTGGACCTAGACCTTGTTACTGGGCCCTCTGAGCGATGGCTCATGGCTTCTTCCTCGTCTTGGGCCGTCATGGGAGGCAGGGTCACATCAATATCCATGGCTCGACAAGGGTCGATGACTCCACTCGAGTTCTTTTCCAAGCTTGAAGACATGTATTACAATGCCAACATCTCCGTTGCACCATCGACTTTGAGGACGAAATTCTTGAGTGGCTTGAACACTAACATCCGTGATCAACTCGAGATTTTGCCCATCAAATATTTGAACACACTCACACATGCGGCGATGCAACTTCATGCCCAAATCTCTCGCCGAAAGTCTTACACTTTTCCAAGTCGCCAACAAAGGTATTCTTCTAACCCTAGTGGTTTACCTTCTACTAATGTTCGCCCTAGTGTCTCTACCACAGCCGCGTCGAGCCAAGCCCCCAAAGCGAAGCCGTCGACGCCTAGCACCGCGCCGCACCCAGACAAGCTCCAGTGGGCACAGATTGCGCGCGCGAACTTGAGTGTTACAAGTGTGGTGGAAGGGGCCACTATAAGAAGGATTGCCCAAACGCTCGAAAGGTTTTGTTCTCCACGGCCGCCGCCGGCTACGAGTCTTGTGACGACGAGGAGCAAACCCTAGAGGCCATCGATGAAGGCATCGAAGAGGAGGAAGACGCATATGACTGCGAACCCGCTTCTCTGCATGCGGGCACACCATTGAGCTTGGTGACGCGTCGTCTCCTCACTGTCAAGGAAGCGAGCCTCCACGACCAACGCGAGAACTTGTTCCACACACGAACTCTCATCCAGACGGCTTCCTTGAGTGTCATAGTTGATGGAGGATCATGTGCTAACATTGTCAATGAGAAGGTTGTGACACACTTCAAGTTGCCCACGACGCCTCATCCACAATCTTATGCCCTCCAATGGATTTCTTCTAGTCCAGGTAATACAGTATCTCGCCAATGCTTAGTTTCTTTTTCCATAGGGAAATACTGTGATTCTATACTTTGTGATGTCGTTGCAATGGACGCCACTCATATTTTGCTTGGGCGTCCATGGCAATTCGACAGGCGCGTGCTCCATGATGGCTATTTGAACACTTATGTGTTCAATTACCACGGGAAGCACGTCACCTTGAAATGTCTCCCCGTGAGATCTTGTAGGACCAGGTTGAGCGTGATCGCCAGAAGGCCATTAAGGCCGCGTCTACTAGGCCAAAAGAGTGCCCAGAGGCACTCCAGAGGCAAAACTCCTCCAATTCTGGCAAAATTTCGTCTTCCCTAGGAACTGACAAGAAGAGGAACAACGCCACTGCTGGGACACCAAGTGCCCAACTGGATCGTCATGGCGCCGCTGTTGGTGCCGCTGGCAAGGCCAAGAAAGGCACTCCAGAGACTTGGCCAGGATTTTCCACTTCTGGCTCATGCACTGGTCCAAATATGCCCGGTGCCCCACAGAAATCGACCAGCGCCTCACCGTCGACAAAGTTTGCCGATTCGTTGCCACAGACGCCTCCTTTGGAAGGAAAATGTGAGTGACGCTTGCTTTTGGCCAGGCCCAGTGACCTCACTGCGTGTTTCACTGGCAAGGCACCATGTTTTCTGCTTGTGCCAACCCCATGCATCCCTGCGTCATCGAATACCGCGTCCGTGCCGCCAGCCATCGCAACCTTGCTCGCTGCTTTCGACGATGTATTTCCAGATGTGTTGCCGCAAGGATTACCTCCACTGAGAGGCATTGAGCACCAGATTGACCTTGTGCCTGATGCTTCCTTGCCCAATCGCGTTGCGTATAGAGTTGGCCCGGAGGAGACCAAAGAGCTCCAACGCCAAGTGCAGGAGTTGTTGGATCGCGGCTACCTAAGGGAATCTCTCTCCCCTTGCGTTGTGCTCGTGATCCTTGTGCCCAAGAAGGATGGCACATGGAGAATGTGTGTTGATTGCCGCATTATAAACCAAATCACCTTCAAGTATAGGCATCCTATTCCACGCCTCGACGATATGCTTGATGAACTTCATGGCGCCACACTTTTCTCCAAGATAGATTTGAAGAGTGGTTATCACCAAATCAGGATGAAAGAAGGTGATGAGTGGAAGACCGCATTCAAGACGAAGTATGGGCTCTACGAGTGGCTTGTCATGCCATTTGGGCTCACGAACGCGCCAAGCACTTTCATGCGCGTGATGAACCACGTCTTGAGAACCTTCCTTGGCAAGTTTGTCGTCATTTATTTCGATGAAATCCTTGTGTATTCACGGAGCCTGGAGGAGCATGTCGATCACCTTCGCCAAGTGCTCGAGTGCCTTCGACGCGAGAGCCTATTCGCTAATCTGGCCAAGTGCTCATTTTGCTCCGCGTCCACCAATTTTCTGGGCTATGTCGTGAGCAGTGATGGTCTACGCGTCAACGAAGAGAAGATCGCGGCCATCAAAGAGTGGCCGACGCCGACACAGGTGCGAAGCTTTCTCGGCCTCGTAGATTTTTATAGGCGCTTTGTTCGATACTTCTCCTCCATTGCCACGCCTTTGCATGAGTTGACGAAGAAGGGAAGCACTGTCTTGTGGCTTGAGGCCCACGAAGTAGCCTTCTCGGCGTTGAAGAGGGCCTTGTGCCAAGCACCTTTGCTCCAGCTTCCCGACTTCGACAAGCACTTCGAGGTGGAATGTGATGCCTCAGACATAGGCATTGGTGGTGTGCTGCACCAAGAGAAGAGGCCCATTGCATATTTCAGTGAGAAGCTCACGGGGGCCACACTCAATTACCCCACCTATGACAAAGAATTATATGCCCTAATACGCGTTCTAAAGACGTGGTAACATTACCTTTGGCCGCGTGAATTTGTCATCCACAGCGACCACGCAGCCTTGAGCTATTTGAAGAGTCAAGCCCACCTCAATCGACGCCATGCTCGTTGGGTGGAATTTCTTGAGACATTTCCTTATGTCGTGGTCCACAAGAAGGGAAAGGAGAACATTGTCGCTGACGCGTTGTCTCGAAGGTATGTTCTCTTGACTCATGTGCAAACTAAAGTTTTGGGTTTTGCTTTGATTAAAGAATTGTATGCTAGTGATCCTTTCTTTGCCCCTATAGTCGAGAATTGCCTAAGATTTCGAGAGTTTGAGTCATATTTCCTTTCTGAGGGTTATTTATACAAGGCTAGTCGCCTTTGCATCCCTAGGTCTTCCATTAGGATCCTTTTGATTCAAGAAGCACACGAAAGTCGTGGACACTTTGGGATTAGTAAGACCTTGGCCACCCTAAGAAAACATTTCTTTTGGCCTAAGATGACCCATCAAGTGACTAGGTTTTGTAGAAGTTGTGTGACATGCCAAAGAGCCAAAGCTAGGTCCAGCCCACACGGCCTCTACACACCTTTGCCCATTCCTAGTGCCCCCTGGGAAGATTTCTCTATGGATTTCATCGCGGGTTTGCCCCTCTCTAGACGAGGTAAAGACTCTATTTTTGTGGTCGTAGATAGATTTTCAAAGATAGCACATTTTATAGCTTGTAAGACAACCCATAGTGCTAGTGAGATTGCCGATCTATTCTTTGAGCATGTGGTGCGTCTTCATGGAGTCCCACGTACCATAGTGAGTGATAGGGATTCTAAATTCGTTGGTCATTTTTGGAGAACTCTTTGGGGTAAGCTAGGAACCAAACTCCTATTTTCCACTAGCTACCACCCCCAGACCGATGGCCAAACGGAGGTCACAAATCGCACCCTAGGATCCCTCCTCCGCACGATGCTAAAAGCCAACCCTAGGCATTGGGAGGACTTACTTTCACTTGTAGAGTTTTGTTACAATAGATGCAGGCACACGGCGATCAAGTTGACACCTTTCGAAGTGGTGTATGGCATGAACCCATTGACACCGCTTGATTTGTCGTCGTGACCACTGTGAGACCCAATGCATGTCTCCACCGCCAATCGCGCCGAGCAAGTACAAGAGCTCCATCGACGGACCAGGGACCAATTGGAGAGAAGGGCCACGCAGTATGCCTTCTAGAAGAACACTGGCCGACGCCGCATCGTTTTTGCACCCGAGGACCTCGTCTGGGTGCACATGCGAAAAGAAAGGTTCCCCTCGCGGCGTAAGCACAAATTGGCACCGCGTGGAGATGGTCCATTCTGCGTGATAAAGGCCATAGGGGACAATGCCTACCAACTCGAGCTTCCACCAGATTTTGGAGTCCACGCGTCCTTCAACGTGGCGGACTTGACACTATATGTTGCGCCTGAGTTTGATGATGGTGAAGCGGTGACGCTTCACAGCCAAGTAGGGGAGGGTGATATGACCCTGTCTCCCATGACGGCCCAAGACGAGGAAGAAGCCATGACCCTACGCTCAGAGGGCCCAGTGACAAGGTCTAGGTCCAAAGCCATCGTCGTCGCCGTCGCGTCACTTGTCGCACGCATCGTCGCTGGCCAAGGAAGCCCAGACGCCAACCCAAGACTCGTCGTCCTCGCCACCATCGGCATCGAAACATCGCGATCATCGCAGCCGGCATCGCGTGCACCCACTCGCAAGGCCATCGACCCTTCGTCGTCGTTCCTTGCGGTGTTTGCATCCATGCCTTCGCCGCGTCGTTTTGACACTTAGAGGTTTATTGCCTTTGTTTTGGCATAGTTTTGAGACACTTTCTATATTTAGTATTATTGCTTATTTTAGATAGTTTCCTTTTATAGTCATTTCTATTTTAGGGTTTGTGCCTTTTGCATGCTTGCATGGGCTAACCCACTAGGCTCGACTCGGCCCATCCGATGTCTCGCCCTAGTATTTAAGTCAAACTATGTTATTGGTTTTAGGACGTTCAATTTTAATCAAGGTTTCAAGTAGAGTGTTTATCCTCCTTCCCTTGATCGGACGTCACCCTCTATCTTCGCATCCTCATTCCCTCCGCCGCCGATGCTACGGCAATTGCTTGAACCTCCAAGCCAAGTCTTCCTTCGCATCTCCCTTCATCCGCAGTCGACGCTACGACACCAAAGACTTGTCTTTTCAAGTCACCTATCCCTCATCAAATCGCTTTCGCCATCGTTATCCATTCGCCCCATCAATCGCTTCCATTGCACCCACAATCGCCACCAATTCCATCGCGTTCGCCATCGCCTTCGCCATCGACGTTGTCTTCGCTGTTGTGACACTCAACGTGACAATCAGCCTCGCTGACGCTGCGACCATCCAGACCACCTCCACCGGGTTCGCTTCGCCACCATCTTGTCAACCTTTCATGCAAGACAATGCGGGTTTGCACCCAAGGATTCCACGGCAGGTTTGACAAGGAAGGAGTGACTTCTCGCCCAAGACTAGATCCAAAGGTGTCGCCTTTGACAATTGGCTTGTCATCGGAGGCAAGAACACATCAAGGTGCTCACACGTAACGTGGTGATACATTTCCCCCTTAGGTTTTAGGTTTTAGGGTTTATGGTTTAGGGTTTAGGGGGGTTTAGGATCAAGTATCAAGCCATTTACGGTTTATGGTTTAGGGTTTAGCGTTTTGAGGTTTATGATAAAAGACTCGTGACCACAACTGTATACAGCTATATACAACAGTTGTCAAACACGTTAGTCAGGTTTTTTCCACCTGGTTATTAGTTGTCAAACACATTTCCTGTTTTTTTCACTATATAAGAAGCATTAGGGTTGTTTGTTCACTACAACAATTCCAACACAAGCGGCGCCTACAAATAGACTTTTGGGTAAGCTTCTCCTTCCAGTTTCTATCGATTTAGTAACGCTGATTTTTGATATTAATGGATTTATGATATTTGTAGGAAACCAAACACTACAACAAATAATGACATCTTCATCAAAATCATCAACAAACGCAGATAGGCTATGCTACTGTAATTTGAAAGCCGTTGTCCGAACTTGGGATTTGCAGTGGAACTACGGAAGGTGGTATTGGGGATGCCCAGAAGTGGGGTATCGTTTCAGGGAGTGGATTGATCCAATGTACGAGGAGAGGGCACACGCGGTTATTCGACAACAATGGCAGGAAAAACAAGATCTTGTTAAGGAAAATCAAGATCTTGTTAAAGATCTTGATAACATTCATAGGTATAACTTCAATCTACTAAATGATGTACATCGTAGGTGATTAATGTCGTATTTTTGTGTAATGTTGTTTATGTACTATCAACCTTTGTAGGGAGCAAGCAAATTTAGCAAACTAGAGATATCATATGAAGTGAATGTTCACCAGAGACTATCCTAATTTATTCAAACGCTAAAGCAGTGTCATATCTTTTCTCTAATTTTTTTCTAAGTTTATGATCAATTTGTATTGTTTTATGTATTGTGTGCTAAATGTGGTTGTAGTCAACCAGCATAATGAACCATTTGTATTGTCTTCTAGGTTGATGATCATTTTGTAATGTTCTTATAAAGATTAATACAAGTTGGGCTACACAATGGGGGTATCCCTCTCCTAATGGTTCATACACAACATTAAAACACAAATAAATACTACAACTACACACAAATAACATTACTAAGTATTACATGTCATAAACCATAAACTTTAAACATACGCTATCTTTAGGTTGGAAGCGGTCGGGTGGCTCGATCGAGAACTTTACATTGGAAGGGAAGAATGGTCATAGCAATGTAAATGACTCAATACGATCGGAACTTCAATCTTATTGTAAAACTCGATACTAAGCGAACAAGACCGAAATACTTCGTATAATGTTACTTAATCAAAAAAAGAGGTCTACTTAACGTGGGGATACTCTCCTCACGTTAAGTATGGACCTCTTCTTGTGGAGACTCCTCACATAACGTGTGGATATGGACCATATCCACAAGTATGGACCTCTTCTTGTGGAGACTATTCCCACGTAACTTGTGGACCATCTCCACACGTTATGTGGGGACCTGTTTTTTTCACACGTAACGTGTTGAATGACTCACCACATTACGTGTGAACCTATGCGCTGAAAGACAATTTTGCCTATGCGCTAAAAAGTAATCGTGCAATTTAATTGGCAAACTTGTCTTTATATATGTAATTGTGGCCCTTGCCTAGCTTCGTATTTCTTTGTTCTTGCTTATTATTATAAATTAATAGTATGTGGCTGGCTAAAAATTAAGTTTGTTTAGCCAATTAATTATATAATTTTGTCAAGGAAATTGTGATCATGCCATCATTTACTTGTGAAGCTTGCATGTCTGTCACTAGCTAGCCCGTGGGCTACCGAAGAAGATTATTTATAAAGTTAAAAAAATTAGCAATAAATGTCAATTTTCAATTGAATATATAGAACACTAGAAATCGAAGTCCATGCTTCGCACATTCATTTGTGTATATGTAGTGTCACGATATAAAAATGAGTTTGTAATACATGGATCGTTGTTCTGTTTTTTATGTTAGACATATATTATTTGATATTTATTTAAATATAAGTATGTTAGGTATAAAATGTTATGATTGTACATAAGAAGCAGGTTATTTTATTTTTTATAATTTTGGTTAGAAGTATAATTTTAATTTTGAATTAAAGTAAAAGTTTGTTTTTGTAGGGATGTGTTTATATTTTGATGAAAGTTTTTGTGAATATTTTAGAAATCTATATCTAATATAAAGTTTGCATTTTTGTGCATTAAGTGTGTTCATTCAATACCATACAATTTTGAAAGTATTAAATCGGCTCTCACTCTAGCAGGTGGAGCAGCCATGAATGTTTCCCTATCGAGCTTTTTGATCTTCTACGATCTATTGAACAAAAAATCTACAGAGGAAATGATATGAACCCTAAAAAGATAACAGTTGACGGAAAAGACAGGGGATATAGATATCAAAGAAGAACTCCCAAAAGGAGGAAAAATCTATACCGAATTATTTTTAAAATGAAATTAAAAATAATAACATTATCTAAATTGTGTTCTAATTTTTTGTTCTTTGTTTTGAGAAAGTAAGGAATTCAAAATTTTGTTGCTTTTTATTTTGAAAAATTGAGGAGTTCACAAAGGTATTTCTTAAGAAAAAATATTTTCAACGTTTTAGAAGTTGTGTAAAAGTAAAATTGTCTACACATTTCTCTTAATTGTACTACATATATTTTTCTATTGATAAATACATTTTAACCAAGCAACTTTTAATAAGAAAATACATATTTCTATAAAAGTCTCTATAAATAGTCACATCAAACAAATCTTTCTAATCTAACCTATTAGATTTTCATGATCACGGTGTAGAGAACTTGATAATATTTGTTGATTTGTCGTTAAAGGGTTCAGTTTGAATAGAATTGAAAAAAATAAGAGAGGTAGAGTTGAAAAAATCTTGAATTCTTGATTGTTAAATAAGAATTTTTTAATAATGATTATATTTTTTACATATCTATTTATATTTTTTAATTTTAACTTTTATCGACATATAACTTTTTTGCTATATAGTTTTTGAATTCTACCAAAGAGTTTCTTTAAAAAAAATACCATAATATGACCAATAATGTTTAAACTTCATAGTTGAATTTTTACATCAATATAACATTGAGGATTCAATCGATCATTTAAAATTTTATGGACATTTTTCGTATTTTTCTATGGGGCACTCATTGCTTAGTTTAAAACATTTTATAGAGTGAAGGCATGTTTTATGATAAAGGAATTTAAAATTTTGTTTTTAATCTGATAAATAGTTTGAAAATCCTTACAAAAAAAACTTTGCTAAACAAAAGATTAGACTTAAAAAGTACAAAACTTTCCTACAATGAGTTCCCCAAGACCATCCTATTCTAACACCCAAGCTTCCAAAATTCCAACTACTTCAAAATTTGTCATTACCAATAGCAACACCATTTGTATAATCGCTAGAAATAACGTAAGCGAAAGTTGTTTGTTTAGTGTTAATGTTTTTGGGTTTAGTTTTAGTGGAGTTGAAAAAATCTAACTCTATGTAAAATTGAAGAGATCTTGACCGTTTTCTAAAAAAATTAACGATTACAATTATCTTTTTCTCTCGCTATAAGCCTATATCTATATATAAATTTTTTTTATGATGGATTTCTTTTTTTACTATATGTTTTAGAATATACTAATAGAGTTTCTTTAAAACTTCACCACAACATGAAATAATCAGATTATGATTTATCCCATTATCTTGTTTAAGGTTATGTTTGGATCGATTAGATTGACAATTTTTTGTGCATATCACTTAATTTCATACATCTAATCTAACATAATTTTGGGTTGATTCACATATATACTAATTTAATTCTGTTCAAATTCATTCATTACATCGGACTATTTTCTTGTAAAATATTACTCTTTTCGTTTAAAAAAAAAGTTGTTTTAACCATTAAATTTTATTAAAAATATTTATTTATTAATAAGTTTGAGATTTGTTATTAAAAATTATCATGTTCATTCTATGCAAGAAAAATTATTACTTTGCTAGAAATAAAATGGATATTTAATAGATTTGAAAGTTAAAAAATTATAATACCAATAATAATTAATTTATAAATAATTTTGTCGAAACCTAAAATAACATGGGCTACTTTTTATTATTTACGCTACTTTGACAAGTTTTTTTTCCTTCTAAAAAACAATTATTAAAACCCCACGCACTTTTCAGGAGAAATTTCTCTTTCTCGATAGAGAACAATCTTCGATCTTTCTTTCTCCTCCCATTCCATTGCATCTTTGCTCTACCTTCGCTAGATTTGTTGTCGCTGCAATCCTCTCGTGCCCGCAAACTATCCGAATTCCTTGAAAATGGTAAATTTCGCCCCCAACGATCTCAATTTTATGTTGCTAGGGTTTTCGTTTCACTCTGCTGATCTTCGTTCTCTAACTGGCATCTTTTCCTTGATGGTTGGTGATCGCTCGAATCTTCCAAAAAAGGATATGTTTCTTCGCTCTCTCTTTTCTATTTGTTGACTATGAGTGTGCTTCAGTTCGACATGGAATGCGTTGATATATTTTCGAGTGTACTGAATTGGATTTTTTTCGAGTTTATCGGTGGAGGAATTCTATGAATTTAATGGATCTGTTGTGTTGATTGAATAAAAAAAATTGGTTGACGGATTCAAGATTGGATTTGATTTGCTTTGAGTCGTTTTCCGATCGCTCAAATCCTGATGTGTAGTTCGCTTGCTTGGAGGCTGCAAGTTTTGTTCAATAAAAATTGAGGCTTTGTTGTATAATTCTTTTTTAGTGTCATTATTGCTAATGGATTCTTGCATTAAATTGAGGCAAGTTTTAGGTTGACGGATTCTCAATTGAAAGTATTAATTTTTTGTGCAAAAGTCAGAAAGTTGTGTCAGTAAATATGGTGTGGAAGAGGAGAGTAGTAGGAAATAAGAAACAAAAAGAGGTCTACTGGTAGACTGGACTTGGTGTATTTGGTCTATATCAGGATATCAAATTTCAAATATGCAATTTAAATAAATGTATGACATCAAACCACTGTCCTTTCTATCACAAGAATAGTGCTTGGCCATATATGTTGCATCACCTTGGCTTCTCAGTTCATTACAATTGTGTCACCAGTATCTGGTTTGAGATGATAGATAACCTTAACATGTGGTTTTATTCTGAGGCTGCTTAATTTTTTTTGAAGAAGTATTTTATGTGCGAGATTTTATAGTCTCCAATGATTTGCTAAACTTGTAGCATTTAAGTTTCCTGTCATTCTTGTTCTCCTAATTGCAGCCCTACTTATCTATTACAACATCCAACATTATTTATCAATTGCTGGTTCACTTGTCTTCGTACCTCTGCTGAAGGTGCCAGCCATGGACAGAAATGATGTGAGCTTGCCTTTGTCAATTTAAAATTTCTTATTTTTTTGGGATAAGTTGGGAAAAGGTTTTTCTATCAGTTCTCATATTATTTTGTTTCTTATGCAAGATTCAAGTTGTTTTATTCATGTAAGGCATTTGCTAATTGTACTAAGATTCCCACTTTACTCTTGATTTACATGCTATTGTTACAAATAGTTGAATGATGGGCAACCTGTGATCGCAATGTAGGTTCTATTAGCCAACTGATCTGTCTAATTTTTCATATCTTGTACATACATGCAGGAACCTGAACCAGTAAAGTGGGACTACTACAGGAAGGGAATTGTTTCTAAATTGGTTGACATGCACAAGAAATCTTATGACGGTATGTCTTCTACATGTGTCCTACTTTTCTATAAATGTGTTTCTAGCATTGCAATGTTTTAAAGAGTTGTATCATTGATTATTATTCTCTTAGTGGGATAATAGTGAAAAGCTAACCTCTGAGCAACTGAAACTATATTGGATTAGACTAAAATAACAAATATTATTAAACAGATGGAATATTAATTAAGGGATCTAAATATAAAAACTGACCTCATATGATGATGTTAATTTGCTTAGGAATGTCAACATATTGGTCTCTTCATGGGATAATAGTGAAAAGCTTATAAGATGTTTTGATAACAGAGCTCTTTCCAGGCAAACTTTTATATAATTTTGGATCAGTGAAGGGTGTCTATCGTGTCATTTTATGCACTGATAAATCTCAAAGAAAAATTTCAAATACGGTCTAGGAAACAAATAGAGGAATTAGTGATATTTTAGGTGGAAGCTGGATAACCTTTGTTCCCTAAAACTTGACCAAATAATTTGAATATGTTGTGTATGAATGTATGAGGCACATGACCTGTAAAGATATTACTACCGGGCAATTACCTAATCCTTGTCATATGGTTGTCAATTTCACTCACCTACAGTCGTTACCTTAGAAGTGATGATATACTCCAAGCTTTCTGAAAGTTTAGACTACTAATAATATGTCCTTTGTGCTTGTCTATATGTTGTTTGTTTTGGTGACTGCAAAGTCAGTGCAGGTGAAGATTCGATTCCGGTAAGGTCATATTCTTAGGTGCAAATTGGCTGATGCTGGAGGTTTTTTAGAGGCTGCAGGGTCAAGATTCGATTCTGGTAAGGACATTTAGTAAGTCGTCGGTAAGGTCATATTCTTATGTGCAAATTGGCTGATGCTGGAGGTTTTTCAGAGGCAGCAGGGTCAAGATTCGATTCCCTAGAGCTGATTGGAAGAGGTTCATTCGGAGATGTCTATAAAGGGTATGAACAACTGATTCATTGTATAATTTCATTTTATCTGTTTCTTGATATATCCAAGAGTTAAATATGTTTTAAAGTTTAATATGCTAGAATTTACCGACAGTCTGAGTTCATGCAGTGAACATTAGCTACGTTTATGATTCCTGAGATGATACCCAATGCCTGCCCAATACAGAAGTTTTGATTTCCTTGTTCTATTTAGTTCAAGGTTTTTTTAGGAACAATACTTAATTATCTATGTTGGATTGATGCAGGAAATGGTGTATTGGTAGAAAAGTTTTGGTGACATACCGAGAAGGAACCTGGACCCATTACTCGTATTGTGCAGGCCGTCCCGAACGTGAACTCACCAAGAGCAACGTAGGATTCTTTTGCATGTGTCACTGCTACAGCAGATCCCTTCTTGGGGGGGGGGGGTTACGGGTCTAGTAATAGTGCTAGTATCTTTCGCTTTCATCTTGGACGTCGTCGATGCAGCATATCCCTTCTTGTCCATGGAAGAAGCCATGGTGTATGAGATGGGAGCAAATGGAAGTGGGGGAATTGAGGTTCTCACCAACCGTATTTATAGGCACAAGGATAAGGAAGACCATTGATGTAGGTGCAGGTGAAAGGTCGATCATTTACTTTCTTCCCTGCCTCTTCATCGTCTCTGCTTAATTATCATAATTATATGTCGTTAAATGGAGGCATGTGTAGGGTTTAATGTTGTTTCAATGTTAGCAGATGATTACTGATTAGCATATGGTACGCGTCATATTGGCAGGCCTTTTGGGCCAATTTAAACATAAGGCCTTTGGGTCCATTGAATGTTAGAACATGCGTGTTGGGCCAATTTTATTTAAATGGTAGCAGATGCTGTGTAACATATTATAGGAGCAACGTGTAATTTTTTCTGATGATGGAAGCATATGCATGTAAGTCATATTGGCAGGCCTTTTGGGCCAATTTAAACATAAGGCATTTGGGTCCAATTCAGCATAAGGTGGCTTTTACCATTGTTTTGTCTTTCTTATCTACTTAAAAGCTAGCATTGAATGGCAAGAAAGCCAACTTTTAAATAGATATAGATGCTTCTAGCACTTAGAAAAGGTCATATATTAACATCATTATTATATATTTGTACTTTATGGTAAAGAATAAATTTAATCTAATTTACATGTAAAATTATGTTGTTTGTCAATATATTCCCCTATATATATCAATAGAACATGGAAGAATATTTTTATTGAATTAAGAAAATAGCACTATATTCTTATATTTATTGTATATAAATTTTTTTGTTATAGAATAAATTACGGTAAAATTCATCATACATATCTTCTACATCTATCTATCTATACTACATGTAAATTTAGTATTTTTAGCAATAATTACCAGTTTTACATTTTTCAGAATTTAAAAATGGTCATATATTAACATAATTATGATTATATAGTTTATAATAAAAAATTAATTTAATCCAATTTACATGTAAAACTATTATTTTTTAACCAATGTATGCCCTTGAAAATTTTAGACCAAAATTTATATGTAAACTAGTGTAATTCCATGTATCTTGTATGGGTTGAGCATAAAATAGTATTTTTACTGGTGTATATGAAAGAAGGGTATTGTGAAATATTGAGTGAAAAATAGTATTGACGTAAAATGATTAGTTACTGATATATAAAATTTTGATGTTTATTAAGTAAACAAATATTAGTGTAACTAAAATAAATGTAGCAAACTCATTGAATGAAATAAGAGAAATAAAAAAAAATTAAAGAAAATGAATGTAACCTTGTTCCCTTACTGATCGGAGACATGAAAAATTGATTTCAAAATATAATGTGTAAGTTATGTAGACATAAAGGGGGAACGTTAATTAGATGTGGGAAAAAAAAGTGTGCTAGAAAATGCTATTTTTTCTATAATATATTTGGAGATGATAACCATGGAATTTAGCAGAATTTGATTAACAATTTTGAAGATGTGTGGAGCTTAGATTATCCTTTAAATAAAAAAAATGAGTTG
Organism: Rheum nobile; assembly: GCA_027886185.1. Lineage (NCBI taxonomy): Eukaryota > Viridiplantae > Streptophyta > Magnoliopsida > Caryophyllales > Polygonaceae > Rheum > Rheum nobile. The sequence continues at coordinate 550,121 of WOAB01000248.1, read as the reverse complement.
GTTGAGTATTCAAGAGAACCGAAATTTGCTAAGCCAATTGATTTGGGAATCCAAAGGCAATTCTATACATAGTGGGATTAATGGGCAGAGTAGAAACATTAAGATTTTGTTCGATATATCCATATGAAATATGAATTAGAGTTAAATGAGTAGCTGAAACCATATGAAATATTAGTTAGAGTTAAATGAGTAGTTGAAACTGAAGTTGAATGATTAGTTGGAGTGGAGCATAAGCATGATTTATTATTAGATTAATTTTTTCGTTATTACAAGTAAAAATAGATGAAAAGTACAATTCAAATTGTTAATTTTCAACAATCTCAGGAGTCACATTAAAAAAATTGACAAAATTAAGTTACATTAATCTACTACAAGCTCCTTAAGCTAGATTGATATGTTTTACCGAACACTCATCAAGTATATCACAAATAAAATCAAAGCTCCGTTAATCTAAAAAAAGTTTTGTCAAAATGAGACTCAAACAAATTATCAAACAAAAAAGCACACATGTCAATTATAGAAAAAGTGAAATGTCTACTTAAGAATTGGCCAAGTGGCTCATTTTTTTGTATAGACTTGGTTTCTCAATGACTGTATAGGTGATATATTTTTTCTTATCAATATAGTAGTATTATATATAGCTAAAAAAACATACACCTTATAGTCATACTCAATAGTATATTACACCAATAAAATAAATAAAATATAGATGTAGTAAAATATATAAACTTAATATTACAATCTGAAAATTCAAACACGGTTTTATAATAAAATATGTTTATAGTATTTTGTATTAAGATAGAATTTAGTATAAGGTAACAAACACAAACATTAAAATCATATCTAATTATAATTAAAACCATGGAGCAAACAAAATACAATTTTAACTCACATTTATAATCACATTTATAACCTATGTATATCACAATAATAATTACACCTATAATAAATATGTAAAAAGACCGTTTTATAAAATCATATCTACAATTTGCCATATATTAACTTCTATATAGGGTTCACTGAATCTATAATAGAATTTTGGAAATATATTATATATTCATAGAAAAATTTCATATAACTCCACCGGAACATAAAAAAAAATGTTATTCTCAAAAGTTGAGTTATATCGATCAGATGTATAGTTCATCTAGTCATCTAGATCTGAAATGATTTACGTACTAATAAAAAAAAATTAGAATTTGTTTTTCATATAAGTTACCCATCTGGAATTAACACAATAATTTCACAATGGGACGAGAGTTTGATCACGGGTGCTACAGTTAACCGAAAATTAATCAAAAGTACACATTTAATTTCCAGTATTTGCATATATTGTAAATTAATTTTTCTCCTATTGCAGTATTACTTGACCAAATAATGTATGACATCGATCTGGATTTGTTCTATTTGCAAGGAAACAAAAAAAAAAGTCCAATAACAAAGAGTTGATCGAATCATAATATATACGACTTATGTCCCTTCCAAGTGCTGAAGTAAGACTAAAACGTTGCTTGCAGTTTTGTAAGGAACAAAATTCAAAACTGCATCCGGTCCAGGAATAACCACATCCACATATCGACCGGTTCTCTGATTGATATATTTTTAATTGATTCCGCAAAGGAATATAATTTTTCGATAACAAGCTGTCTAGAATAAGCTAAGTTGTCATGTAATTCTTTTTTTTAACTGATAAATTATATTTTCAAAGAAAATTAAAAATTATCATGTAATTCTTGCTCCAACAAAACCTAATGCTTCTCTTTTTGTTTGACGAGGGTAAAACGTATAATATGTTAATGAGACAAAGAGCACATAGTCCTAATTAACTCCATACACAAAAATCTATTTTGGGGACCAACATTCAATTAGTCTAGTATGGAGAAGACACTGTTATTGGAAGGGGTCTATCACTTTGTGTGTCAATAGTATCCCGGTCTGGACGTAGAGCGGTTCTGATCGATCGAACTAGGGGATCAAGACCCAAAAAAAAATCTACATTGGGGACAAATGGCCTAAAATTGATACAATTGGTCACAACTCACAAGTGACAAGACCAATTTTATCTAGAAGAGTTGACATCCATCTTCGACCATTTAGCGAAAAGAAGATATTATTTTTCTAGAAGAGGAGGTTATATTTTTTAAAATTTATAAAAAAAAACTAAATTAAGAAATTAAGAAAGTGAAGCGAGAAAAACTTTGGTATGTCTAATAACTTTGTGTGTAGTGAATCTTGTTAGTACGAAACCAAAAATGAACTAGATAAAACCTTACTAAAATTTGTGTGTAGGGCCGCATAGAAAACCGATTGAAAACGGAAACGAATTTGTTGTGTCGTGGTATGAAATCCGCTGCCTTAGAAGCAATTTCGCCCTGACCCACCGGAGCTCTGTCAGATTGGCGTTGCCCCCCAAGGTCCGCACAACGTCCTCCGATCGCGGGTTCTCGCCAAGGACTGGAATCAGTCGGGTATGCTCAGAACGGAAACGAGTTTAGAGAAAATAGAATTGTTTCTCTTTCTTTTCACAAAAGAAAGGCAACCCTTTTATAGGAGACAAGCAAAATCCTTTGATTTGCTCCTTTGCCATTAATCAAGAAATCAAACAACAAATTCCAAAATCTTCTTCTTTACGGAGACAAGCAAAATCCCTTGATTTAATCATTTGCCATTAACCATGAAATCAAACAATAAATTCCAAAATATTCTTCTTTATGGCAAGATAAGACCCTCCACCCCATTAAAACAACATCAATTATAGTTTTAATTCAATCAAAAAATAATCTTTGTTTTAAAATTTCTACACTACTAACAATCCCCACATTGCGGAATTTTTTTCAAAAGACAATTTAAAACAAGTTTTAAGCATATAGTAAGGTTTGAAGCTTAAGTGTAGATATCTTATGATTTGAACCAACACGTAGTGAAGTCAAGTAGTCACTTCATTAAAAGAGTGAATGAGTCTTGAACTCTCTAATTCAAGGACTGCCCTTAACAACACGCTTCTCACCTAAGGTCCTTGTGATTCCTCGACAACACCTGCAATAAAATAGCCAGTTCTTCCTTGGGATGCTAAAGAGTGCTCTAGAAAGATCACTCGAGTTATTTCATAGAAGGAGGCTAACCCTTCACACTCTAGTAGGTGACTTCATCAAGTCCTGTCTCAAAAGGACCACCCAGTATGGGCTATGATCGAAGTCATTAAGAGTTAAGCAACTCAACCTCTCGATGTTCCAAGTCCTGTCTCAAATGGACCACCCATATCCTGGGCTATGAATTCATTAAGAGCTAATGCTCAACCTCTAAAGTACACTTGTCATAGAAATGGGATGTAGTGTACCGTCATATGAGTCTTTTCATGGCTTCGTTTGACCACAAAGGGGATTGACAGGCCTAAAGTCGTCGTGCCTAATCAAATAAATCCTAATGTACCTACTAAACAGAGTATAGCAAGCAAGTCAAGGTCGAACCCAATGGAATCAGTTTATCAATTCTTGTAATTCGCAGGTCACCAACTAGGAACTAGGGGGGGGTTTGTAGTATTTCGAACCAAGTAAATAAAGCAAGAAAAGCAAAGCAAAGGATGTGAATATGATATGAGAAAGGCGCCACACTTGACAAAGATCCACACAACAAGAGATATGGTTGATCACTGAATTCTATTATTCTCAAGTTCTTATCTTTCCTTTGGTTGTTCTTATCCCGATCATATGTAACTATTAGTTCTACCAGCCCTAATAGTACTTATTACTTAATCAAATCCGAAAACCTTCAAGACTCAACAAAGCAATAGCATTCAAATAAGGATTCAACAAGATACATGCAATAAAAACAACCCGTTACTATAAGCATGCAATTAACTCTCTCTCACGATGAACACTCGCAACCCGCTTATGTAAATCGTGTTTTCTACTAGATATGCAACCCGAATCCGGAATTGACAAGTCCTAGCAATTAGGAAGATATCAATAGATCTAGTTAGCTACTCTAGATAAATCAACATAAACCAATAAACATTCAAGCACAAGAGAATCAATACAACACAGATAGGAAACGAACAAGAGTAGAAAACTCACAACCAATCAATTGTTGGCTTCAAAACGTCAAGTGCAACAATGGAAGTTTAGTTCTCCATAGGGTTTGTGAGAGAAAACTCAGAAAGGTGGCAACGAGGTTAACCTAAACAAAGTCTAGGTTAAACCTTAAATAATAGGAAAACAAATAGTTTAGAAATAAAGAAAAGGAAAATAAGATAAAACATGGAAATAAGATCTCGAACTAAAAGATAAGGAAAGAAAGATCTCGGATATAAAATCCGCGTAAAACTTCAGCTCAGCACCGCGGGTGCGGTGACATCCACCGCGGGTGCGGTGACATCCACCGCGGGTGCGGTGGGTCTCCAGAGGCTTCGGCTGTCTTCTGCTACTTCACCGCGGGTGCGGTGGTCTTGGGCGCGGGCGCGGTGGCACCTCCGGCTTCTGCGACACTTTCGTAAAAACACCATAACCTTTGATTCCCAACTCGGATTGCGCTCATATTTTGAAGAATTGCAGTATACTTCAAGATCTAACTCCTCGAATTGGAATCACTCCATTTGGACATCTGAGTAAAGAGAACGAACCAATTGAATTCAGCACACTGTTCTTCTACTCTTCAATGCACTTCAAACCTCTGTAAATCCCATGATTTCTTCACTTCTAGTCTTCTCTTCCGGATTACAGAATTACCATCAAATCATATCCAAACATCACCTAAATCATGCTAACAACCACTAGATGCGCTATACAATATATCGCATATCAAATTTCTCCATACTTAGACCTTTACTCGTCCCGAGTAAGCTAAAAAACTGAACTCACTCCATCAATCATGCTAAAAGGCCTCAGGAAGTACAAGAAAACATGACACTAGTAGTTACAACACATCAACAATAAGCTCCAAGACAACCAAAACAAGTGATGCAAGACTAATCCAAACCGAACTCCATCTAATCACCTTATTCCTCCATGGTGGCCTACCTGAATCCTCCTTATAACTCCCCTTCTTATGTCGCCAATGCCAAGTAAAATGAGGATTCCTAAAATTCACTCTTCTTCTTTTCACTCATTTTGCCAAGGCACCCTTTCGGGTTTTCACCAAGCCACTCATTTCATTTTTCAATAGATGGGCTCACAATATACTCACGTCACTCTTGACCAATTATTACCCCAGCCTAATGCTGGTCCAAGCCACCTGCTTATTACCTAAGCCGCCCTTTCGGGTTTTTGACTTATCCCAGGATTTTTAAATTTGCCTTTTTTCATTTTTTTGGCTTTTTCTTTTTCTTTTCTCCTCAATGACATAGCAAGTATAGAATACTCCCCCATGCTTAAACATTGCATTGTCCTCAATGTAATGAAAGAAAAAAAGAATAAAGCACAAGGAAGAGCAAAAAATAACTCACAAACGTCGTCGAGTTGGCTTGGACACTCCCTTTGTTGCTGGCGGTCTTCACTATAGGCACGGGTCTCTGGTGTTCGTCTTTAACTCATTAATCTTCTCCTACCGTGCAACCAAAAGTGAGTAGTGGTATGTCAAAGAATATGGGGCTACACGGCCTTCAATGAACACAAAAACTGGGCCCATATGTGTTCGTGGTGTGGGCCCTGGTGTTCCTCCTCCTCAACTGTCAATTGTAGGGCTATCATCGTTGTCAAATAATGTGTGGGGCGAATGTCTCCTCCTTGACAACATGATGCGCACCTTCTCCATGGGGAACCCGGACAGCTGGCTCCGCTAAAACTATTTTTCGTTGTTTTTTCGATTTTTTTTTTAAATTCCGTTTAAGGTTTTTTCGATTTTTTTTTTTAATTCTCGTTTAAGGTTTTTTCGGGGATTTTATTTCCAGTGCGGGGCAATAGGAGACTTACAATGGTGTGGAAACACATTCTTCAATTGGCATCCGGTCTCCTCCCTGCAGGTTAGTTCAAACAAAACAAAAAAAAACAAAAAACAAAGCAAAAACTAACACAAATGCAAAAACAAAGAAATAAGAGCAAGGAAAGTAAAACATACCTCGGGTTGCCTCTCGGACAGCGCCTTAGTTATTGTCATGGCTTGACATACTACTCAATCTCCTCAACTCCCAGCATCAGGTTCCTTAGGAACCCTCTCATTCAGCACCTCTTTTCGGAACCAATCATGGAAAGGTTTGAACCTTAGACCATTCCTCTTCTTAACCGGCTCTTTCACCTTGACCTTCGTAGTCGCCTTTCCCCCATACTTAGATCGATCAGGGGGTGTTTAACATCCGACTGTTCATTCTGCACAACAAAAGGGAACGGCTTCTTGCCCTGTGGAGTCAGTAAGGTGGGCAACTGCCCAAAAGAGAAGTAGGAGACTCACCCTTCTCGTCCAATAAAACTGTGACTGCCTGCAGCTTAGAAGATATAGTAATACCGATAGGCAAGTCAACTATGGAATCCTCTATTATAGGTTGCAATTCATCCAAAGGGTTAGGACTAATTACATCAACAAAGTTTAAAGAGGTGTTAATGACAGGTTTCACATCATATATGTTATATTCAATTCCATCCCCATCAAATTCCATAGTTAATTTCCCACTTCTGACATCAATTGTGGTATTCGCAGTTTTCATGAATGGTCTACCTAACAGCATAAGTGCACCTGTACTACTACCCATATCAAGCACATAAAAATCAGTGGGAAAAATCAGCTTATCTACCATAACAAGGACATCTTCAATAACCCCTTTCGGGTAGACATTGGTTCCATCAGCTAATTGAATAACTAGCCTAGTGTCCTGTAATGGTGGCAGACCAAGAGACTCATATAATGACAATGGTAAGACATTAATAGCTGTACCAAGATCTAGCATAGCTTTATCAATCTTTGTCTCACCGATGGTGCAAGGGATAGAGAACATACCTGGATCACTGCACTTCTTGGGCATACGCCTTTGAAACACAACAGATACTTGCTCGCTTACCTGGACCTGCTTCTTTTGCTTCTGCTTCTGTGTCCTCTTGATTTTGCAAAGTTCCTTCAAGAAACGAGCATATTTGGGAATACTTTTAACAAGTTTGAGTAAAGGGATGTTTACCTCACACTTGCTAAAAGTTTCGAAGAGGTCCTTGTCGTCGATGATTCTCCTCTCCTTAAGTGCCTCTGGGAATGGGGCGGGTGGCTTCTCTGAACCGAGAGGGGGAAAGTACGGACGAACATAGGTATCCACGTATGGCTCTTTCACCTTTCCAGAAGACTCACCGCGGGTGCGGTCAGATTCCACCACGGGTGCGGTCAGATTCCACCGCGGGTGCGGTCGTCTCAGCAGAAAAATCTCAAACTTTCTCGATACCGTCACCGCGGGTGCGGTCATCCCACCGTGGGTGCGGTGATTCAACTGAGAGCTCAGCTCTTCTGGAGTCCCACCGCGGGTGCGGTCATCCCACCGCGGGTGCGGTGAGATCGCCGTTGGGTGCGGCAAGGTGGGCGCTGGGTGCGGTTGGTCCTCCAGAGCTTCTGTAGACGCACCGCGGGGTGCGGCATCCTGCCACGGGTGCGGTGGTGTGTTTTCAGAGAGCTCTTTTTAAGCGTCGTCCTCTTCAGCACTAGGAACGACGTTCAATTGCCTACCACTTCGAAGCATCACAGCACTAACATTTGCCCGTGGGTTAACTACCGTTTGAGATGGTAGATTTCCCGAAATCTTTGCATCAGTCTTTGTGATAGCTTCAGCCATTTGTCCCATCTACCTCTCTAGACTCTTGATGCTTGACTCCATAGTTTGAACAAGAGTTGTAAAGTGCTTAGTCAATGTTTGGAGCATATCTTCAGTTGAAGCAGAAGTACCGGGTTGTTGACCTTGTGACCTTTGTAGAAGTTGAGGTTGTTGTTGGTTCGGGTTGATCCCTCCATCTGAAATTTGGGTGGTCTCTCCATCCCAGATTATAAGTGATGGAGTAGGGATCGTTCTGAGGTCTTGGAGGTCCATAACCTCCTATAGCGTTCACCTCAGCATTCGGATCATCTTGCAATTGAGGACATGCATCGGTGGGGTGGAATTGATCAGCACAAATCCCACATGCTTTGAGTTGTTGAGGAGTTCCTTTCAGCGTTAGTCTCCTCACCATGTCCTTCAATTCAGCAATATCGCTTACTAGCTCAGAGCGTCCGGAGTCCACAGCATTGACTCCTCTTTTGGTAGAAGTTTTACCGAAGTGTCTCGTCCCCTCTGCCATCTCCTGAATCTTTTCCATGTCCGCCACCGGTGTTGTGTTGAGAATGTTGCCACCACATGCAGCGTCAACAATCCTTCTTTCATTGTCCAACAGACCATTGTAAAGATGAAGCACTAGATCTTGATTCGTGTAACCATTGAATGGACAGCTTGAGCAAAGTCTCTTGAACCGCTCGTAGTACTCATATAAGGTCTCGTCAGCCTCTTGCTCGATGTTGCTTATAGCCTTTTTCAAGCTATTTGCCTTCTTGGCAGGAAAATACTTTTCGAGAAAAGCCTTATGCAGTTTGTTCCAAGTATCTATGCTTCCAGTGGGTAGATGGTAGTACCAATCATCGGCTGCGTCCTTGAGGGTGAACCCGAAAGCTCTCATCTTGATTTGTTCCTCAGTGACGTTGGCTGGTTTCATGCTCATACAAACAGTGTGGAATTTACCCATATGCTTGATTGGGTCTTCACCACTTAGTCCATGGAATGACGAGAGCAAATGAATCATCCATGGCTTCAACTCGAAGTTGACGCCCTCTCCTATGGCAGGAATAGCCACAGCTAAAGGTTGTTGCATCAGATTCGGCACGATCAATTGCCGAAGCGTTTGGTCATCCATTGCAACTTGTGGGGTGGTGTGTTCTCTGCGGTTCCTGTGGAATGTCTTGTCGATCTCTGGATCTAAATCAACAAGTGGATTGTCAGTAGCACGGGTGTGGACCATAAGATAGATCCACAGCAAAGTTGGTAACAAACAAACACACAAAAACAGAAATTTTGATTCCCCGGCAACGGCGCCAAATTTGACAGGCCTAAAGTCGTCGTGCCTAATCAAAGAAATCCTAATGTACCTACTAAACAGAGTATAGCAAGCAAGTCAAGGTCGAACCCAAGGGAATCAGTTTATCAATTCTTGTAATTCGCAAGTCACCAACTAGGAACTAGGGGGGGTTTGTAGTATTTCGAACCAAGTAAATAAAGCAAGAAAAGCAAAGCAAATGATGTGAATATAATATGAGGAAGGCGCCATACTTGACAAAGATCCACACAACAAGAGATATGGTTGATCACTGAATTCTATTATTCTCAAGTTCTTATCTTTCCTTTGGTTGTTATTATCCCGATCATATGTAACTATTAGTTCTACCAGCCCTAATAGTACTTATTACTTAATCAAATCCGAAAACCTTCAAGACTCAACAAAGCAATAGCATTCAAACAAGGATTCAACAAGATACATGCAATAGAAACAACCCGTTACTATAAGCATGCAATTAACTCTCTCTCACGATGAACACTCGCAACCCGCTTATGTAAATCGTATTTGCTACTAGATATGCAACCCGAACCCGGAATTGACAAGTCCTAGCAATTAGGAAGATATCAATAGATCTAGTTAGCTACTCTAGATAAATCAACATAAACCAATAAACATTCAAGCACAAGAGAATCAATACAACACAGATAGGAAACGAACAAGAGCAGAAAACTCACAACCAATCAATTGCTGGCTTCAAAACGTCAAGTGCAATAATGGAAGTTTAGTTCTCCATAGGGTTTGTGAGAGAAAACTCAGAAAGGTGGCAACGAGGTTAACCTAAACAAAGTCTAGGTTAAACCTTAAATAATAGGAAAACAAATAGTTTAGAAATAAAGAAAAGGAAAATAAGATAAAACATGGAAATAAGATCTCGAACTAAAAGATAAGGAAAGAAAGATCTCGGATATAAAATCCGCGTAAAACTTCAGCTCAGCACCGCGGGTGCGGTGGGTCTCCAGAGGCTTCAGCTGTCTTCTGCTACTTCACCGCGGGTGCGGTGGTCTTGGGCGCGGTGGCACCTCCGGCTTCTGCGACACTTCCGTAAAAACACCATAACCTTTGATTCCCAACTCGGATTGTGCTCATATTTTGAGGAGTTGCAGTAGACTTCAAGATATGACTCCTCGAATTCGAATCACTCCATTTGGACATCTGAGTAAAGAGAACGAACCAATTGAATTCAGCATACTATTCTTCTACTCTTCAATGCACTTCAAACCTCTGTAAATCCCATGATTTTTCTTCACTTCTAGTCTTCTCTTCCGGATTACAGAATTACCATCAAATCATATCCAAACATCACCTAAATCATACTAACAACCACTAGATGTGCTATACAATATATCGCATATCAGGGATCCACCAAGAATTCCTCATCTTACGGGTTTGAGTCTCATTCCCCTCTACTTATCAAGAACTAATCTCATGTTTAGTCCTTTAGTCAAAGGATCTGCAATGTTCCCCTCTGTTCTCAAATATTCCAAACTGAGTACACCATTCGTGATCAGTTGTCTCACAAACTCATGTCTATTTTGAATGTGTTTCTTCTTGACATTATAGGCTTTTCTATTAGCTATACAAATAGTAGATTGTGAGTCACAATGTAGAGAAATAGGGGGAGTTGGACGCCCACACAATGGTAAGTCAGCCAGTAAGCTTCTTAACCACTCAACATCTTGACCTGCTAAGTCTAAAGCTATGAACTCAAATTCCATAGTAGATCTAGCAATACAAGTCTGTTTAGAAGACTTCCAAGAAATAGCATGATGTGACCCTGCCTCCCATGATGGCCCAAGACAAGGAAGAAGCCATGAGCCTACGCTCACAGGGCCCAGTCACAAGGTCTAGGTCCAAAGACATCGCCTCCGTCGTCGCATCATTAGTTGCACGCGTCGTCGCCGGCCAAGGAAGCCTAGAAACCCATCCAAGACTCGTCGTCCTCGCCACCATCGGATCAACGCATTCTTCTGAAGACAGCGACACTTCGTCGTCCTCTCACGCAATGATTGCTTTCAGCCCTTCACCTCCTTAGGCGTTTCACGCGTTCTTTTAAGACACTATCTATATTTGGTATTTCTAGCGTGTTTTAGATAGTTTCCTTTGATAGCTTCACATAGTTTCCTTTTATAGCGTTTTAGATAGTTTCCTTTCAGTCATTCTATCTTTTAGGGTTTGTGCCTTTTGCATGCTTGCATGGGCTAGCCCACGAGGTTCGACTCGGCCCATCCGACGTCTCACCTCTCCTATTTATACCCGACATTGTTAATGTTATTTCTCACGTTCAAGTTAAAGTTCAAGGTTTCAAGTAGAGTGTTAATCCCTCCTTCCCTTGATCGGACGTCACCCATATCCCTCTCATCCCCATTCCCTCCGCCGCCGATGCTACGGCAATCGCTTGATCTTCTCAAGCAAAGTCTATCTTCGCATCTCCTTCGCCCGCAGTCGACACTACGACACCCCAAAGACTTGTCTTTTCAAGCCTTATATCCTTCACCAAATCGCTTCCGCCACCGCTAACTCTTCTCCCATCAAATCGCTTCCGCCACCACCGAGTCCTTGTTGTCACCATCGTCTTCCCAGTCGTCGACGTCAACAACTCCATTCATCGCGTTCTTTTGCTCGCGATCATCCCCAGCCTCGCGTTCCACAGCATAATCACAACATCGAGTGACTTCCCAACCAAGACTAGATCTAAAGGCGTCACCTTTGACAATTTGGCTTGTCATCGGAGGCAAGGACACATCGACTCGCATCAGAGCCCAACAGTCTTGTAAGTTACGAACTCAAGTTTCAATCTTGTTCACGATTTTTTATTTTTTTTTCCCTCATCGTTTACTTTCGCAGCATCTCGCGAGAAAAGAATAGAAAAACCATAAAAATCAAATCTTTGCTCACCTTCGGTTTCTACAAGGTAATACCTTCGCCGAAATTATTTTTCTTGTTTCCCAAGTTTTGGTGTGTTAGGTATTTTGTTATCTTGCATGCTAGAATATTTTGTTTCCTTATTTCATGCGTGGATAGAGTTTCCTTGTTTGCTAGATCTTGCTTTTTAAGTTGTTAACCGAATTTCCTAATATAAGATATCATTAAATCTTATCTTCTCTCTCATATCTCTAACATCACACTTGTGATATTCTTGTTACTTAGACCTTTTTATTTTATTTCCTTTTGCAAATCCGAAAAGATCAAAAGATAAGATCTCGGATAATTTAAAAAAAAAAGATATCCAAAAGATATTCAAAAAAAAAAAGTTTCCAAAGTTAGGGAAAGCCAAAATAAGGCAACCCTAATCCACTCTCGGTCTAAGCTCATCTTCTCAACCTCTCCACCGTCTAGGTCAAGCTTCTTAGAAGGTACTTTCTTACTAATTAGGTTGCTTTGTTTACGTTTGTTTTAGGGTTTCAATTTGTTCTTGTTTGTTTGATTGCAACTTGCTTGATACACCATCTCTTGTGCAAGCCAAGCCGCCCTCACAGCAAGCCAAACAAGCCCTACCTACGTGAACGTTGTGACTTGACTAGTGATTTGCTTGGTTGTTATTCTTCGTTGCCTTTTAGTTTGTTTTTACTCCCATGTCTGGCCGTCTTGTTATAGGTACCATGCCGATTGGACACAATAACGACGAACGCGACGTCGACAACACAACCCAGGAACAACCGCCGTTGGCTCTACCTCAGGACCAACGCATTCAAGACCCCCCCACAACACGATAACATCTTGGAGTTGACGGAAGATCAAATCTTGATCCAAGCTCTTCGACAAGAGGTCGCAGCATTGAGAGCTCAACAACCAGTGGTACCCACCGCGCCAACTCCAATACCACTGAGTGCTATGGACGCGCCGCCTCCACCTGGAGCCACCGACGCGGGTCCATCCAAGATGAGAGTAGACAAAGGCAAAGGAATTATGCCGTCTTCGTCTCAACATCAACCACAACTCAACAGAATGCAGAGTGTCATCGAGAGTCGCCAAGGCTTTGTTCCCCAAGCGGACCGCTATGTTCCCAGAGCCACAACTGTTGGCTTCGACAACGGCTCCGACTACGACCGCGACGCCGGGGACACTCAAGGTGAGTATTCTGAACCATACAACTTCGATGATCGCTATGCCTCTAGGAGAACCCAGAGACGCGTACCGGGTCTCAGCGCCACGCGAAGGCCGCCCTCACCGAGCCGAGCAAGCCGATGCGACACCAAGGAGACCCAGTCGCAGGCCAAGTGGACATACGCGACGCGATGATCAATTGATGACCCCCCTACCCAGCCCCGGAGCCATGATGTCCGCGATCACCTTCGACACCAGAGTGTTCGAACACCGCGTTACGGATATGATGGCTACGCGTCGATCACACCCAACTTTAAGGACCAAGTTCTTGAGTGTCTTGAACACAAATATTCGTGATCAACTAGAGATCTTGCCCATCAAGGATTTGAACACACTCACACATACGGTGATGCAAATTCATGCACAAATCTCTCGCCGAAAGTCTTACACATATTCCAGTGGCCAGCAAAGGTATTCTTCTAACCTTGGTGGATTACCTTATACTAATGTTCGCCCTAGTGCCTCTACCACAGCCGTGTCTAGCCAAGCCTCCAAGGCGAAGCCCGCGACGCCGACCATCGCGCCGCGCCAGAACGCGCCAAGACAGGCTCCAGTCAGCACAGATCGCGCGCGTGATCTTGAGTGTTACAAATGTGGTGGAAGAGGCCACTATAAGAAAGATTGCCCCAATGCTCGCAAGGTGTTGTTCTCCACAGCCGCCGCCGGCTACGAGTCTTGTGAAGACGAGGAGGCCACACTTGACGCGATTGATGAAGGCACCGAAGAAGAGGACGAAGACGCTTATGACTGCGAACCCGCTTCTCTGCACGCGGGCACACCATTGAGCTTGGTGATGTGTCGTCTCCTCACAGTCAAGGAAGCCAGCTTACGCGATCAACGAGAGAACTTGTTCCACACAAGGGCTCTAGTCCAAACAGCTTCCTTGAGTGTCAATATTGATGGAGGATCATGTGCGAATATTGTCAATGAGAAGGTCGTGACACACTTCAAGCTACCCACGACGCCTCATCCCCAGCCTTATGCCCTCCAATGGATATCATCTAGTCCAGGTAACACAGTATCTCGCCAATGCTTAATTTCTTTCTCCATAGGCCAATACTGTGATTCATTTTTATGTGATGTCATTGCAATGGACGCCACCCATATTTTGCTTGGGCGCCCATGGCAATTTGACAGGCGCGTGCTCCATGATGGCTATTTGAACACTTATGTGTTCAATTACCATGGGAAGCGCGTCACTTTGCATCCAATGTCTCCCCATGAGATCTTGCAGGACCAGGTTGAACGCGACCGCCAGAAGGCCATCGAGGCCGCGTCTCCTAGGTCAAACGAGTGCCCAGAAGCACTACCAAGGCAGAACTCCTCCAAATCTGGCAACACTTCGTCTACTCCAGGCATTGGCAAGAAGAAACACAACGCCACAGCTGGGACACCAAGTGCCCCACAGAATTCGAGCAGTGCCTTCCCATCAACAAAGTTCGCCGATCCGTTGCCACCACCGCGTCCTTTGCAAGGCACCTGTGAGCAATGCGTTCTTTCATCCTGGCCCAGTGATAGGAGTTGTCGTCGTTACACCTAAACAAATAAAATAATCCTAACAAACCTAAACAAGTAGTAGAGGTAAGCAAGGGTCGAATCCACAGAGAGGAAGTGATCAATTCATGTGTTTCTAAGCATGCAAAGTAACAAGAAAGGGGTTTTGATTATCAAGCAGAGCAAAGCAAACAAGTGTAGTTGATGAGAAAATATGAATGGGGAAAGTAGTTCTACTAGAACGAGATCCACAATACAGAGATAAGTCGATCATTGAAATCTTATAAATCTAAGTTCTTTAACTATTCTTGTGGTTGTTCCCAACCTGATCTTAAGTACTACCGATTCTCACAGTTGTCAATAGACTTATTACTATGCCAATGTCAAAGTACCACTGATTCTCACAGTTGTCAGCGTACTTTCGCACCAACACAGCAATAGTAATGCACACAAGGATATAAGATACATGCAAGTAGAAAGACGTACAAGTACTCACTCCCCTACTTAACATGCAATGATTCTCACTCACAATTATACGCTCGGAACCCCTATACGCACAATTGTGTTTTCCACTAGATATGCACTCGGAACCCCTATATGCAATCCTAGCAATATGATAAATATCGATAAACCTAGTTAGCAACTCTAGATAAACCAACATAAATCAATATCAATATAACCAAGAGAATCAATCCAACACACATAAGAATAAGAACAAGGAATAGAAATCTCACAACCGAATCAACTGTATTGCTTCAAACGTCTAGTAGAACAAGGTGTTTAGTTCTCCATGGGTTGTAACCCCGGAGGCAAAACTACGAACTAGTCTTGGTCTCCCGAAGGAGAATTGTAACTTCTCCTAATGAAAACTAGGTTAACAACGAGTATATAATCTAATTCTAAAAGAGATAAAAGGAAATAATAATAAAGATAATAACCAAATATAAGAAATCAGATCTCGGGAAATTAATCCCGCAAATCCTCGCACCAGCCTCGCGGTACAGCATATCTCGGCCTGATTCAATGTTGCATCAGCACGGCCCAAATTAACAGCAAATCAACGCGGCCCACATCTCCTTCATCAGCCTGGCGGCCCAACACCACATCAGCGGCCCATCTCAGCATTACAATCTCCGCTGACTTCATCACGACGCCATGCTCCGCATCTTCACTTTGCTTCAATTCGCTTCACGCCTTTGAACTCCCGCGCGCTGCTTCTCCCGCTTCTCCATCGTGGGCTTCTCTTCCAATTGGGCCTAATATCTTCTTCACGGCCCAATATCAACTTAATTCATTCCATCTACACGCCTCGCGCGTAATTAATTGCTCTTTTGCCCAGCAGATGACGCGAGGCGTCAGCTCCCACCGCGGGGCGGTGATTTCTACCGCGGGGCGGCATCCTTCTCTGAGACCCATCGCCGGGTCGCGGTGGCTCTGGCACGGGGCGCCATTCTTCTCTCTTCATCTCCTCTTCTGCTCTTCTTTACTACCAAGTGTTGGTAGTCTTCTCCAATAAATTCCAGCAGATCCTCATCATCTCCATCTAAGCTGTAAAACCTTGGATTTCTTCACTTCTCAACTACTCTTCTGGATTACAGACTTAGCCTAAATCTACTCCAAAACTCCATCTAAAATATGTCAATAATCACTAGTTAAGGTGCATGAAATGACACCTATCAAATATCCTCACACTTAGACCTTTACTCGTCCCGAGTAAATCAAAACCAATCATACTCCAATCATCAAACACCAAGGTCTCAGGAAGTGTGAGCAAACATGAAACCAGTGACTACAACAACTCAACCATCAGCTCCAGACAACCAAAACCATACGCGCAGCACAACAACACAATACAACACAACATCAACTCAATAAATCTCAACACCCACACATCCAAGCTAAAAGGAAAGCAGAGTACTTCCCCCAAGCTTATCCCAAACACCATAGAGTGAATAAATTCTAATCCTATCTCCCATCTATCTTCTTATCTCTCTAGAGTGACCTACCCGAATCCTCCTTATAACTCCTCTTCTTGTGACGCCTCGCCAAGAATAATGAGAAATCATAAAATCACTCTTCTTCTTTTTCGCTCATTTTGCCAAGGCGCCCTTTCGGGTTTTCACCAAGCCACTCATTTCATTTTCCAATAGATGTACTCACATAAGCTCACGTCACTCTTGACCTCATATTACCCCAGCCTAATGCTGGTCCAAGCCACCTGCTTATTGCCTAGGCCGCCCTTTCGGGTTTTCGACCTATCCCAGGATTTTTAATGTATGCCTTTTTTCAATTTTTGGCTTTTTCAATTTTTTATTCATTTTTCTCATCAGCGACGTAGCAAGTATAGAACTCTCCCCCATGCTTAAACATTGCATTGTCCTCAATGTAATGAAAGACAAAAGAATAGAAGCGTAGGGAAAAGCAAAAAAATAACTCACAAACGTCGCCAAGCTGCTTGGACACTATAGGTGTCGCTGGCGGTAATCTCATAATACGCCCAGGTCGCTGGTGTTGGGCGGGTGTCTTCATCAACTCTATAAACTTCTCCTACCGTGCAACCAAAGGGAACCACTTTGGTGAATAGTGGTAAAACAATGATAGTAGGATTGCACGACCTTCTAGGAACATATGGTGGAGCCCAGATGTAATCATGGTGGGGGCTCTAGTGTTCCTCCTCCTCAGCTGTCGAATGTAGGGCCATCATCGTTGTCAAATAATGTGTGGGGCTAATGTATCCTCCTTGACAACATGATGCGCACCATCTCCATAGAACTTTTTTTTTTTTTTTGATTTTTTTTTTTGATTTTTTTTTTTTTTTTTGCCCCCCATTTAAGGTTTTTTCGGGGGGTGACTTAGTGTAGGGAAGAGAAGACTTACATTGGTGGTAAACACCTTCTTCAATAGGCATGGGTCTCTTCCCTACAGGTTAGTCGGAAACAAAAACAAGAACAAAAACAAGGCAAAAACACACTAAAGAAAATGCAAAAACAAAAAATGAAAAGCAAAGAAAGAAAAACATACCTCGGGTTGCCTCCCGGACAGCGCCTTAGTTATTGTCATGGCTTGACATCCTGCTCCAAACTCCTCAACTCGGGTTGCTCACAGCAACTGAACTTCTGGGGTCTATATCAGGGGGATGCCTCTTTGTATACTCCATGTTGAGTCTTGTCCCCAGTCTCTTGTACTTCCTTGTGGGCAGACCGTTGTTCATATTCATGAATGCACTTGCCATCTTCATAAATGGCCTACCCAACATCTCAGGGCATGCATGTCTATCTTGCCCTATTCCCAACATGTAAAAATTCACCACTTGAGTCAAGTTCTCCTTCTTGTGCCTCCCCTTCGGTTTCTTCTTGATCATACCCAACACCTTTAACATTTCCTTGCTGCGAGGGGTGCTGTCTTCCAGTGTGACCAAGGGAACGGTTCTCGTGCAGTCACTGAAGGCCTCATAGATATCATCATTGTTCTTTGGCCTTTGAGTAACTCGGGACGCCTCAAGGAAGGGTGCGACGGGTTGCAGCGCGACGAGTGGGAAGGAGTTGAGACGCACAAACTCATCATAGGTAGCCTCTAGAGGATCGGGGACTGCCGGGGCGATTGTCTCTGGAGTATTTTCGCGATCACAGCACTCCTCCTCATCGTCGCTCCACTAATCTCCAAAGAAGTTCTCCTCCTCAGAAAGCACCTGCCGTGCAACCCCGTAAGGATCTACCCAAACCTCACCAGCATATCTGAAATTTTGGACACCGGGCCACGGCGAAGTCGCGCTAGGAGGTACTTTGTCCACCGCGGGGCGGTAGTCATTGCCGCAGGGTGGTGAGGTCGCGGTGAAGATACTGAGGCACGTCGCCGGGTCGTGGTCATACTCGCCGCGGGGCGGTGAGATAACTGGGACTTCGCGCCGGGTCGCGGTGAGAGGCGACGCGGGGCAATCGGCAATGTTCTCCATCTCGTATTTGTCCTCCTCTTCAGCACTAGGAGGAACGTTTTCCCTCGGATTCACTACAGTCTGAGAAGGCAGGGAGTTTGATTTCCTCCGGGTAAGCTCTGCCACAGCATCAGCTAGCTGGCGAACCTGCCTCTTCAGATCCTTCATGCTCGTATCAGTAGTTTGAGAATAAGCTCGGACGAGGTCCCCCAACCTTTCTATATTCTTGATACTTGACTCCCTGGTTTGAGCACGAGTGGCGAAGTGCTGAGTCAAGTTCTTGAGCATTACTTCAGTGGCGATATTTGGATTGGACTCATGCGGAATATGCTCATAGGCCGGATTGTACTGCCGTGGAGTACCCTGCTCGTAGAACGATTGTGGCTCCGGATATAACTCCTGGCAGTCATAACCATATGGATGGTATTGCTGGTACCCATAACTCGAATTGGGGTGCTCTCTCCACCATTGAGTGTATGCGTAGGAGTATGGGTCATATCGCGGTTCTCCCCAGAAATCCATATCTGTAACAAAAATCAAAAAGGACAAACAAAAGTCAGCAGCACGGGTGTGGACCGTAAGATAGGTCCACACCAAAGTAACACGAACACAAACAAACACACACAGAGATCAAATCTTGCCTCCCCGGCAACGGCGCCAATTTGATAGGAGTTGTCGTCGTTACACCTAAACAAATAAAATAATCCTAACAAACCTAAACAAGTAGTAGAGGTAAGCAAGGGTCGAATCCACAGAGAGGAAGTGATCAATTCATGTGTTTCTAAGCATGCAAAGTAACAAGAAAGGGGTTTTGATTATCAAGCAGAGCAAAGCAAACAAGTGTAGTTGATGAGAAAATATGAATGGGGAAAGTAGTTCTACTAGAACGAGATCCACAATACAGAGATAAGTCGATCATTGAAATCTTATAAATCCAAGTTCTTTAACTATTCTTATGGTTGTTCCCACCCTGATCTTAAGTACTACCGATTCTCACAGTTGTCGATAGACTTATTACTATGCCAATGATAAAGTACCACTGATTCTCACAGTTGTCAGCGTACTTTAGCACCAATACAGCAATAGCAATGCACACAAGGATATAAGATACATGCAAGTAGAAAGACGTACAAGTATTCACTCCCCTACTTAACATGCAATGATTCTCACTCACAATTGTACGCTCGGAACCCCTATACGCACAATTGTGTTTGCCACTAGATATGCACTCGGAACTCCTATATGCAATCCTAGCAATATGATAAATATCGATAAACCTAGTTAGCAACTCTAGATAAACCAACATAAATCAATATCAATATAACCAAGAGAATCAATCCAACACACATAAGAAGAAGAACAAGGAATAGAAATCTCACAACCGAATCAACTGTATTGCTTCAAACGTCTAGTAGAACAAGGTGTTTAGTTCTCCATGGGTTGTAACCCCGGAGGCAAAACTACGAACTAGTCTTGGTCTCCCGAAGGAGAATTGTAACTTCTCCTAATGAAAACTAGGTTAACAACGAGTATATAATCTAATTCTAAAAGAGATAAAAGGAAATAATAATAAAGATAATAACCAAATATAAGAAATCAGATCTCAGGAAATTAATCCCGCAAATCCTCGCACCAGCCTCGCGGTACAGCACATCTCGACCTGATTCAATGTTGCATCAGCACGGCCCAAATTAACAGCAAATCAACGCGGCCCACATCTCCTTCATCAGCCTGGCGGCCCAACACCACATCAGCGGCCCATCTCAGCATTACAATCTTCGCTGACTTCATCATGACGTCATGCTCCGCCTCTTCACTTTGCTTCAATTCGCTTCACGCCTTCGAACTCCCGCGCGCTGCTTCTCCCGCTTCTCCATCGTGGGCTTCTCTTCCAATTGGGCCTAATATCTTCTTCACGGCCCAATATCAACTTAATTCATTCCAGCTACACGCCTCGCGCGTAATTAATTGCTCTTTTGCCCAGCAGATGACGCGAGGCGTCAGCTCCCACCGCGGGGCGGTGATTTCTACCGCGGGGCGGCATCCTTCTCTGAGACCCATCGCCGGGTCGCGGTGGCTCTGGCGCGGGGCGCCATTCTTCTCTCTTCAGCTCCTATTCTGCTCTTCTTTACTACCAAGTGTTGGTAGTCTTCTCCAATAAATTCCAACAGATCCTCATCATCTCCATCTAAGCTGTAAAACCTTGGATTTCTTCACTTCTCAACTACTCTTCTGGATTACAGACTTAGCCTAAATCTACTCCAAAACTCCATCTAAAATATGTCAATAATCACTAGTTAAGGTGCATGAAATGACACCTATCAAATATCCCCACACTTAGACCTTTACTCGTCCCGAGTAAATCAACTGTATTGCTTCAAACGTCTAGTAGAACAAGGTGTTTAGTTCTCCATGGGTTGTAACCCCGGAGGCAAAACTACGAACTAGTCTTGGTCTCCCGAAGGAGAATTGTAACTTCTCCTAATGAAAACCAGGTTAACAACGAGTATATAATCTAATTCTAAAAGAGATAAAAGGAAATAATATCAAAGATAATAACCAAATATAAGAAATCAGATCTCGGGAAATTAATCCCGCAAATCCTCGCACCAGCCTCGCGGTACAGCACATCTCGGCCTGATTCAATGTTGCATCAGCACGGCCCAAATTAACAGCAAATCAACGTGGCCCACATCTCCTTCATCAGCCTGGCGGCCCAACACCACATCAGCGTCCCATCTCAGCATTACAATATCCATTGACTTCATCACGACGTCATGCTCCGCATCTTCACTTTGCTTCAATTCGCTTCACGCCTTCGAACTCCCGCGTGCTGCTTCTCCCGCTTCTCCATCGTGGGCTTCTCTTCCAATTGGGCCTAATATCTTCTTCACGGCCCAATATCAACTTAATTCATTCCAGCTACACGCCTCGCGCGTAATTAATTGCTTTTTTGCCCAGCAGATGACGCGAGGCGTCAGCTCCCACCGCGGGGCGGTGATTTCTACCGCGGGGCGGCATCCTTCTCTGAGACCCATCGCCGGGTCGCGGTGGCTCTGGCGCGGGGCGCCATTCTTCTCTCTTCAGCTCCTCTTCTGCTCTTCTTTACTACCAAGTGTTGGTAGTCTTCTCCAATAAATTCCAGCAGATCCTCATCATCTCCATCTAAGCTGTAAAACCTTGGATTTCTTCACTTCTCAACTACTCTTCTGGATTACAGACTTAGCCTAAATCTACTCCAAAACTCCATCTAAAATATGTCAATAATCACTAGTTAAGGTGCATGAAATGACACCTATCACCCAGTGACCTCACGGCGTGTTTGACTGGGAAAACTCCATGTTTTCTGCTTGTGCCAACCCCATGCATCCCTGAATCGTCGACAAACGTGCCCTTGCCACCAGCGATCGCGAAGTTGCTTGCCGCGTTCACCGATGTATTCCCAGACGAGTTGCCACAAGGATTACCTCCCCTGAGAGGCATTGAGCACCAGATTGACCTTGTGCCCGGTGCTTCTTTGCCCAACCGCGCTACGTATAGAGCTGGCCCAGACGAGACTAAAGAGTTACAGCGCCAAGTCCAAGAGTTGTTGGATCGCGGGTACGTAAGGGAATCTTTTTCCCCTTGCGCTGTGCCTGTGATCCTTGTGCCCAAGAAGGATGGCACATGGAGAATGTGTATTGACTGTCGCGCGATAAACCAGATCACCGTCAAGTATAGGCATCCTATTCCGCGCCTCAATGATATGCTTGATGAACTCCATGGCGCGACACTCTTCTCCAAGATTGATTTGAAGAGTGGTTATCACCAGATCAGAATGAAAGAAGGTGGTGAGTGGAAGAACGCGTTCAAGACAAAGTATGGGCTCTACGAGTGGCTTGTCATGCCCTTTGGGCTCACGAACGCGCCCAGGACCTTCATGTGCGTGATGAACCACGTGCTGAGATCTTTCCTTGGCAAGTTTGTTGTCGTTTACTTCAATGACATCCTTGTGTATTCACGGAGCCTAGAAGAGCATGTCGACCACCTTCGACTTATGCTAGAATGCCTTCGACGCGAGAGCCTATTCGCCAATCTGGCCAAGTGCTCCTTTTGCTCCGCGTCAACCAACTTTCTGGGCTACATTGTGAGTAGTGATGGGTTACGCGTCGACGAAGAGAAGATCGCGGCCATCAAAGATTGGCCAACACCGACGACACCGACACAGGTGCGAAGCTTTCTAGGCCTCGCAGGATTTTATAGGGGTTTTGTTCGCGACTTCTCCTCCATTGCCGCGTCCCTACATGAGCTGACAAAGAAGGGCAGCACAGTTGTGTGGCTTGAGTCCCATGCAAAAGCCTTCTCGACTTTGAAGAAAGCCTTGTGCCAAGCCCCCTTGCTCCAGCTTCCAGACTTCAACAAACACTTCGAGGTGGAGTGTGATGCCTCAGACATAGGCATTGGTGGTGTGCTACACCAAAAGAAGAAGCCTATTACATATTTCAGTGAGAAGCTCACAGGGGCTACACTGAATTACCCCACCTACGACAAAGAGTTCTATGCCTTAGTACGCATCCTGAAGACATGGCAACATTACCTTTGGCCACGTGAATTTGTCATCCACAGCGATCACGCCACGTTGAGCTACTTCAAGAGCCAAGCTCACCTCAATCGACGCCATGCTCGCTGGGTGGAGTTTCTAGAGACATTTCCTTATGTCGTTGTTCACAAGAAAGGAAAAGAGAACATTGTAGCTGACGCGTTATCTCGTAGGTATGTTCTCTTGACTCATGTGCAAACTAAAGTTTTAGGTTTTGCTTTGATTAAGGAATTATATGCTAGTGATCCTTTCTTTGCCCCTATTTTAGAGCATTGCCTAAGATTGCGTGAGTTTGAGACTTATTTTCTGTCTGAGGGTTATTTATACAAGGCTAGTCGCCTTTGCATTCCTAGATCCTCCATTAGGCTCCTATTGATTGAGGAAGCACACGCGAGTCGTGGACATTTTGGGATTAGGAAGACCTTAGACGCGCTTAGAGAACATTTCTTTTGGCCTACGATGACCCACCAAGTGACTAGATTTTGTAGAAGTTGTGTGACTTGCCAGAGAACCAAAGCTAAGTCTAGTCCTCACGGCCTCTACACTCATTTGCCCATTCCTAGTGCCCCCTGGGAAGATTTGTCTATGGATTTCATCACGGGTTTGCCCCTCTCTAGACGAGGTAAAGACTCCATTTTTGTGGTTGTAGATAGATTTTCTAAGATGGCACATTTTATTGCTTGTAAGACAACCCATAGTGCTAGTGAGATTGCCGATCTATTCTTTGAGCATGTGGTGCGTCTTCATGGAGTCCCGCGTACCATAGTGAGTGATAGGGATTCTAAGTTCGTTGGTCATTTTTGGAGAACTCTTTGGGGTAAGCTAGGAACCAAACTCCTATTTTCCACTAGCTACCACCCCCAGACCGATGGCCAAACGGAGGTCACGAATAGAACCCTAGGAGCCCTCCTTTGCGCGATGCTCAAAGCCAACCCTAGGCGTTGGGAGGACTTACTATCACTTGTCGAGTTTTGTTAAAATAGATGTAGGCACACGGCGACCAAGCTGACCCCGTTCGAAGTGGTGTATGGAATGAACCCCTTGACACCACTAGATTTGTCGCCGCGTCCACTACGTGACCCAGTGCATGTCTCCGCCTCCAACTGCGCCGAGCAGGTGCAGGAGCTTCATCGACGAACAAAGGAGCAGCTGGAGAGGAGGGCCGCACAATATGCCTCGCAGCACAATTCAGGTCACCGCCGCGTCGTCGTTGCCCCCGAAGACCTTGTCTGGGTGCATCTGCGAAAAGAGAGGTTCCCCTCGCGGCGTAAACACAAATTGGCACCACGTGGAGATGGCCCTTTCCGTGTGATAAAGGCCATAGGGGACAATGCCTATCAACTCGAGCTCCCACCAGATTTTGGAGTCCACGCGTCCTTCAATATCGTAGACTTAACACCATATGTTGAGCCAGAGTTTGATGATGGTGAAGCGGGGATGCTTCACAGCCAAGTGGGGGAGGGTGATGTGACCCTGCCTCCCATGACGGCCCAAGACGAGGAAGAAGCCATGAGCCTACGCTCACAGGGCCCAGTCACAAGGTCTAGGTCCAAAGCCATCGCCTCCGCCGTCTCATCACTAGTTGCACGCGTCGTCGCTGGCCAAGGAAGCCCAGAAACCCATCCAAGACTCGTCGTCCTCGCCACCATCGGATCAACGCGTTCTTCTGAAGACAGTGACACTTCGTCGTCCTCTCAAGCGATGATTGCTTTCATCCCTTCATCGCGTTAGGCGTTTCACGCGTTCTTTTAAGACACTATCTATATTTGGTATTTCCAGCGTGTTTTAGATAGTTTCCTTTGATAGCTTCACATAGTTTCCTTTTATAGCGTTTTAGATAGTTTCCTTTCAGTCATTCTATCTTTTAGGGTTTGTGACTTTTGCATGCTTGCATGGGCTAGCCCACGAGGTTCGACTCGGCCCATCCGACGTCTCGCCTCCTCTATTTATACCCGACTTTGTTAATGTTATTTCTCACATTCAAGTTAAAGTTCAAGGTTTCAAGTAGAGTGTTAATCCCTCCTTCCCTTGATCGGACGTCACCCATATCCCTCTCATCCCCATTCCCTCCGCCGCCGACGCTACGGCAATCGCTTGATCTTCTCAAGCAAAGTCTATCTTCGCATCTCCTTCACCCGCAGTCGACGCTACGACACCCCAAAGACTTGTCTTTTCAAGCCTTATATCCTTCACCAAATTGCTTCCGTCACCGCTAACTCTTCTCCAATCAAATCGCTTCCACCACCACCGAGTCCTTGTTGTCACCATCGTCTTCCCATTCGTCGACGTCAACAACTCCATTCATCGCGTTCTTCCGCTCGCGATCATCCCCAGCCTCGCGTTCCACCGCAGAATCACAACATCGAGTGACTTCCCAACCAAGACTAGATCCAAAGGCGTCACCTTTGACAATTTGTCTTGTCATCGGAGGCAAGGACACATCATAGCACCACCACAAACATAACCGCTAGTGGAGCTAACTTCATCACTATCGGTAACCCAGTTTACATCACAATATCCCTCTAAAACTTTAGGATAACCAACAAAGTGCAAACCCCAATCCATAGTGCCTCTTAGATATCTGAATAATCTGCTAAGTGCACACCAATGATCCTTACTAGGGTTATGTGTATACCAACTAAGTCTACAAATAGCATAAGCAATATCAAGCCGAGTACAGTTCATTAAAAACATCAAATCAATTACCTTAGCATTATCATTTTGTGATACACTATCACCACAAGTGCTGAAGTTAGACTAAAACGTTGCTTGCAGTTTTGTAAGGAACAAATTCAAAACTGCATCCGGTCCAGGAATAACCACATCTACATATCGGCTGGTTGTCTGATTGATATATTTTTAATTGATTCCGCATATGAATATAATTTTTCGATAACAAGCTATCTAGAATAAGCTAAGTTGTCATGTAATTCTTTTTATTTTAACTGATAAATTATATTTTCAAGGAAAATTAAAAATTATCTTGTCATTCTTGCTCCAACAAAACCTAATGGCTTCTCTTTTTATTTTTGTTTGACGAAGGTAAAACGTATAATACATTAATGAGACAAAGAGCACATAGTCCTAATTAACTTTGTACACAAAAATCTACATTGGGGACAAACGGTCACAACTCACAAGTGACAAGACCAATTTTATCTAGAAGAGTTGACATCCATCTTCGACCATTTAGCGGAAAGAAGATATTATTTTTCTAGAAGAGGAGGTTATATTTTCCAAAATTTTAAAAAAAAAAACTAAATTAAGAAAGTGAAGCAAGAAAAACTTTGATATGTCTAATAACTTTGTGTGTAGCGAATCTTGTTAATATGAAACCAGAAATAAACTAGATGAAACCTTACTAAAAATTGTGTGTAGGGCCGCATAAAAAAAACGATTGAAAATATGAACGAAAATTTGTTGTATCGTGGTATGGAATCCGCTGCCATAGAAGCGATTTCGCCCTGACCCACCGGAGCTCTGTCAGATTGGCATTGCCCCCCAAGGTTCACACAACGTCCTCTGATCGCGGGCTCTCGCCAAGGACTGGAATCAGTCGGGTATGCTCAGAACGAAAACGAGTTTAGAGAGAATAGAATTGTTTCTCTTTCTTTTCACAAAAGAAAGGCAACCCTTTTATAGGAGACAAGCAAAATCTTTTGATTTGCTCTTTTGCCATTAACCAAGAAATCAAACAACAAATTCCAAAATCTTTTTTTTTTACGTAGACAAGCAAAATCCCTTGATTTACTTCTTTGTCATTAACCATGAAATCAAACAATAAATTCCAAAATCTTCTTCTTTATGGCAAAATAAGACCCCAGTAAAACAACATCAATTTTAGTTTCAATTCAATCAAAACATAATCTTTGTTTTAAAATTTCTACACTACTAACAATCCCCACAAGGCGATTTTTTTTTCAAAAGACAATTTAAAACAAGTTTTGAGCATATAGTAAGGTTTGAAGCTTAAGTGTAGATATCTTACGATTTGAACCAACACGTAGTGAAGTCAAGTGGTCCTTTCGTTAAAAGAGTGAACGAGTCT
The DNA here is from genome assembly GCA_027886185.1 of Rheum nobile. Taxonomy (NCBI): domain Eukaryota; kingdom Viridiplantae; phylum Streptophyta; class Magnoliopsida; order Caryophyllales; family Polygonaceae; genus Rheum; species Rheum nobile. Next base: position 522,921 of record WOAB01000248.1, on the reverse strand, counting down.
TGAACTCTCTAATTCAAGGAGTGTCCTTAACAACATGCTTCTCACCTAAGGTCCTTGTGATTCATTGATAACACCTGCAATAAAATAGTCAATTCTTCCTTGGGATGCTAAAGAGTGCTCTAGAAAGATCACCTGAGTTCTTTCATAGAAGGAGGATAACCCTTCACACTCTAGTAGGTGATTTCATCAAGTCTTGTCTCAAAAGGACCACCCAGTATGGGCTATGAAGTCATTAAGAGTTAAGCAACTTAACCTCTCGATGTTCCAACGGTGAACTGATCAAGTCATGTCTCAAATGGACCACTCATATCCTTGGATATGAATTCATTAAGAGCTAATGCTCAACCTCTAAAGTACACTTGTTATAGAAATGGGATGTAGTGTACTGTCATATGAGTCTTTTCATGGCTTCGTTTGACCACAAAGGGGATCCACCAAGAATTCCTCATCTCACGGGTTTGAGTCCCATTCCCCTCGACGTATCAAGAACAATCTCATGTTTAGTCCTTTAGTCAAATGATCTGCAATGTTCCTCTCTGTTCTCAAATACTCCAAACTTAGTACACAATTCGTAATCAGTTGTCTCACAGACTCATGTCTGATCCAAATGTGTCTCTTTTGGCCATTATAGGCATTGCTATTAGCTATACAGATAGCAGATTATGAGTCACAATATAGAGAAATAGGGAGAGCTGGACGCCCCCACAATGGTAATTACACTAGTACAAAATAGGAGGCCGGACCACGGTTTTTTGTGAATCGGACCGCAAAATTGAAAACGTGGTTATTCTCGGCGCGATAAGACATTCGGACAACGTATTTTTGAAACCGCGGTGAAAAACTCCGTGGTTATTTCTTAAATTCGTGGCCTATTTTATTTGATTTTTATTTTTAAAATATGAGACCGCGTTTTCGCGGTCTGACTAAAAACGCAAACCACGGTTACCTACAAAACCGTGGTCCGTGTACGTATTTTAAAAAAAAAAAAGGAAAAAAGTCACATCACGGTTGTGTGAAAGAACCGCGGTAAATATTCTTTTTTTAAAAAAAAAATCTGGACTTCTTTTGACGTACCCCTAATTTTAATCAAACAATTTGACCATAAGAATATCAAATTCATATCAATATGCCCGCAATGATTCAATTCATACTATTTTTTCACAACAAAAACTCATAGTAGATTAGAAATTATAAGAACAAACAAGCTTCAAAACATCGAATTTGAAACAAAAAGTGAATGTGTTCAACAACAACACAATATGCAAACTAAGCAACAAGAACAGCATACAAAACGTCTTCATGCTGATATAAACAAGGTTTCTACCGACCACTTCCAGATGAACTTGGTGAAACCCCTGAAAACAGCAAGTAACAAAACCATGAGTTAAACTCGGCAAAGAACAACAATATGCAAGACATTCATAATCCGTAAGTGGCAAATATAAAGAGCTAAAGTTTCTAGTGACCATTTCCTGCTAACAATGATCTTTTGGCGACCAGGGAACTTGAACTTGGCACGACGCAAGGCCTCCTGAGCTGAAACTAACCTTTCGTGCATAGCCACCGAAAGCTACACCTCTAATTACTGGACTCGTTCGGGTATTGGAACCTGAATTGCTATCCTTGGCAGTCCCTGAACATCAGAACAGTGAGGATATTAGACTGCGTTTTTAGGTTTAATAAGAGAAGAAAAACGAAGTAATGACATTAAGAAAAGATGGTTTTGCATTCGGATACAACCAGGAGGTTTATCTTCTGCAACGGCTAAGTGAAGAGCAAAGCTGCTTTCCCTGTGGCACCTCGACCTGTATCCCCACTCATGGGGAGACCATCCAACTACAAAGGAAGTTCAATGATATCAGAACCACAACTGTCAAGAACCTTCAAAGCTTCTGCTGTTACTGAAAAATCAGGGTCTCCAGCTGTGATATAAGCTATGTTACATGGACACGTCTACAAGTATCCGATACTAGTACGGATCCGAGTGTCCGGTACGTAATTTCTGAAAATTTAGGACACGGGACACCGTCCTAACTTTGGACACGGGTACGGGGATACGGCAATAAAAAGTTTATATGAAAAATATTCAAATAAATTATAACTAGTTTATCAAAATTAAAAGTATTAATTCACATTAAAAAACAGATTATATGATTATCTATAAATTTCTGGTGCAGAAACAAAGCCCAATATCTATACTTAATTAAATAACTTGGTTTAAATTTGGAATAAATAAGCCCAATAAACAACAAAACCCAATAAGCAACAAAGCCCAATATATATACATATACAAAAGGCTAGCCCTCTAACCCTAATTGTCGCTTCTTCTCTCCCTCTCCCACTTGCAGGCTGCAGCTTCCTCCCTCTAGCTCCTCATCGCCTCGCTCCTCACCTCCATTCTTCTCTCCCTCTCGCTCACCACCGCCTCGATTTGGGCACTAGCCGTATCCTAGTGCAAAATGGAGTGTCCGGGCCGTATTTCGTGTCCGTATCCGTGTCGTGTCGTGTCGACACGGGTACGGTGCCTTTTTTCACGTGTCCGTGTCCATGTAACACAGGATATAAGGGATAAACGCCACCTTATCAACCAAAAAAATGCTTATCAGCACAAATTCTCTTCCTCAATGAAAGATTTACAATGCATATGATAGCACTTTTTATATGTGAAATATGATGTACTGATAGTTTAAAATTCTATAATGTTTGAAAATATTCACCCTTGTGTTGATTTTCTTGACTGAACAACAAATATAACAAGATTGACAACTATATTGGCTATGGATATGATTAACGCAAAAGGTCAGACCCAACAAATTGACATAGTTTATGCACCACGAAGTCATCTCATTGAGGAAAGAATATAGGAAACAAAGTAATATGCTCAGAGCTCCATCAAACACTGAACTGTGGCATTGCACAGCACTGCCACAATACTAACTGAAACTAAGCTAATCATTTCGGACCATAAGGCCAGCAGCTACATCAACCAAGATGTCAAAAGTTAGCTAATTTTCCTTCCCCTTCTTTTCTATACATTTATCTTTCCAAGTCTCGGGCACATTTCATCAAACACATAGGAATCACGCAAAAAAAATGATAAAAAGATTCGGTCATCCAATCACAGCGGTTCGCGAACAAAAGAAAATCACTGTTATCAATGCTAGAGAAGATTAAAGACTGACCCACTAAACCCAAATGAACCGTCAATCAAACAAGCAAATATCCACTCCTCCAAATACGTAAATTGATGCAGAAATCGGGTTGCCCGGATAATTACTCAAGAGAGAGGGGCAAGCTTACTTTGTTCTGCTCTTTCAATCGAGCAAATGTTTCGGAGATGCCAACAGTTTTTGAAGCAGCAAGGGAGGCCATTATCTTGGTAGATATGAAGCAAACCACCGATTGCTTCTGAGAAGAAGGCGAAACGGCGGTGAGAAATTACTGCTGGAAGCACTTGTGGCGGTGGAGAAAGCAAGTCGATTTCAGGGAAACAACCATTCAAAGGAATCAGTCTGTCTACAGGCACCGGCGGAGAACGACCGACACCAACGGCGAGGGCTTCGGCGGCAGGTGGTGACGACGAAGGAGGGCGGAGCGGCGAGGTCTTCGGCGGCGGGTGGCGACGACGAAGGAGGGCGGAGCGGCGAGGGTTTCGGTGGATCGGAGCAGCGAGCGGCGAGGGTACTGGAGCAACGTCTTCGCAAGTGAAATCGAACAAGAGTGTAAACTCGCGGCGTCCGAAACAAAACCTAAAAGATTAAAACGAAGACGTGGTTTTGTAATTTTAAAATCTTAAAATCTTACCACGGTCCTACACAACCGTGGTCCGTATTTTATTTACCACGGTTACTCTGAACGTGGTAAGCATTTACTTTTAAAAAAATTAATACCGCGTTTATATTGCAATCGTGGTCCGTGTTTTTTAGTTACCTCGGTTGGCATATTGAAACCGCGGTGCGAGTTTAACTAATTTAAAAAAGAAACCTTTATACCGTGTTTTTGGTTATAATCGTGGTCCGTATATTTTCTTTACTCTGGTTTCCTAAATCCGTTCCAAAAATAGTGTAGTTAATCTCATTTCTTGTACTAGTGTAAGTCAGCCAGTAAGCTTCTTAACCACTCAGTCTCTTGACCTGCTAAGTCTAAAGCTATGAACTCAGATACCATAGTAGATCTAGCAATACAAGTCTGTTTAGAAGACTTTCAAGAAATAGCACCACCACAAGCATAACCGCTAGTAGAGCTAACTTCATCATTATCGATAACCCAGTGTATATCACAATATCCCTCTAAAACTTTAGGATAACCAACAAAGTGCAAACCCCAATCCATAGTGCCTCTTAGATATCTGAATAATATGTTAAGTGCACACCAATGATCCTTACTAAGGTTATGTATATACCAACTAAGTCTACAAACAACATAAGCAATATCAGGCCGAGTACAGTTCATTAAAAACATCAAACTCCCAATTACCTTAGCATATTCATTTTGTGATACACTATCACCACAATTTTTCTTTAATTGCATGCTCGAGTCATAAGGAGTTCTTACTGGCACCACATCAAATTGATTAAATTTCCTTAATACTTTCTCTATATAATGTGGTTGAGACAAAGTGAAACCATTTTCAGTTCTAGTTACTTTAACACCTAGAATCACATCAGTTTCACCTAAGTCTTTCAGATCAAAACGAGAGGACAAAAATAGTTTGATCATGTTTATGACATTAATGTGTGCCAAAGATAAGCATTTCATCGACATATAGACATATAATCACACAATCGACACCAAACATTTTTGAGTAAACACATGCATCAGATCCATTGACCTTAAAACCAAAGCTGAGAATAGTCTTATGAAACTTTTCATACCATTGGTTTGGTGCTTGCTTCAACCCACTTACATCCAATGGCTTTGTTTCCCTTAGGCATGTTAACTAGTTCACATGTGTGATTGGACATAATAGATTATGTTTCACTTTTAATAGCATCTTTCCAAAAACTAGCATTCAATGAACTCACAGCTTCATCATATGTATTAGGATCATTCTCTAGCATATGCACACTAATGAATGTATCGTTCAATTCATCATAATCATTAAGTTCAATCAAGAAAGCAGTCACAAAATAAGGACCAAAACTAGTTACTTTTCTTTGCCTCTTATTCTTCCTAGTTCAATTTCATCAATTAGCATGAAAGGTAAAGTGATAGAGGAAGATGCCACGATCACTCAAACACATGAATCGATAAGCGACACTATTTTTAGAATAGCCAATATATATTTACAACATCAAAAGTTTTAGATTCAATTGCATCAACTTTAAAAGCAGGCAATCCCACTTTAGCTAGACACCCTCACACTTTCAAAAATTTCAGATTAGGCGAATGCCCTTTCCAAAACTCATAAGGTGTCTTGACTTCGGTTTTCTAAGCGGCCCTACACACCAATTTTAGTAGGGTTTCATCTGGTTCATTTCTGGTTTCGTACTAACAATTTAGAAGCGATTTTGCCCTAACCCACTAGAGCTCTGTCAGACTGACGTTGCCCCCAAGGTTCGCACAACGTCCTCCGATCGCAGGCTCTCGCCAACGAAGGATTGGAATCAGTCAGGATTGCTCAGAACGAAAATGAGTTGAATAGAATTGTTTATCTTTCTTTTCACAAAAGAAAGGCAACCTTTTTATAGGGAAGAGGAGACAAGCAAAAATTCTTTGATTTGCTCCTTTGCCACTAACCATGAAATCAAACAATAAATTCCAAAATCTTCTTCCTTATGGAGACAAGCAAAATCCCTTGATTTGCTCCTTTGCCATTAACCATGAAATCAAACAATAAATTCCAAAATCTTCTTCTTTATGGCAAGATAAGACCCCATTAAAACAACATCAATCTTAGTTTTATTTCAATCAAAACATAAGCTTTGTTTTAAAGTTTCTGTACTACTAACAAATCTAGCACATGGTGGGATGTCGGGAAAAAATATATATATACTGTCCATGTTGAAGTTTTTAGCCTCAATTGTAAGGATAAGTTTCTTGTTGATAAGCTTCTCGTGAAGGTTTTCAAAGGAGATCGGAGTATCCCTTGTGTTCACACTATTAGCAACAATGTGGTAGCATAAATCTGTACCGCAATAAATTATTGATGACGACGACGAGAACTTGCAACTCCGGCAATCCTAGTCTTTTCCGATCTCTTTTCCGGTGCCCTGTAAACATAGAGAAAGGCCAAAGGGCGGGGCTTTCTCCCCCGGAAGACCCTCCGACGCTCAAGTCAGATCTCCTTTCATAGAGATGGAGGCTAGGGTTTCTTAGAATCATTCTTGGATAATAGGATAGGATTCAGATTACCTCTCTTATAGTGAAAACACATTAGGTGGGCCTCCTTTCTCTTTAATGGGTCTTTTGATTAATCTATTTTTCTAATATCATTAATTAGATAATAATGATAAAAATAAATAACGTATTTTTACCTCCACAAATGCCACTCGGATCCTATAAGCTGAGTAAAGGTTAGAGGATTCGAACAATAGCTTCTTGAGAGCCTGAATGGCTTGCGCGGTCTATGTCTTGATATGTGCGTCTTGTTTTCTTGAAGGGTGCGTTCTTGCACAATATCCGTATGCAATTCTGGGGTACGTTCTTGCAAAATGCTCGTAGATTTTAGTGTGCGTTATTGCACAATGCCCGTAGGCTACTCTTAGGTGCGTTCTTGCACAATGCTCGTAGGCTATTCTTAGGTGCGTTCTTACACCATGTGCGTTCTTGCACAATGCTCGTAAGCTACTCTTAGGTGCGTTCTTACACCATGTGCGTTCTTGCACAATGCCCGTAGGCTACTCTTAGGTGCGTTCTTACACCATGTGCGTTCTTGCACAATGCCCGTAGGATATTCTTAGGTGCGTTCTTGCACAATGCTCGTAGGCTATTCGTAGGTGCGTTCTTACACCATATGCGTTCTTGCACAATGCCCGTAGGCTATTCGTAGGTGTGTTCTTACACCATGTGCGTTCTTGCACAATGCCCGTAGGCTATTCTTAGGTGCGTTCTTACACCATGTGCGTTCTTGCACAATGCACGTAGGCTATTCTTAGGTGCGTTCTTACACCATGTGCGATCTTGCACAATGCCCGTGGGCTATTCTTAGGTGTGTTCTTACACCATGTGCGTTCTTGCACAATGCTCGTAGGCTATTCTTAGGTGCATTCTTACACCATGTGCGTTCTTGCACAATGTCCGTAGGCTATTCTTAGGTGTGTTCTTACACCATGTGCGTTCTGGCACAATGCTCGTAGGCTATTATGGGGTGGTCACAGGAGAGCAGCACTCACTGACTCGCTATGGCCCACCGACCGGCCTATTTGAGCGGCACTCACCGGCTCGGGCTAGTTGCAATCCGGGGTGGTCACAGGAGAGCAGCACTCACTGACTCGCTATGGCCCACCGACCGGCCTATTTGAGCGGCACTCACCGGCTCAGGCTATTTGAGCGACGCTTGTCGACTCGACTTCATGGTTGGCCGTGGAGATCGCGGGAGTGTAGCACTCACTAACTCGCCGTGACCCACGCTCACTTCCTGTACTTAGGAGTTCTGCTCGGTGCTTTCTTAGCGTTGCGGCTAGCGTATAAGCTAGTGTCATTTCTCATAGTGTTGCAGTTGGCGTGATAACTAGTACAATTTTTTTTTTCAGCTGGTCTTGTGCAGCAACTCGTGCCCTTGTAGCCCAAGGCTAATGAAATTGAGATTGATGGCGTTCGTGCCCTGCTGCCCGTAGGCTAATATATTAAGATGAAAGCTTGTGCCCCTGCAGCTCGTAGGCTAATAAGATGGTAGCATGTGCCCCTGCGGCCGCTAATGGAATAAGATGGCAACCTGTGCCCGTGCGGCCCGTAGGCTAATAGAATAAGATGGCAACTCGTGCCCCTGCGCTTGTAGAAAAGCTGCGTAAAAGCTAACACCAAACTAGCAACATACTAGTTCATGATTGAACTTGTAATTTTGTAAATTCAACCAGGATTAATTTTCCAAAATTGAATCTAGTATTTCATGCTGGACTAAGATGTCCAAATTACTCTCACATAAATAAGATGATTTTCCAATTAATCAGATGATTTATCATTTATTTCAAGAGAAAGAGCAAGAAAACTTAGTTGGAGAAGTGGAGAGCAAGTTCTTAATTTTCTTGTGTTTGGGTTGAGCTCATCGATCTGTCGTGATAGGCAAATTCATTGGACAACCTTCGTTCAACATGTAAGGTGTTCCTGTTGTCGATGTAAAGCTGCCTTATGGGGGTATTGGTTGCCCAGGCATTGATTTCAGCGTCATAATTATCGGTCATTCATAGTCAGCATTTGATCCAGCTCCTTCTAAGAAATTGATCCTCTTTGCCGATGGACCCACATCTTGCTTTAATTAGCGTTTTCTCCCGAATTTAACCAACATGGCAGAAATATATAATAATAAATTAAATTATTAAATAATTCAATCCAAATATTCTGAAATTACTTTAAGAAAAAATAATTTGAATAGAATTACGTTCGGATTGAATTTTACCGTTCGGGTCGGAACTAGGTGAATTGGGCTCTTTGATGTGTAACAAACCCATTATCACCTCTACATGGTTAAAACTATCGGCCCATTTGAGGCTTTGAGCAGCCCAGCATATGTTAACTGCAATGAATCCATGTGGGCCACCCAATCCTACTGCTCATCAGGGACGCCGTGTACGACTCTGACTCTTCTAATCCTAACTTCTCGATCGGGTGGTCCCACCAAGACAGCCTTGGATCTTTGTCTTCAAACGAATTCTCAATCGTAGTGCCGAAAACGAACACCGGAGGAGTCAAGGAGGATGCGCTGTCTCCGCTGAAGAGGTAGTAATGGAAGACCGTGTCGGTGCTTGGGTGGCCGAGCATGAAGACCTTGTCTGCTTCCGAGATGGTGTAGATGCTTCTCTAGTCGTCACTTGTTTTCTTGTCACGAAATACTCATTGCCTATATGTATCACCGTCTAGCCATGTTCAATTCCAAAAAAAGACTCCTTTCGGGCCTTTTAATCCAAATTATGACCACACTATTATCTTGAATTGTCTTAAACCATTTCCGAACGACATTGAAACACCTCCGAACTTGCCCATGTTGTGCATAGAAAATCGGAGAACTATGCCACTTTGAAGCATTTTTCTAACGTCGGTGGAGGATCTCAACCTCCGCGACCCATCGTCGGAGAAACCTTGTTGTACCATGAACCCAACGGCACCGACCTCGCTCCATGTGGTTCTTGTTTGAGCTGCCAACAAGCCACTCAAAATAGACTTCATCAAAGCTCTATTCCTTTGAAGCAAAGCTCTTGAACAAATTCCCTGCAAATTGCAATCGACGATCTCTGACGCTTGAGTACACAATCTGAAGCGGTATCTCCATATATAATCGGTCAAAAACTCTGATTCTTATAGCCTCTTCCTTCTTTGATCTGGCTGCATCTTGCTTTGTTGCTGCTTCGATATACCAGCCGAATGAAGGCCGAAGTTGGGGTTCTTCATGAAGGTGGCTTCGACATAGCTTTATGCGCTGAGGCTCATGCTTTTTTATAGAAATATTGGGGTCTTCGTTCAGTTCAGCGTTAAAGTCTCGTTGTTGCCTACGTTCCAATCATCTTCGTTTCGTTTCTCACAGACGGCGCCAATTTTGGTAGCCATAAATCTATACCGCAACAAATTATTGATGACGACGACGAGAACTTGCAACTCCGGCAATCCTAGTCTTTTCCGATCTCTTTTCCGGTGCCCTACAAACATAGAGAAAGGCCAAAGGGCGGGGCTTTCTCTCCCGAAAGACCCTCCGACGCTCAAGTCAGATCTCCTTTCGTAGAGATGGAGGCTAGGGTTTCTTAGAATCATTCTTGGATAATAGGCTAGGGTTCAGATTACCTCTCTTATAGTGAAAACACATTAGATGGGTCTCCCTTCTTTTTAATGGGCCTTTTGATTAATCTATTTCTCTAATATCATTAATTAGATAATAATGATAAAAATAAATAACGTATTTTTACCTCCACAAACAACTTGTAGGTAGTGTCAAGACTTTTCATGACATAGTTTGTGAGATCGTCGTCGTTGACAAGAAAACCAAGAGAGGCTAGAAGATTAGTGTCAACTTTGATGGATTGTATGTAGTCCAAGATTGATTGAGTTCCTTTTTCAGGGAGAAAAGCTTCTCTTTGACTTATTTGATATGTCCTCGGGATGTCTGCTTAAGGAGATCCCAAACATGATGGCTATAAGTGGCATGCGTGGCGAGAGAAGCCACAAAAGAGGAAGTCTCGAGAAGAACACCAAGTGCTCCGGATTTGGCTGAGTTTGGGCATTTGTGTAATGGTTTTTTTGCCCAACGAACATGGAAACCATCGAGAGATTTGAACATGTCATATCCCTCAAAGACGGCTCTAATTTTGTACTCGCTGTGTGAGATAATGGGTCGAGGTAAGCTTAATCACATTCAAAAGGCGAACTATTGTGAAAGGCATATTGGGCTCGTGTGGGTGGCATTTGTGTAGAAAACTCGACAGTCATGGGAAGAGGAGGGTTGGGACCAATTTTTTGATGTTGTGTGTGTTGGTATAAGAACATTTCGGCTGATACCATATGAAGATATGATAAACTAAATACTTTTTATTAATAATAAATGAAGTATTTATATAATATAATCATAACAACTACTGAGAGAATATCTCCTAACAACAAGAATAAATAATCTAGACTTACAAATAATATTTTGTCAATCGGGCGGGTCGAACCGGTTTCGAGTCGGGTCATTTCGGTTTCGAAACGTTGCGGATTATTCTAGCAATTTGGGTCAAATCAGGTTGTCAAGGGTCGAAACAGGTATTCATTTATTGGGTAAAATCAGATTTTCGGATAAATTTAGGTCAGCTTAATTCGGATTTTGATCGAACTAGATTTCAGGTTGTTTGGATTTCGGGCGGAGTCGAATTTTGGGTTAGGTCGGGTTTGAATTAAATCAAATTTCAGATCATAAAAATTATTTTCTCTAGTTACTCTAAAGATTGTTGAGTCGGTAGAGTAGATTTAGCATTGGTGAATTTACAAAAATATGGTTAAGGAGTGCTACACAATTTTGCTTTAAGGTTTAGAGTTTGTTATATCATAAATATTTTGATTAATATAACAATAATTATATGTAGTAATTCTATCCATATAGTGATATAAACTAGGATACTAAACAATATGAATACATTTATCAAAAAATTATATTTTACTAGAATATTATTAGGCTACATTCACCAAACAGATTACTTACATGTTTAATTAAGGATATTATAGCTAATACATTTAATGTTGAAAAACGTAGCTTCAAATTTTTGGGTGATTTCAGATTTTCGGGTGAATTTGGATCGGTTGACTTCGGGCTTTCGGGTGATTTCGGATTGGGTGGCTTCAGGTATCAAGTTGAAAACGGGCTAGTCCATTCGGGTGTATTCGATTTCCGATTTTTTTTGGGTTCGGGCTAGATCAGTTTGGGTCGGGTCACTCTCGGGTATACACTTTTTTAGTTATTTTCAGTTGTTGGGCGGGTCGGTCAAGTTTTTCGAATCGAGTCAAGTTTTGACAGCCTAATCACATGCATAGTAAACTTAGAGTGTATAATGAGGTGTAATGGTGACCATTGGATTAAGGAAACTTGAGAGTTAGGAATAAAAGAAATTGAGTGGTAAAATTATAAATATGGTAACATTTTTCTTAAATATATTTTTCAAAAATTATTATTTTTTCAAAAAAAATTCATGCTTTTTTCAAAGAATTTTTTTTCCCGTAAAGTGTGCCTTTTTCAACTTTTTTTTATTTTTTTTGCGTTGCAAGAGTCTTATAAATTTATGCTTGAAGTGCAATATAAACATCCAAAATGCATATACAAGAACGTAAAGTGCATTTACTAAATAAGCACATTTTAAAAAATATACATTTAAAATATATTAAATGTTCACATAAAATATATAAATGTGCATATTTAGTATTCTAAAGTGCATATTTAATATGTAAATTTACATGTATAACATGTATATCTGGCGTGACTCAAAATTTGAAAGGAATATTCAATCCGTATCGGATTGAATTTTCCTTTCAAATTTTGACCGTTTAATGGAGAAATTATAATTTATTTAACTCTTGAGTACATTAACCATTCAAATATATAGACTTGCCTTAAAAATGAGAATTACAGGAAAATCATTTGTAAAGTGGAGGAGATGCAACCAAAATCACCCGAAAAATAAAATTATACATATAAATAAGGAGATTTTTTACAACTCTCATAATTGTTAAAATTCACAAAACTACCCTAAAAGTTATGGGAGAGTTTTATTTCAACTTTATCAGTGCTTTGTGAAATCTTCAATTTTATGTGTAATTTGTGAAATCTTCAATATTTTGTGTGCTTTGTGAAGTCTTCAACTTTATGTGTGCTTTGTTGAAGTCTTCACTTTTATGTGTGCTTATGAAATCTTCAATTTTATATGCGTGTTTTGTGAAATCTTCAATTTTATGTGTTTAGTTTTTTTTAAACGTTGTTATTTTACATGTATTTCACACAATAAAAAATATTTCTATCGTTAATTTAATATAAAATCATCACTTTACACGTGACTGGTGTTGTATAACTTACCCTTATATATATTTATATATATGAATATCTGGTGTAACTCAAAATTTGAAAGGAATTTTCAATCCATATTGGATTTGATTAATTTTGGACCATATTGTCCCATACATCATGGCTAACTACGAGCCTACGACCTCTCAACAAGCCCGTTCTTTAGCATGTTCCAAACGGTCTGATTGAACAGGGCCCCCAAAATATTGGGGTACAAAAATATTATTGGAATTGTATATAGGACAGAAAATCAATGAAGCTCAGTTGGCAAAGCGGCGTTACTTTGGATTGTGTTATAAGGGAACTGTCCGGGTTCGATTCCTCCAAGTAGCAAAGTGTCCACCTTTTTATCCCCTTTCTTGATTTTGCTCTACCAAGCCACCAAATCAATTTAAACCTCGAAGGGCCCACCCCCATATGGCCATAATTTAGACCACATTTAACCTCGCAGGGCCTTTTTTTTGTTTACCCATTTTTCTAAGGGTCTCCCTATATGCACACGAAAAATCGCCTAAATGTACACGAATTGGTGCGCTAGCTTAGTGTAGCAGTACAGCTTCTATGCGCTTAATTTAAGCGCATAAGGACATAATCGGCAATAAAATATAAAAGGATCATCATATCTATGCGCTTAAAATAAGCGCATAGCTCTATGCGCTAAATTTAAGCGCACAGCTGTGATGGGCTTAACTGGGCGCTTAACTTTTTTTTTTTTGCGTTAACATTAGCAGTATAACTATATGATATAATCAAATTGGATATAACTATAAGGATATAACCAATTAGATTATATCTTATGGTTATAATCTATAGTTATATACTATGGTTATAACATATATTATATTTTATAGTTATATACTATTGTTATATCCTATAGTTATAATCTATAGTTATATACTATGGTTATATCCAATCACTACTGAAAAACGCGGCCATAGCCACAACCTTAACCACGAAAACAGCCAGGAAATTAGCCTCAAATCGTGTTAGCCTTAAAATTTTCATCGAAACTACCCACAAAATCAAATTCGTGGCTAAAAGGCCCATGGCTAAGCTCAGCCTCAAAAATTAGCCATGAAAAACCCTTTTGTGGCTAATTAGCCATAAAATATAGCCACAAACTTATTTGTTGGTAAGTTTGTTCCCAATAGCCATAAAATTATTCAAGGCTAATTTTATGGATTTTAGCCAGAAAATGAGTTTGTGGCTAAATTCTTACCGATTTAGCTGTAAAAAAATTTGTGGCAATAATCTAGGCTATACCAGTTCATGGCTAAATATTGATATTTTAGCCAGAAGTAACATTTTATTTTAGCCACAAATGACATATTGCTAAATTTGATGCTAAGTATAAAAGTAATATTTAAAAAATTCTTATTAATCATTAAAACAATAATAATAAAATATAAAATCTGTATTGATCAATGTATCAAACAAGCTTATTTTAGACAATATTACCATCAAAGATTTACTAATACCATTAAAATGACAAATTTTACAAAATTTTGATATTCCATGTGCATTACCAAGTTCTCTAAACCATGCACATGGTATATCAAACCATCACCTGTTCAACATTTCATAAGTTACCAAGCATAAAAACTATCCAAAATACCAAAAGTCATAGCACTAAACATTCACATGCCTACTAAATTGTTAGTTGCTTCTTGCTAGGCTTAGAAGACATCCAAAATGCTACTTAGTCAAGGAGTTAAGTAGGAAAGGAATACTAAGGAGTTGGGGTGGAGTCGACGCCTCCATGAAGTTGCAACAAGTTCTCCATCATATTTTTCACTAACTTATTTTGTTCTTGGACAACCTTCATTTGATCCCGCATTTCCTTAATCTCATCCTTAAGAGGCTCCACATAGTCTTGTGCATGAATTGTACTTGATGGAGGAATGCCATTGAGATTGTCAATCATTCCACTACGAATAAGGGCAATCCCCTCTTCTCCTAGCGCAAATATCCTACCGTTGTGAGGGCCATTGCATGCTTGTATCCATAATTCTGTCTCCTTTGTCCTAGAGATCGGTTCTGGAGATTGATTTTCAGCAACAAGTCGGTCGAACTCATCCTTACAAAATAAGAGGTAATTAGTGACAAGCAACAAAAGTTAGAAAAAATTAAGCAAACAAACAGTAACTAAAGCAACTAGAGTGTTGTATAAAACTTACGGATGATTTCTTTAGAGAAATTAGAACTAAACTGAGGCATTTCTTCAGTAACTAAAGCAAAATAAAGCACTAATTTCTTCAGTAACTAAAGGAAAATAAATTAGAACTAAACTGCATCACTGTGACAAGAACTTCAGTAACTAAAGCAAAATAAAGCACTAATTTCTTCAGTAACTAAATAAAAAAAATTAGAACTAAATTGCATCACTGTGACAAGAATTTCTTCATGGATCCCAAATGAACTACGTAACTTTCTGCCTCTAAATCACAATGTAAATGAAAAAGACTATTGGTGACCTCCTGCTATCTTGAGCTCTAAGTCTAAAACTTAGGGAGAGAAGAACATATACAATCTATGCTCTAAATTTGAACAGCAAAAGGGACTTACTACACATGAAGCCGCTAGTGGCCCCATCCCAGTCCCATCAGAGTTTGACCACAACTTCCGTACAGCTTCAGAGTACATTGGCTTGTAGCCCTTATCTTTCTCGTGAATAAAAGAAACAATTGGTTAATCTCATGATAGTAGTATGAAAAAACAAAGGAGAAAGAACAAAATTTACGAAGTATACTAAAAAAACTGAGTATCTTTTTTTCTTGTTTTGTCTTCCACTGCTAGCATATGCTTAAAGTTCAGAAAAGAGTAAGAAAAACACAAAGTAACTAAGAGAGACCCTTTACTAGCAAGTCTCTAATTAGTAATCAGTATTAAATATGAAGTAGTTTATGATGAACAACAGAAAAAACAAATAACTATAATACATCTTTGTTCTGCCAACATTAAACAAAGAACTAAGCAAAGGAGATATATACTTACCATCTTTTTCATATGCTTTGATACCTTTCGAGAACCCCCTCGATATGGCCCCCTCTCAATTGCTCTCTTTGAAGTTCTGTTTTGTTTGTTCACTTCGGCTTGCTTCACCATTTTTGCACTTGTTCTCCTTATTCTGCCAATGTTTTGCCACACCTCCTCTTTCACAAAGTAAGGTGTTCTCCCCCCAGAACGACATTTACTAAAAGTCTGACTTATGTGCTTACCGGCTTGGTAGAGAAAGACCTTTTTCATTGCAACATCATAAACTGTCCAACAGAAAAATTTCTGCATAGATGAAAAAAAATCAGCAAGTGCGTACTTCTGCATAATAAGAGATATGACACTTGTGCTTCAAAATGTGAAATGTATCACCTGAAACTCTTCAAACCACATTGTTTTAACATGATCTGGTACAAACTTAATACTCGTCCATGGGCCATCATAGTGTCCATGGACAATTTCTTTCATTTTGGCCAAAGCTGCCTTATCTGGTTCAAATTCACTACAAAAAAACAATTAGTAATTTGTAATTCTAACTTAGGTTATAGAGATAAAGTTTGGAGCTTACCGAGCTCCATTGGACCCAATTCCTACATGGATCTTTTCTTGTGGAATGTTGGACAGATCGGCAGGTGATCGCTCAACACATGGAGCGGGTGTAGATGTACCACCGTCTGTTGTCTCAGGTGCTCTTCCTCAGGCTGCTGCATATCTGGAGATGCGTTGAGATGGGTAACTGGGCTAGAAGTACGATCTTCAGGAGGAGTATGAGAAGCGCCGCGGGCAAAGTTACAACTTAAAGGTCGGAAAAGTTGTTGAGATGAGCGCCGTACATTACCGACATGTTCCATGATGTTCACTACAAAAAAAAAGTTAGAACTAAACTGCATCACTGTGACAAGAATTTCTTCATGGATCCCAAATGAACTACGTAACTCTCTGCCTCTAACTCACAATGTAAATGAAAAAGACTATTGGTGACCTCTTGCTATCTTGATCTCTAAGTCTAAACTAGCCTAAAACTTAGGGAGAGAAGAACATATACAATCTATGCTCCAAATTTGAACAACAAAAGGTGTATACATGTGATCAAGATACAATAGGGAGATTTTTTTCAAATTCAATTATTAACATATATGGATGTTTATCCACGGCTGAAATTAAGTTGCACATTACAAAAAATGTGCCCACTACTAAACATTAATTAAATTCAATTAATTAAATCAAACCAATGTGACAGTAACAAAAAAATATGCCCACTACTAAACATTAATTAAATTCAATTAATTAAACCAAATCAAAGTGACAGTAACACAACAAGAGAAACATTTGCAGATGCATAATTAGGCCCCAGAAGTTTCCAGTATACGGCTAGAATTCCTGTTTCAGCAAATTTCCCCCATTTCTTTGGACTTCCAGTTTCAGCAAATTTCCCCCATTTCTTTAATTTCCCCCATTTCTTTATTCAAACAACACATTGAAGAACAAAGGTAAATATCACACATTGAAAAAGGGCAAATATTAGATGAAGGAAGAAGAGATTTAACACATGAAGGAAGAACAAATTTACCCAAAAGACAACAAATTGAAGACTAGCGCAAGACGAGGAGCGTGGAGTGAGGGCGTCGAATGGATCCTCGTTGAAGACTCTGCAAAAGTGCTCCTGCGACGGACAACGAGTTGTGCGGCGAGAGCGTGGAACCTCGTTGAAGACTCGGCAAAAATGCTCCTAGGGTTACTGTGAAGCGAGGAGGCTCTTAATTAGCAACATATTAGATTAAGCCAAAAAGAAAATGAAAAGAAAAAATTATAAAGTGCCAATCTGTATACATTAATGAAAAGGAGGGGGGGAAATGCGGCAAATTAAAATGAATGGCGGGAATGTAATTTTTAGACCGCCAAAAAATTCATATCCACTTCTACTGTATGTTAATATACATATATATGTAAATTAGCAATAAATATGATTTAATTGAAAATAAATAAGAAATTTAGTCAAAGAATTATAACTTACTTATTCATTGTCAGAATTTGATTGAATATCATCTCTATTCTCTTCATTTTCGGTATCAGAATCTTCCTCGTTCACACTGTAACCTCCTTCATAAAGGGAGATCGGATCATTTAAATTGGTAGGCAAAGAATGAATAGATGACCCGACAAATCCATCAACCTCAAAATCGTCTGGTTGTAATGGTTCAAAATCCATTGGTTCAACAACATCCTCTGTCCATCGTTGCTCTATTATTCCTCGAGGCTTTGTCTTACACACGAACCTCCAGTCTACACGACTACGACATACTCCAGGGTAGTCTGCATAATAAACTTGGATGCATTGTTGGGCAAAGACGAAAGGATCGTGGTTATTATACCGTCTTTTCCAATTTATCTCTTGGAAATGGTATTGTGGATGAACTCTCGTTCCATTAATAGAAGGGTCAAACCACAAACACTTAAACATGACCATCTTCTTACACGGCAAACCGGTGAACTCGAACTCCAGAATTTGCTCTATTAGCCCAAAGAAATCTGATTGAGTATCACCATTGAATGCTTGCACACACACACCACTATTCATTGTTAGTTTGCCTTCTCCTCGTTTTAGAGTTTCATATTTATATCCATTGATAAAATATGTGGGCCATGATATCACTTTTTTTGAAGGACCCCAAGCCAAACTACGTATCAAATCATGATCATCATCTGGAGGGTGAAGGTTTTGTTTGGTTAAAACCTACAATACAGTAAAAAGTGAATCTTATCTAAACATGTCTCTTATGTATAACAAAATTTTACTCACAATAGAAAATATTATAATACTCACATAATCGCTAAACCATGTTGAAAAGCGATTGGCAAGAGCATTGCGATCTCCTCGTCCATCTGTATTTTGAAATTTCCTGTAAATACAAACATCATGCATGGAAAGTGTGAGATCAAAAGATATACATATATGCATGTGCATTTGTAAATAGACATATATAGATATATATGAGTTTAGTTTACTTACTCGACGTAAGAGTCGACCTCTCTACAATTGAGTAGGATGTACGTATGTGCTACATGAAAATCTATCCCCTCAGTCATCCATAAAACTTTACAATTTCCGCTTGTACGTCCGAGATGGTTGAAGATTGAAATTTGAGGATAAGTGTCATTGAATACGTTATCCTCGTTCCTTGAACCCTTTCTTCTCTTATGTGGGTCTTGAGGAACGGAATAATGTTGAGTGAAATTTGTAATCTCCTCAAATAGATATTGTTCCACTATGGATGCCTCGACCTTTTGTGGATTTAGCATGTTACCCTTCAAAATAAATAAGAATCTTTCAAACACATACATCCATCGGTATTGTACCGGACCCGCCAACATTGCCTCGTATGGTAAATGCACAAGTAGATGCTCCATGGAATCAAAGAAAGATGGTGGGAATATTCTCTCTAACTGGCACAATATGAGCGGTGCATCACGTTCTAAATCCTCAATGCGTTTCTTGTCAAGTGTGGATGCACATATGGATTGAAAGAACAAGCTCAACTCTGCCAATGCCCCCCATACACCCACATCGAGAAGCTCCTTAAAAGCAATCGGTAGAAGTCTTTGCATGAACACATGACAATCACGACTCTTTATCCCGAGTAGTTTACCCTCTTGCAACTGCACACACCGACCAATATTGGATACATATCCATCCGGAAATCTCAATGTCGTCAACCACCTAAGCAACTTTGTCCTTTTTTCTCTACTTAATGTGTATAATGCTTTTGGCTTTGGACCTTTGTGATCATCTTCCACTTGAAGCTCTGGGCGATCACAATATAATCGAAGGTCCTTCCTTGAATTCAAGTTGTCCTTTGTCCTCCCCTTGGCATCCAGTATAGTGTGAATCACGTTCTCAAACACATTTTTCTCAATATGCATCACATCAAGGTTGTGACGAAGCAAATGATATTTCCAATAAGGAAGCTTCCAAAAGATACTTTGCTTTGTGAACTTATGAGTTTCACCATAACCAGTTGGTAAGTTATGTGGTGACTCCATGGCAGTTGGTAGATCTTGAACACGCTCCCACATTTGCTGACCAGACAGATAAGGAATAGGAGAATCGTTCTCAATTCATCCTCTAAAGAAGTGTTTCTTGTCTTTCCTGAATGCATGCTGTCTCTTCAAGAAGCATCTATGGCAATCAAACCATGAAGCCTTTTTACCGTGTTGTAAACGGAAGGCTTTTGTGTTCTCCATGCAATGAGGACACGCATAATTACCTGCAGTACTCCACCCACTCAACATCCCATATGCAGGAAAGTCACTCACTGTCCACATAAGAGCTGCACGCATCCTAAAATGTTCCCCCGTAGATACATCAAATGTTGGCACACCCTCTGTCCATAACAGTTGTAGCTCATCAATCAAAGGTTGCATGCAAACATCTATTAACTTCTTTGGATTTCGTGGACCTGGAACAATGGTGCTTAAGAAAAGAAAATGAGTCTGCATGCACATCTCTGGTGGTAGGTTATATGGAGTGACAATCACTGGCCAAGTTGAATACGTCTTTCCAAACTTGCCAAAAGGGGAGAATCCATCTGAACATAAACATAATCTCACGTTACGAGTCTCTGCTGCAAAATCTGGAAAGGTTCGATCAAAATGTTTCCAAGCCTCAGCATCTGAAGGGTGACTCATAAACCCTTCATCGGCTTGGTGTAAAGCATGCCAACGCATCTTTGCAGCTGCTTCCTTCATAGCATACATTCTCTGCAAGCGTGGGGTCAGAGGCAAGTATCTTAACACCAAATTGGGTATTGGTTTTCCTTTCTGAGATAAACAAGGCTTATACCTCGGACTCTTACAAAATCTACACTCAGTGGCATTTGCATCATCCTTCCAGAACAACATGCAACCTTTGGGGCATAGGTGTATCTTTTGTTGCGGCAATCCCAACTCTCTAGTCAACTTCTTCTGCTCATAGTAACCTTTTGGAAGCTTGTTGTCTGCTGGCAATACATCACTAACTTTCTGAAGAAGAGCGCTATACACAGCTTGTGACAAGTTGTATTTGGTCTTTAGCTCCATAAAAGATCCCACTGCAGCTAATTGTGACATGTCAGAACCATGATATAATGGTTCTTCTGCTGCCCTCAATACATCAGAAAAACGCTCGGATGAGAAGGAAGTGTTGTCATGACCAGGACCAAACATTGTGGTCGTTTGTTGTGCCATGTTAGTTTCTTCTGCAAACTCCACATTGTTTTCAACCTCAAATTGGCTAGTGCTTGGCTCATGGGCTGAACCGTTAGGGTCGAACCATGGGGGTGGAACATAACTTGGTCCGGCCGCATCAAAAACCATTCTTTGAGTAGAGTTCAAATTATCAAACAAACTCTTCCCTATCCCAAAGAAATTCATATCATTGTGATTTGAGGAAGACGACTCTTCTAAAGGGGATGTAGAGGCGACCGGTGATTCTCCATGTGCATTCCACCAAAGATAATTGTCAACAAAACCGTTCTTATAAAGATGAACTCGAACCGTGTCTATCTCCTGAAACCTTCCATTCTTACATTTCGAACAAGGACATTTAATCTTATTCCCATCCATCAAATGCACTTGCGATGTTGCAAATGTAATAAACGTTTCAACGCCATTAAGGAATTCGTTCTTCCAACCACCACCATTAGGTTGCCATATATCATACATCCATTCACGGTTGTCCATATCGATACCTACATAAGTCCACAAATTAACAATTAGATTAGTCATGATATCAAACAATACTCAATGTTGATCAATCCTTATATATGAAAGTGCATACAATTAATTATCAATATTATTTTAACATTGAATTCATAATATTTAGCTAATTAAACTATAATATTGACCATGATGTAATTATAATTTCAACTATCGTAGTCTTGAAAAATAAATTTAATGTTGTAATTTATAAACTTTTAATCTATAAAATTAGCTATGACTATAGCCTCAAAGAAACACTTCGTAGCTAATGATAATTAATTCCTAATCTAAATATATATTATAAAATTAAATATTTGAGAAATTAAATTTCTCTAACTCATCATCAATTCACGTACAGTATTTAACAATGAGTTAGCCTCAAACTATTAGTCTCAAACTAGTATTTAACAATGAATCGAACCATGATACAAATAACATATGGATAATTTTATTTATAAAAGATATAAACCCAACATATAAAGCATGAACTCTTATAAGTAGTTTGATTATAAAATGAAATACAAATGTACAAATTTGTAATAACAAACTATGATTGTTGTTATAAACAAGAAAAACTTACCTGATTAATGAATCGAACTTCAAAATCAAATTTCTTGTATTGTAGATCTAGTGGATGGAGAGTTGAAACTTGAGTGAGGGTTTGAGGATATGGCCGGTGTTTGAGCTTGCGGATTGGTAAAGTAAAAAGAGAGTTAATGTATGGTTAAGAAGGTTGGTATAGAGCATTTAATGAATGTTGGGTTTTAGCCACGAAGATCGCCACAAAAATAGTCTTGTCTTGAATTTATGGGTAACTGGCTATGAGTATAGCCACAAAATTTATTTAATGGTATACACCTACAACTTTAGCCACAAAGTTAGCCGTAAAATTTATTTAATGGTATATTAGCTTCGAATTTAGCAAGAAAGTTTACCATAGAGTATATTGATGGGTAATTGGCTATAAATATAGCATCGAAGGTGAATTTATGGGTATATAGCTTCGAGTTTAGCCACAAAGTTAGATGCAAAGGCGTTTTATGGTAATATAGCATCGAGTTTAGCCACAAACTAAATTTTCTAGGCTAAATAGCCATAAAAGTTAGCCAAAAAAGTATTTTCAAGCCAAACAGCCATAAAATGACATTTTGCGGCTAACTTTGTGGCCAATACCCAAAAAATTACCCTCAAATAATTTCGTGGCTAAACGTTTGTGGCTATAGCCGCATTTTCCAGTAGTGAATTTGGTTATATCATATCGTTATATCCTATAGTTGTATACTATAGTTATATCCTATATTATATTCTATAGTTATATCCTATATTATATTCTATAGTTATATAATATCGTTATATCATATAGTACATATACTATGGTTATATCATATAGTTATATACTATGGTTAGTATATAACTATAGAATATAACCATAAGATATAACCAAATTGGATATAATCATAGTATATAACTATAGAATATAACTATAGGATATAACCATAGTATATAACTATAGAATATAATATAGGATATAAACATAGTATATAACTATAGAATATAACCATAAAATATAACCAAATTGGATATAACTATAAGATATAATCATAGTATATAACTATATGATATAACCATACTATATAACTATTGAATATAATGAAATACTTGATATATATATAGGTATATATATATATATATATAAAAAGGAAAAGGAAAAAAAATCAAATTTGAGTACGTGTCCTTACATCAGATTAGAAATGATGAATCATGAGTTATGTGTCCTCACACCAGGAAAGTTGAAGCTACGTGTGAGATTTGGGTTAAATTTGCAGAGACCACGTATCATCAATTTGGAATTTGGGAAATTGGAGTGGAATTATAATTTGGGGATAAAATCCCCTTTGGATCGTCTTCTCCTCTCTCGGTGAGCTCTCGCTGGTTCGTGCCTCCGCCTCCTCTGCACAAGTCGCTCCCTCCGGCGAGCCACCCAGTCGTCGTCTCCTCCGGCGAGCTCGACCCGGACCGGACCATCGTTCGTCACCGCTCCTCCTCTCCTCTGCTATCCGATGCTGTGCTGTTGCCCCGTCTGCGACACCTCAGGAGAATTGTAATAACTGTTTGCTCACTCATTATTTTGGTCTGAAATTTTGAGGAGGTAAACTAGACTCGTATATTTAACTCCTCGAAGTGGAATCATCGCATTTGGAGTCCTGAGCAGGGAGAACGAAATTTTACAAGTCGGAGCCGCTGTTGCTGAAGTTTGCTGTGTTGGCTGCTGAAGTTTGCTGTGTTGGCTGCGTTCAGCTGGTGTGCTACGGTTGCTGCGGTGGTTGTGCTGGTTGCCGCCGTCGTCTCCGGTGCCGAGGTGTTCTTCCCAGTGGCTGCTGAAGGTGGTCGACGACGAGGTAAGATCGGGTCTTCGTTCGGTATAATTTTGGGGCTTTGGATGGCTGACATATATGAGTATATATGTGTGCAGAAGGCATGAGTTGATTTTGAGTTGGATTAATTTGGGTTGTTTTTGGAGGTGATTAGCTTAATTAATTAAGGAATGATTTTAAGGTGAAATTGGGGATTTGTTAGTAATGGATTGGACGAGTTAATTAATGTCAGGGATTTGCTCGGATTGATTTCGCAGGTTCGTTCGAGTTGAGTTTGATTTTCTGAGATCGTGGTTGTCGAGCTTGAAGCAAGAGGATTTTGCTAACCCTTTTATATATTTTTATAAATTACTTTATGCCTATTTTAATTCAGTAATTAATTTTACCGTTGCCTGAGTATGTTAAATTGGATTATTGATTTTAGAGTTGCTTGGTTGAATGTGTGAATATGTGCTAATAGTTGTCGTGTGTAGTGTTTGATTGGGTGTTGGTGTGGTGGTGGATTGTTGTTGGTTGGTGGTGGAGCCGGGGTGAGGGTGTGACCTCATCCGACCACGTGAGGGTATGACCCCGCATTGGTAAAGGCTATGGTTGGATGGTGAAAGTCCCATCCGGAAGAGTGTTGATTCAGGGCCTCAGAGGATGTGACCTTCGGTGGTCGGTGGGCCAGAGTGATGATAGCCTCACTCAACCTCGTAGGGTGTAGCCTACGTTGTTAAGGGCCAGGGGTTGGATGGTACGAGTTCATCCCTATCCATGGATAGTTGGTTTTGGGTGATGAAAGTCTCACCCGGTGGTGGGTTGGAATGGATTGGAGGTTGGATTGAAGGAGTGTTGGAGTTGTTTGTGTTTGCAGTGTTGAGTTATATTATTTGGTTGAAATTGGTTGAATATTATGATGACTATTATGTGTTTGAAACTGTTTTGGCTTGACTAATCTTGTCAGTCTTAATGGAAGACTGACCAACTTTGGTTTACGTGTCGCGGTTGGCTGGGGTATCGGGTCCCCCAGTCAATTAGGCTTTGCAGGTTCAGCGACAGCAAGGGGGATCTTGATCACAGTTTTCTTCCAGTCGAAGACTTTATGTTTGTTGGTTTTGAACCTTGGAAATGGTTGTGTTAGCTGTAAAAAGTTTTTATTGGAAATTGTTGTATTTAACTGAACGTTAAGTTTGATTGTAGTTTCAAACTCCGGGCAGGAACTTCCGTTGTAGTACTTTTGGTATATATTTATATATATATGGAAAATGTTTTATGTCTTTCTTTTCTTTCACCCGCCTTATAGTCTTTCTGGACTATGACACTGTAGCACCACTGGCCCGGGGGTGTTACATATAATATATGATATAACTATGATTATATCTTATAGTTATATCATAGTATATACTATGATTATATCTTATAGTTATATCCAATTTGTTTATATTTTATAGTTATATACTATAGTTATATCATATATCTTATAGTTATATAACTATATGATATAACCAAATTGGATATAACTATAAGGATATATATAATCAAATTGGATATAACTATAATGATATATATAACCAAATTAGATATAACTATAAGATATAATCATAGTATATAACTATATGATATAACCATAGTATAGAACTATATGATATAACCATAGTATAGAACTATAGGATGTAATATAGGATATAACCATAGTATATAACGATATGATATAACCAAATTGGATATAACCATAGTATATAACTATAGAATATAACTATAGGATATAACTATAGAATATCATATAGGATATAAACATAGTATATAACTATAGAATATAACCATAAGATATAACCAAACTGGATATAACTATAAGATATAACCATAGTATATAACTATAGGATATAACGATATGATATAACCAAATTGGATATAACTATAAGATATAACCATAATATATAACTATAAGATAAAACCATAGTATATAACTATAGGATATAACCCTAAGATATAACCAAATTGGATATAACTATAGGATATAATCATAGTATATAACTATAGGATATAACGATATGATATAACCAAATTGGATATAACTATAAATATAACCATAAGATATAACCAAATTGGATATAACTATAAGATATAATCATAGTATATAACTATAATATATAATATCCAAATTGGATATAACTATAAGATATAATCATAGTATATAACTATATGATATAGCCGTAGTACATAACTATAGGATATAATATTAGATATAACCATAGTATATAACTATAGGATATAACGATATGATATAACTAAATTGGATATAACTATAAGATATAATCATAGTATATAACAATAGGATATAATGATATGATATAACCAAATTGGATATAACTATATGATATAACCATAGTATATAACTATAGGATATAACCATAAGATATAACCAAATTTGATATAACTATAAAATATAACCATACTATATAACTATAGGATATAACGATATGATATAACCAAATTGGATATAACCATAGTATATAACTATAGGATATAACCATAACTCCATAAGATATAATCAAATTGGATATAACTATAGAATATAATCATAGTATATAACTATAGGATATAACGATATAATATAACCAAATTGGATATAACTATAAATTTAACCATAAGATATAACCAAATTGGATATAACTATAAGATATAATCATAGTTTAACTATGATTATATCTTATAGTTATATCCAATTTGATTATATCTTATGGTTATATTCTATAGTTATATACTATGTTTATATCCTATATTATATTCTATAGTTATATACTATGGTTATATCATATAGTTATATTCTATAGTTATATACTATGGTTATATCCAACTTGGTATCGGGCCATTCGAGCGCACTTCCATTGCTTCCTCTTCGTCCTTCGCCGTCATCGAAAGGGTCATGGAGCTATCAGTATGGTTATATCCTATATTACATCCTATAGTTATATACTATGATTATATCATATAGTTATATACTATGATTATATCTTATAGTTATATCCAATTTGGTTATATATATATCCTTATAGTTATATCCAATTTGGTTATATATATATCCTTATAGTTATATCCAATTTGGTTATATCATATAGTTATATAACTATAAGATATATGATATAACCATAGTATATAACTATAAAATATAAACAAATTGGATATAATTATAAGATATAATCATAGTATATACTATGATATAACTATAAGATATAATCAAATTGGATATAACATTAGCAATATAACTATATGATATAACCATAGTATATATACTATATGATATAACCATATTATATAACTATTGCGTTAACATTAGCAGTATAACTATATGATATAACCATAGTATATATATTATATGATATAACCATATTATATAACTATAGAATATAATATAGGATATAACGATAGTATACAACTATAGGATATAACGATATGATATAACCAAATTGGATATAACCATAATATATAACTATAGGATATAACAATAGTATATAACTATAAAATATAATATATGATATAACCATAGTATAACTATAGAATATAACCATAAGATATAACCTAATTGGTTATATCCTTATAGTTATATCCAATTTGATTATATCATATAGTTGTATTGCTAATGTTAACGCAATTTTTTTTTTGTGCGCTTAAGTTAAGCGCCCAGTTAAGCCCATCACAGATGTGTGCTTAAATTTAGCGCATAGAGCTATGCGCTTATTTTAAACGCATAGATCTGATGGTCCTTTATTTTATTTTATTGTCGATTATGCCCTTATGCGCTTAAATTAAGCGCATAGGAGTTGTACTGCTACACTAAGCGCACCAATTCGTGTGCATATAGGCTTTTCGTTTTTGTATTTATTAATTTGATATTTTATGGGAAATAAATCACATTTAACCACTCTTTTGTTAACATCTAATTATTTTTGCAACACGTGAAACATAACTATATAAGCATGAAAAAAGGGTTAAGTAGTAAATTTGAAAATGTTTTTCGTTTTGTAAAATTTATAAACTTTACAGAATACATATATAGTTTTGACCCAAAAAAATACATATTATGAATTTTCCTAAATTATTAAACATGCTTAACATCTCAATTATATTATTTTATTATACATTTTTCTTTGGTATAGAAGAGAATAAAAATTTAGATTTTTGTTACGAAAGTAAATTATATTTATTTTGAAAAAAAGTAAATTATATTTACTGATGTGTAAGGCTCTTTTTGCTAAATAAATTAGGTTAAAGAAGATTATTTTTCTAAAGAATATTTAATATGTGTTTGGTAAATATATGTTAATATAGCTTAAGGAACTTGTAGTAGATTAATATAGCTTAATATTGTTATTTTTTTTAATATGACCCCTAAAATTATTAAAGATTAACAAACTGAATTTAATTCTTCATCCATTTTAACTTATATTATCGAACACCATTAAATCATTTAAATGACACAGAAGTAAATCTTCATGAATTAAATTATAATAAATCGTTTTTTTGTCAATCTTCGTTAGTTAATAATTTCCAAAATTATAAAAAATTCCGACCTGCCGGAATCGAACCAGCGACCTAAAGATGCCTGTTGATACCAACTACAGTCTTCCGCTCTACCAACTGAGCTAAGGTCGGTTGTTGAATAATAAGCTTATAATAAGGATATTAATCCCTAGAAGCCCAAAGCCCATAACCGGCCCATTTCCCCCGAGTTGAGGTAAAAAACCAAGCCCGTCATTTATCAGCTCTATTATGGTACGGTGTTGAAAGAGTTAATCTACATTATTTTATTACAAACTGAAAGTGATAATTTGATTTTATAAATTATGGTGTATAAGACGGACACAACCTACGTGACACTTTACTTCTTAGAGGAAAAAATAAAATAACATAAGCTATGTGCCTATGTGCACGGTTGGTCATTAATTTGTGTACCAATTGAAGTTGCAAAGTAGTAACTGAAGCACGGAAATATTCCATATAATGAATCATGACAACGTACACACATTACATCATCAAAACATATCAAATACAATCAACAAAAGCACACAAACATCACTATAGTACGTAACGAAACGTACACACATTGCTAGTTACACAACACGCACATCAAAGGCCGGGATAGCTACAAGTCGATGAATCTGTCGTGTTTAAGGGCACTGGAACCCACAAGGGACGTTGTGGCCACAATAGTTGAGGAGAAGGCTAAGAGAAATAGGGATGTTAAGGTTAAGACCTAAGACATTACCCTTAATGGCAGTGCAGAGGCAAGCCGCCGCCTCAACGTCAGCAAGACCCTTGATAAGAGTGCAACAAGGCTCCTTGGGCGGCTTTCCAACCGTCACATTAAGCAATCCGTTGAGCACATTTGCACACACTCCGAGCTTCAAGGTGTCTAAGGGGCACGTGCCTGCTATGCTCGGAGTAGGCTCCAGTTTGGGCTCAGCTTCAGCTCGGGCACAGGGCAGTCGCATGCTAAGACTGTCGGGATGTTAGATGCGTAAAGTGGAATTTTAGGAAACCATTTTCTAACATCTAATCAAGGATCTCATGCATAAACCAAATAGGTCATAGATATGAAGAATCAAATACCTTTTGATGCGTGTTTCAATCTGCTGGAAATGAGAGAATAAAGCCTCACGTGTGACTCCTCTATTTGGTCCACCCGAGCTTGGATATGGATCGCCTAGGACTCGGTTGCTAGAGCGAGGAACGAAGGCGAACGAGAGAGCTACAAGGAGATGGTGGCAGCCGTACTTCTTCAAGTGTATTAGGGTTCTGGGCTTTTCCTAAAAGCCCTCCTTTTATATTGCCATGTGTAGATATCTTATTTCCTAAATAAGTATATCTTTTATTATTAACAATAACACTTTATTATTAATTAACCTTATCTCCTAAGTTATATCATATATAACTTTATATCATATACCTTATATAATATGTCTTCCATTAAACTGATCCAGTCCAAACTCTAAGGGTGTGACCTCGTAGGACCCGATAATAATAGCAATAGACTTTATGACATACTTTATAACATATAGTCTATAAATCATAGTTGACTTCTAGCAAAGCACTATGACTACCTAAAATCATCGGATTAAATATCTCCATAAACGGTCCCACTTCATAATCAGTAATTGCACCTTTGATTAAAGGACACAATTCCTTCAATCTCCCACTTGTCCTTAAAACAAGTGTGTAATGTTAAAATTCATTTGTCACAAAGTGTCTTATCTGACTATATGATGAAATTCATCTTTACCGCCAAATACGTTTCTTGAACTCTTGAGATCAACTGTCAGTACAGATGATTACTAATAATCCATCCGAGCATGGCCATGCGTTTTCACAGTTCTCTCTCTTCAAGTGGCCGAGACACCAATCCTTTCCAAATGTATCGTTGTATACATGAAATAGGAGGACATATTCAATCTTGTAAGACTACAGCTCCCACTCAACTTTTGGCAATCCCAATCACTGCCTTTATAACTGCCTGTTACGGTCAACGTTTGACAGCGTCAAAGACATACCAGCAGTCAAATGATAACTATATCATACTCGAGTATAAGGAACTCACTAATCATGAATAATCCTAGAACTCCACAGTAAAGTCCCGAGGAATCCTAAGATCGGTCTGTCCGATGCATATCGGTATACACATCTATGTAATCGATTAGACATCTCCATGTCCCTATAACACATGAAACCCGGTGTTATCAATCAATCTCACATATGGTCTTTTGATTAAGTCATTTGTATCCAAGTTAACAACTTAGACCATGGACTTCTAACAATTTTATAATTTCAGTTCACTTAATGAGGTTTCATTCACCAAAACAGTTTTGATGAGCCTATTTGATAACTATTAAATTGTTTGGATACTTTATCTAATCCCAATCAATGATTAAATAATAATATGAAATTCATATATATAAGTCAAGCATAAATGTCTGTAATAACAATAAACAAGGATTATCATAAAACAAACAATGTCTCAAAAGAACTCTCTAATGTGTCTGAGTCCCTTGGCCCTAGTGTGACTGTCATACTTGGGCATAGACATGGTCTTGGTCAAAGGATCTGCAATGTTGTTGTCTGTGTGCACCTTGCACATCCTCACATCTCCACTATCAACATAGTGTCTGATCATGTGGTAATTCCATAAAACATGTTTGGATTTGGAACTCTTACAGCTGACGGCTCCTCCATTTAGAATGAAGACATATCCAGACTGAGATTCAAAATCATCTCTGTCTGTCTGAAAACTTGCATCAGTATAGCCCTTGATGACCAGCTCGTCATCACCTCCAAATATCAAGAGATCATCCCTAGTCCTTCGTAAGTACTTTAGGATGTTCTTGGATGCACACCAATGTGCATCACTCGGGTTTGATTGGTACCTGCTACACATACTCAAAGCATATGCAACATCTGGGCGAGTACAAGTCATTGCATACATGATGGATCCTATGGCTGAGGCATAGGGAATCATACTCATCCTTTTAGTCTCACCAGGTGTCTTAGAACACTGGCTCTTGCTGAGATATAAGCCATGCTGCATAGGCAGGAACCCTTTCTTAGAGTTCATCATATTGAATCTATCAAGGACCTTATCTACATAAGTTCTCTGACTTAGACCAATGTCTCTTAGATCTATCTCTATAGATCTTAATGCCTAGTATGTACTCAGCCTCTCCCAAGTCCTTCATTGAGAGATACTTCTTAAGCCACTCATTAGCTGTCTCCAGCATAGGAATGTCATTCCCAATGAGTAATATGTCATCCACATATAGAACTAGGAAGGCCACTTTGCTCCCACTAAACTTCTTGTAGACACAGGGCTCTTCTTCGCATCTGACGAAATCAAACTTTTTGACCACTTCATCAAAACGAAGATTCCAACTCTTGGATGCTTGCTTAAGTCCATAGATGGACTTCTTAAGCTTGCCTATTCTCCTAGGATTTGCCAAATATCATAATCATAATAAGCGGCAATCGCTAGGAGTATCCTAATGGACCTGATCATAACGACCGATGCGAACGTTTCATCATAGTCAGTACCATGAACTTGTCTAAATCCTTTGGCAACTAATCTTGCCTTATAGACATAAACGTTTCCATCCTTGTCTGTCTTGATCTCAAAGACCCATTTGCATCCAATAGGTTTTACCCCATCAGGCAAATCTATCAAGTCCCAGACTTGATTCACAGACATGGATTCCATTTCGGATTTCATGGCTACCAGCCATTTCTCAGAGTCGGGGTCCGTCATCACTTGCTTATAGGTCACAGGATTGCCTTTCTCTAAAAGTAGAACGTCAATGCTACCAGTCAAGACGTAATCCTCATAACGTCTAGGTTGCTGCCTTAGTCTGTCTGATCTCCAAAGTGGTCCAACAATAGGAGAGACTTCAGCTGCTGGGTTGACCATATCTGTATGCGGGACCTCAGGTGCTTCATCAACTTGAGGAATTGCATCTTGAATCTGGGCGGTTTCCCTTTGAGAAGATACGCCTCCAAAGTCAAGTTCCTCAGTGACATCATCTATGTCCTCGTGTTGTTGGGTTTGTTGCTCAGCTTGAATCTCATCAAGCTGAACATTTCTCCCACTTGGCTTCTTGGAAAATAAATCTTTTTTCCAAAAAGACACTATCCCGAGCAACAAACACTTTGTTCTCAGCGGGATTGTAGAATTAATATCCCCTTGTTTCCTTAGGATAACCTATAAAGAGATATTTGTCTGATTTGGGTGCTAGCTTATCAGGTAGTAAACGCTTTACATAAGCCTCGCATCCCCAGACCTTCAGAAGTGACAAGCTATGAACTTTTCCATACCATATCTCATGTGGTTTCTTGTCAACTGATCGTGACAGAGTCCTATTTAGTGTGAACGCAGTAGTGGTGAGGGCATATCCCCAAAAGGATGTAGGAAGATCAGTAAAACTCATCATTAAGCGGACCATGTCTAACAATTCCACAACTTCTCAATTGATGGTCGAATTCTTGGCTCATGTATTTGCCCCCTCGATCTGATCGGAGTGCCTTTATCTTCTCACATGTTTCAAATGATTCTAAATCAAATGACTTTAGGCTACCAACTGTTTGGAGTTCCTTCATGCGTTTGATGTAAATGTGACCCAAGCGACAATGCCATAGATTGGCTTCACTTATATCATTCGACTTTTGCCTCTATGTATCAACGTTATGAATTTCAGATTTGATATCCAGTATGTATAGTCCACTACTACTCATGAGGCTCGAGCATAGAAAATGTCATTCTTATAAATGAAAAAACAATTCTTAATGACAAAATCATAACCCTCAAGGTTCAAAACTGAAATTGAAATCAAATACTTAGTGATAGAAGGAACAAAATAACAATTATAAAGTTCTAAAACTAAGCCAGAAGGTAGAGGTAGACTATAATCTTCAATGGCAAGTGCAACAACCCTTGTTTCATTTCCAACGCGCATATCTATCTCATCCTTCTGCAACCGTCTCCTATTTGTTGGTCCCTGCACATTCGAAATAATGTGAGAACCATATCCGGTATCTAATACCCAAGAATGAGACTTGGTTGATAAGATTTCAGTAACGTGAATACCTGAAGTGGAGACTGTTCCCCTCTTCTTGTCTTCCAGGTACTTGGGGCAGTTTCTCTTCCAGTGCCCCTGAGCCTTACAGTAGAAGCAATCGTGCTCAGCAACCACTTTCACCTTAGGGGTGTTCCCCTTGGGTTGGACAACTTGTTTGCCCTTCCCTTGGTGCTGTTTCTTCTTCTGGGGCCCTTTCTTAAACCCTTTCCCTTTGACCATTAGAACTTCATTCAAAGGGTCAACCATAACGTTCTGCTCAGCAGTCTTGAGCATCACGTGTAGCTCGTTGAGAGTCTTGTCCATAGCTCCCATGTGATACATCTGCCTAAAGTGGGCAAATCCATCATGCAGGGAATATAAGATCATATCTGTAGCCGTCTATAGGGGTTACCAAGTCGGGCCATCTTGTCAAACAAGCCTATCATGTTATAAACATGTGGCCCAACTGGTTTCCCTTTCTCGAGCCTACACTGTAATATGGACTTGAGGATCAAGTACCGCTCAATTTTGGCTTGCTCCTTAAAGAGATCTCTAAGATTTCTCATAATGGTATAGGCATCCTGAATTTCAAACCTCTGTTGAAGAGCAGGTTCCATAGCAGCCAACATCAGGCAAGTGACGTTCATTGCCTGTTCACATATTGTCTTGTGACGTGCCTTTTCCTCATCAGATGGGGTGGCAGTCAACTCTGGGATGGGGTTTTCAAGGACATCCTCTTGTCCCTCAGACTTGAGAATGATTCTCAGATTCATTTCCCAATCAAGGAAATTTGTGTCGTTCAATCGTTTTTTTCTCAACAATTGAGCGGAGAGTGAATTTGAGGTGTTCAGAAGACATAGTAACTACAAAACGGAATAAAAAATGCAGATAAGTTATGCTTGACATGCAATAACTTAAAATTTAGACAAGTTATAAACAGTAAGTTATTGCCCATTCTACTTAATTATCTTTTCCCTTGTGAGTAAAATGATTCAAAGATCCTATCTTAGATGAAACTCGAGCGTACTAGGACACTTCCCCAAGTCTCATATAATCAAGGTAAGTAAACTCCTTTACTAATTATAACACCATAGAACTCTTGGTTGATGGCCACATCTTATGTAAGACTCATCCTTATGCCTCAAGATTCAAAACTGAGCCTTTTGGTCTCTTATTGAGTGTAACCATACCAAGGCAGCATGCCCCTATTAGACATACCCGTACTATCCCAAGGTCAAGGAAGGACACCTCGCTAGGGCGAAAACTATCCAACGAATCCCAAGGGCCTCATGGTTATGATATGGAAAGGCATGATCTCAATATTTTGTTAAGGGACTTAAGCATGCAATGATTGTTTATTTACTAGTGAACAAAATAGCATAAACAAACAAGCAAGCATGCAAAGTGGGAAATAAAGCATTCAAGTAATGCAGTAATTAAATGTGATCCTAGTATGGCCCCTAAAACCAAAATTAAAGATCTAATCTTCATGGCTCTTGTTACTCTTGGATCTCCATCCTTAGTATCCTCAATGGATCTCCATCCTTTGGTCTTCTTAGGATCTTATTCTTCTTGTCTTACATATAATTGAAATAAACTCTCTTGTAGAAATTTAAATTACAAATATACATAACGATACGCAAATCATGTACAAGAAAAACATAATGGTACGCATACCGTATTTATCTATCCTAATGTGGGCCATACTAGTCACCTCATGCAAGCAATAATATTATAATATAATAACACATGCATGCAATGATAATATCAAATATTATCAATGATATTAATCTAATTAATAGTAATGACCAATTTAACTAATTTAAATAAAACCATATTAAAATAAATAAATCATCTCATGACATAAATAATTTAATATCAAATTCTTAATTCAAATTAAAATCAATATATAGCATTAATCATAATTAATCATTAAAATGCATTATTGTATAAGATATGCATAAACAAGATAAGATATCAAATATCCTTATCTAAATCTAGTGGAAATTTATCCTAACAACTTTTAGGAAATTATATAATTTAGATGATATCAAATATTATCCAATTAAGTAAATAAGATTTTATCTTATAATTTAGGAAATTATCCTAAAACGCCAAATCTATCCAACCGGACCGAGTCGCGCCCGAGTCAAATTCGGACCAACCCGCTTCCACTGAACCACGTAGCCCCTGCGGGCCAACCCGGGTCCGGCCCGAACCAGCCACCGCAGGACCGTAGCCGAACAATTCTTTAAAGCCGAACAATTTAACAATTTAAGGCCGGACAATTTGATATCGTGCCACCGCAGGACCGCAGGACCGAACAATCAATTCTTGAAAATTCATTAAAACATTTTATGATAATCAACTTTCGAACATGCCAACAATTCGAACGATAAAAAAAAATATCAAAGTTTAACAAAAAACTAGAATTTTGGGTAGTTGATTCATCTTATGAAAATCAAAATCTTCATCTAATGATTTATACATGTCAAAAAATCATATCTCTTGTATAATTAAATCACATGAATCAAGTATAGGGTAGATCAATTTTACATGCACATACATATTAAAAGTCTAGACTTTGTTAATCCAATCGATCAAAATCTAAATTTTAATCATGCAAATTTAATCTACATATCAATATTCCACTTAATTTGAGTCAAGACAATCATAAACATGCATCAAAATTTAAAACTTTAAATTTGATCTAATCAATTTATGCAAGAGGCAACTGATACCACTGTCGGGATGTTAGATGCGTAAAGCGGAATTTTAGGAAACCATTTCCTAACATCTAATCAAGGATCTCATGCATAAACCAAATAGATCATAGATATGAAGAATCAAATACTTTTTGATGCGTGTTTCAATCTGCTGGAATAGAGAGAATAAAGCCTCACGTGTGACTCCTCTATTTGGTCCACCCGAGCTTGGATCTGGATCGCCTAGGACTCGGTTGCTAGAGCGAGGAACGAAGGCGAACGAGAGAGCTACAAGGAGATGGTGGCAACTGTACTTCTTCAAATGTATTAGGGTTCTGGGCTTTTCCTAAAAGCCCTCCTTTTATATTGTCATGTGTAGATATCTTATTTCCTAAATAAGTATATATTTTATTATTAACAATAACACTTTATTATTAATTAACCTTATCTCCTAAGTTATATCATATATAAATTTATATCATATACCTTATATAATATGTCTTCCATTAAACTGATCCAGTCCAAACTCTAAGGGTGTGACCTCGTAGGACCCGATAATAATAGCAATAGACTTTATGACATACTTTATAACATATAGTCTATAAATCATAGTTGACTTCTAGCAAAACACTATGACTACCTAAAATCACCGGATTAAATATCTCTATAAACGGTCTCACTTCATAATCAGTAATTACACCTTTGATTAAAGGACACAATTCCTTCAGAGACGACCAGGATGAAGAAGATGACGTTGAGCATGAAGAAGACCGCGGTTGAGGAAGTCTTGGAAGCCATGTTTTTTGTGGTGTATGAATAGCTATAGCTAGAGGTTAATGTACTTGTTGGGGTGTGGAGGGCGTTGGAGGAGAGGGGTTTTATATAGGTTAAGTTGCATGGGAAAACTGTTGATTCCAAGAAATGACTTTTTTTTCTTTCAAAAAAGGACATGTAATAGTACGTACATAACATTACATTAGATATATTGTGTGGTATGGGAGATTTTGGTTGGCACAATTGAAGAAGATTATCCTGGAGCTGTGGTTGTAAGGTTTTAATTTGGGTTTTTGAGAAGAATGTAATTTTGAAGAATTGATGTGATGGGAATTAATTAGGTACTAGTGTGTGACAAATTAAATATTGAATGTCTGTTTTGTCACATGCACAATAGTTGCCATCGTCCACACATAGGTTGACGCGCGGAATGTTTGTAATGATAAAACGATGGGATATCTCCACGTTGTAGAGCTTTCCAAACGGATACTACCAACGGTCTGTTTGGGACAATGTGCGTGCGTAGGGATATTTACTCTATCTAATGAGAAACACTTGTCATCTAACGGTATAAATTTTGATTTCGAATATTAATTGTTCTATATTTCTAAGAGAAGTAAATAATTTTTTTTAACTTTTTTCTCCCAAACTTTTCATATATTAAGGCAGACCATTTATTTATAATGTCTTTATTTATAAAAAATATTTTTATCCCTCCTTACACATTTTTCCATACCACTCAAATTTCAAAAACTATTTTTCTCAAAAAATATATTTTAACCAAAAAAAAAATCTTTATAAATACATCCACCAAACAAACCCTAACTCAAATTATAAAAATTGTCTCTCATATATGTGTAAAATGAGAATAAACCTCCATCTTTGCATGGTCTCTCATCCAATGATGGAGATTAAACTTTCATTTAAGTGATCATGAGTCAACGCCGACGTTTAGCTACCAGAGTCCGACGTTGACCGTCGGTGTTGTATCTGAGCCAAAACTTTCTATGCACATTCAGTGCAAAAGTTATACACATTCACGCATGATTTCATTCACTTCAAACCAACCAAACTTTTTTTTCGGTCCTAAAATGTTTCTATTCGGGATTAGATTTTTTCCTGCGCATACATTACAAACATTACATTATGCACATTCACCACAATTTGCATGCACATTTAGTACATTACGTGTGAAGTGCATACGTCTATGCGTGTACATGCATGAATAATGTAAGGCCCGAGCCTTAGAAGCGTCATTTCATGCCAACCCGAAGACTTCCCAAGAGGTCACCCATCATGGTACTACTCCCGCCCTAGCATGCTTAACTTCAAGGTTCTTTGTCCTCACTTGAACCATGAAATGGAAGAACTCTTGTTGACATGGGTAGCACACTAATCCTTATAAAGGATTACAAATCAGAGTGTTACAAATAATGACTTGTATGTGCACCTAATTTGTACTAGGTGTGCACATACAGTGCAAACGTTATGCACATTCACGCCAATTTGCATGCATATTCAGTGCATTACGTGTTAAATGCATACGTCTATGTGTGTACGTGCATGAATAATGACTTCTATGTGCACCTAAATTGTAATAGGTGTGCACATACAGTGCAAACGTTATGCACATTCACGCCAATTTGCATGCATATTCAGTGCATTACGTGTTAAATGCATACGTCTATGCGTGTACGTGCATGAATAATGACTTCTATGTGCACCTAAATTGTAATAGGTGTGCATATAAAATGCAATCATTATGCAAATTCACGCCAATTTGTATGCACATTCAGTGCATTACATGTTAAGTGCATACGTCTATGCGTGTATGTGTACTTAATTTGTACTAGCTGTGCACATACAGTGCAAACATTATGCAGATTTAGTGCATTACGTGTGAAGTGCAAACGTCTATGCGTATATGTGCATGGATAATGACTTATGTGCATCTAATTTGTACTAGGTGTGCATATATCGGGTTTGTATTGAAAATGTGCATTAGTTTTAGACCGTGTGTAAATGAATATTGAAGTGCATATGTTTTTGCATGTATGTGCACATAAATTAGTCTACATGTGCATGTATTTGGGTCTGTTGCATAGGGTATTATTCTTGAACGCATGGACCGTGTGTAAATGTGGGTCTTTTGCATAGGGTATTATTCTTGAACGCATGGACCGCTACTTAGCTACGTAGTACAGAATAGTGCTCTATTTTTCCAGGATTCAACCAACATGGCCCGTTATCACTCCCCTATTATTTTGGATGGCTCCTCTTCCAGGGACGTGCGCCAACGTCGTCGAGGACACATGCCTTTTCAATTTGAGCCTTTCTGGCTATCTAGTGATGAGCGTACTCATCATGTAGTAGTTGGTATCTAACTTCTGGATCTCCAGCAGACAAGCTTGCATCATGTGTCTAGATTCCTAGTCTCATAATACTTTTCGATCACGTTCGTAGCTATCTAGGCAGAAAATATCTGATCTTCAAAAGGAATTGACTGACTTGCAGCAACGACGCCCTGATTTTACCGCTCTCCAACATATATATATAGTGAGGATGTTCTAAAGGAACTCGATCGGTCGCACCGGGAGGAAGAGCAATATTTGAAGATTCGGTCACGTACTAATGAGCTTCGGGATTGAAACTGCAATACTTGATAGTTTCACCATAAGGTGTCCCAACAACTATCTCATAATTGTAAGCAAATTGTGGATAAAAACCAATGTAACAGTGGCCAATTGTGCAAGGAAAGATTGGAGGAAGAACACGAAGAAGAGAGATCTCAGAAACTGCTTTTGTTCTGATTTCCTTACTTAATTTCTTATGCTTCAAACGAGCATTACATAGAACAAAAAGAATAACTACCATCCCACTAATCATGACTAACATATGCCTGAGATCGTGGGCACTAATACTAACAGAAATACTAAAATAAACTAGCCTAAACATAGGCTCAAACACAACTGCAAACATACTAAAAATAGACTAAGTATTGAATTACATTTCAACACCTCCTCTTAATTCAAACTTACGCATTCCAATCCTTTCCATGAAGAAGTTGTGCTTTGCTGGATTCAATGCCTTCGTGAACAAGTCTGCATTCTGCTCATTGGTTCCACAGAACTTCAGAATAACCTTTTCATCCATCACAAGCTTTCTGATGTAGTGATGCTGCACCTCTATGTGCTTGGTCCTTGCATGGAATACTGGATTCCTAGTCATGGCTATGGCTGACTTGTTGTCACACCAAATCTCAGTAGCCACCTCCTGCTTGCAGCACAGATCAATCAACAACTTCCTTAGCCAACTGGCTTGCCTTGTAGCTGCACCAGCTGCAACATATTCTGCCTCAGATGAGGACAGAGCCACTGTGTCCTGCTTCTTTGAGCTCCAAGTGATAGCTCCTGATCCTAAGTTGAACACTGATCCGGATGTACTCTTCCTATCATCCAAGCTTCCAGCCCAGTCACTGTCTCTGTGTCCCACAAGCTTGAAGCCTTCAGTTTTCTCATACCAAAGTCCATACTCAGTTGTGCCTGCCACATACTTCAGAATTCTTCTTGCTGCTCCAAAGTGTTGCTTAGTTGGACTATGCATGTACCTGGACACCACACTCACACAGTATGCTATATCTGGCCTTGTGTGTGTAAGATAATTCAGTCCTCCTACAAGACTTCTGAATATCTTCTCATCAGCTTGTCCAGTGCCATCATTTCTCTGCAGTTTCTCATTGGCATTCATTGGTGTTGTTGCAACATCATCCTTCTCTATGCCAAATTTCTTCAAGAGATCATTTGCATACTTCTTCTGGCATACAAAGATGCCACTCTTTCTTTGCTTCACTTCCAAACCAAGGAAGTGTTGCAGCTGCCCCAGATCAGTCATCTCAAACTCCTGTGTCATTGCCTTTCTGAACTCATCTA
This sequence comes from Rheum nobile, assembly GCA_027886185.1. Taxonomy (NCBI): domain Eukaryota; kingdom Viridiplantae; phylum Streptophyta; class Magnoliopsida; order Caryophyllales; family Polygonaceae; genus Rheum; species Rheum nobile. Next base: position 482,160 of record WOAB01000248.1, on the reverse strand, counting down.
ACAGTGCTTGAGAGGAACTGAAATAGATGATATCATCAACATACATGCATACCACAATGAACTCTTGGTTACCTTGCCTCTTTACATACAAGGTAGGTTCATTTTCACTCCTTGCAAAGTTGTTGTTGATGAAGAATGTGTCAATCCTGTTGTACCAAGCTCTTGGAGCCTGCTTCAGTCCATAAAGTGCCTTGTGCAGCTTATAGACTTTGTATTCTTCTCCTGCCTTGACAAAGCCTTGAGGTTGCTCAACAAATACTTCCTCTTGCAACTCTCCATTCAGAAAAGCAGATTTGACATCAAATTGAAACACAGGTAAACCTTGTTGAGCAGCCAATGCCAGGACTATTCTCACAGTTTCAAACCTTGCAACTGGTGAGAAAGTTTCCTCATAATCCAGGCCTTCCTGCTGTGCATACCCCTTAGCAACTAGCCTTGCCTTGTGCTTCTGTATACTGCCATCAATGTTGTATTTTGTCCTGAACACCCACTTCAGGCCAATCACATTCTTCTCATCCAGAAGATCAACCAACTCCCATGTTCTGTTTCTCACAATGGCATTCATCTCTTCCTTTATTGCAGCTTGCCATTCTGCCTTTGATTCAGCCTCATCAAAGTTTGCAGGTTCAGTAGCAACTAGAGCAAAGTCACCGCTCTCATATATCTCCTCCAGAGATCTCATCCGTCTTGGTGGTGAAGCACTACTTGAACCACCTGAGCTGCTTGATGAACTGGAAGTACTGCTTGATAAGCTAGGAGAAGCTTGACTCATGTTTTGACTGGATACTGATGTGCTTGGTGAGCTGTATGAGCTTGCATTCTGAGTTGCTAGCTGAAACATTTCATCATCATTCTCTACTGTGACAGCCCTCTCATCTCCACTGGCTTCTTTCCCTTTCCAATTCCAAGCTCCATCCTCATTGAACACAACATTCCTGCTGATTATCACCTTACCACTGCTTGGATTTAATAGTCTATAAGCCTTAGATTGTGCTGAATATCCAATGAAGACCACCTTCTCAGACTTCTCATCAAGCTTGCCTCTCAAGTTGATCAAGGTGTAAGCTGTGCAACCAAAGATTCTCAAGTGATTCACACTTGGTTGCTTTCCTCTCCATGCTTCAAAAGGTGTCTTGTTTAGGACTGCTTTAGTAGGCGAGATATTCAGTAAGTACACTGCAGTTGCCACTGCTTCACTCCACAATTCATTTGGCATGCCTTTAGCCTTAAGCATGCTCCTTGCCATTTCCACTACTGTCATGTTCTTTCTCTCAGCAACTCCATTCTGCTCTGGAGTGTAAGGTGCAGTCAGATCTCTCCTTATGCCATGCTCATCACAGAAGTCAGTGAATTCCTTTGACATGAACTCACCTCCTCTATCAGTCCTTAATGCCTTCACTTGCTTTCCACTTTGCTTCTCCACCAAAGCTTTGAACTTCTTGAAGTTCTCGAAGGCCTCTGACTTGGCCTTTTGAAAGTAGACCCAGCTCATTCTGCTGAAGTCATCTGTGATGAGTAGAAAGTATCTACTTCCTCCCAATGATTCTGTCTGCATTGGACCACACAGGTCAGCATGAAGGAGCTCAAGGCAATCACTTGCTCTCCATGCTTTTCCTATTGGAAATGACCGCTTAGACTGCTTCCCATATATGCAGCCTTCACACAGCTCTAATTCTCCTATCTTGGGAAGACCATTCACCATGTCTTTGGCACTTAGCAGCCTCAGACCCTGCACATTCAGGTGTCCATATCTCAAATGCCATACTCTTGCATTTTCTTCTCCTTTGACAAGCATAACTTTGCTTTCTCTTGCAGGCAGTGTCAGGGGAAATACTTTGTTCTTTCCCATAGCCACTTTCATGATCACTTCCCTGGACTTTCTGTCTTTGATCAAGCACACATCATCTTCAAACAACACTGAGTACCCTGAGCACATTAGCTGACCAACACTGAGCAGATTGTGAGCCAACTGAGGAACATACTAAACTTCATGCAGCAGTTTTGCTTTCCCTTGCTCAGTCTTGACTGAGATGGTGCCTTTCCCTGCCACCTCTAGCTGCTTATCATCACCTAGCCTTACAGTGCTCTTCTTGGTTTCATCTAGCTCTTGAAACATGGCCTTGACTCCTGACATGTGGTTTGAACAACCACTATCTATATACCACATATCACTAGCACTTGAGCCTGCAGAACCTTGTGCTATGAACAGTTTGTCTTCTTGCTCAACAAAGTTGGACTTTTGATCATGCTTTTGCTCACCATGATCTTTCTCCTTCTTCCAACACTGAGCTTCCTTGTGCCCTGGTTTCTTGCAGTAGTAGCACTTGAACACACTCTTTTGCTGACCACTGTATTCTCTCCCTTCACTACTTTGGCCTGATCTACCACGACCTCTGCCTCTGAAGCCTCCACGACCTCTTCCTCTGAAGCCATGTTGTCCAGTTTTATCCTTGCTTGAGTCATCTTTTCCCATGAAGGCTTTCTCCTCTCTCTTTTCACCAGGTCTGTTCAGCCTCTCTTCATGAGCTTGCAGAGAGCCCATCAGTTCTTCAAAGGAGTATGTCTCCATATCCTTTGACTCCTCAATTGCAGCCACAACATGGTCGTACTGCTTAGTGAGGCTCCTTAAGACCTTGCCAACTACATGTTCATCAATGATCTTTTCTCCATAAGATCTCATCTGATGAACTATGTTTGAGACCCTTGAGAGATACTCTTGCACAAACTCTTTTTCTTTCATTAAAGAAGTTTCGAATTCTCTTCTTAATGACTGAAGTCTGACTGTAATTACCTTCTTATCACCAAGGTATTCCTGCCTCAAGATCGTCCAAGCTCCATGTGAAGTTGAGGCCGATGCAATTCTGGGAAATACTTCATCATCAAGAGCCTGTTGAATCATGAATAAGGCTTTGGCATCCTTCTTTCTTTTCTCTCTCAGAGGCTAATCCGGCTCCTCTGCGCCATCATCCGTGAATCCTGACTCCACCAAGCTCCACACCTCATGAGATTTGAAGAGAGTCTTCATCTTCAACTCCCAAAAATGGTAATTCACACCTTTGAAAATGGGTAATTGCGATGTCCCATTGTTGTGTGATCCATTGTTCATCATTGTGAACACTCACTCTCTTTCCCGTGTTTCCCTAGTGTTGCCTCACAAATCTCTCACCCTCAATACCTTGGATCGAAACCCAGATATGCTCTGATACCAAATGTAAGCAAATTGTGGATAAAAATCAATGTAACAGTGGCCAATTGTGCAAGGAAAGATTAGAGGAAGAACACGAAGAAGAGAGATCTCAGAAACTGCTTTTGTTCTGATTTCCTTACTTAATTTCTTATGCTTCAAACGAGCATTACATAGAACAAAAAGAATAACTACCATCCCACTAATCATGACTAACATATGCCTGAGATCGTGGGCACTAATACTAACAGAAATACTAAAATAAACTAGCCTAAACATAGGCTCAAACACAACTGCAAACATACTAAAAATAGACTAAGTATTGAATTACATTTCAACAATAATTCAATTTCGGGTTGTTCGACAATGCATGGAATTGGAAGACTTCGTATTCAGATATTGAAAATATTATCACTTAATTCCTTTTATGCTGAGTTGTTCGCTACTTTCAATCCATCGCATATTGAGCGTGTTCTTGCTAGGGTTTAGCCAAAGGTCACAAATGCAATGAATATTTCTTTGCTTAATTAGGGAATTAATTAATTTATGAAGAAATTCACATTGCAGTGTTTCAAAGGCACCCTAGCAAATCCCTTGGATCGGATGGCGGTCTGATACCTTTGAACTAATACAAAGTTGGTGGCGTTGTGAATTGTCTTTGGAAAGTGTTAGTTATCGCCCTCATTCCAATTTCCAAAGTTAAATGATTCAAAAACTGTTTCAGAATTTAGGCCTATTAGCATGTGTAACGTCGTTAATAAAATAGTCGATCTCATAGTCCTTGGTGAACCGAATGAAGCCAATTCTAGACTCCATTATTTCAGAACCTCAAAGCGCCTTCGTAGCTGGCAAATCTAGTACCGATAGTGCTTTTCTAGCGAATGAAGCCTTCTAGTATATGAAAAACAATCTCATGGGTATTCGGGGAGTCATGGCACTGAAACTTGACATGAGCAAGGCCTTTGACAGGATGGAATGGATATTTCTTCAGAGTATTATGCCTAGGCTTGGTTTTGCATTTGCATGGGTCTCTAAAATTACGCCTTGTTTAAACTGTACTTCGTTATCATCAGTGGCGGAGCTAGAAATTTGTTGAAGAGGGGGCTAGGGTTAGTTAGATTTTTTTTCTGATTAAATTATTAATATTTTAGTGATATTTTTAAATTAATGAAAAGCACACAAAGACTAAACAATTTTAAATAATATAAAGGTTGCTTATTACAAAGAATTTTTAAGTATAATAAAAGAGTTGATGGGAATTGAATTCAATACCTTGCCATATAAAAAAGACATTTTTTTTATTAAAAATTATATATTTTCAAACATATATACAAGAAAATTAAATAAATTTTTAGATATTTTATTAAATAATTTACTATACTTTATTTGTCAATTTCCAGATTTACAACCTTTATAAATAAAGTAATTGATAAATTTGTTATCTTATACTGTACTTTTTTATTATGAGTCTTATGCTAAAGAAAATATATTAATTTTAAACAAAGACATAGGGAGATAGATCTACTAGTACAAATAAAATAAAATAAAATAAAATAAAATAAAACAGTACACTGAAGGAAGAGAGCAAGGGGAGGTGAACAGACAAAAACACAAAAGTTGTTTCTTTTGAGATTTGAACACGGGACTTGTTAGTTTAAAACACCTGTCTTGGTCAACTACACTAGATCGATCTCACTTAATATTTTGAACTTCACTATATATATTATTTCTTTGAGCCAAAAGCGGGGGCTACAGCCCCTCTAGCCCCCGCCCTGGCTCCGCCACTGGTTATCATACAAGATTAATAGCCAGATTTGTACATGGTAAGCTGATTCCTTCTCGTGGCCTTCTCTAGGGCGACCCTTTGTCTCCGTATCTGTATATTTTAGGAGCTAAAGGACTCTCATATATATATGATACTTGAAGCAGTATAACAAAACCTAATTCATGGCATTAAGGTTTCACGTGGATCCCCATATATTTCTCATATGTTAACATATGTTGATGATAACCTTTTATTTGCACACGCCTTTTTAGGGGAATGCTCCAAAATAACTGAAATACTCAGTCGCTATGAATAATCATCAGGGCAGAAAATTAACCTTACAAAATCCAAGGTAGCTCTTAGCAAGAATCTTTGATCAACAACGATAAGTTCTCTCTCTACTGCTCTTAGGGTTCAATTGTTTATTCTATACATTAAATTTTGATGTTCCTTTTTAATCTGTTTAGGCCTCCGCCTAGGCGCTAGGTCCCCCTTCACCACTCAGCTCTCTCCTAGCGACTTTTTGAACATTAATTGAGCTATTCTTCACGGGTGATTGAATTAGATTGCTTAATTAAGCTTGATTCATCGGTTTGGTTCCCGTTCATCATCTCTTGCTTATATTGGTCTACTAGTTAATGATGCTAAATGGTTTGAAAGAATTGAATTGAGAGAATTTGTGATGATTGTATTAGGCCTCAAAAGGGCTGAATTTATACATGTTTAGGCAATCTAATAAAGATTTGGGTTCCCATGCGAAATACCCTTCCCGTGCGAAATGCGAAGCGATCTCGGCCGTATATTTTTTTTTTTTGGTCAACATTTTTTTTTTCGTTTTCGTCCCGTGATCATTCTGAAATAGCCTATATAGAAGGTTCACAGATAAGCACTAAATGTTCATTTATTTGTACATTCAGGTTCACAAATAAGCACTGAATGTTCAAAGACATGTGTTGGAACATGATCATGTTATATGTGAACTTTTACGGCACATAAAATGAACATGTAGTACTTATATGTGAACGTCAATAATTGTCTATTCCAGAACGATCAGAGACAATAAATAAATAAAAAATAAAAAATTGTTGACCGGAAAAAAAAGTTTGTTGTATTTACGGTTATGCCACCGTGTCACTATTCACTCCCCCCCCCCCCCCCTTTTTTTAACAGTACAGCCCCTTGAATATTACCCCCCAGATAATGAACATTACCGCCCAGATAATGAACATATGGTGTCTATTTATGAACGCGAATGAACATGACCGTTTTGCATTTCGCACGGTAAGCATATTTCGCACCCGAAACGGACTCATCTAATAGATAGATAAAGATATAGAAGATATGATACAAGATAGATTATGGAAACAATATCTAGTATATTCCAATACTCCTCCTCAAGTTGGAGCATGAGGATCTGAAATGCCCAACTTGGAGGATAAATGGATGAATTGAGGCTTAGCCTAGGCCTTGGTGAAGATGTCGGCATGCTGTTGAAGGGTCGAGATGTGGGTTGTGACGACCTTGCCTGCAAGAATCAGATCTCGAACATAATGGCAGTCAATCTCTATATGCTTGGTCCGCTCATGGAAGACAGGATTGGCATAGATATGGATAGCTGCCTAACTGTCGCAAAATAGATGAACTGGAGAAGAATGACGGATACCGAGTGAGAGCAGTAGGGAGCGCAGTCACACAATCTCACAGCAGGTGGCTGACATAGACCGATATTCTGCTTCTGTCGAGGAGCGAGAGACAGTCGGTTGTTTCTTTGTGCGCCAGGAGACAAGGGACTGCCCGAGCATCACAAAGTAACCAGTGACGGATCGACGTGTGAGTGGGCATGCCGCCCAATCTGAGTCGCAATTGGCCGTGAGGCGTAATGAGCTGTGGCGAGAGAGATGAAGACCTTGGTCGAGGTGAGTCTTGATGTACCGAATCACACGCAGAGCAGCAGACCAATACTCCTCCTTTAGTTTCTGCATGAATTGAGACAAAGTGTGGACAACAAAGCACAAATTCAGGCGTGTGATGGTCAAGTAGATTAGCCGACCGACAAAGCGTTGATATGCCTCAGCGTCATTGTGATCCCGTCTAGCAGTCGTGGCAAGGTGGTGTGCCGGGGCAGCCAGGAGGTGGTGTCATGTACACGACCTCATCTAAGTCGCCATGGAGAAAGGCGTTGTGGACGTCCATTGGATGAAGTTCCCAATCGCAAATAACGGCAACATAAAGGAACACCCGCACGGTAACCAGCTTGGCGATTGGAGCGAAAGTCTCAGTGAAGTCGACACCTTCAACCTGCCTGTTCCCAAGAATGACAAGACATGCCTTATAGCGCTCGATTGTCCCATTAGACTTATACTTGATGCGATAGACCCATTTGCACCCAACTGGTCTCTTTCCTGCAGGCAACTCGGATACGTCCCATGTTGAATTTCGCTCTAGAGTTGTGATCTCGGAACGCATCGCCTCACGCTAGTGAGCGTGCTTGACTGCCTCCTTAAAGGAGGAAGGCTCATGACCAGCAGTAACAACCGCGAGAAATCTAGCATGGGTAGGAGAGAACTTATTACAGGACACGTAGTTAGCAATAGGATATTGCTTACCTGAGGATGCCAAATGTGTGGGTGTGGAGAGAGGGGGGTCTTGACTTTGCAAAGTGTGACAGACGTATTCTAGAAGTAACACTGACGTCTGCCTGGGCCGGGAGCTACGACGAGTATCTGGAGGCGTCAGATCGGGAATAGCCGACTGTTCCAAAGAAGGCAGAGGTGTTGCTTGTGGCGTCCGAAGTGATGTCGGCGTGTCATAGATCGCCAGATTGATGGGCGCCGGTGTGTCATTTCCCCCTGACGGGGAAACTGGCGGCAACACATAGGAGAATATCTCTTCATAGAAGACTACATCCCAAGAGATGAACATACGACCCGTGTCGATGTCGTAGATGCGCCAACCTCGTTTGCCTGGTGGATATCCGAGGAAGACACCTTTGATGCTACGAGCAACGAATTTGTCAGTGGGCTGTGGTTGACGAGCAGCGTAGCAAAGACTACGAGTTTGTTTTGCTTTGAAACATACATCACAAGGACTAAGTTTCGAAACTAAGCTAGATGACTTTTCTAAATTCAGACTGGACAAAATTGATGTTGATGGATGACCTAACCGAAGATGCCGTGTAGACACAGGAACGGTCGATGCAGAGAGACAAAATTGAGCTAGTTGAGGTCCAAAGCTGCGCAGCCAATAGACCCCTCCCCTTTTCTAAATTCACATGGTTATTATCTTTAATCTTTCGGTATAGTTTTAGCCATATTATTAGGAGTTGTAACACGGTGACTCGCTTTGTTACGGTCTAACTTCTCTTAACTAGAGCGATCTTATAATTACTGATTTTTTTTCCTTTGAGCATTACTAAGGGTTTGTTAGGTAATGGAGTTTTAAAAAAGTTTTTTGTTTATAAATAGTTGATAAATAAGGTTGTAGAAAAAAATATGTTTGATTTTTATGGTTATGTGTGTAGTTTATTGGAAAAGTGTGAGTATTGAAAAAAATAAAATAAATTATTACACTTTTATCGAAATATATAAAAATAGGTTTTTAAAATAAAATATTTATAAATAATAAACAAATTTAACCAAACAAGGCGTAACCTGATGGAACTAAAGAATGTGATGGAAACGACAAGGGACATTCACGAGTGTTACTACCAAATTCATAAATCGTTAAATAGTGTCCGTTACTGCAATTTTAAGAATTATTCATTATCATACGAAGCTTCAAAAATAGAGAAAGAGAAACGCTCCCTTCTGGGAGCCGGCCCTAGAAAGCCAGTCATGGCCACCGCCCACCGGAGACGAGCCGACCCTTGAATCACATGCTCCCAGAAGAGCCGTCGCCGCTACCATGGCCCCTTTCCCCTCTCACCTCCTTTCGACATCCAGCCCACCAACAAATTCAACTCCGGCCATCTCCACCACCAGCACACCGCCGGAGCTGCGGGGCTCCCCCTCCCGCCCAACATCAGCCCTCTTCCGGCGACTTCGACCCCTCCTCTGCCGTGCTCGGTGGAGGGAACGAGGAGCCGGCGAGGACCCTGAAGAGGCCCCGGCTGGTGTGGATCCCGACAACGGAGGATCTGGATCTGAAATTCGAGTGTTTTTTTTTCGGTTCTGTTGTGAGACTCTCTTTGGATGATGGAGCTTGCCTTGACGATGAATCGAGTTGTAGTTCCGGCTTCGTAGAGGATGACTATCCTTCCGGTGGCACATCATTCGTTGTGCTTTACTCACCTCTTCTCTTGGTTTCTTTGCTTTTTCATAATCTAGTTTATTTTGCTTTTGTCTGCTTTTTGTTTCGTTGTTGTTTGTTCTTGTTTCTCGTTGTTGATGTTGTTTTGCCGGTTTGTCCGGTTGCCAGTTTCTAACCTCTCGAAGTTGTATACTTCGAATTCTTACTGAATAATAATAAAAAAAAATTATTCATTATCTTATACGTGTTTGCCCAGTTTGCCTTATGCAATTGCTCAAACAGCAGTCGCTTTCTGATGGAATATTATGAATGCAATCATACATCATGATTTGAAGGGTACATCTTTGGCATTAATTTTCGAACAACTAACACAATAAATTAACAAAAAAGAATGACCCGGATTTATTGATTTGATTTCAGAGGTGGAGTTCATAAGTTTAAATTGTTAAATGAAAGTCAAATTGATTAGATTACATTTATTTTAATGTTTTTATATATCCATTCAGGGAAAAATGATTCGGTGGAAATTGTTTTTCCATGCGAACGTACATAAAGTAAAAGTGGTGTATTTTTGTGTGTAAAATGTGCATCACACCACTATACGAATATACATTATAAATGAGTTTAGCTATTTAGCGCACACCGCGCACGGGTGAAGGCAACGGGGGTTACCCTCTTCTGGAGGGAAACTCTCTCCCTTTTCATGAGGGTTTTCTAGCTTTATGCTAGACTCCACTGCCACCACCTTCCTTCTCAGATCGCCGGCCTCCGCTTGCTTCTCCCTCTTCTGGTTCTGCTGTTCTCCGTCGCCATCTTCTCTGTTTCCTCTGGGGACTTGTTCTACTTTCGTCGGGGCTAGGGTTTCCAACTTCATTCCGCCGCCTCAGTTCTTCAAGCTGTCGGTTGTTCTCGATCTTCTTCGCTGCGCTGTTGGTGCTGTCGGGTTGACCGACTCCGGTGGTTTTCTGGGGGCTTGTTTTGAAGTTGCTGGTCTGTCAGGTGGGGGATTTTCTTGCCCGCACATGCTTTCCATCCGCCGGCTCCGCCTTCTCAACCACCGGGCTTCACCTCCTCCATCTGTTGTTGGCTCGTCTCCCTACGCTTTGCTCTTTCTGCCCTAGGGCTCCTATGGGTTTTCGCCGCCACCTCTGTTGGTCTAGGGTTTCCATTTCTGGTGGTTTGTTGCGGCGTCCTCTTCGACCTCATCGGTGGTTCATCCTCTAGGTCCTCTCCGGTCGGCCTTCTTCTCCCTGTACAGTTTCGTCTCCTGGTTTCTCTTTGTGTGTTTTTGGGTTTCTGTTGTTTGCTTGGATCTGGTCGATTTTGGTTACCTGCTACTGCTTGCTTCGGGTTTTGCCTGGATCCATCTCGCTTGTAAATCGGTTGCTTCATGTTAGGTTGTGCTTGTAAATTGGGTCCTGTAGTTTGTTCTGCCTCTGATTTTCAAAGCAGTGTTTGTAACTTAGTTTCTTGTTGATTATTTTATGCTCTGTTTGTAGTTTCTAGTTTGGGGGTTGTTGGCTTTGCTGGCCCGACTATCTCTCTGTCTTCGGGCAATGAATCTCTTGTAGCCCTTGGGAGTAAGCTTTTAAAACCAAGTGTTGCAATGGATCTATTGCCTTCAGAGGTTTTAGTTTAGGGTCTGCATTTCGCCAGGAATGTAGGAATCGCTGCTTGGAAAACAAATTCTGATTGGTTTTGTGTAGTTTCTAGCGTTCATCCAGTCTCCCTTCGATGGGTCTCAACTGGTTGCGTTATTTCACTGACCATTTGGACTTTTGTGTCTTCCATTAGTGAAGTTTTGAGCAATCCTACGTTTTGGCTTCTCTCTGCCCCTTTAGTTCATTCCTTGTCCCCTTGGGCAATGGTATACTTTTGTGTAATCTCTCAGCTACCAACTTTGTTGGCTCTCCTTCTGTACTCTGTAACTCTTCTTATGTTTTAATGCAGTTTTTGTCTTTCCATAATAAAAAAAAGCTATTTAGCGCGCTGGGGCGATAAATAAAATTCTAAAACTAGAATCAAATGTTTATGGTATCTTTCACTGCTAAAAACTAAACTAAGCTATTAAGACTTACAACTAAATAATTTTTTATTTTAAGGAAATCATGTAAAACTATACTGTTAATTTTTTTTAATGACTTCAATTACAATTTTTTTCCCATAAATCGTGAAGTACTGAAGTCATATAAAAAATAAAATAAAAATCCTTTCAAATTAGCAAGAAGTCGATGTGCAACTTTTTTTGATGAAATAGCTTTGAAGTCTATTAATTGCAGTCAATAAAAAAAATATTGGGAAGAGATATGAAAATAACAAACAAATAAAGATAGAATTAAAATTACATCCTCTCAAAAAAAAATTTACATAAAAATCTAGACGTTTTGGTTAAATAACTGAAAATGGGAATTTATTCTCACCAAAAAGAAAAAAAGGAAATTTATTAGCACATGTTAAATTTTTTTATATAACGTATTAGTTTGTGTACATGATTTCCTTATTTTGTGCAACTAAAATTCTCTGTGTGCATAAATTTATAATTTTTTATAGCTTTTAGTAAATGATATATTTCTAAACAAATAAGAGAAAAAAAAATTATTTAGTATATAAGTTACAAAATTTTATTTTTTAATTTGGAAATTAATTATATAAGGAAAATATACTTTCTATTAGTTGACAAGATTTGGTAAAAAAAAGTACAAAATATATATTATCTTTTGATAGAAAAACTGTATAGAATATCTTAATTTAGAAGTTTTATTTGTTGCCTCGGGAGTCAAATAGCATAACCCTTATAATATAAGTGATGCACGTGAATCGGTCAATATTTGACTTAACGACTTGATCGGTCTTCGACTGACCAGAGTTGACCTACTGTTTGTTGATGCTGACTGATCGTTGGCATCAGTTCTCGTAGCTCCTAGCTTCCTCCTGGGACCTTATTACGTCTACACCAGGTGTAGAAGATTCTCTTTACACCCTTTGCCAAGTGGCAATTTATCTTGCAGAGCTGACAATGGTGGCTGGGCGGGAACGAGTGGGAACAAGCTCTGATATGGCGTGCTGGGACCCACCTCCTTGGTATGGCATGTTGGGACCCACCCTCACCCACCCTCCTCGACGACGTATCCTGTATACTTCTTCCCCGGCGGTTCGAAGCCACCAGACACCACCGGCCTTCGTCGACGCCTTCCCCGGCGGTTCGAAGCCACTAGTCACAGCACCGTCCTCTCGCAGTCACCGCCGGCCTCTCGCAGTCACCATCGGCCTCTTGCAGCACCAGTCACCACCTTCCTCGACGATTCTCCTTGCCTCGGCGGTCCTCCACTTGCACCAGCGGCGGCCGGTGATTTCTCCTTGCCGCCGGCCTCTCGCAGTCACACCGCCCTCTCCGATTTAGGTAAATGAATGTTGGAATTTTGGAATTTCACGAGTAACCTTGTTGTTGATTTATTTTCATTTCAATTTATTTCCTGTTAATTTCTTTCCATTCCGATTTCTTTCCTGTTGATTTTGGAATTTTGATTTCTTTCCATGTTGCTGTTGATTTTTCCTTACCTTGTGTATTTACCCAAACCTAGATATATTCCAAAATTCTAGTTAGTGGAGACTATATCAATATTTTTTTTTGGTGAACGAGAGGTGGCCTTGAAATGACATTTTGCATCAGATTAGTACATTTGAGTCTCATAAATGACTCATCCACGAATGTCTCCAAACATGCTACGTTGTTGTATGAATTTATTGTTAATAGTTCAAGTAAATAACTTGTTCAAGGTTGTACATTCAACTTTGAATGCATAGCTTGTGACTTCTTCATCTTGGATTGTGGCTTGTATAGTATCCAAGAATCTAGCCAGTATACTTGGCTTCTCAGTAAATAAGTAACACTTCTGCTTGGATGCAGATTTGAAATCATTTTCATATCTTTTACATTGAGAATGGTAGTCTAGAAAGATCTTGATTTGGCATGGGCTTGTCTTTACAACTCTCTTGTTTTTGGTCACGAGTGTTTGTAACTGTTTCACCTGGTATTGTTGTTGGATCGAATCCAACAGTCTACTCAGTAGAGTTTGGCAAATAAGTCCTTCCATGATAGTCAACTTCACTATAGATTGTATGACATTTGGCCAATACATTTATGTTAGTTGTGTTAACATTACAACTTTTTTTAATCGAAAATATGCTCCTTTGTTATCAATCCTGCAGTTAGCTAAACTCTCAGTAAAATCCTTCAATCATAAACCATTCAGCAACACCAAGATGGGTAGAGAACTCAGCATAGCGGAGTTGATATGTCATATTCATATATGCATTAAAAGTAGATAAAATGCAAGTGAGTTGATTGTTAATTTCAACACCCTACTAATTAATTATTTTTATCACGTGATAGGTTCAAGTTGAATGGAGTTCGACCTAAATGAAGAGCCGAACGACTCAAGCAACAATGACAATGAAACCGTCGTAGAACCTACTGTTGGTATGACTTTTGATAGTGGGTTGGAATATGCTGAATTTTGTCATACATATGCATGTAAAACTAGACCTTGAGTTCCCTTTTTGTCTTACAGTTCAATTGTTGTATGTACTGCAGTTTTGATGGGTTGGAGAATTTTGTCTTACAGTTCAATTGCTATAATTTCTGACAAATTTTTGACAAAATTTTCAATTCCTGTAATTTCTTACAGTTCAATTGACTTCCTGCTACTGACAATTTTTTATGCTAGCATTAAATGTATTTATGTCTTACAGTTCAATTGCTGTAATTTCTGACAAATTTCATGTCAAATTTTTACTACTGTTTTTAGCCTTTTCAATGCAACTATGTCTCATTTATTGCTTGTATTAACACTTCAATGCTAAAATTTTGTCTTACAGTTCAATTGTTGTAATTTCTGACAAATTTCATGTCAAACTTTTACTACTGTTTTTAGCCTTTTCAATGCAACTATGTCTCATTTATTGCTTGTATTGACACTTCAATGCTAAAATTTTGTCTTACAGTTCAATTGTTGTAATTTCTGACAAATTTCATGTCAAATTTTTACTACTGTTTTTAGCATTTCCAATGCAACTATGTCTCATTTATGGTTGCTTGTATTGACACTTCAGCATTACTCTGCTATGCCTTCTGTTTTTCAATAATAGTTAGATGAACTGACAATGTTGTCTACTCTATAGAGACTGGCCATGGCCATGGGGATTAAGCTGTGCAGATGTAGTGAGTTCTTCAGCAGATGCAATGAGTTTGTCTTACTCTTTTTAATCTACCATTCTGTAGGCTTCTCTTGTCAGCAAATGCAGATTGCTATCACATTCATCTTTGCTCTCTGTGTTTATCTTGCTATCACATTCAGCTGTGGCCAAAATACTAAATGTTATTAAGCTAATTTTATGCTAGCATTAAATTAAGCTAATTTTTGTCCATATGAAGATTTGTGATGCAGTAGAAGCTATTAAGCTAATTTTAGTTATGCAGTACTCCAGGGGGTCTCACATTCTTTGCACCCAACGAGGAAAGGCTGGAATCAGGGCTCTACAACAGAAGCTACTTGGAAAATCAGATAGCCGTGGCACTGGAAAATCAGATGGCCCTTGGACAAGATAATGTCATAGACTTGTACCACACTTTCTGTTACATTTGATTTAAGCCATTGTGAATTGGAAAGCAGCCTTGTTGTTCTGTAAAAATCACAGACTTGTACCACACTTTCTGTATCCCACAAAATATAATGTCAATTGAATGTCCACAACATAAGCTACTTGATGTTATATATAATGTCAATTGATAACATCTTTTTGTGTAAGAGTTGTATATATACTGTCAAGAGTTAATACTATATATACTTTTTGTTGTTCTGTAAAAATCACAGAAAGTGTATCCTTTTAGTCATCAATGTTAGTCACAGAAAGTGTAAAAATCACAGAATGTCAATTGATAACATCTTTTTGCTGTTCTGTAAAAATCACACTTTCTGTGATATATAATGTCAATTGATAACATACTTAATACTATATATATTGTCAAGAGTTAATTCAAAGACCGTCTCATACTGCATACTTTTACCCAACTTGACTGAGGGAACACAAAATGGCATTTAGCACTGTAAGATTACATCAGTGGCATTTAGTCATCAATTTCTAAGGGAACACAAAATGGCGTCTATCGTGTCTGCCATTGGACCCATCTTTACCCAACTTGACTGAGGGAACACAAAATGGCATTTAGTCATCAGTGGCATTTAGTGTCATCAATGGCATTCAGCACTGTAAGATTACATCAGTGGCATTTAGTCATCAATTTCTAAGGGAACAAAAATGGCATACATGTGGAGTTTCTATAAAATATGAAGATATTTTGAAGACACTCCACATGTATAAGCCTAGAACAAAGTAGCAAGACAAGGAAATAAAAGTGAAACTAGAAGAGTAGATTCCTAGAACATGGATAAGCATAGTTATATCTTATAGTTATATCCAATTTGGTTATATCATATCATTATATCATATATTTATATCTTATAGTTATATCCAATTTGGTTATATCATATCGTTATATCCTATAGTTATATATTATGGTTATATCATATAGTTATATACTATGATTATATCTTATAGTTATATCCAATTTGATTATATCTTATGGTTATATCCTATAGTTATATACTATGGTTATATCTTATAGTTATATCCAATTTGATTATATCATATCGTTATATCCTATAGTTATATCATATAGATATATCTATAGTTATATCCAATTTGGTTATATCATATCGTTATATCCTATAGTTATATATTATGATTATATCATATAGTTATATACTATGATTATATCTTATAGTTATATCCAATTTGGTTAGATCTTATGGTTATATCATATAGTTATATACTATGGTTATATCCAATTTGGTTATATAATATTGTTATATCCTATAGTTATATACTATGGTTATGTACTATGGGTATATCCAATTTGGTTATATCATATTGTTATATCCTATAGTTATATACTATGGTTATGTACTATGATTATATCTTATAGTTATATCCAATTTGGTTATATCTTATGGTTATATCCAATTTGGTTATATCCTATAGTTATATATTATGGTTAAACAACATATGTGTCAATTGTTGGAAAAATTGCCTATTCTCATATTATTTACAAATTGATTACAATTGGATGAGTTTATTGAATATAAAAAAAAATTATATATTACCAAAAAATAAAGAATAAGCACACGCCTTCGATATTATGTTACGATAACTTGTCAACCGGCTAGGGCGGGACATATAATTATTATTATTAATATATAACATTCTTATAAATTATTATTATATAATATTCCTATAATTATTATTAGCTAATCAAATCATACTTCAATTACGTTTATAGTAATATTCCTATAAAATATTATTATTATAATATAATATTCTAATCATTTAATATATTATAATATTCAATATAAAATATAAAATATATGTGAAACAATCCATCTAATCAATTAAATGGATTAATGACCCAACCCATAAATTATCGAGTTGGGTAATTCAGACAACTTGTCATCCATTAATCACTGAAACAGGCCAATTCATTTATTAGCTCTGATTATATTTAGAATGTCCGGTCACCTTTTGAATGTTATCTTTTATTGCTTAAACAAAACAACTATAATTTTGAAGGTTCGATCACTTTTTTTATACTTTTTTTTAATAAAACAACTTTAATTACTTAGAGCATATGTTTAGCAATTTCAATGGGTCTTACAATCGACTCTACAACTTTCCAGTTTTATTTAGGTGATAATTTTTATCATTCAAATCATAAATTTTACAATTGTAATATTGACTAATAATTTTGAGTTGTTTATAAAAACTGCAAAAATGTCTAATTTGAATATAATATCCTACTTTAATTTACAACTCTACTTAACCATCATATGATCTAATGTTTGCAAGAGTATTATGTACATAAAATTTCTAACCAAAATGTAGTTAGATATCATTACGTTACAAACACGTGTATCAGGTAAACAATCATGATATTCCATGCTTTTAAAATTCGAACAACATCATCAATTTGGCCTGCTTTGCCAAAACCTTGAATGAGGTAACTATAAGTCAAGCTCAAACCCACAATCAACCATTGCTTCCAACATGGCCTCGATTTTATCCACCCTGCCTAAGCTAGACCAGCCACCAATTATCACATTATATGTCGAAATATCAAACTCAACCATCCCTTTTGTCCAATTCAACAGAGAATTTGTAGTACAAGACATAAGCTCTCAGGCACACACACTGCAAAAGCACATTAAAGAAGCAAGTTTCACATTTTAATCCAAAGGGAATCGAAGTGAATAGGTCCTGAAGTTGTGGCTCCTCGCTCACGTGGAAGGGTAATTCTAAGTCATACCTTAGTTGTTGGTGTGCTGAAGTACCTGACTTGCAAGCATACCTTAGTTGTTGGTGTTCTGAGGAAGCGAACAAAAGTGAAGATAACACAAAGGAAAACATAATCTTGTTAGTTTCTCATAGAGATTCAACCAAGCTGTGAATAGCATCCGACACCCTTTGAATTGAACAAATGTATAATTTTACCTTCAACTGTCAAAATCTGGTATGTTCACTTCATGGTCTGACTTCAAGAAGGTCTTCTTGAGTGCCTAGACTTTCAAACAAGAAACAAACCTCACCACTCAGACATCTAACCCTCAGGGAACCAAAATAAAACTAGTAATTTAGAAAGGAAAACAGTTGTTGTGAACCTTGGATTTATGTAATATTGCATATATTTTACAGGACCAACATGATGAGCTTGAGACAAAATTTCTTAAGGAAAGAACACTTGAAGCTAAATAACAAAAGTTGTATGAACCACTTTACACTAAGGTTTGTATTCTAAAAAAGAACTATGTGTCATTTTGTTTTCATTTTGCAGAATCCTTATTCATTATCTAATAATGCATATGTTCTTTTCTTCTACTTTGTGTTTTAAACTACAATGATACCAAATTATAAATAGTGTAGTTAAAGTTCAAGGTGTTATTGTTGAAGGAGCAGATGTGCAAGGAGATGATAATGCCACATATGGTACCTCAGAACACTTCAAAAAAGACCCTTATACCATTACAATAAACAGGAAGCATCAAACTTGCAAAATGACGAATTGAATTCATAATTGAACAGAACAGTAAACATGAAGCATCAAACTTGTAAAATGACGAATTGAATTCATGATTGAACAGAACAATAAACAGGAAGCATCAAACTTGCAAAATGAGGAACAATAAACATGAAGCATAATGATTGAACAAAACAATAAACAGGAAGCGTCAAACTTGCTGGAAATAGGCATCAATGCTTCCAAATCTCAGGGATGCGGGGGAGGAAGAGGCTCGATAAGCCAAGAATGCAAATGAGAAATTCGAAACCCTAATTTAGAGGGGCTCATTACAGAAAGAGAAATTGGGGAAAAAAAAGAACATACCTATTTCCTACAATCAGGATCGTCCCATCTTCATTCAATCGTTCTTCTTCCCTGGTGACCAGGCGACTACGCCCATGAGCATGTTCGTCGGGTTTGTGAAGCAGATGAAGGGCGAGAGAGCGGCGAGGGTGGGACGCTGAGAGAGCGCCGACGGTGGGGGTCGAGAGATCGAAGAGGGATGGGAGGGCGAGAGAGCAGCGAGGTGAGAGGGGGAGACCGGCGAGGGGTGTGAGAGCAAGAGCGGCGATGTGGCCGGTGAGAGGTGGCAGGGCTGAGATTCAGGTTCGGGTTTGGGTGGGTAGGTGAGAGGTGGGCAGAGAAAAAAATGTGTTTGGGGGTGTTTGGGCCAAACCCTAACTAAAATTTGGGTTCTAATTTCAAATCTGGTTTAAATTTGAAATTTGGGTCAAATTTTTAATTTTAGTCAAACCTCATTTTTCAATTTCTACAAATCCTTTATTAAATTTTTTTAATTTTCAGTCGCATAAATTTCCTATTGGCCAATTTAAAAGGGGTAGGAATATTCCCATTTACACTTGGTGTAAATGGGTTCTTGTCCTTCCTCCTGCAGTGCTCTTGAAAATCGGCGAGAAACCGCGCACTCCTTTTTTTTTTTACCTCGCACTCCACCCTGGGTGGCAGGAGGTGCCGCCCAGGAGACCCTTCTCAAAACCGGTCTGACTCTGGGCGGCAATAGGCGCAGCCCAGACAAACCGGGTTTTCATAAAACCCGGTTCAGAGTCTGGGTTGCACCTATTGCCGCCCAGATTTTTTGTTGGGGAGAACCCGATTTAGGAATTTATTTTATTTATTTAAATAAAAATAGATTGGTTTTTTCGAACCCGGGTTTAAAATTTGAATGTGGGCGGCACCTATTGTCGCCCAAAATTGGTTTTTAAAATTTGAACGTGGACGGCACCTATTGCCGCCCATAATTGGTTTTTTAAATTTGAACGTGGGCGGCACCTATTGCCGTCCACCTTTAACCCCCAAAAAATTCCAAGTCGGCGGTATTTAGGGCCGCCTATGTCGTCTTCTCCGTTACCCAGAGGAAATCTTTTCCGAGCACCCACAGAGAAAATTCCAAATCGATGGCGGATTCCGGCGAATTTTCCATGGAAGATATATGGGCGGCGGTTGACAAGGAGGAAAACCAGATGGCGGCGGTGGGAGATCTCGGCGGCGACGGCGGCGGCGATCCACTGGACTCGACGGCGGAATCGACGGCGACGGCGATGAATCTTTGTTTCGTTGGCGGTGGCGGTCGCGATGGAGGAGTCGACGGCGGCGGCGGCAGGGGAGGCGACGAGGCGGAGGGAGCTGGGCTGCACGAGGAGCCGCCCCGGACCGGGGAGGAGGGGATTTCTGGGCTACACGAGGTGCCGCCCAGCTTGCCGGCGAGCATGGAGGTTTCCGGCGCGGTGGTTTTGAGCGAGGAGGAGAGATTGCCGGCTAGGACCGAGGAGGTGGATATCGGGGCGGACAATGCCTTTGACGTGTCGGTAGCGGTTGCTATGCAGGCGATGGATGATTTGGCGGAAATTCCCGTTCGTCAAAAGCGCAAATATGAACGGAGGCCGACCGTAGAGGTATGGTGTTTGTAATTTTTAATTTGTTAAATCTAATTTATTTAATTAAATTGTTACTGTAATTGTAGATTTGTAAACTTAGTGTTTATTGTATTTAATCATAATTAAAAAAGACAATATAGGTAATAGGCTAAATTTTACTGTTAAATAATATTAAATATATTATCGTAATAAAAACTAAAAAATTTAATATATTGATTTTATAAGAAAACAATTTTCTTTAACAATTGTTAAGGTATATATAACTAGGTTGTATTGGATAAAATGAAAATAGTTATATTTCTTATGACAAAATAGGATGTATTGGGTAAAATCAAACAGTCGAATCGAGACAGTCGCCCTACTACTGTATCTGCTCGCAAAAGAAGGGTTGTGGGTGTATCGCAGGACACAGAGGTGCTTAGTGAGGACGATGTTGGTCTCGTTCGTTCAGATGAGGACGTGGTTATGGAGGACTTTACTACCGGCCCTTCTACTATCCCTGAGGATCCGGAGTTTAGTACCGACCCAGCAGAGCAGCAGCTACCTCAGGAGGACCCACCTCAGGAGGACTCACCTCAGCACCAACCACCTCCGTCAGAGCCACCTCAGGAGGAGCCACCTCAGCAGCAGCCACCTCCGCCTGAGCCACCTCAGCAGACTCCACCTCCGCAGTTTCCAGCTCAGCAGGCCCCACCTCCGCCTGAGCCAGCTCAACAGGCCCCACCTCCGACTGAGCCACCTCAGTAGGCCCCACCTCCGCAGGACCCACCTCAGCAGGCCCCGCCTCTGCCTGAGCCAGCTCAGCAGTTTCCTTCTGTGTTGAGGAACTTTGATACGCACATTGCGGAGCTGATATGGAGGAAGGCGTCATTGGACCCTCCAGAGGACGTTGTTAGGAATTTGAGGGTTCAGACACGGCCTACACAGTTTGCGTTTTGGAGGGATCGTATTCCCAGAGGGGTCTCTGAGGAGGGTTCCTGGTTTTGGATTGCTCAGCAAATGGGGTTGACCGATTTACTTGATTTTCAGTTCGGCATGGCTGATCACACCCTCATTTCAGCGTTCGTTGAGCGATGGCATCCAGAGACGAACACCTTCCACTTTCCCTGGAGTGAGATAAGTCCTACGCTACATGACGTTATGATGATTCTAGGGTTGCCGATTGAGGGATTTAAGGTGACGTCACCATGGACTGGTCAGGATAGCGAGCTGGCGGAGTGTGAGGCCTTGTTCGAGTATCTATTTGGGATAGATTCGGAGTACAACTTAGATGAGGATGATGCTGACATGGTCTGTGACCTTAGGAAGGGTTGGGTCAAGCAATTCCAGTTAGCGAGGCATGTGTTGAGGATGATTGAGGAGGGTGCCTACCCAGAGGATATAGCAGCCGGTTTCTTATGGCACACCATGTCGGCTAGTATCTTCGTTGACAAGTCAACGAATGAGCTGAAGACTACATTGCTACCTCTTTTTGTGGACTGGGAGCGTGTCGTTCATACTGCTTGGGGCACCGGGGTTCTGGCTCTCCTTTTTAGAAACCTCGGAGAGGCTTCTCGACGCGGAGCTGCACAGTTTACCGGTTGTGCACGTCTCTTAGAGGTAGACTTTTATTATAGTTAGATTGTAATTTAAATCATGAATATACTATGTTTAATTGTTTATAACTAATGGCTTTCTTCCTCCGTACGCAGGTTTGGATTTGGACGTGCTTTGTATACTTCTCGGGCAACCCTAACCTCAAGGAAGGTGCGGACAACGACATTCGATGCGCTGCACGATACTGTATTGGCCGGACCCCTGTCCGTTTAAGTCGCAACCAGTTACACTATAGACGGATACTGGACGAGTATAGGCCAGAGGATGTACGTATTCTTATTCCATTTTAATACACTTAAATATAGGCTTAATGAGTTAATATATGTTTTGTCTTTTGGGGTTAATTGCAGATACGGTGGATGCCGTATGAGGGTCTTGATTTTTGAGGTGCTCACAGGGCCTCCACGTATCGAGGGACTATTCGGTTTCTCGGTGTAGAGGAGGCGTACATGCCGGATAGGCTTACCCGACAGTTCAGTTATCGACAGAGCAGGCCCATCGATATCATTGTAGGCTCACCCTTCTTTAGGATTCTTCAGGCATTGAGGTTTTGTTATTGCCTTGTGGCCATTATCCTCTTGACCGAGTCAATAGTTGTAAAGAAGGATGAGCCTCCCAATTACCAGGTCGATCATGCTAATATGCTCATTCTCCGAGCTGCATCACAGAAAAACTTAAAATCCTACAAATTTCGAAATTTGAAGATTCCATGTTTTTCTATGCTGTAGCGCGGAAAAAGGAGCAGATCAGCATGTTCGACCTGGTAATAGGAGGCTTATCCTTCTTTAGAACTCTTGACTCGGTCAAGAGGATAATGGCCACAAGGCAATCACATCCTTCTTTATAACTAATTTTGTGCTGCCCAGAATCCCCGATAATATATCTTCCTCTTCAACTTCCAATTTGAACCCTAAAGCGTCTCGCACAGCTTCTGGAGCTTATCTCTTTCCCGCAGCAATGAATTGTTGGAAATGCAGGACGACGAAGCCATACCACCCCACGATATTGATTTCTTGAATCTAAATAGGCATGTTGGGCGAAAAAT
Source organism: Rheum nobile (assembly GCA_027886185.1). NCBI lineage: Eukaryota > Viridiplantae > Streptophyta > Magnoliopsida > Caryophyllales > Polygonaceae > Rheum > Rheum nobile. The sequence goes on along the minus strand of WOAB01000248.1, from coordinate 459,258 downwards.
ACACGAGTAATAGGTGTAACCTTGGATGTGGAAGAGATGAAGTTGGATGTGGTATTTATAGGCATGTTGGGCGGCACGAGGTACAGCCCAGAAGACCCTTCCAAAAACCGGAGTCTGGGCGGCAATAGGTGCAGCCCAGCCCGCTGGGCTGCACCTATTGCCGCCCATATTTTTTTCGTCAAACCCGGTTCATAGTGTTATAACATTTGTGTTTCAATGTTGTGTATAAATAATATATTATTGTATCATATTATTGTTTATTCTTATTATTTATTTTTTTATCTAATATTAATAAAAAAAACAATACAAAATAATAATCCTAGAAGATAAAGACAAATTGTTCATTACGATACATTTAGCACACAATATAGGAAAGAATACAAGTTGTTCATAAACTTAGAAAGTTTGTGACAAAATATATGACATTGCTTTAGCGTTTGAAGAAATTAAGATAGTCTTTGGTAAACGTTCGCTTCATATGATATCTCTGCTTTGCTAAATTTGTTTGCTCCCTACAATGGTTGATAGTTATGCAGTATACGATGTACATCATTATATAGTTTGAGGTTATACCTACGAATGTTATCAAGATCTTTAAGAAGTTCTTGATTTTTCTTTACAAGATCTTGATTCTCCTTAACAAGATCTTGTTTTTCCTGCCATTGTTGTCGAATAACTGCGTGTGCCCTGTCCTCGTACATATGATCAATCCACTCCTTGAAAATACACCCCAGTTTTGGGCATCCCAAATACCTCCTTTCGTAGTTCCACTGCAAATCACAAGTGCGGACAACGACTTTCAAATTACACTCGCATAGCCTATCTGGGTTTGTTGATGATTCGGATGAAGATGCCATTATTTGTTGTAGTGCTTTGTTTCCTACAAATATCATGAATCCATTAATATAAAAACTTAGGGTTAATAAATCGATAGAAACTGGAAGAATAAGCTTACACAAAAATGTTTCTTCAAGCGCCGCTTGTGTTGGACTTGTTCTTCTTATATAGTGAAAAAGCAATGTGGACGGCACGTAGTGCCGCCCAAAGGGTACAAAAATCCCATAAATCTTACAAGTACCCTCGTGGGTGGCACCTATTGCAGCCCAAGAGGGTTTACTTGGACGGAAACAGGTGCCGCCCAAGTAAACCCTCCTGGGATACAATAGGTGCCACCCACCTTTGTCATATTTTGGCTGCCATAAACCCTTATAAATACGAAACGAAAACCTCTACAATCCACACAATTCCCACTCTATAACTTCTCACAAACTTTTCGTGTGTTCTATTTTGGGTAATGGCGCCTTTGGTTCTCAAAGTTTACGAAAATGGGCGAATTACCTACAATCGAATGATACGCCAACAAAGTGGGATGGACATGTTTTTCCATGGATACAAAGGTGGCGAGGTCCGCACTTTGCGGATGAGGGATGTCTCGCCTGGAGAGAGGGGGGGGGGTTATCATTGGGTTACTTGTTCATGGCGTTATTTTACAATCCAATCGGGGTTCGCCCTGGTCGGATTTTTTACTTTCCACCGGGTGTGGATCCTCCACGACTCCGTGAAGTGGTAGACGAGGAACACGTAGCTAAAATTATAGCTCTTTACAGACCTGGTGTTCCAGTCACCATTTACACAGAGTCTGCACACCCGAAGCGTCATATACCAGGTCTTTTAGAAGATTCGGAATCTGAGGTGGACAACAGTAGCTCTGATGATGGCGGGGAGACCGATCCTGATGAGGATTAGATAGCTTTTTATGATTCATGTTCAACTAGTGTACGCTTTAATGTTTACGTGTGTGTATTTGTTAATGATTTCCAAGTAATATTATTGTCTCGTATTGCATTTTCCCGAATCAACACCAATTCGAATAAAAACAAATGATTATAAAAACAATGTACGTTCAATCTCAATCAAACTTTCCCACAAAATGAATTACAATAACATATATAAATTCAATTACAATCCAAAAAACCTAGGTAAGTATGTTAGGTCGCCCTTGTTCCGCTCGCTCCTCTACATAACTCTTGAACCTATCCTTATAGCGCTCATGAATATCCCATCCATCAACACTTGGATCCTTGTAAATGAGCCACTGCCTCAGAGGCGGTGGAATTGGACAACGGTCATTAACAAGCCAAATCTGTAAACATAAACGATAAAATTATATAACAATTTATGAAAGAATAAGTAAATACCAGAGAGTAGCGCTCCACGTACCGGTACGTAATGGTCTCTACTGCCTACATGTGCTATCGCATAAACCTTTATCGGAGGCTCAGCACCCGGGGGGCCCACAATGGAAGACATGTGTGCGGTCCAAACCATGATAAGACAACAACCGCCACTTGGTGTTCCGTGGCAAACACCAAACCAGTAATAGGCATTATACACAAGAAGTTCGTTGTGCACGGTGACGCAATATAATTCAATCTCCTAACAAATGCTTCCACCGTCAACTCTTCCTCCCCAAGCATCGCTATGTAGTTGGCTGGATGTGTCTGGACATGCTTCGAAAGCTCTAACCGGACATCAACATACTCCTCTTCTCGGCGACCTAGCAAAACGGCAAGGGAACGAAACCCGCAATGACCATCGCCTTTGACACTTTGTACCCTAGAAATGTATTGGAGCATGAAATGATCAATATTCTCGTGCCCCCAGTTGAAGCCGAGATACTTTAATGGCTTGCTTGAACCCGATTTGGACTTGTTTGAAGCAGATTTTGACTTTCCAGGTTTAGTGGCACTCCCCTTTGCTGTTGAAACTCCACTGCGAGGTCGTCCGCTAGAAGGACATCCTTTCGATCCCACAGACGCTCTTGATCCCACGGACGATTTCACATTGGTCGTCTCTTTCTCCGCAGGCGTATCCTCCTCTTCCACTCCCAGCTCCTCATCCATATTCTTCATATTCTGCTTCTCTTTCATCTTCTTACTTTTTGCATCCACATGCTCGTCCCAACCCATATTCCTCTTGGTGTCGGTCTTTCTCGCATTCATCCTAGGCCTTCCCTTCTTGGTCTCACCACGTGGCGGGTCTTGAATTTGGCACGATGTAGGGTCAGTTGACTCACGCCACTTATCCGCCATCTTCTTCAACAAAAATCCATCAACTTTCCCACATAAGAACTCTTCAACGAAGTCCTGCACCGTGACATTATCCGTTGTGATTGCAACACCATCATCGACACCAAGATCCTTATCATCCACCCTTTCCCATCTGATCTGCTTCCAGAAAATATCAACTTCTTCAGGCACTAACGGGTAACCCGTCTCCACATAGACCTTAATTGTGTGTGGGCAAGGCAGTCCTAGTGTGGACTTCCACCAAAAATCATCACATTTGTCCCCAATTTTCCCCTCCTTTGCTAACACAGCTTGGGCATACAACATTCTCAAGCATTTCTCAGAGCACTTTTCAAGGATGCGCTTGAAGAAGACCTTAACCCACTCATGGCCATTTACTATCTCCATGGGAAAGGCAGTGCAGTTCTTGGTCATCTCAAATCGGATCTTCCGATGCTGATCAACAAACATGTTGTCGATGTGTTGCACAATTGTGTCGAACCCTCCAACGGATGTCTCAATCATGTCCTTAAGCATAGAGTGCTGACCCTCAACCCTGAAAATAATATAATCGTTTACAATTTACTAAATGAATTTTAAAACCCAATTTGATTGCAAATGTTTGTATGAAAGTTACATGTTTGATGTTCTTGTAGCAAAATGGAGAACATCATCACACCATGCCGCAACTAGCTTTTTCTTATGGTCTTTAAACCAAGTTTCCTCGACATATTTCACAAGGCCTTCATTCCATATCTCCTTAAAGTGAGCAAGTCGCTCTCTATACTCCTCCTTTGTGTGAGACCTCATCACCCGACGAACACTTCCCGAGAATTTCTTCTCGTCAATCTTCATCAACTTAGCATATGCCTTCACATTACGGTCTACATGGACCTGACACAAATAATGCCGAACCTTTGGAAACACCATTTTGGCAGCCTTGATCAGTCCTAGCTCTCGATCAGACATGATGCATATGAGACTTTTCCCCCCGTACAACCACTTCAATCGTGTCAATGCCCATGCATAGTGGCTTGCCGTCTCCCTTTCCATGAACACAAGAGCAATGCAATATGTGAAGTTGGTGCAAGTAAACCCAATAATCTGGAACAGTGGCATACCGTACCTATAAATGCAACACAAAAAATACTTTAAACCCGCCAAAAATATCATTATCTACGCATAATACTAAAACGAGTAAGGTTTACCTGTTGGTTTTGTACGTCGAATCCATGATGACGACATTAGGGAACATGCACAACAAATGTCGAGCGTCTGGATGAGAAATAAACAAGCACGCCAATACCTCCTTCCCATCTTCCCTCGTTTTAGTAGCAGTGTCCAACAAATAGCCTTTGTCCTTCAAAAACCCCAATGACCATTGTGTCACATTCAGATTGCCCAGGTATTTCAACCTCTCCTTATCCCTAACAGTGTACACTTGCCTCCTCGATACCGTTGAACCTGTATATTCATTCCTAATCTGTGTAGAAATAACCTTGGGTCTTGCACCCGCCGCAGTATCAATCATCACTTTTCTACGCTGCTCCATCGTAAGTCGGGAAGCAAATGCATGGCCAATCAAGGTGGTTGAAAGCATATGGTTATGGCATCCTCTAACAACCGATATGGTCCACCCAGGATCTCTAATGGCATTTCCTTCCCTAAAAATACCATGCAACAAAAAGGGACAACCCTTCTTCTTTGACCTAGCTTTATTCACTCGTATCGGACTGACCTTTTTACCATCGACTAACTTCTTTTTCTTGCCGGACCTAGGTAACCCGGATCTCTCACAATGAAATATAATCTTTTTAGACTTTGATGATTTAGTAGTGATCACCATAGAAAGACTAAAACCGACCTTTTGCACCCACTGCCTCAATCCCTCCATACTCGGAAATATCTCATTAGTAGTAAAATGGGATGAGAAGTCAATTGCTAAAAATTCATCATCACTAGAATCACCCTATTTATATACAAAAATTAGTACATTAGAAACTAATTAATAATTAAATTTATACAAATTAGTATACAAAAAGTATGCATTATTGCTAAACAGTCTACATTTCAAAGACTAAGTACAGTTAATATCTAATCATTTTATACAATAAAAATTTAAAATATTACGTACCTTGAAGTACTGAGGAGAAATCAGCGACTGGAAATCATCCTCATCATCTAGAGACGTGGGCGCGCTCGAAGACGACTCCGAAAACCCCCTCCAACAAGGATCGATTGACGACGACATATATATAGTCGGAAAATTACAATGGGTTTGAAGTTTTTTTCCCGTTGTATTTCAATGGTGGTATACTATTACATCTCCCATATATATAGCTGGCCATATGACCGTTAAGACTGAAACGGAATAATTCTGGGCGGCACTATGTGCAGCCCAAATTGACCATTAAATTTCAGTCGTACACTCCCTAGGCTGCACTATGTGCCGCCCAGAAATCCGGTTTTAGTGAACCGGTTTTCTGGGCTGCACATAGTGCCGCCCATAAACCCTTTTTCCCACAATAAACCGGTTCAGTGAACCGGTTTTTAAAAAAAATCAATTTTAATCATAATTTTAATAAAAAATAAATTTGAACTCATCTTGGGCGGCACCTAGTACAGTCCAAGAAAATCGGGTTTTCTGGGCTGCACTAGGTGCCGCCCAGATAGAGTGTGAGGTAAAAAAAAAAAGGAGTGCGGTTTTTCGGCTTTGAAAATTGGTGTCATGTCGGTTTTAGTTAAGGATGTGGCTGTTAATTTCAGCTGGAATGGCACAAGCTCACGTCAATCCTCAAGTCTGTCGTGGAAATCACATGTCAAACTGAAGGGGATGCCCCGGTGCTGTTTGGAAGAAGATATGGAAAGTTCAAGCTCCTGAACGGGCCCATAATTTCATGTGGCTTGTCACTCATGATGTCATTATGTGCAACGTGAATCGTGTTCGTCGTCATCTTGGATCGTAGCCTTCTTGTGGGCACTATACTGATCATCCGAAGTTGACTCTACACATCCTTTGCGATTGTCCTATTGCGGGGGAAGTGGAAATCTTTCTCGACTCATCCTCGATCGGATGCATGAGTTCTGCTCCCAAGATTTGAGGTGCTGGATCAATGTCAATCTTTCTCGACCGGGAACATGGCCAACAACCTTCGCTTTCGGAATTTAGTGGCTTTGGCGTTGGAGGAATGCTAGAGTTTTTGGGACCAACCTGATCGTCTCCGAACCTCGCTCGCAATTCATTCTTGATCAAGCAAATGAACTCCTCTGTTTTTGCTTCTTGGCAGCTCCCACCCAGATGGTACTTTTCAGGTAGGGGGAGATTGTGTTGGTGCTGGTGGTTTGATTCGTGACCATGGCGGAGGATTCATTAGGGGCAGCTGGGAATTCGGCGTTTAGGGCGGAGCTGCTCGACCTCCTCCAAGGGGTTACCATGGCTGATCAACTGGGTATTCCCAAGCTTGCGATCGAGCTCGACTCAATAGAGGTGCTGGAAATTGTGACTACTGTTGAACCCCCTCCTCCACTGCATCGTGACTACATTCTCAAAATTTGGAGCCTGCTCAGTTCCCCGCGCTGAGAAATCACGATCAAATACGCCCCACGCACGACGAATAAATCGGCTGATTGGCTGACCAAATTCAGCTCCTCCTGTGTAGGACAATTTACTTTATTTCTTACCCCCAGAGGGTTTAGTGAATGTGTTAGACTATGATAAACTTTCTAGTCAACTTATGTAAGTTCACAATATTATGGAATAAATGGGTCTAATTCTCCTTTTGCACAAGAAAATGAATTACAATCTTCTTGTTATTAAAATAATATAATATATTCTTCATTTTCTACCTTTTTGCATGATTCGATCGACCAGACTCATTCTACATCCAAATTGGATACTTTAGAGGCTTTTTGATTAGGGTGATCCTCTCAATTCAACATTTCCATACACGTTGTCAAGGAGATTCGTACTTGAATATATGCACAAACGTTTAAAGGAATTAACCAAGTGTCTCATCCCGCTAGATCAACTAGTGACTAGTAAAATATTATCTTATACACATTAAAAGTACTTAAAATCTCTTACAACGTCCAAAAACTAAACTAACATATTACATCAAAAAAATGTTAATTAAGGGTTATGTATCCGTGGAGTTTTAATAACCCTCATTTCTACATAAGCATATTAGTGCAATATTTTTTTTAATAAGAAAGGATATGTTATACCTCTAAGTCATAATTTATTTAGATTTATTTTAACATTATGTTAATTTAAATTTAAATAAACTTATCAATTTAACATATATTATTTGAGTTGAGATTAACAAAATATTCATGTGATTTAAGCTTTAAAACTAGCCTAAATTTTTCTTTCATCTTAAAATTGGGTTAAAATGAATATATAAACTTAGACTAAGTTATAAATAAGTTTGGGTAATCTTTATAATCTTTGAAAACTAAAATAAGGATATTTTTTCCACAACTTAAAAAGTTGGACAAAAATGTGCAAATAAGCCAAAAAAAAATTGGGGGGGAACTCGTTTTTTTTTAAATTAATCTATGGGCAATGAAGATTAGGATCTTGTGCATTAAACCCCTCAATTTGTGTTTTGATGGGCTAAATCAACAAGACTTTGTCCGGGAAGCATGAATGTCATCTGAATCGTGCGAATTGAATTCTAAAAAATTCGACCTCATCGTCTTGAATTGGGAGGAGAGGTTTGCGGGATTGTGTAGAGGGCATTGAAGGCTACATTAGCCCTATAAATAAGCCTTATCGTTCACAAATTTCATCCAATTTCAAGATCTAGGGTTCGTGTAATTTCAAAGTATTTTCGGTTGTTCCAGGGTAAAATTCTCCCTCCACAAAGCATCTTTACTCACGATTCAAGTGTCAAAATCTTCGTCTCGAAGTCAAGCATCCAACGCCGCCAACCATGAGCCATTTGGTGGTCAATTAAGCCCTAATCGAGTTGATTTGCATGCGACTTGCTCGTCCTCTGTTTCGGTACATAACTGAATTGGGTATTTGTGTTTTTTTAAGTTTAATCTTGATTATTTAATTAATTAAGATTACTTAGGGATAATTTGGGTTAATTTAATTTTATTGATATTAAAATAAAAGTAAACTTAATTTTCATGATATTATATATTTGGTTATATAATTAGTTGTTGCAGTAAATAAATTAAATAATTAAGTTAGTTGTAATATGATTATTTAGAATATATGCCTAAAGGATTTTTAGTATCGTATAAATAATCGTTATATTGTGTAGCCTCGATAATTGATTTATTTAGATTTAAATAAATTCAATTAGAAACCGAGAAAAATATCATTCAATCTCCGTTTATGAATAAATTATCTAATTATAATTTAATTTTGTGTGAATTGGGTACGTCTTGTAATCGCTATTGGGAACAAAAACGAATCAAGCCTTATTCAAGAGTCAAGTTCGTTGATTTTAAGCAGCTTCCTTCCATACGACGTTACGCCGTTCAATCGACATCTTAATCTGAAGCAAGTGGTAGTTCGCTCTTGAATTTATTCTATATTTTTCTTAATGGACAATTAATTAATTGTTTTAATTAAGTTGGGATAAATATTTCCATATTGTGTTTGGGAACTTGTGTGTTATAATGGTGTGGAAAAATATGAACTATATACTAAGTTGTATATATTGCTAGTGTTGACCCTTATATATATGTTATTATTATAGGGTGCTAGTTGGAGTGTGGTGTGGAAATTGGTGTGGACGTGTATGCTTAATTAGCACGAGTATTCGTAGGAACACTATATATCTCGCGAGGTTTAGCTGTTTCTGTATAACTTGGTATTAGGAGGATTATTTCCCTAATACTTTTGTCATGACCTAGCCTTATTCAAATATAAGTGATGGTGCACTTAGCTAGTGTCGTTATTCGGGATTCGTCCCATGATATTCTCGTATCGAGATGTTGTGGATTAAAAGCTATAACGTAAATGCACATTTTGGAATAAAATAAGATAAGTGTTTTTATGCACATGATTAATAAACTTTGGGCGAGAAGTACAATGTGGAAACCGCTCGGGCTCTTGTCTAAAGTAAGCCCCTTTCCAATCTGAATTCGCATTATGCGGTGAGGTTGGTTGAAGATCCAAATAGTCAAACGAGTCGTTTTTGAAATATTGTTGTGAAAATTATAAATGTTCCCAAACAAATACATATAATTCCCATAAGACTCAGTTTCATTGGAGTCTTCTCTTGAATCGTGTCTCTTCCTACGTCAGGAAAGTATAGTAGTTGTATACCGTTTATCGAGTATTATTCAAGAAACAAGGGTAGTAACTCTATACGACTACACAAAACCTCACATAAATACCCTTACATAGTCTTTCATTAGACTAATCAACTGTTTCTTTTCCTTGCATGGTTAACTGGTATCATCCGTCCCATACGGCACATCAATTGTTGGTCTCAGACTATCTTGAAGTAACAAATCGAAGACGAAAGCTTGCACTTGAAGGTTGTGTTTCAAAGTAATATTTTAAAGTTGTCTAGTATTGAATTATTTTTTGTAATAAGTTATAATATATAGATCACCTAGTCATGTATATAGGGTTAATATGAAGTCTTCCGATGTAAATTCATATTGTTTTGTAAAACTAGTCTTCTCATTTTTTTCACAAGTCTTCCGCTTTTATTTTTATGTTATCAAAATATTTAAGCATAATTTTTTTAGATTAAAGCCTAGGGTGACTTTGGACTTAAATTCTAAGGTCACTGGTATGTGGCACTACCGACATAAGTCGGGTGTGTTACATGAGTATTATAAGAACTCTTTCGTAACTAAATTGTTTTTTTTTTCACATGAGACACTTACGCCATTACAACGGGGGAGGGGAGATTCAAACTTGTGACCTCGTGGTTGCTTGCTAGCTAAGCTGGAAGGACTTGATCCGAAACTAAATTGGTTAAGCACTCCTTTGACTCGATGTCTTTGTTATTGTGTTATTTTTATGTCGGTTTGCCCAGACTAAGCCTCATATTAGACATGTCTAATACATTGAATATTTACCGTATAAAAAAACAATTATAAGGCACAACTAAAACTGATATCACAAAAAAATACAAATAGTACCCGTATCATCCATCCCAACTTTTTCCGGTTTTATCGCCTAAATGACTGCATGACTGAATTTGCTTTGCTTGACACAAAATTTACAGGTTTTCCATTTACCTAGAGAAAATCTACAATTGACAACACCAATATCTTTGAACATCTTGATAGAGTTATCATTCATCCATATATTGATCATAGTTATCATTCATCCATTTATTGATCATACCTATATTAACTTGATCATTCATAATCATACATTTATTACATTTGATCACTGTTTAATAACTCTATTGCTTGGCAACTCTCATGACTTCCAAAAAATTCCCTTTCGATTTGAAAATGCATGGACCTTGAACCCTAACTATATTAATCTTGTTAAGAAAGAATGGAGTTACCAACACAAGGGTTTTTTTTAATGATCAAACTTTATATGAAATAGAAACTCCTCAAAAACTATTCAGAATGTTGGTCGCGTAGTAAAATGAATAATAACTTTGAGCAATTAAAGAATACGGAGTTGAAATTTCAAGAACTCCTAACACAATATCTACAAGACGTAACAAATTTTGAGCTCTTGTCTAAATATAAAAGACATGTTTTAAAATATAATAAGCTGCTTGATTTTCAAAACAAATATTGGAAACAATGTGTTAAAACTACATATTTACAAATTTCGGATAAAAATACTCGTTACTTTCTAACTAATGCAAAAATACGTTCATACAAATAAAATATTGTGTCCTTTCAAGCCCAAGATGGATTGGTTCTTTATGATCATTCCAGTATCCAACATGTTATTTCTGAAGAACTTAAAAACATATTCCAGCCTCTTAATTCCAACACAACAACCCAAACTGATCTACCTGTAATTCCACATCTTGTCACGCAAGAAGGTAATATAGTAATTCTTAAACAACCGTCTGCTTTTGAAATTAAGCAAGTAGTCTTTGATTTTCCTTGTGACAAAACACTTGGCCCTGACGGATATCCCGTTGAATTTTATCAGAAATATTGGTCTATTGTTGAAAACACGATTATATTTGTTGTCCAATCCTTCTTTCACTCACGACAACTACTCAAAGAATGTGTTTAATCTTTCATTTCTCTTATTCCTAAAGTTGACAACCTAATTACCATTAACCATTTCAAACTCATTAGCCTTTGTAACCCTATATATAAGATTATAACAAAAATATTGTCCAACAAGTTAAAACTCCTTCTTCCCCGTTTAATTAGTCCATTGCAAGGAGCATATGTCTAGGAAGTCTTATACACGATACATTTGAATTGCACACGAAATATTTCACTCTTTCCACAACAAAAAGAAAGGCGAAAAGGGATGGATGACCCTAAAACTGTATATGGGAAAAACATACGATAAACTAGATTGGAATTCCATTAGACAAGTCCTTAAATTTTGATTTCATAATGGATGGATAAACCTATTGATGACATATATAACATCCATTTCATTATATGTCTTAGTTATTAATGAACTAGGCAGTTTGTTTCGCCCTTCATGCAGTCTACGACAAGGTAGACCTATAACACCCTTCATATTTATTCTTGCTGTGGAATTCCTAGCAGCAACGTTATCTTTCAGATCACTACAACCTAACAGAAAAAATAGGATACAATTAACAAAAAAATGAAACTTGTATTCATTTTCTTAATTTCACCGATGATACATTAATACATGCTAATACCTCTTACACTAATATGTTACATATAAAATCAATACTAGCCAACTTCACCCGTAAATCTGTGTTAGCCATAAATTATCATAAAGGTCTTTTTACACTCCCAGTAATATTCCATTTTTAAGTCTTAAAAAACAATTGTCCAAACAAAAGGATAATTCTTTGTAAGCTAGTAAAGGCATTCTAATTCAATCAAATCGTCTTTCTAAAGTCAACTATTTAATGCAAAGCTTTCTTCTACCAATAACCGTTTGTCATGAAATCGATAAAATAAAATAAAGATTTTTTTTGGAATAAAGGTACCTCTAACAATCATTCATTAATTAGTTGTGATAATATATGTCATCCTAAGTCAGAAGGTTGATTAGGATTGCAGAAATTGGAAATTTTGAACAAATCTTTACAAATGAAACTTTTATAGAAACTTTTGGTTGAACTTGATAGTTTATGGGTTTGTATCATCACTGAAAAATATTTAGGATCGTCTGGCATTTTTTCTAAAAAAGAAATCTAAGCAATCATGGCAATTTAATAGAGTACTCCATACTCGTGATATCTTCAAAAAAGGCTTATTTTGGGAACTTGGAAATGGAGACACGATCAACTTCTGGACAAACCATTGGATTCAAGATTTTTTGCTCCAACCATATCACGACAATGTCAACATCAATCTTAAAGTTTCACACTTCATTACACCAGATCGTAATTGGGATATCATTATCCTTCAGAGACTCCTACCCTCACACATAGTTGATAAAATATTAAAAAGATCATATTCCTAGTACCGAATTTGAGGACCGTCTTTTTGAAAATTATCGACTGACGAAATTTCACTGTTAAAACAAAACCCTTACACAACCTCCCCAACATACACTCCATATATTATTCCCGATCTTGGATTTGGAAATTACAGGTTCCTCCTGAAATACAAAACGTCTTGTGGAAAGCCTTAACAAATAGTTTTCCTACAATGGAACATATAAATTGACACTATGCTAGGGTCCCTTCACAATGATGCTTGTGTAATTCAGATACTTAAGACATATTTCATATTTTCTTTACATGCCCTTACACTAGATAAATAATACGTGATATCAAAACTAAAACATGCAATAGTTTTGTATTTCAACATACTTTAGACTTTTGCACTAATCTTCATTTCATCAGAACATCTAATGCATCTCTTGAACTAATGTATTTCTTCTGATGGATGATTTGGACCCGTCGTAATTCTATTATATTTCACAAAGACAACATTCAACGAGCTTTTAGCTCGTCGAACCTTGCTATTCTTCAATTTCAGGAATGGAAAGTTGCAACTATGACTCCTCCAAAACGTACATCTTTAAAATAAACGACTCCTTTACACAGATAGAACTTGGAAAAATCCACCCACACACTAGATAAAGCTTAATTTCGACAGTTCAAAAAAAGTTGACCAATCTTCTCATATTGGCTTTATTCTTCGGAACCATCAAGGAAATATTTTACTTGGAAAAAAAATTCCTCATATGTCCATTTATAGATCGCCTCCAATATATGCACTACGTTATTTGCCCTTTCGCACTACAAAACTCTACGTAAAAATCTGGCGTACGCCAAATTTCTGCGTAGAAGACCAAATTTCTCTACGCAGGTATCTGGCGTACGCCAGATACCTGCGTAGAGCTAGAATATAATTGTTGGAGATAGGGAGTTGGGTTTTTTTTTTTGAAATTTGCCTTGTACGCCAGATCCTTGTGCATAATTTTTTTTCCCTGGACGCAACCAAGTGAACAATATTTTTTTTTTTAAATCTGCATTTGACTCTAGTAATAGACGTTATCAAGTAATCAAGGTTACATGACAATAAATTTGTTTGTATCATGAGATTTCAATATACTTTTATTCATGTATATTTCTCCACCAATTTGTTTGATATTATCTGTTTGGTATTAATATTCTCGAAAATCACATATAATTATGGTTATATCTTATAGTTATATCCAATTTGGTTATATTTCATAGTTATATAATATGGTTATATCCTATATTATATCATATAGTTATATACTATGGTTATATTATATAGTTATATACTATCATTATACCTTATAGTTATATCCAATTTGGTTATATATTATGGTTATATCATATATCTTATAGTTATATAGTTAACTATATGATATAACCAAATTGTATATAACCAATTTGGATATAACTATAAGATATAATCATAGTATATAAGTTATATACTATGGTTGTATCATATAGTTATATACTATGATTATATCTTATTGTTATATACAATTTGGTAATATTCTATAGTTATATACTATGGTTATATAATCTATCTTATAGTTATAAAACTATATGATATAACCAAATTGGATATAACTATAAAGATATAACCAAATTGGATATAACTATACTATATAATCATAGTATATAACTATATGATATAACCATTATAACTACATAATATAATATATGATATAGCCATAATATATAACTATAAGATATAATCATAGTATATAACTATATGATATAACCATAGTATATAACTATAGAATATAATATAGGATATAACCAAAGTATATAACTATAGGATATAACGATATGATATAACCAAATTGGATATAACTATACGATATAACCATAGTATATAACTATAAGATATAACCAAATTAGATATAACTATACGATATAACCATAATATAGAACTATAGGATATAACCATAGTATATAACTAAATGATATAACCATAGTATATAACTATAGGATATAACCATAAGATATAACCAAATTGGACATAACTATAAGATATAATCATAATATATAATTATAGGATATAACGATGTGATATAACCAAATTGGATATAACTATAAGATATAACTATAGGATATAACCATAAGATATAACCAAATTGGTTATAACTATAAGATATAACCAAATTGGTTATAACTATAAGATATAACCAAATTGGATATAACTATAAGATATAATCATAATATATAATTATAGAATATAACAATATGATATAACCAAATTGGATATAACTATAAGATATAACTATAGGATATAACCATAAGATATAACCAAATTGGATATAACTATAAGATATAACCATAGTATATAGCTATACGATATAACCGAAGTATATAACTAAAGATTATAACCATAGTATATAGCTATATGATATAACCATAAGATATAACCAATTTGGATATAACTATAAGATATAATCATAATATATAATTATAGGATATAACGATATGATATAACCAAATTGGATATAACCAAATTGGATATAACTATAAGATATATAACCATAGTATATAAATATAGGATATAACCATAAGATATAACCAAATTGGATATAACTATAAGATATAACCAAATTGGATATAACTATAAGATATAACCATAGGATATAACCATAAGATATAACCAAATTGGTTATAACTATAAGATATAACCAAATTGGATATAACTATAAGATATAATCATAATATATAATTATAGGATATAATGATTTTATAACCAAATTGGATATAACTATAAGATATAATAATAATATATAACTATAGGATATAATCATAAGATATAACCAAGTTGGATATAACTATAAGATATAACCATAGTATATAGCTACGATATAACCATAGTATATAACTAAAGACTATAACCATAGTATATAGCTATAGGATATAACCATAAGATATAACCAAATTGGATATAACTATAAGATATAATCATAATATATAATTATAGGATATAACGATATGATATAACCAAATTGAATATAAGTATAAGATATAACCAAATTGGATATAACTATAAGATATAATCATAATATATAATTATAGGATATAACGATATGATATAACCAAATTGGATATAACTATAAGATATAACCATAGTATATAACTATATGATATAACCATAAGATATAACCAAATTGGATATAACTATAAGATATAACCAAATTGGATATAACTATAAGATATAATCATAATATATAATTATAGGATATAACGATATGATATAACCAAATTGGATATAACTATATGATATAACCATAGTATATAACTATATGATATAACCATAAGATATAACCAAATTGGATATAACTCCAAGATATAACCATAATATATAGCTATACGATATAACCATAGTATATAACTAAAGAATATAACCATAGTATATAGCTATAGGATATAACCATAAGATATAACCAAATTGGATATAATATAAGATATAATCATAATATATAATTATAGGATATAACGATATGATATAACCAAATTGGATATAACTATAAGATATAACCATAGTATATAACTATAGGATATAATCATAAGATATAACCAAATTAGATATAACTATAAGATATAACCATAGTATATAACTATAAAATATAATCATAATATATAACCAAAAGATATAACCAAAAGATATAACCAAATTGAATATAACTGAAGGATATAACCATAAAATATAACTATAAAATATAACCAAAAGATATAACTAAAAGATATAATCATAATATATAATTATAGGATATAACGATATAACCAAATTGAATATAACTATAAGATATAATCATAGTATATAACTATATGATATAACCATAAGATATAACCAAATTGGATATAACTATAAGATATAACCAAATTGAATATAAACAATGTTCTAAAAGTCGCTAGGCGAGAGTTGAGCGGTGAGGGGGGCCTAGCGCCTAGGCGGCTAGGCGGGGCCTAGGCGGACTAAAAATTAATGCATGATCTATGTGATTATTTGATTATGTTCTTCCAAATCCGTAAATCTTTATAAAATTATGTTGGAATGAGATTTGATATTATATTATGGGTCTTATTGTACAAAGCCTAATCCAAAATCATGTTAATGCATCCGTCATCTTCTAAGAAAGCTTGATAATTTATCTTGAATTCAATTCATGTCAAGCGATGCTCTTGAGTCATCCTTGCGACTTTGCTCAATCCCAAAGTGTGTTCTTGCTCGTATACCTTGTTGCCGCATCCACATTCGTGTAGAACTTCAATTCATGAACAACTCATTCCTATTAGAGAGAAGAATTTGACTAGGATGTATAACAACATATTGAGCAAAGTCGCAGGGATAACTTAGAGCCACTTGACAAAGTCGCAGCTACACCTTGCAAATGTAAATTTAATCGGAACCCAAAAACTTCTTTATCGGACTTAACCCACCCTAAAAATCACCCCATTTAGAAAATCCCTCAATTTCTTATCCGTCAAGAGTCAAGACTGGTCTAGCCAGCTTACCTATCAATATATATTAAAGGTTCTGAACACATAATAAATCTAAACCACAGGATTATCTTGGAAAAAGTTTCTTTTTGAGACGATTTTTAAAAGATATTTTACTTGGAAACATGATAAAATAATATGAGCTGAAGATTTTTAGAAACAAAAGAAATAGCAAAGAAGCAATAGTTGCTGTATCATAGCTGAGGAGTTTCCTAAACTGCAAAACCTGAATGCAAATTTATCTGTGCACTAGGGAGGTGAAGTGAAGAGTAGAGACGTGTTTGTTCCTCCAAACCCGAAAGAGTTGGATAAGGCCGCTCGTATAGGCATCTCCTTTGACGCCATTAATGGCATGAACCCCTCTGAAAACACTGCATCTGGCTCGGAAAGGTTAAGCGTCAGAGGTGCAATTCCCTGAGACAACACAACTAAACAGTTTAAGCTTCTTCAATGCTAACTTCGAGCAAAAATGGACGGATTCATCAGTTGACATTACTGTTTAACATATCACACAACTTAGAAATTCCATATCAAAGAATACTTGCAATTGAATGTGTTACCGTGTGGATAGCTAATATTGTAAATATTGCCTCAACAGAACCGGCTGCTCCTAAGAGATGTCCTGTAGCACCCTGAGATATCATTGCAAAAGCAATTTCATTATTATCAGACGATCATGTTTTATTTTATCATTGCAAAGCAATTTCACACTCAAATCTCTGCACTAATCATTATATGTTTCATTTCATTTTATCCTGGACTTGAATGATAGTTGTTTGGCTTGGATTATGAGTGGGTAGAAAGCAAAAGGGGAAAAGGTTGCATTCTATTGTTTGTATTGAACATTACCTTTGTTGAAGACAAGGCTAAAGCACCTGATGTCGCATGTGCACCAAATAAAGATTTTATTGCATTGGCTTCCACTGCATCACCTGAAAGGACAAATCCGACTTCAGGTGAAATGGGATTCACTAAAACCAGCATACAAATGTGTCAGAAAGATGAACAAAGTTTACCCAGAGGTGTTGATGTAGCATGTGCATTAACATAATCCACATGATGAGGTTGTAGTCCTGACTGTTACAAACAGAAGATGATTTAAGGAGATCAGTCTCGAGTTTTCAACCATTTTCTTTACTCTTCCTGAGGATACTGAATCATGTTTTTCAACAAATTACCTGTCTCAGAGCATGTGACATAGCTAAGATAGCACCTCGTCCATCACGATGAGGCTGAGTAATGTGGTATGCATCACCTAGATGGCATCATTATACAAGAAAATGGTTAAATGCAAGGTTTTAAGAAGGCATAACAGAGAGAAGAATGCAAAGTTGGGCAAGTACCTGACATTCCATAGCCACGAACCTCTGCATAAACTTTTGCACCTCTCTTTTTGGCATGTTCAAGCTCCTGCTTATCAGGGTGAGGAGAGTTCAAAAAGAAACCAGAATACGAGGGTTTTAAAAAACACGAAAAATGACACAACTCAAATGAAGTAGAATGTAGCATTAGGCAACAGAAGAAGCTTCATCCCACTCAAACAGCAACATAGCATAACTAGGCTGAAATATTATGATTTCAACAAGAATCAAAACTACAAAATTACATATTATATTGGGCAGCTGTATTCAAGATCTTTGTCTCATAAATGATGAAATCAATTCATGAATGAGGTATTTTTGTGTAAATGTGCACACAACGTCACATCGATGATCCATAAGTGTTTGTTTGCATGTGCATGTTTGTGAAAGAGAGACTCAGTATTGGTTCTTTATTGAAGATGTGGCAAAGTCATTCCCTTTTAAAGGCTGACTAACTAATACGGCCTCACAGCAATCAAGATGTCAGCGCCCTAATGCGATGAAAGGAGAGTTTAGCTTAAGACAAAGGCTACTTGTACATGCTCCTCAATTTTCAGTTTTCACGCACATCTCTTTAAAATCATTGATCTTTAACGCATCCTAATCAACTATGTTTGTCAAGGATTTGTTGGGTGTGAATGGCTTATGCTCTATAATGAATTAATCAACATGTTTTATCTTATTAACGATCTTATACGGCCTTGGCAAAAAGTACAATATCATCATCCCACGCCAAACAGACACCAAGACTCCATTAATATTATTATCTTGGACTTATTGACTTTCTACTTTCTACAACAGCATATGCAAAACCCATGCATCCATTTTTTGAACTGATTCAGATACCAATTCAAATGCTTGCAATCGGTATCTTCTCCAGATGTAAGATTTAACCAACACTGTACAAATTTCAAAAACTAAAATGCCCCTCTTTACCACTAACCTCCAATACCAGAACACCACAGCCTTCACCAATCCTGCAAACATGTTCAATTAGTTATGAGACAACAATGCAGATTCTATGTCACATGTATACGGTATACAGGAATGACTACATCAAACAAAATGCATCTAGAGGAAACCTTTAGTGACACTTGCTTACACGAATCCATCTCTACCACTGTCAAAAGGTCTTGAAGCTTCACTAGGAGTGGTATTGTATTTTGTAGACATGGCTTTTAACCTGCATGTTCAATTAAGATAAATTTGCTCCTCCATTTCAAAAACAAATAATCAAAGTCCAAAATCACAGCTTTCTTAGGGGAAGTACATGCAATGATCAATACAAGGGATTACTCTGTGCATAAGCAAGAAGGCATTTGAAAGACCAAACAGTGAATAAAAGAACGAGATTGTAAGGAGAACAAGTGCATATAATTTCCTTCAAGACTGGTAAGCAATTCAATCAAGCTGACTGGATGATAAAATATAAAACCAGAAGTGGTGGTAAACAGTTCACTTGTTACAAGGAAATCCAGACAGTGGAACAGAGTTTTATAAGCAACTAAATATGCTCAGGTTTTCTAAATGTCAGATTGTCTATTCCAATACGAGAGCAAATGTTCTAGAACTTATCTGCCTCTAGGTTGTCTATACATCAATACTGAAGTGCTGGAAAGAAAATAGTTTTTCTTGTGTAGGCAATAAAGCACTTGCAAATGCCTTAAGAAACACCAGATTTATTCCTTCAGCCCCTTCCCCAGCCATAATTCATTCTTTCAAGGATCTAAACCATATTACCATAGCACCTAATCAAATTCTACTTTAAGTTTCAAAGCGAAAACTGAAACTAAGTTTGCTCTATATGCTAAAAACAGGCTAGTAAATTTGTCTACAATTGAGACCTGCAAAAACCTGCAATGGACAAGGCATCAACGCTAGCTTCAGTTCCTCCAGCCACCATTACATCTGCATCACCGTGCAGGATCATTCTAGCAGCATCACCAATTGAGTGTGCTCCAGTAGCACAAGCTGTTACTGCAGCATGGTTTGGTCCCTAGAATCAAAAGGCAAGGCATGGTTTGGTCCCTAGATCACAATAATGATACTTACAAATGAAACTTGTAAAGTTTGAAAACAGAAACAACACAGTAGAAACTAGTGGAGGACAAACTATTCTAACTATAACATGTACGTATAAAAATAAGCTAGGGTACAATCAGAATAACAGAAAGTTCCACCCTAGATACATATACAGATATACTTCCTTACTTTTGCTAATTTTTCTCAATTCTTTAACAGATAAAGTTCAAATCTTCAGATAACAAACCGGAAACATCTTCAACATACTAACATCATAAATCCCCCACTATGTACATCCATGGTTCTGAGTCACAGTAATCTGAGAATGGATATATGACAACCTGATTTGAAGTACAATGAAAAATATTGTTAAACCTGATCTAATGCGAAATGTAAATTAAATTCTACTATTCAATCCATTCCACTACCGAATAGGCATCTATCTGACAATGAAGATACAAAACAATACTGTGCATGACATTCAATAAAACTAAAACTATAAAACAAATGTGATGCCTTAGTGTCCAGATCCACTAAAGAATCAGCGAATTCCAATTAGGAATGTTCTAATTTTTATTTTGATGCTCATCTGTAAATGTTGTGAGTTGTCACATACCTGGAAGCCGTACTTCATGCTTATATGACCAGCAGCCATATTAATCAGTATCCGAGGAATAAAATAGGGACTGAGGCGGCGCAATTTCTTCAAACAGAAGCAAGCATAAGGAGAAGTCAGTAAAATTCCTTTTAAAATACTGGATTACTTATTTTCTCACTACTCAATGACAGATAAAAGTGAAGAAGAAACAGAAAAGATGCATGACAATTAAGTGGAGAGAAAGAAATTTACCTTGTCACAAATCATTCGTGCAGCATCAACCACGTCACTAATGCTACCAATTCCCCCACCTACTGATACTCCCTAATTATCATGAAGTTAGTGTAGATACTACAAAAAAGATTTGAACAGATAAACAGAAATTATTCAGAATTGATAGTAACAAATATTATTACCGTCATTTCTTTATCAGTACGGTCAACTGTCACCCAATTTGCATCTTTAAGAGCTTCATCAGCAGCACATAATGCATAAGCTATGAACCTTGAAATTGCTCTGTGCTCCTAAGCAAGATGTATATCATAAACACAAAAACAGGTTGGATTCAGCTAAACTATGGCAAATTCAATCATTTACTTGGAGAACTGACAAGGATAGAAGAATGATAAGGATATAACGAGTAGAAGAACAAAAAACATTACGTTGAGTGATGATATTGGATGTTTTAGAAGAATTTTCTGCCATGTTCTACAATAGCAAAATTGTAAGCATTTAAACATTCCTCCCAACGAGTTCAATGACAAATCGGTCTGAACTTGTTGCCAAAACCCAGCAAGTACGTTATATAATGGTTATGTTTGCTTTAAGGTCTAGTATCTAGTAGCTCCATTCTGGTCACTCGTTCATTTATGGACAAATGTAATCAACTTAACTTACACCCCTAATAGGAAAACGCTGTACTAGATCCTTTGAAGCTCAGGAAACTGCTGTGCCAATCATAACTTGTATCATCTCAAAGCAATAAAAGCATACAAACAAAAGGGTCTAAACATACAAGTTGAAACCTTCATTGGTAAGCACATACCATATAACTCAACCTAAGCAATGCAACGATTACAAAGTTCCAAAGGGCTTCAACATAACAGGCCCAGAAAATTTCCCAAAAAAATAAGAAGAAAAGAAGCATTGAAATATCACAGCATTTGAGCACAAATGGAACTTGTAAAACATAATCACATCATATACGGTTGTGTTTGTTTTAGGGAATAGTGTCTGGTTGTTTCATTTTGTCACTCATTCATCATATGAATCAAATAATTCAGCAAACCTCCCTAACAGAAAAGCACTGCACTGGATCAATTGACATTCAGACAATCTCCATGACTTCACAACTCTTGTCACCCCATCATGGTGAAATCATACAGAGTAACGAGTTTAATATGCACATATTAAAACCTCCCTTGGTAAAAAAATTCTTAAAACCATGGAAGTTTCACATTGTTTGACCACAAACAGAAATTAAAAGAAATTGTGATATTTGAAATTGAACCTTACAACTAAGCCACAAATTCTCATCAAATTCACCAGCTGCAGTCCCCAATGGCACAACAGCGGCCACCTTCGAGGTAAGTTGGTCAAACACATGAGCCCTTGTCTCCAAATCAAACCCTTCCATTCGAAGATCATCAGCAGTTATCCCTCTGATTCCACATTCTCCTCCCACAAGCCGCTTCCACGTCGACTCGACTCCACGTCCAAGAGGAGTAACCATGCCCAAACCTGAAACAGAGAGTCAACTGAGGAACAACCTCCGGAATCCCTAGCCACGAAATTATATAGAGAGAAGAATTTACCGGTGACGACGACTCGGCGGTGACTGGGGACAGGAGGAGGATCAGGGAGTTGGGAGGGTGAGGAGGAAAGCAGACGATTGAATTGGAAGCGAGCCAAATGAAATGTTCGGCATCGATAGTTTGCCATGGCGGCCATGGAAGCTCCGCCACAGTCCACTGTAGTCTCGTGTGTTCAATCGACAGCAACTCTACAAAAAAAGGTACTTTTGATAAATTATTTCTGTAAAACTATAAATTGATAGATAATAAATATTATCTATTACTAATTTTCCTTTTATCGCACCCCTTTCCTATCTCCTTTAGCTTCCCCCTTGAAACCCTAACCGCCATAGTTGAGAGTTGAGACTGTTTGGAGCTCTCACCGGCTACCAGGGGGCCGCGGAGCAACAGCTAAGCCATCCAGGGGGCCGCGGAGCAACAGCCGCGTCCGGATCTGATCTATCTACTCGGTCGCCGATATCACAAGCTAAGGGGCCGATTGACCGGCAGTAGGAACAGATTACAGCTTTGCTGCTTGATACTCCCAACCACGGTGCACGTAAAATTGGAAAAGCTGGACTCGCCTCCGACAACCACGTGTGAGTAATTCTATCCAACGCTTTTTATCTGCCATATTTGTGAGATTTTTCGGTTTTAGACTTGTTTTACAATTGATTTTTCACATGGATTCAAGGCCTCAATACTGAATTGTGTGACCCTTTGGTTGGCTCTCAGATGGAGAACGAGCAATTGGTAGGAGATAACAGGCGTGAAGATGTTAGATGGCTTCTCTCTCTATCCGAGTCTGAGCTTGTAAGCAAATCGAAATCTGCTTCCTTTTCTCTCTTTTTCTTACTTTCTAAGCTTGTAAACTGTCCAGTGTAATCATCTTTGAAACCAAAATTCTTGATATTACAAGATGAAACTGATTACCCCACTGCAAATGACATATGTACACAGATTAAGCTTATTCATTGGATTTTATTTGTTGGTATGTATTTAACTAAATTTAGCCTGATCAAGCTCTTGATTTAGTGCTCAGTAGTCTAGGACACTAGGAAATAGTTTGCCTTTTCAGGGTATGTGTGTTTTTCAACAGGTGACATTGAATTATGTTTGTTGTTTCTCACAGGAATTGCTGATAAACTTGAAGAAGCTGGTTACTCGACGTGCTGAAACTATCGGGCATGAGGCTTTAGCTAAGAAGTGCAATTTGAAAATGCTTAAAGTGCTAGGTATTGTCGTTTTTATGTGTTACTGTTACCTGACTTTTGTATTGCCTGCATTTATGAAAATTTAGTACGAAATTTCATTGCCTATGTTGCCTTGCCTGCATATGGTACCCGACTTTGTATTAGCTAAACCACTAAGCATATATCTTTCTAGCTGTCACAATTCTTTCTAGTTTAAGGTTGATATTTTCTCCGTTGCTGCGATAGAATTTCTTTGTATTCTGAAATTTCTGATTTAAGAAATGTGGACTGCTGTGTAATGAGTAATGATCTTGAATTGAATCAATTGATAATGAAACTCCAAGATGTGGTACTGTAAATGGGATAGCAACATTGAGTGATTTCATTTGCATATTAGATTATTTCTGATTTGATCTTAGCAAGTTTACAGCCTGTGCTGCTGTTTTCCAGGTTGTACTTTAATGCTATATGTCAAAAAACAAGTCAAGGATTTATCAAATCCAGGCTTATATGAGTCTGCGGCGTTGCTAAATGCAAGTAATTTGTTGAACTGCGATCTCATGGTTGGTGTTAACTCTATAGACAATGGTGATTTAGAGATAAATAGGCTAATGGACCATAGAAAGCGAAAGGTTCCAAGGTAAGTCATATTTTCGTTTACTGTCAAGCACTTGAACCTCTCACTTGGATCTTATTGCTTTAGGGAGACAACGTAGTGTTTGATTTCACTTATTTGACTGACAAGCAGTTTGTATTGTGCAGTTTTTAGTGTTCTTTGGTTCTTAAAATCCTGCTACTTGAGTATGATTGTTTCCGTGAATACGACGTTCTTTAACTTCCTAATCAGCAAGAATCTACAAGTTAATCACTCTGACTTTCTATTGTTGGCTTAATCCATATGTGTTCTATATGGAAAAATAACATCTGCGGGATAGGGAGGACATGTTTTAGAATGGGTTGATTATTAAAAATTACTGAAGAAAGGTGATAGTGCTTGGTTCCATATATTTGCTGCTTGATTTAAATCAAGAGTGGGCATAATGTATGATTTGTCATGTTCTAAGGGCTTGTCAATTGGTTCCACGACTGAGCTGATTAGAAATTCTAAAATGCTAAGCTCATGGGATAAAGACTCGTGTCACTCGACATTGGACCTGATGTTTATCGCTTCTCTTAGCAAACTGGATTACATTGACAGTCATATGATTGTATCTTGAGAGTTGCTTGAGACATACATAAGAGACAAATGTATATCATCATTTAGCTTTTTGAGTCTGCTTAATTATACCTTTTTGGATATCCCCTTCTTCTCTTGAGAAACACAATTCATTCTGTGGCTGGCTAATAAATGGTTCCTGTTCTTGGTCATTAGATGATAGTTTTTCATTTCAATGTTGATTCACACTTACTTGAGTCCCTTATTTGCAGATCAAGCGAGCATTCCAGTTCGAAGAGACTGAAAAGTAGAGTTAGTGGAAATCTCTAATCTTGTCCTTTCAATAGTCTTCAATCTTTGCCCCTTCATCCAAAACCAAAGGTGACCTGCGGTGGACTGGGCTGAGCTTCGCCTGAAAATTGGCCCACTTGGTTTAACCTGAAATGGTGACATGAACCAAAGATTTAGGGAAGGTGGAGGAGATCAAATGAATTTTGTATCATTGTTTGTTCATAAAATCATGTGAATGCGATATCATCTATACACCTGCTGAGGACACTTCCATTTACGAGCTTTATTTATTGCGAAACCATGTGAATGCGATATCATCTGACGAGTAAACTGGTACTGTTTTTGGACTGATAGTTGGGAGCTTCTGGGTAGCTTCCTCTTGATACTTGATAGCGTTACATGCCCAGTCTTTGGTACTATCTCTGATTTACCCATCAAGCCCTTTTGTCATTTCTCTTAAGCATCAAGTCCTATCACTTCTGAGTTCTGACTTCTGTCCTGTTAGAATAGTGATATTCTTTCTTGCTTCACAGGTGTTTTACAAATTCGAATGACATCCCAAAGACTACTTTGTGTGTTTTTTTTTTTAAATAGTTCGATCCCAATTCAGTCCTTCTGGTCCTAGATCAATTGGTAATTGAGGTTAGAAAATGGTGCTACAGTCCGAGGATCGAAAACACTCATACCTAAAAATCGCTTCAAGCAGATTTATGGTGATTAATAGGGCTCGTAACGTGAGGCCTGAGATCAGTACTAGTTATACTTATGAAGTTGGTAAAAAAAAAAAAGTATATTTTAGTGAATTCTAAGGTTACCAAATTTCTATTTGAGTAATAGTAATTCCACCGATATAATAACCCCACTGGACTGGGTCCAAGTAGCTAGAGTTTGTTCATATATATGTAAAGCTATTTGTTTAGTTTATGGAATAGGTAGTTGGTCTCATGCTGAATCATAGGTGTCCCTTGAGGGATTGATATTCAAGTTGAAATGGTTGATGGGTTTGTGGGGTTAGCAGGTGATGAGTTGATTAATTATTATATTCGGTCAAATGAGTTAGTTAATTAATTCTTGAATCAATGAAATGGGTTTATAAGTGATCCCTATTCGAACCATTGGTCAAGTTTGTGGAGTAATAAAAAGTACTACTACCTCCGTCCTATAATGTTCGTCGTGTTTTCGTTTTGAGAGTTCTATTTTTTTTGTCCTATTTCACTTTATTTCTTTTTATATCCATCTTTTCTTTTCAATATTAATCTTATTCATTCCATCTTTTATCCAAAATACTACACATTCAATCATTCACATCCAATCATTCTCACCTACCATCTTCATCCATCTCAAACTCCATTAATATCCACCATTTTTATCAATAACCTAAAACTTAATAAATCATATTCCATTAACCTAATTAATTAAAATTTTAATTAATTAATTAAACTAACAAAATTAACCAAACTACTCCTAAATCCATTAACTTAACCCAAATTCATATTTTTAACCAAACTAACCCAAACTCATATTTTAACCTAATCCAATATACGTAACCCATATTAACCTACCCCCTAATCTACCCATTTAACCCGGCCTAATCTACCCAGCCCAATTAACCTAAACCCTAATCTACCCAGCCCAGCCCATATTCTCACCCTAACCCTAAATACCCTAATCTGCCTCTCACTCTTCACTCACCGCTCACTTCGCCGCTCTCTTCACCTCTATCATTCTCTCTAAAACCCTAGATCTGAGCTCTCTCGTCTCCTCTCTCGTTTGAGCTCTCTTCACCTCGCCGCTCTCATTTGTGCTCTCATCTGAGCTCTCACTCTCCTTGAAGGTGCCTCTCCTTCTCTACTCTCTCGTCTGAGCTCTCTACTCTCTCGTATGAGCTCTCTCTGAAACCCTAACTCATCAAAAATGATCTCGATCTGTTACAGATCTGCTCGCCGGCGATTAATCTACTCCGGATGTCCCCAAAACACTGAAAAAGCTTGCTCCTCCTCTAGATCTATCCATATCTCCCAAAATCCGCCCAAAAAAACCCTAAATCTCATATTTGAGTGCTTTGAAAACCCCGGTCCCCTGGGTTTCATTCTCTGTTTGCATTCATGGGTGATTCGGACCTATTTAAGTCCGATGGGTCCTGGACTTCTGATGCACTTTTTGTTGCTTTCTCTAAAGCTCCACAGTGCGAGTGGGGTGGCGATTGTATTGGGGATCACAACTTCACTCCTGTTGGCTCAGAGGAAACTGTATAGGGGAAGATGCGGTTTGAGCCCCCAGAGATCGTTGTGCTCCCTGCTACCCCTGAGTTCGTTGTGCTCCCAGCTACCCCTGAGATCGTCGTCCTCCCTGACTCCCCTGAGATTATTGTAATCCCTGATTCCTCTAACGATGAAGCTGCGGGAAGAATCGTCCCCGATTATGGTGATGTTGACTCTAATTCTGATGTTTAGCTATGTCTCACTTTTTTTAAGTTGTTTATGCATGGGTACTTTTGCTGAGATTATTGCTCTGAATTATGCATGTTGTTGAATGAGTTTGTTGTGTTGTTGACTGAGACATTGGTATTCTATTTTGTTGTTGTTGTTCTAATGACTGAGACATTGGTATTCTGTTTAAGTTGATTCTCTGTTTTGGTGTGTTGGTGTTGGTGTTCTGTTTTGGTGTTGCTGTTCTGATGTTGGATTATGTTGTGTTGCCTCTATTAGGTAATCAGTGATGATGCATGATAACTGAGATGCAAAACCTTTATGCTCACTGGACTTCTGATGTGCCATGGCAACACTGTGTCACATGTAATTGATTGATGCTTATGTGTATGTTAAGGTACTGTGATTGGTATTGTATCTATGAGGGTTATGGGGACATTCGAGATTATTTATGCATTTCAATGATGAAGTCTTTTTGCTGAGATGCAATACCTTTAATGTCACTGCCTTAATGTGCCATAGGAACACTTTTACATGTGGTTGATTGCTGCTTATGTGTATGTTGTGATACCCCGTAATTTTGTAAGGCTATTTTGGGAATTTTGGATTTTTCCCGAACGTCCGTTTGGTACGTCGGATTTAATTCTGAGAGCTTAAGACATTCTGTAATGTGCTCTATATCTGTAATATTTTTCTCAGTGAAGAATTATACAGTCGAGGTGTGTTGGGAGTTTATACTCGTTCGTGTACGACTTTTGTTAACGCGGATTAAGATTGGTACAAGTTTATTGCCCAAGAGTTGTTATCTAATGGGCAATACTACAAGATTCTTTATCCAAAGGTTTTTGTCCAAGAGCCATTGTCCAAGGGGCAAAAGGGTTTGGATATTGTCCAAGAGGCAAGGAACCCTAATTTCTTCTATAAATAGAGGTGTTGGTTGAGGGTGGAAGAGGGTGCGAAAGACGCGGAAGCGCTCTCAAATTCTTGACTCTAAAAAACACTCTCAAAGAAAACGCTCTCTCTCGGGAAGACTCTAGTGGATCGTCGGAGCTCGTTTAGTGTCGTTTCCGGTGGCCAAGAGGAGCATTGGAGGCTCTCGGACGCCTAGAAGCCAAGCAAGGCGAAAGACGAGCCAAATCGATCATTGAGGGTGAGTTTTCTCCTCTCGTATTTCTGTTTTCGTTCGCGACAGTGACCGCCGCGAGGATCACGGCGACCGCCGGCTCGAAGGCGGCGACCGCCGACATGAGACGGCGCCCGCCGTGAGGAACACGGCGACCGCTGGCATGAGACGGCGCCCGCCGTGAGGAACACGGCAACCGCCGACATGTTGTGGCCAGCCGCCGTGAAGAAGGGCCAGGGAGACGACGACCGCCGCCAGGAACGGCGCCCGCCGTGGTGAACAACGACCGCCGTGATGAAGGAGGCCAGCCGCCGTGGTGATGCGGCGATCGCCGAAGAAGGGAGGCCGTGAAGCGGCGCCCGTCGTGGTTGAGCGGCGCCCGCCGTGGAGGAGCGGCGCCCGCCGTATTTAAGGCGGCGCCCGCCGGAATTGGTACGGCGCCCGCCGGCGAGGTGGTTGTGGCCGAGAGTTGTCGTTGGCTTCTGAGGCCTTCGTTCGGGTTTCGTTTACGTCGATTCCTTTCGTCCTTTCGTAGTATCGGTATTGTTTGTCGAATCTAACTTAGGGTTTCTTTATGGGTCGATTCGAAGGAATCTGTGTGCCAGATCTGTTCTTGTGTCGAGCCCGGAATCCCGTCGTCGTTAGACTTCGTTCAATCTCTGCGGATTCAGGCAAGTGGCGGTTCGCTCTTGCTTATCGTTCCATATTTACATTAATTATCAGTTGTTTATCTGAGTAATTAATTTGGAATGATTAATGTGTTTGTCTGGAATTGGTTTTATAAATTGTTTTGGAAAATCATATAATAGGTTGTATATCTGTTAGAACGACGCTATTATCTGTGATCGCCTTCCGGGCATTTATGTAGATTTATCCTGTATTGTGGTTGTGTTGTAACTGTAAGTTAGCACAAGTATTTGTAGGAACGCCTGGATCCTGAGAGTTCCATGCGCGTTCCTTTATAACTGTAAGGGCGATGAAGACCCAACGATTGTTGAAGTTTGAACTCAGTGAGGTTCATTCTTTTAAAGGGCGAGCAAGACCCTGCGATAGTATAAGTTTGAACTCTGTGAGGTTCATTCTTTCGATATAGATTCAGAGGTTTGGACTCGGTGAGGTTCATTCCTTAGATATGGGTCCTGCGTGACAGGGACATATATTAAAAGCTTTTAATGTGTTAATCGTTTTGGAATTAAATAAGATAAGGTGCCCGAGAGCACTTAATTAATATATCTTTGGCGAGTAGTGCAGCTAAGTAAATAGTGCAGCTAGGAAAGCTCGTCTTGACTTTTGATCAGAGTACGTTCTCTTTCCAATCTGGATTCGCTGTAAGCGATGAGGTTGGTCGTGAACCGAAACATCTTAGTCAGTTTTTAAATCTTCGTTATGTGGTTCTATAAGATCCAGACTTGAATGTAGTACGTTCTCTGTCCAATCTGGATTCGTTGTAAGCGGTGAGGTTGGTTGTGAGCCGAAGCATCTCAGTCAGTTTTTAATCGCTGTTGTTTGATTCTGTAAACGTTCCAGATTTGTCATATTTCCTTAAAGACTCATTTCCGTTGGAGTCTTCTTTCGGGTCGATTTCTGTGAAGATTCAGTCTTCCAGAATCTTATCTTGTGCATGCCTTTTGTCATATTCAAGTAGAGTATGGTGGTTGAAAAGCGTACTCGATTATTATTCGAGGGACGAGGAGTCTAACCTAATACGACTGCTTAGAACCATTCTGCTTTGTACCCTTGCTAGTCTATTCATTTAGACTAACCCACGAACATCGTTCTCTGCATGTGGGCTGGTGTCATCCGTCCGATTCGGCACATCAGATAGAGCGAAGATATGAGGAGACTAGATTGACTATGAAGACGACGGTTGTTTTTGGATGTTTTTAATAATTTCTTTTAATCAGGTTGAGATCCTTGGGAGATGACCATTGTGGTCAAGATCCTTGTTTAAAGACTTCCGTTGTACTTTGTTTAAACTCTGTATTTGTCCTATTCGGGATTGAGATGTAATCCCGGGACTCATGCTTCATTTGATTGATGTTTTGATTTGAATACTTTGATCATTATGTATCAATTGTATTCCATGAATTGTATTTAAAACGGTAAAGCCTTGGGTGATCTCGGTAAGGAACACTGGGATCACTGGCGGTAATACCTTTCCAAATGGGTTAAGATTTGGGGGTGTTACATATGTTGAGTCTTGTGATTGGTCTTGTGTCTATGATGGCTATGGGGACATCTGAGATTATTTATGCATTTCAATGATGAAGTCTTTTTGCTGAGATGCAAGACCTTTAATATCACTGTCTTAATGTGCCATAGGAACACTTTCACATGTGATTGACTGATGCCTATGTGTATGTTAAGGTCTTGTGATTGGTCTTGTGTCTATGATGGATATGGGGACATCTGAGAAAATCTACAATTGTGATTATTTATGCATTTCCCTTGTCTGGTTTGTCCCGAAATGTTTGTCCTAAAGGTCTAAAAGCTCTTGTGATTAGTGGTGTTATTCTCCTTGAGTCTATCTATGATGAAGTCTTGAAACTGAGATGCATTCCCTGCATGTTCACTGTCTTAGTGTGCCATAGGAACACAGTCAAATGACTGATTGATGCTTATGTGTATGCTAAGGTATTGTGAATGGGTTTATGTCTATGATGGTATTAGGGACATCTGAGAAATGCATTGTCATTGTTATGCCATTACTTGTGCTTGTTTACAAAATTACACAAGTTCTTTACCTCCTAAGATTGCTCTGTACACAAAATGTTCAATCTTTGTCATATATTGCTAAATAAACTGACTGTCTTCAAGTGCTTCTTCAGTGTCTTGATCTTCATATATTGTTGTCCCTTGTTGACTCTATTGACCTGCTATTGATGTTCCTGCTTGATCTGCTTGTTGTGCATCCCCATGCACTATGTCCCATGCTTCTATGATAGCTCACATAGGTGCATTGATCTCTCTTGGTAGATTTCCTTGAGCCATTAATTTCTTCTTGTTTACATGTGGCAAATCATACTCATTGTCTTCCTTGCATTTAAGTATTTCATTCATAACAAATTGTAGTGTCATCCACACATTTCTAAGAGTTGTAGGGGCCAATTCAAAAAATGCTTCATGTACTGCTTCTATCATATGATCAATACTTTTTGGCATCTTCTTATGCATGAGTGACTGAATGCTTCTGAAAAATCATAGATCTAAGATGTTTACATCTGGACTATTAACTGGCTGTTGTATTAAGATGAAAGTGAATCCATCCTGAATGTATACCTGTTGCCATTCTGGATCTCTTTGAGTTATATGGGCCTTTGCATTGTCTTGTTGTATTAATATAAGTCTCTGAGCTCCATCTTGTGGCCATTTTGCCTTGATTGCTGGAATGATTTGGTTTATCAATATGTTCCTTGTCACTTGCTTGTTGACTGATTCAACTAGCTTTGTAACTAGTGTCCCCTTCTCTCTGTTTTTGGATGACCTCTTTGCTGCTTGTTGATATGTGAATGGAAAGATAGGAATCTTTCCCATAAAAAATGCACTGTCCCTCTGCATCAAATCTAGGCCTTGCTACAACTGCAGTGAACATAACTTTGGGAATAAATTTAGATGAATTTACAGCTATGTACTTGCCCCTTTCATTATGTGCTAGATATACTCTCTGTGATTTCTTTGATAGAAAAAATCACTTCTCATCCAAGTGTACAAAATCAAACATTGGATAATACACTGATTTTTCTTCTACTGTATCCCCACAAAGTAACTTCAGTACCCAATCCAACCTAGCCTTTTTATGACCCTCACTCAAACTAGGATGGATTGGATTTGTATGTGGCTTTATTGTACCTTGCTTGACCATCCTATGCACTTTGGTCTTTGAAAGACTAAGCTTACTAGATAAGTCTCTAATGCATGACATGTTTCCCATGCCCAGTGCTGTGATTGAATCCATCTCTACTTGAATTCCTTTTCTACCACAGTTGTGATATTTTGTGCTTAGATTGTACCTCTGCTGTGCATTATGTTGCTTCTTTTCTGTGTTCCAAAGTCTGCCTATGCACCTTGTTGACATTTTGAACTCTTGTGCATCTTTCTTTATTGCACCATGTGATAATTGTTCCTCTTTAGATGTCGTTAGCAGAGCATTCAATATGTGCATTTTTTTCATCACTGTTGAGCCTGGTATTATGTGTTGGCTGATGATGTTGTGTTGCCTCTGTGTTGTGCTATGCTTCTGATGACTGTCCCTCTTCATCTCCTGGTTTCTGGTTGAGATCAAAGCTATGTTCATCTTGTTCCATGTCCCCTGATGAATGTCCCTCTTCGAACTCTTCTCTATCATAAACGTACTGTTCATCTGAAAGTGGAGCTTCATTTAAGTCCCATAAAGCTGAGGCCATGACACCACCAGGTTGTGATGCAGAGATTGTTTACTGATTATTTTGCTTTATGATTTTAGTAAAGCTTTGAATGTAAATTCTGTAAATTTCTTTGGGAATGCTGTAATCCCCTTTTATACTCTGTTTAGGGGTAATTATGTCTAGGACAATTATGCCCTAAGTCCCCTGCATAATTCCCCTTTTGTTTAGGGCAATTCTGTCCTTAAGTCCCCAAAATTTTGTAAGTGATCCGTGTGCACCCTAATGCTCCCCTTTCATTGGCTGAAATTTCATCTGTGATTATTTATCACAGATTGCACTGTAGCAGCAATCATATCATTTGTATTGTCCCTAATTTTCTCAATTAAAGAGTTTTTTATACTTTAGAATAAACATTTCGGGACAGATGGAGTAACTTTTATCTCTTAAACACTATTCACTTTATAGAGGGTCAAAGGCTATCAGTCATTTGAGAGTTCGAATTGGGTACGAAAAGTTCCTATAATTCTATGTACTGCTTTTAATAATGATATGTGGCCTACAATATTGGACTGTCATAACTTGGACTTATATGGTAAAGGTGGTTATATATAACCAAATCAGCTTTACTCATTGTAGCCAAGCCAACTTAGCTTTTGCAATGATAATCACGTCCACCCAAAACCATGCTAGCATTGTACTATATGTCTGTGAACCTTCTACTCCCTCGTCCCAAAATATAAGCCCCATTTGATTAACTGATACTATTCATAATTAAAGGGAATCTTTAAGATTTCTTTCAATATATAAGAAAAAACATAGTCATGTGGGGTCTTGTTTGATTCGTCTCAACGAGTACTTTGATAATATCAAAAAATTATAATTTTTAGGGTTATGTAATTAGAGATATTAACGATACAAAATCCGTCTCGACATTTGAATCCGATCAAAGTGGGGTTATATATTGGGACAGAGGGAATATAAGATATCATAAAAGGTACATTTTTATCAAATAATATGATGTCCTCTATCCTATATAAATCATAACCCATATAAATCATGGATTTTTTTCTAAATAGATCGTTTTTTTTATATAAGTCATTTCACACTAAATAAATAGAAAAATAGACATTTTGATGAGTTCAACAATATCGAAATCTTATAATATACAGTAAATTGCATGTTATCAACATTTTTGATAATTATTAAATATTTTCAACTTAATTGATAAACATGACATTTCATGATTACAAAATTACTCTCGGCATAACAGTCTAAGAGCTTTCTATGAACAAAAAATGTGTCCCTTGATGATATATTAGTAACTGTGTTGCCATATGAAACACCAAACTATTATAAAAAAAATCGAATTGGCAACCTCGTATTTATATCATGCTTGGGTGGACTTTATACACTACTTTTATTGATCACTAAAATGAGAGGCAAGTGTTTTGTAGTGATATTCTATTCAAGTTGTTGTGATGTGGTCATCCCTCGCCAAAGTAAAAAAAAAAAAAAAAAAATCGTCAAGAACTTATCCATTAGTCGTAAAGAACTCTCTCAATCAATCAATTCGTTCTCTTGAGCATCGCCCTTGTTATTAATAATAGTAGTACTAGTAGCTGTCCAAGCAGATACTTTCTACCGCTTTACACATATAAATACCGCCATTAAAACGCCTCCAAAACGCTCCACTGCTGCTCTGCGTGTGTGCGAATTCTGTGTTGAACTCGCGTGGCCTGGCCCCAGGAAAACCAAATCTATAAGAACTCAACAACCCAATTCGATTCAAAGCTCCCACCTTTTCCGCCATTAAAACGCTCCAGTGCGATCCTTTTTTATTTTGTGTCAATCCATTCCCCATCCCAGTCTTCGCGTTGTCTGATCCAACTTAACCGTTTATATTGTGATCGGAAAAAGTCAGCCATGGCGTCTTCTGGGGGTGCGAGGAAGAGGGAGAGAGAAAACCCCTGTGGGATTTGCGGACACTACCACAAGTACGAGGAAGGGGAGGTTTGCGGGATTTGCGGCCACCGGATGCCGGCGGCGTCCGAGCGATCTCCGATCCAAGTCAGCGCTTTCGCGTCGGAGATCTTGCCGGAATTCCTCTTTCTTGGGAGCTACGACAATGCTTCTAGGTCTGAGCTTCTCAAAACTCAAGGGATTTCTCGGATTCTCAATGTATGATTGCTCTTTCCCCTCTTGCCTCTGTTTCTGTTTTGGTTTCAAGGGTTCGATTTGGAAATTTTTGGAGTTTATTCAATGCAAAAATGTTTGATTTGTGCCCATTTTTTAAAACCTGTGTATTCAATTTATGTTCTGTTTTAAGCATTTACTAACTCTAGTCTCCAATACTGGATTGAAGGATCTGAGCTCATTTTTGGAGGATCTTCCTTCTTATAATCATTGAGGAATATGTTAGCATGTTACTGTGTGTTGTTGTATTGGAGGAATGTAGAGTTGCTGCTTGTGCCAGGTTTCACATGCTTTTGTGTTTAAATGGAAGCCCTTGATTACAGTTTGGAAAGTAAGGAATTTTTGGTGATTAAACCCTTTCTTTGTAAATCACACAGCAGCTAATAGTATGAAATGCTGATCTTTGTAAGGAACGAAATTATGATCTAGGAAGATTTTCTTCTTAGTTTATATGTTAAACCTTTTTGGATCTCTGTTTCGGATAAGATCCTATCATTGTCTTTAGTGAATGTGATGAATTATCATTTCCTGGATAATTTTGTGAGGTGAGTCTGGTCTTCTACATCCAAGAAAAACGACTTATAAACGCACCTGTTTGGACCCACTTCCCCCAAGGCCCCAAATATGATGAAAGCTAAGGAAGTCTATGTGACTACAAATAAAAGAACAAGCCAGTGAACTTGTAGGACAATATGGATAGTTGGAAAATGACTTTCTGGTTTGATGTTATCCATGCCATCTAACAGCCCTATACGAGTTTGACAAGTAGTTTCGATAACAGACATTTTATTGCGTGGCTAGATTGTGTTTTTCCTTTCCCTCTAAAGTTGTTATGTAAAAATGGTAAGAAATTTCAGCACACTGCCTACTAGAAAACCAAAATGTAACTTTCATTGTTTGCTTTTTCTAATGTAACAGGTGGCATGTCTGTCTTCATGTTATTGTTGTTCAATGCTTTATTATCATTCTCTATATATGTAGCTTCAAGATGGAAGATACCTGTAACTTCTTTGTGATCTATATGAAGCTCTAGTTTGTCAAAGAGAAAGAGTTCTCATTTCTGTCATTTGCAGCCTTTCTTTTACACTGTAAATAATGGGAGCCACTTGGAAAACTCCGACCGTGGTTTTTAACTTTTTTCTAGAAAAGTTTTCATGAAGAGATATCAAGTTAATACAAACTGAAATGGTGAAAGTGTAGAATTGCCTTTTGAATTTTTTCTCAAAGAATTTCGAACTTGCATATATTTCCTTCAAACCGAATTTCTATTTTATGCTTGAAAGTTTGATCTGAACAGTGGGTATGAATTGACATCTTATAAACTTGTTATTTTTTATTTGCCTGCAGACTGTTCCATCATGTACAAATCTCTACAAGAACTCCTTTACTTATTTTTGTCTTAAAGATGACAAGAGCTATCCATTTGATGATGCTATACAGTTTCTAGGTTTGTTCAGTATTTTGTGCAATGTTCTCAATATTAATATCCTCCGAACACTGTTTAGACATCCAATGCTTTCTTCTATACGCAGAACAATGTGAAAGGGATAGGGCTCGTGTGCTGGTACATTGTATGACTGGAAAGAACAGGTAGTTGCTGAGACCTTTTAGTATTATGATGGACTTTGTTTCTCATTTTGTTTCTGAAAATTGAAAATTTTCTAAACTAAATTTATTTTGTGGAGACAAATGAATTTTGCTACAGACTATCTCTGGGCGTACTGCATTTCTGCATACATACTCAACTCTTAGTATAGTCTTTGTTTGTCCATCAACAATAGGTATCTATTGTATCATCCCATAGCTGTTTGCATTAGACAAATACATAACCTATATCTTTCTACAATTTGTACAGCTTTTTTTTAACCTTTCCCAGCTACTCAACTTTCCTTCCATCAAGTGAAAAAATAGTTGATAGAGAAAGATCTCTCTGGATTTGCTAGGAATCTTATTGCCTCTCACATTCTATAAGCCATCTAACCTCACCTGTAAAGTCTTCAAAGTGATGATCACTACAGGGCCATTTAAGAATGATTCACCATGCCTCTTGTTTATATTAACATTTATATAACGAAGAGGACCATCAATACTCAATAGTTTAACCAACTTGTACAAATGACAGAAGTGGTTTAATCTTGTTCAGATAACCGGTCAAGGTTCTATGGCAGCCGGGTTTATGTTATAGTACATGTTTCTTCTTTAAAATTCTTTTTAATCTATGTTCTCTATGTCCATTCCGTCGAACATCTACAATACTGGTTGATCTGTTATGTGTCCTCCTTGGGTCCTATGGATCATTTTTTGTTGTGTGCTGCATAATACATCTAGTTTATATTGAGTGAACAATCCGTTGCTCCAGACACAAATGGCGGAAACATAATTGGAAGTTCTTAAACACAAGCATCTAGGATCTGATTTCTAAGTGAAAATGGCCTGTGGTATTGGCCAAAGAGCAGCCATGGTTCTTCCCTCATCTGCCTCTGCTTCTGTATTCATTCGTCTACCCTTATACTTGCTTGTTTCTTATGACCAATACTGGGTCAAAACCTGTCAACCATCGAGATTGAGGCATATATCACGAAGAGAAATGAGATGCTGAAGGTTTCTTATTTTGAGTTCATGGTTGACATATATGTACTATATCTGATCTAGGCATATGTAGATGCCATTTTCTTAGATGCAGAGTTGAAGTATTGATAGCCAAACACCTGAGTTCTTGTTTTTGGTCCGTTGTTGATATATATATGTATTGTTTGAGAAAGTGTGTATTTTTGTCCATGGTATCAATCAAACCCTTTCTCTCTGCCTCTGTAAGGTCATGTCTCTGTTCTCTCTGGATAGACTCCAATCTGTATTGCAAACATGCTTATACTGATTAATGAATGAGGTCGTCAAGTTTTTTATCTCTTGAAAACATAGCGTACAAAGTCGTCGGGTTAGTCCTAGAATAGCTGTTTAAGTGCTGCAGTCCGTGCTCGTGTTTCTTATGCCTTTTCCTCGAGCTAATCAACTACTCCTTTATGCAGATCACCAGCCATAGTAATCGCGTACTTGATCAAGTGTAAGGGTTGGAGGCTCGCCCAGAGTTATCAATGGGTGAAAGAGCGTAGACCTTCCGTGGAGATACAACAAGGTATTGTTTTCCGTGTTTCGTTCTGCCCCTACAATTAATTCAAAGTAGTGTAAATTTGCTCTATTATCCATCTTAGTCATATCTTGTGTGTTGTGTCACCTTATCTGTTTCGTCTTCTGCTCTCCAGAGGTCTACCAACTCCTTGTAGAGTACGAGCAAAAGATGTTTGAATCAAGCAATAGTAGCTCCCAATCGTCTCTGAGTTTCCCACGTCCGAGCCTTCCAACCTTCAGCTTCGGGTTTCCAAAGACTGAAGGCGTTCCTGCACCAGCTTTCAGCACGGGCACTGGTACGTCCATCTTTGACCGCTCTTCTCTAAGCGTCTCTCCAAGTGAGTTCACATTCGGAGCGGGTCAAACCGCTGAAATGCCTCTTGTGGCTAATCAAGCGGGTCAGAATGCAGGCGATATACCGATGGACGGGACCTAGTGATACGTCCCTTAGAACAACCAGAAAACAAAACCTGAAAATTGTGATGTTTGTGCTAGTTCACTTTCAACCTCTTTTGTTCGCTCTGAAATTGAAATGTATTACTGTAAAGTAAGTGGGAAGAAAGAGGTTTGTCTTGGATTGGAAAGCTCTAAAAAGATGAGATGCTTTTTTTATTGGAATCTCTTCTTTGGGGAAATTGATTCATACATTTCTAGTTCTGTTGTATGGCTATATGATAATTCTCAGCTTGGCATGGGGAAACTCTTATTGTATCGCTACCGCTTTCTGGGTTCGTTATGCTTATAAGTTTTCTGCAGGTATACATAAATCCGCTTCAATGGTGGAACTAAGACACAATTTAGCTGCATTTTGCATATGTAAGCAGATTTCGACTAGCTACATAGAAGATTGTTTTTGAGGTCTCGAGTTCTCCATGGCTCTGAAAATCCATGTGTGTGAATCTGAAAACTAATACTTGGGTGCTTTTGGATTACACCCGGTAGATTTAATGCAATATCAATCGTATTTGAGAGGAAGAAAACCGTAAATTAGGATCACATTCAATAATCATCTTACAATGTCAATATATCCAAGTTAAGCAAGTTAAAATTTCTGAGGTGGGGTTAAAAATGCACACAAGTTTTCTCATTAGTAGGAAATTGAACACACAATCACACAATGAAAGTTGTGGCTTTCAATAATATCAACACATTCTAAGTTGTCTTCATGCTGTGTTGCTCGACTCCTTCCCCAGGGATTGATCATGCCTAATTAAGCAATTGACAATCAATTCGAGTAATCACTTTTGGCCTTTCATAAATTTAGCATGGAAATTGAAGAGTAAAGTCAATTTGGTTGAGATGATATCACAACGGCAGGCTTTTCTGCAATTAAACCATATTCACTCCTTACACGCAGTAGATGAAAATTCGTACTAATGTATACACAAAAAGATCTCAAACATACATCTTGATCTATGAACTAATAGAGTCTTGTATACAATTGTTTCTGCAATTAAAACATCGCTCTTCTTTAAGCGTCTCTCCAAGTGAGTCCATATTTTTAAAATTCTAATTGCACCTCATCAAGTGTAGACAACACTTTTTTTTTTTTTTTTTTTTTGATAAGGTAAGAATTAGACTAGTTGTCAAGTAAACTTGACACTTAGCCTATAGCATCCTTGCGGATGAGAGCCTTAAGCTCGGAGTTGATTAAGATATCGTTCGGAGACAAATTGTGGCCAAGTTTGGCGATAAGATCAGCCACCGCATTCGTTTCGCGAAAAATATGAGAAATCTGCACTGCCTGAAAACAGTTTAATAAACATAGGATATCAAAGATGAGAATCTCGATTTCCCATGGGCAGTGCCAGATTTTGTTGATAACGTTCACAATTGTAAGATTGTCAGTTTCTATTAATATCTGATCATATTTCAGTTCTTTGGCCTTAATGAGGGCATTTCGGAGTGCTAGAGCTTCAGTTCTGAGGGGAGTCGAAACACCACATTTCTCTGCCTGGATTAAAGTTGGATTTCCTTGGTTATTTCTGCAGATTATACCAATAGCGGATTCGCCACTTGCCTTGGTAGAACCATCAACATTAATTTTGATTATTTTATCCGAGGGTTTTTTCCACTTGTGTTTTCGATGTTTTCTCGTATTTGTCTTGTTTCGCGATGTGGGGTTTTGCTCGTACGTACAATCAGGGTTCCATTTCTTTGTTTTGTTCCATTCACGTATCAGGTTTTGAATGTAGATGGGCAGGTCTTTTATGGTGTTCCTATCAGGATTGTCATTTGGGAAGGTTTTCTGGTTTCTAGAGAACCAGATTCCCCACCAAGTTATAACTAGTTTTGAAAGTTCAATGGGAGAAAGTTTGAGTTTTATTTCTTCAAAAATTTCTCCGATTCGTTTGTCCATGGTCGTAATTGTTCTCAGTTAGAGGCTGGTCTTTCTGTTAATCTTGGCAATTGTTTCTAAGGTATGGTTGCAGTTGAAGAGGAGATGAATCGTGTCCTCCACCGGGTGGGGACAGGAGATACATCCCGGGGGGACAGAAATCCCTTTCTCTTGTAGTCGTGTTTTTGTTGGTAAACCGTTCCTTAAAATTTTCCACAGAAATTTTTTAACTTTCGGGTATGTTTCCATTTTCCAGATCCATAAAGAGTCATATGTTGTGATGTGCTTTTTTTTGTTGATGAGTTTCATCGCTAATTTTGTTGAGAACCACCCATTTTTGCTTGGTTCCCAGTACAGCCGATCAATTATGTGGTTAACAGGGATGGGAATCCCCATTATTTTCGCCACCATTTCGTCTGGTACCATCTGTTGTAGTTTTGTTTTGTTCCATTTCAT
Source organism: Rheum nobile (assembly GCA_027886185.1). Classification (NCBI taxonomy): domain Eukaryota; kingdom Viridiplantae; phylum Streptophyta; class Magnoliopsida; order Caryophyllales; family Polygonaceae; genus Rheum; species Rheum nobile. The sequence continues at coordinate 417,675 of WOAB01000248.1, read as the reverse complement.
ATCTTCGTCCATGAATTCATGAACTCTGTAGTCTAGGTTAGAGCCTAGTGCAGGATTGATGATCTTGTGGAGAGGTTCATTTAGTGCCCATCTGTCAGTCCAGAACTTGATCGTTTTACCATCCCCTATTTGCCATATGAGCCCTTTTTGGAATTCTTTTCTGATGCTCATCAAATTTGACCATTGTCAGGATCCATTTTTCTTGTACTCATAAGATAAAAGGTGTGTTTCTTTAAGGTACTTTTCATTGATTATTCGTACCCACCAGTTGTCAGGTTCAGCCAAAATTTTCCACAGTAGTTTGTATTGAAGGGCATGGTTCATGTCTTTAGTTTTTCGAATGCCAAGACCCCCCATTGAGAGTGGTTGGCAAACTTTATCTCACCCAATAAGGGGTTTGTGGGAATAGTCTTTATTTCAGAAGAAGCATCTATTGATTCTGTCAAGTTCATTCTGAGTTGAGGTCGGGAGCATGAAGCTCTGCATAACGAAATTTGGTTTGGTAGCTAAGTTTGACCTTATCAAGGCTGTTCTCCCTGCTTGGGATAAGGAATTTGCTTTCCATTTAGTCAGTTGTGTTCTGGATTTTGTTACCATTTCTGCAAAGGTACTAGAATTAACCTTGCCATTAATAATAGGACAACCAAGGTATGTGTCTAGTGATACCATATTTGTGATTGTGAGGATTCCTTGTATTTGTGATTTTCGTGTGGTCGGGACTTTCTTTGTGACTTGAAAAGCCGATTTGTGGAAATTGACACATTGTCCTGAGATAAGGCAATATTCATCAATTATTTTCTTGATTTCCTTGCAGTTATCCTGGTTTGCTTTCGAGAAAATCATAATATCGTCCGCAAAATCTAGGAAGGGGATTCTTGTTCCATCTTTAGTAAGTTGAAAACCCAGGGGTTTTGTTGGTCTCTCTGTGGCTCTTTGTAATTTTCTAGCAAGCATTTCTGCCCCTAGAATGAAGAGGAAAGGTGAAAGTGGGTCACCTTGTCTCAGTCCTCTTTCAGGCACAAAAATTTCAGTAGGTCAATTATTCACAAGTACCGAGAAAGATACGGATGAAATACATTCTTTTATCCAGTTAATGAAGGTAGCGCAGAATCCAAATTTCTGCATTACCTCCATAATGAAGTTCCATTCAATTCGGTCATATGCTTTTTCCATGTCCAGTTTAATTGCAATGTATCCTTCAATTCCCTTCTTAGATTTGAAGGAATGGAAGATTTCATGAGCAATGAGGATGTTGTCTTGGATAGATCTGTTCGAGACAAAGGCTCCTTGGAGGGGGTGAGTAATTTTTTCCATTTTCTTTTTGAGTCGTTCTGTTAGGATTTTCGAGATGATTTTATATATGGTGGAGCAAAGGCTAATGGGTCTGTAATGATTGGTCGAGTTTGGGGTGTCACATTTGGCAATTAGCGTAATGAATGTATGGCTAATCTGTTTCAAGATCTTTCCGGATAGGAAAAAACTTTTCACTGCTTGAATAACAGAAGGTCCAACAATGTCCCAGTATTTTTGGTAAAATTCAGCGGTCATGCCATCCGGTCCAGGAGATTTATCTTGGCCGATGGCAAAAGTAGCTTTTTTTATTTCTTCATTTGTCACTGGTTGGGTGAGTTCTTGGTTATCCACTTGGGTAATTTCCGTGTGAATGAGTTGTAGGTGTTCATGTAGAATGTTCTGATTGATCGGTGTACTCTTGAAGCGTTTCACAAAATCATTGCGAATTTCATTCCTAATATTTTCCTCCCCAATAATAGTGGTGCCTTCATTTGTTCGGATTTGTTTGATGATTTTTCTGTTTCTCTTGTCAGTGGCAATTTTATGGAAATAACTGGCATTTGTGTCATTGAACTTGATGTGTTTAGTTTTCGCTCTTTGGTTCCAAAAGATCTTTTGAAAAGTCAGGAGGTTTTCTTTTTTTGTGATGAGTCTGGTTTGCTTAGTAGCCAGGGTTCTGTCAGTATTCAAAGCGATGACTTTTTGTATTCTAGTGAGCTCTTCTTCAATATTGTTCAGTTGTGTGAAGAGGTTTCCGAAAGTGTTTTTGTTCCATTGTTTGGCTAGTTTCTTAAGTATTATCGTTTTTCTGGTCAGGTCGTACATTCTGGATCCATAAAAGTTTGATCTCCAAGCCTGTTTAACCACATTTCTGAAGTCATTTCTGGTCATCCAAACATTTTCAAACTTGAAGGGTTGATTTTTAAAGTTGGTAGGTGTCGCGAGTTCAAATGAGATCGGGCAGTGATCCGAGGAAGAGAAGGCATGGTTCTTAGTGTAAAGTTCAGGATACCATTGTAGTATTTGGTGTTGTACTAAGGTTCGGTCTAGTTTTTCGTAAACATTATCTATTTCCGTTTTGTTTTTCCGCCACGTGAAGGTGTTGCCTTGCGTCGGAATATCTATGAGTTCACAATCATTTTTGAAGTTCAATAGTCTATTGAATCTGTTGGTTGACGAAGGTGCCCCCCCCACTTTTTTCAGTATGGTCTTGGATCTCATTCAGATCCCCAACAAGTATACAGGGGATTAGGCAGTTGGAGATGAAAGAGGAGATATCACTCCAGAAGGAGTTTTTATTGCTTTTATTTGGGGGTGCATAGGCGATGATCAACATGAGCTTGTGCTTTGTTATCGTGTTCGTGTACTTAATACATGAGAATCTTGTTGTGCTGTATTCTATTTCTAGTAGTTCGTTAGTCAGTTGGTATGTTTTCCACATAATACACAGACCCCCGAAAAATCCAATAGCCGGTGTAAAATGGAAGACATCAAATCCTGCTTTTTTCCAAGTTCTTTCATTCGGTTGTTTTTCTGTTCTTGTTTCAAGAATTGCACAAAGTTGGATTTTTTCAATTTTGCAGAAAGATTCAATATCTTCCCATAGGTTCTTCTTTCCCAATCCTCTACAATTCCAAACTGATATCTTCATAAAAAATAATCGAATAGGATGCAATTTGTCAGATTTCTTGTTTCCCATGAGCTCTGGGTTTTAGTAAAGGAGAAGAGGTGCTTTGGATTTAAAGCGATGTCAGAAAATGGCATGTTGTTTTTGTTCAAGAGGCAGTGTTCTGGCTCAAGTTTTTCTTGGTTCATATTATGTTTGAGTGATCCTTGATAATCTCGATATCCACGAGTGTAGTTCAACACTGGATATCTGTGCCGTTGGTGCCTTTCATAGAGTAGATTGTACATAGGTTCAGCAAAGCGAGTTTTCGGGTTTCGATTTTTCATCAGTGGTTCAAGATAAACTCGGGAGCCACAAGCTTGGTTCATGCAAAACAATTTTTTCGACAAGTTTTCATCATGCACTAAGATGTGCAGGTATTCAGTAAGCAAATTTTTCATACAAGCATTTTTTTTGAAAGAGAATTCATAAGAAGGAAGTTGATGCATAACAGTAAACTGATCGCCCAAACCGAGAACAGCAGGGACAAAAAGCAGGAAGCTGCAGCAAACGGGTTTCTTTATGTGATCAATCTATGCAGTCGAGTTCCAGTTGCCGGTTAGGACTTCCCTGAAGTTTGGGGTTTCATGTCTCACAGCGGGACCAAGAAGGTGCCAGACAAACCTGCTGCAAAGAGAAACAAGAAACCCAGGAAGGAGAGGAAAGAAAGAGCAAGCCCAAAAAAACAAAGGGAAGAGAAAACAAGCAAACAATTCCGCAGCAGGCAGGGGACAAACCTTAATCAATAACAATCGAGAGTCATATTTCAGGTTCATAGGGTACATTAAGTAGGAAATATCATAGCAGCAGAGCAACCAAGGTATCCCAGGACCCGCCAAAGGGTGGCAACAAGGAAAACGGGTCCAGCAAAGCGAAGGAAAGAGCCACATACCTAGCCACAAAGTTTTGCTCCAAATCGTCAAGTTGTCATTTCCAAGGTTTGATTGGTTGTGGTGAGTAGGATCCCTCCACAGCCCCAGACTTAGTCGAGGAAATGATCTCCTGATTTTTCGGGGGTCGCTTGCCATTCTACAGTGGTTCCTGGGGTTGGTGGAGATGACCATGCTCGGCTGTTGGCCCCTCCTAGAGTCCCAAAAGTACCAAAGGTACCAGCAGAGAATAGTGCATCCTCCTTCCGGGTTTCTTGCTAGGCCGCACTTCAGAGGAGTCGGCGTTGGTAATCTCAGAGACGTGGCAAGGCTAGCAAAAGGACGGGTCCTCCTCCCACTCCAGCGGCGCCCCCAGAGATTTTGCTTCGATTTGGATCTTCTTTTTCCAGATTTGACGAGATTCGACAGGGAGACAGCTCGAAGCCTTGGCCCTTTGAGCTTCTGATTCGTCTTTTCAGCCTGAGATTTCCCTTGATTTGCAGAGAACAGGGAAGGAGATGAAGCACGCCGGAGGATCGGGGGAAGTACAGGCTCCATTTCTCGGAGAGGAAAGCTGAGGAAGCTTGCTTAGGGATTTCAAATTTTGGGTTTGGGGGGGTGGCGGCGCTGTGGTAATGGTGGAGGATAAGTTTTAGGGTTTTGTTCTTGCTCTTGTCTTGTAGACAACACTTTTTGGTTAAGTAATAAGATAGCAAATGGAAAAAATTATGCAAAAAACTTACTGGTGTAATAACGGTGCTGTATCTTGCCCAGATGGCTCCGGTAACAACCATTGCTGTACATACATTTCCAAACATTATAAACTAATTGATAGATCAAATCATCATTTAATCTTGATAGTCAATTTGATCAATAATAATAAAACAGACTACCCTATATAAGTTCAAAAATACCTGCTTGTGTATGTTTGCTATGATCAGACCCCATTTAAACGTTGGTGCCCAGAAATGTACTGCAAAATATTAACCCAAAAACAAAAACAAAACTCATTTTATTAACACCCCTAAGTTTCTTTGGGGGATTAAATATTTCTTTTAGGGAAAAATCAATGTGTAAAGGGCAGGAAATACATACTAGTTTTAGGGCCAGTTGGGTGGTTCCATAAAGCTTGAAGCTTTGTAACCATGGCGGATTGGATCTTATGAATGATGATTTGCCTTCTCTTGGCTTGTAATGGGGAGTAGCCTTATATTATTTGGCCCGCAAATGGGGTTAATTTTCTATGCAATTAGGTTTATTTTAATTGTATTCAAAGCAGATTTCCCTTTCTGGGTAACTTGGGGTTAATTTTCTAAGTTTTAATTTTCTTGTCTATGCCTTTAATCTTATGATCGAGGCAGAAGCGATACTCTTCGGCATGCCTTTGACCTACTTATAATAAAAGACTAGTCACTTGCCCGGTTGTCCCGATTGCAGAGCCAAAATTTTTAGAAAGGGACTAAAATTCCAACTGACTTCCTCTTACTAATAAGATACTTATTAATTTTCTTAATTATATACAAATAAAACAACTCATTTCAAACAAAAAAAATAAAATATTCAATAACAGCCCTCCATGTGGCTCTGCCCCTGCTTGTCCCCATGAGTTTTATAACATTTTATGTTCTACAATTATTCTATTTTTTTTATGAGGTAAAAATTAGACTGGAAAGCACAGAAGAGCCGATTTCTCAGTCTATAGCATCTTTGCGGATGAGAATTACAAATTCTAGACAATCTCGAAAATCTTTTAAAGAACTCTGTTGGACCGTCTTAGCGATGAAATCGGCCACCACATTAGTTTCTCGGAAGACGTGAGAAATCTGCACTGAAGAAAACAGTTGTAAAACACACAGGATATCAGAAATTAACATTTCAATATCCCATGGACAATGCCAGATTTGATTAAGAACATTCACAATGGTAAGGTTATCACATTCAAGTTGAATGTCGGTAATGCCTAATTCATAAGCCTTTACCATGACATTTTTTACTGTCAAAGTTTCTGTTTTTAATGGGGTTGAGATACCACATTTATCCCCAAAGAGGAAAATTGGTTTACCCGTGTTGTTCTTGAAAATGTAGCCAAAGCTAGATTCACCAGTAGATTTGGTAGATACATCTGTATTGATTTTAATAATATTATCCGATGGTTTTTCCCATTTCTTTATTGGTCATCTAACAATGTTCGTTCTATGTGTTTTTTGTTTGTCTTCTGCTAAACAGTCAGGGTTCCAGCTCTTTGTCTTATTCCAGTTCTCAATTTGTTTCTTAATATAAATTGGTACATCCTTTATAGAATCGGCATCATCATTTGTTCTTCCAAAGCTTTGTTGGTTTCTATAAAATCAAATTCCCCACCAAGAGACCATTAATTCTATAAATTGTGATCTATCAGTTTTTTGTCGAATTTTTTCAATGATTTCATTGATTTTTTTTGTTTCCTATGTTTAGGGATCTGATGATGTCATAGGTATGATAATTCATTTTTTTGATTGTTGTTATGGTATGGTTACATTGGAATAAAAGATGATTCAAATCATCCAATTGAGCATTACAGCGGATACAACCCGAGGGGATTGCTACACCTTTTTTTGCTAATCTAGCTTTTGTCGGGAGTCCGTTTTTCATTATTTTCCAGACAAAATTTTTAACTTTGGGATATGTGTCCATCTTCCAGATCCATGAAGAATCATAGGCAGTATATCTCTTGTTTCTATTAATTAGTTCCATTGCAGAATTCATAGAAAATCAACCATTTTTGCTTGTTTTCCAATACATTATATCGTGAATATCATTTAAGGGTATTGGGATCGAGGTTATTTTTTTGGCTAAATCATGTGGTAAACATTGTTATAGTAAAACCTTATTCCAGGTTTTATTTGGCAACAAAAACTCAGCTACCAGAGCATCCTTATTCAGGATTGATTGTGTGTTTATGATATCACATAAAGGGGTGTTCAAGACCCAATTATCCGTCCAGAATTTGATTGTTTTACCATTATCAACTTGCCAAATTAGTCCAGATTTGAACTCTTCCATGAGTTCAATCATTTTGGACCATTGCCAAGAACAATTTCTTTTTTTCTCGTAATGAAAAATATGGGTTGTTTTCAAGTATTTTTCAGTAATAACTCTAACCCAAAAATTATTCGATTCTGCTAAGATTTTCCATAGTAATTTGAATTGTAGGGCTTTATTCATGTCCTTTGATTTTCTCAATCCAAGACCTCCTTGTTGTGTTGGTTTACATATTTTTTCCCAACCTATAAGAGGTTTATAGGAGCTGTCTTTGTTCCAAAAAAAATATCTATTTAGCTTGTCAAGTTCATTGTGTGTGTGTAGGTAACATAAAACTTTGCATAAGATAGTTTGGTCTAGATGCCAGATTGGTTTTTATTAATGTTGTTCTTCTTGCTTGGGAAAGAGAGTTTGCTTTCCATTTAGATAATTGATGTTGGGTGCTAATTAAGGGGTCAACAAAGGTATTCGAATTGACTCTACCCTTAATGATAGGGCAACCAAGATATTTTTCGAGAGATATCATATTTGTGATTGTGAGAGTACCTTGTATTGCTAATTTCTTTTGGTTGGTAACTTTTTTTATGACTTGAAAGGTCGATTTATGAAAATTTACTTTTTGTCCTGAGATTTTGCAATATTCATCAATAATATCCTTGATTTCTTTACAGTTTTCCTGTTTAGCTTTTGAGAAGATCACAATGTCATCCGCAAATGCCAGAAACGGAATTCGTGTTCCTTGTTGAGTGATTTGAAATCCTGTAACACCCCCAAAACCTAACCCTTTTGGAAATGTATTACCGCCAGTGACCCCAGTGTTCCTTACCGAGATCACCCAAGGCTTTACCATTTAAATACAAATCATGAAATATAATGATACCAAATGATAACTTTATTCATATAAAACATGAGTCCCAGAATTACATCCCAATCCCAAATAGGACAAATACAGAGTTTAAACAAAGTACAGCGGAAGTCTTTAAACAAGGTACAGCGGAAGTCTTTTAAATATATTACAAACAAGGATCTTGACCACAATGGTCATCTCCCAAGGATCTCAACCTGATTAAAAGAAATTATTAAAAACATCCAAAAATAACCGTCGTCTTCATAGTCAATCTAGTCTCCTCATCTTCGCTCTATCTGATGTGCCGAATCGAAGGGATGACACCAGCCAACCATGTAGAGAACAATTGCGGTTGGTTAGTCTACTGAATAGACTATGCAAGGGTACAAAGCAGAGTGGTTCGAAGCAGTCGTATTAGGTTAGACTCATCGCTTCTCGAATAATAACCGATGACGATAGTCAACCATCATACTCCTACTGGAATAAACAAGAGGTATGCACAAGAGAAGATTCTGGAAGACTGAATCTTCACAGAAATCGACCCGAAAAGAGACTCTAAGAGATTGAGTCTTTAAGGAAATATGACAAATCTGGAACGTTTAAAGAATCATACATCAGTGATTTAAAAACTGACTTAGATGTTTCGGTTCACGACCAACCTCACCGCTTACAGCGAATCCAGATTGGAAAGAGAACGTACTCTGATCAAAAGTCGAGACGAGCTTTCCTAGCTGCACTATTTATTTAGCTGCACTACTCACCAAAGGTATATTAATTATGTGCACTCGGGCACTTTATCTTATTAAATTCCAAAACCCATATTACATTATAAGCTTTTAAACATATGCTCTGTCACGCAGGACATACAACTAAGGAATGGACCTCACAGAATCCAAGCCTCTGGACTTATATCGAAGGAATGAACCTCACAGAGTCCAAGCTTCTACTATTGTAGGGTCTTGATCGCCCTTTTCCCCAAGTTATAAAGAAATGAATGGACCTCTCAGAGTCCAGGCGTTCCTACGAATACTCGTGCTAACTAACAGTTCGAGCACAACAATAGTTCAGGATAAATCCACATAAATGCCCTCAAGGCGAACATAAATAATAGCGTTGTTCTAACAGATCTATAACCTATTAATATCATTATTACAGTTTCCAAAATAGTTTATAAAACCAATTCCAGATAAACACAGTAATCATTCCAAATTAATTACTCAGATAAACAACTGATAATTAATGTAAATATGGAACGATGAGCAAGAGCGAACCGCCACTTGCCTGAATCCGCAGAGTTTGAATAAAGTCTAACGACGGGATTCCGGGCTCGACACAGGGACAAATCTGGAGCACAGATTCCTTCGGATCGACCCACAAAGAAACCCTAAGTTAGATTCGACAAACAACAATACAGATCTAAGAAAGAACAAAAGGAATCGAATGAAACGAAACCCGAACGAAGGCCACGAAAGCCACGACAACAACCGGCCAACAACCAAACTTGCGGCGGGCGCCGCCCCACTTGCGGCGGGCGCCGCCTCAGCTGCGGCGGGCGCCGCCCAAATGCAGCGGGCGCCGCTCTTCACGGCTCCTCACGGCGGTGGCCACATCTTCACGGCGGTCGTCGGGATCTTCACGGCGGTCGCCGGCTCATCACGGCGGGCGCCGTGTTCTGGCCGGCGGTCGCCGCCTCTATCCGGCGGTCGTCGTCGCTAAACAGAAACTAAAATACGAGAGGAAAAACTCACACTCGATGATCGGTTTGGCTCGTCTTTCGCCTTGCTTGGTTTCTAGGCTTCTAAGGGCCTCCCAAGCTTCTCTTGGCCACCGGAAACGACACCAAACGAGCTCCGACGTTCGACTTGAGCTTTCCCGAAGAGAGCGTTTTTTAGAGTTTGAGAGCTTATGAAACTAGCCCTCTCTCGTCCTCCCAAGCCATCCTTATATAGGCAAATCCAAGGGGGAGGAAGGTGATAGGAAGCTTCCTTCCCATCCCTTGGGTAATAACCTTGCACTTTGCCTCTTGGATAAAAACCTTAGGGTAACAAACTTGTACTTTAGTGCCCATTGGATGATAACTCTTAGGCAATAATCTTAACCCCGTGTTAAATATATTCGTACACAAACGAGTATTAACTCCCAAAATGCGTCGACTGTATGTTATTTCACTGAGAAAAATATTACAGAGGCAGAGCACATTACAGAATGTCTCAAACTATCTGAATTAAATCCGACGTATGAAACGGGTACTCGGGAAAATTCCCAAAATTCCCAAAATAACCTTACAGAAATACGGGGTATCACAAATCCTAGGGGATTTCGGGGTCTTTCTGAAGCTTTTTGGAGTTTTCTAGCAAGGATTTCTGATCCTAAAATAAACAAGAAAGGCGAAAGGGGGTCACCTTGTCGAAGTCCTCTTGATGGTTTAAAAATTTATGTGGGTTCGTTGTTTACAAGTGCCGAGAAAGATACCGTTGTAATGCATTCTTTTATCCAGTTGATAAATTTGTCATGGAATCCAAACTTTTCCATAATTTTAATAATGAAGTTCCATTCGATTCTATCATAAGCTTTTTCCATATCTAATTTTAGGGCAATGAAGCCTTCAGTTCCTTTTTTCGATTTAAATGAGTGAAAGATTTCATGGGCAATCAAGATATTATCTTGAATGACTCTGTTAGCAACAAAGACATCCTGTAGGGGGTGGATTAATTTTTCCATGGTTCCTTTAAGTCTTGTTGTTATGATCTTCGAGATAATCTTATAAATTGTAGAGCATAGACTTATGGGTCTATAGTGATTAGTAGAGTTCGGATTGTCACATTTTGGGATCAAAGAGATGAATGTGTGATTTATTTGTTTGAGCAATTTCCTGGATAGAAAAAAACTTTTTACTGCTTGAATAATAGAAGGACCTACAATGTCCCAATATTTTTGGTAGAATTCTGCTGTCATACCATCAGGCCCTGGTGATTTATCCGAGCCAATGTTAAAGACAACCTTCTTAATTTCTTCATTGGATACGTTTCTTATTAATTCTAAATTGTCCTCTGTAGAAATTTCAGACTGAATTAATTCAAGATTTTCCTGAAATAGTCTCTGGTTCATATCCTCACTTCTGAATCTTTTAATGAAATCATTTCTAATTTCATTTCTAATATTTTCTTCTCCAGTAATACTTGTTCCTTCTTGTGTTTTAATTTCTTTGATGTGCTTAACTTTTGCTCTTTGATTTCAGTAAATTTTTTGGAAGCACAGAAGTTTTTTTTTTTTCCATGATTCTTGTTTGTTTTTTAATGAGATCATTTGTAGGGTTAGTACAGATCTCAGTCTGGATTTCATAAAGCTATTTTTCTATAGTTTGTAATTGAGTAAATACATTTCCAAAGGTACCTTTGTTCCAAATCTTGGCATGCTTCTTAAGTAATTTTGTTTTGGATACAAGATTATACAATATTGATCCAAGATAGTTAGTTCTCCAAGCTTGTTTGACAACATTTCTGAAGTCCTTTCTGGTCATCCAGATTTTTTCAAATTTAAACGGCTGATTTTTAAACGGTGTTGCTGAGTCAAGCTCGATAGAGATGAGACAGTGGTCTGAGCTGGTAAAAGCAAAGTGTTTAGTACAGATATCAGGGTACCATTGAAGGATCTGGTGATGAATGAGTACCCTATCCAGTTTTTCATATATGTTGTCTATTTCTGTAATGTTTTTTCGCTAGGTATAGATGTTTCCTTTAATAGGGGTCTCCAGTAGTTCACATTCATTCTTAAAATGTCGTAATCTAGCAAATTTTGTCAAAGGTGGTATTAATCCACCTATTTTTTCAGATGGGTCTTGTATTTCGTTCAGATCTCCCATAATAATGCACGGAAGAGAATATTTTATATAAAAGAGACGAGTCCGTCCCAGAACACATTCTTTGCAAATTCATTTGGTGGAGCATAAGTTAGGATTAACATAAGTTTTATGTTCGTGAACTGGTTTGTATATTTGATACTAATAAATCTTGTTTCAATTTGGTCAATTTCGAGGATTTCATTTGTAAGTTGGTATGTTTTCCACATTACACAAATGCCACCCGAGAAACCCGTAGCCGGGACACAGTAGAATTGATCAAATCCCGCTTTTTTCCACACTTTTTCACTTGGTTCTTTGTTTGTTCTTGTTTCAAAGAGTGCAATTAATTGAATTTGTTCAATTTTACAGAAGGATTCAACATCCATCCAAAAAGTTTTCTTCCCGATTCCACGACAATTCCAAGTTATAATCTTCATAAAAAACCAAATGTGTTTATGCCCTATATCCTAAGACATTTAAGGGACTTATAATCGTTTATTAATTATTATAGCTTTTCGTAAACATAGGAGCAATGGTGTTTCTGCTCTCAATCAAATCCTTGTTCCTATTTGTACGCAAACAATTAGCCTTATTTTCATGATTTTGATCCCCTGTTAGCACATATATTTTCACCTGCTTCCAGGCAGCAGTTTTGTCAATGCCAAGATGTAAGATTCTGCAAATTATTAAGAGAATCTTACAGGCATACCAGAGATTAGTTTGGGGCCACTCATACAGAGTAAATGTGTTCATAAGATATACAATCAATGGCATAAACCACAAAGAACCAAATTTTTTAGGGTAGTTGTTCATAGAGTAAACACTTCAAAAAGATTTGTTCAATTACGGATTGTTCATTGTTTGGTTTTTCTTCATGAGCCAGATTTCTGCATTATCCTTGCCCTTGAGTTCTTTCTTGAAAGACCTGGGAAACATGGTCCGAAGATTCTGACCCTGTGATCCAGAGGAACGCATCCAAACCTGGTAATTCAAAATGATATAACTATTTTCATTCCAAATTTCAGTGTTAAACACCAGAATATGTAGTAAAAACCGAATCTCATAATTGGACCATGAGTTGATTCTCCATAACTGATTTTTCATAGAGTAGGTTGGCATTATGAGTTTCATTTCCATAGTTTTCCATAGTGCTGGTTTATTGACTTGAAAGTCAACTCCAGATTGCCATATCTGATTGTTCATGATTTCATGTATTGTTTGAGTCAGGGATTGTAATCCAAAGATCAATTTAGAGTAATTGTAGAATATATCAAGACAAGCCAGGGAAAGACAAACCTTACCACAGTAAGGGTTGACAAGGCAAAAATCTAAAGAGCTGTAAGAAAGACTGAAACCACCAAGAATGAAATCCAAATTTTTCAACAGCCAGAGAATTCTAACAAACAGAGGGTACAACAACCCAAGGTAATTTTTCAAACGAGAGTAATTGTTCATATAAAAATTCGCAATTTCAGAAATGGCCAGCCAGCAGAGTAAACCACTAACAGTCAAGAAATTGTAGTCTAAAGAAGAGAGAAAACTACTGAGCAACCTCAAACAAGGTTTAGAATAATCATTGTCATCAGTCACTTCAGCAAATCTCAACTTAACCATAGACTTGTAAAGGTTGATAGACCATAAATTCACCAGCACAAAAAGCATGATACTAGGGATAACAAGAACAAATTTAAGGTTGTCATTGGCAAAGACAAATCGAACACAGTACAACAAGTATTGAAATATCTTATCATAAGGGGTCTTGATCCAGCAAACACCAGCATAATCAAAGTAATGCAGATGCAGCGAGACGTAAACAATCAGATTAGGGTTCAAAGGGTTCAAAGTATGCAGAACATCAGCTATCAGAAAAATAAAGCAAACAACAAAAACAAAGTACCAAGGATCAACCAAAGGATGGAAATCTAAGAGAGGAAAGGAAGAGAGAAAAACAGAGCGACCACACCTTGGATCTCGAAGAAGAGGACGCAAGGCAGAGTACAAGAGATGATTTGTGCCCTGCCGTGAGGGTCGACGCGTCTTCTCTCCAGATCGAGGTTGAGGTTCTCTATCGGCGGCTTGCTTAGGAGCACAGTGGGTTGCTTCGTCATCTCCAACGTAGGATTCGGGTTTCAGTGAAAGTCGATATGGATTTTTAGACGAGAGAGAGACCGGAAAAGGCCACGTCTCGCCTCCTTGCACTGCTGCACACACCACCAGGACACCGACGACGTTGCTACTCCAAAGAAGCCTCTGCTTCGCAACGAACGAAGGACCAGGATCCCAGCAAGTGTGAGCAACACCAGCAGCGATTTCCGGGAGAACATAGAGCAAATGGAAGGTGGTAGGGATCCGGTTAAAGACGCTCACAGGAACAAGAAAGTCTATAATTTTAGTATTCTAGTTTACAAACTATCAAGTCTAAAGCTAACTGAATGCAATAAATTGACTTATCAAATTATTTTTAAATTTTTTCAGTGATACAAATTTATGACTTTTTTCTATCTTATATTTTAGGCTTTTATCTCTTTTGTGAGATAAATTTTTGAAATTTATGTGTTATTCAGATTTTTGTACTCTAGTTTACAAACTATCAAGTCTAAAGCTAACTAAATGCAATAAATTGACTTATCAAATTATTTTTAAATTTTTCAGTGATACAAATTTATGACTTTTTTCTATCTTACAATATTTGTTCTTATATGACAATATGACATAGAAAAATATCTATATTTTTATATATTTAATTATTTATTATAAGTATAATTGTTATTACGATGTACATAGGTCATTGATATGAGTTAAAAATGTTTTTTTTTCGCTCTATGGTTTTGATTTATAGTTAAGTATGACATTAAGTTTAATGTTTTCCTAACTAAATAATTTTTTACTAAAAAATAATGTAAACATATTTTATATTAAAATTGTTTTTTTTTAATTTCAAATTATAATCTTAACTTTCAATTTTTACTACATTTGTATCTTATTTTCTTCATTGTTTCATATTAAGAAGAATAGTATTCACTAATTATAAATTGTGGCCTAATTTTTGTAAACTAGAATACTAAAATTATAGATATTTGTATATTTTATTCTATAATGAAACTTATATAATAGATGTGATAATATATGGAGATTTTTAATTCAGTAAAAAAACTTATTCCATATTTTGTTGAATACTATGGACATATATTGGTCAAAAAACATAATTTTATATGTAAATTATACTAAATTCATTCTATAACTAACATAAATTATATATAATAAATATGTTAAAATGTATTCATTTCTACATTCCTAAAATCGTTCTACATGTTTGATTAAATAGTGATATTTATTGCTAAAAAATGCTAATTTTTTTATATTATAGATTATAAATTATAGATTATTGATTACCATATAATTATAAGAATGATTGTGATGTTAATGTTTTCGTTTGGTCAAGTTGATGTTAATGTTTTTAATCGTGATAATGATATTAGACTTGACTATAATATTTAAAGGGTCGTTGCTATTTCACGCACGGGTGAAATTTTTATTTCACGTCCTGTTTCGTCTGTCACCCATGACGAGCGGAGGCCTTTCGTCTGTGACGGACGGATGCCTTTCGTCTGTCACGGACGAAGTTATTGCATATAAAAGCAGCAACTTCGCCTCCCCCGACCCATACTTCCCATTTCACCCCTCCCTCTCGCGATTTCGCTCTGCAAAAGCTCAAGCATTTCGATCTGTCACGTTTCGATCAAATCCGTCTGTCATGATCCGTGAGGTTAGTTAAATCTTTACTTGTTCTTCACTTAGTTTAATGATGTTGAAAGTATTGAATTTGTTAACAAATTTTAGATGAGTTAGGTTTAGAGATTTTAGTGTTGGATTTAAACATGTTTGAATTGAATTAATGTCGGTTTTGAACATGGATCTGCACTTATGGATTTTTTTAGGATTTTGGATCTGGATATGTTCTTTGACAGATCTGGATTTGAACATTTTGAATCGTCTGTGACGGACGAATCCTCATCATCCGTCACAGACGGATCCTTCTCATCCGTCACAGACGGGTCCTTCTCATCCGTCACAAACGGTTGCCTGCATATCTGGATATTGTTGTTGATGTTGTTGTTGTGATGCTGTTGATGTTGTTGTTGTTGTTGATAATGATGTTATTGTTGTTGTTGTTCATGTTGTTGTTGGTGTAGTTGTTGGTGGTCCCTCTGAAGTCTTGTTTTTTCCTGTTACAAATGGAAAACCAAACAAGATCTGTCCGTCACAGAAGGTGGAACGCTGTCTGTGAGGGACAAGAACAAGAAGATGATCGTATAGTATATCGAAGGAGGCAACATAAGAAATCAAAAAAAGGCAACGAAGCAGGATCGAGTACGGTCCATGACCCGACTGTACCGGTATATGTAGACCCACCACTCAACACCATGCCGTTTAACGATCCACCCATATACCTGACACCGTACACAGATGTGGTAAGTATATATATATATTTACTTAATTAAACTATTACATTATTTAATATTGTTTCTAATAATTTGTTTTATAGGATCCGACATGGTATGTACATCTTGTAGTTGAACAACCTAGTGGTTGGTCCGTTCCTATGTTGTCGGGAGATATGAGTGGGCAAGGTGTTTGGCCCTCTCAACAGCCTAGCTTCGAGGAACCGGTGGAGGAACCGGCTGCTTCTAGACAGCCTAGGCAGGCTAGACAGCGTAGAGGTCGTGGAGCGGATGCTATTGATCCAAAGTTGGTAGGACCTATACTGGGAGGTCGAGAGAGCACAGACATGCTGCTTAGCTTTACAGCCCATACAACATAATTCATTTATCAGGGCATCGTAAGTTATCAAAACTTGATGTTGTTATTAAATCATTTCCGTAATTATTTTTGTATCTAACATTTATTTTTTTAGGAGCGAGAAACTCTCATGTTTCAGCATAGGCACGAGCAACTACAAAAATGGTGCCTCGACAACGAATTTGCATGGTGCGATTTTACCCGAAACATCGGCATCACACATCTGTAGCAGTTGATCTACACTTTTGTAGATCAGCCTTTGATTTATGCTTTTGTGGAGAGATGACAGCCGGAGACCAATTCATTTCATATTCCATTTGCAGAGATGACTATAACTCTCCTGGATGTCTACATGATCTTGGGTCTCAATATTCATGGGGCTGGAATGGGACTTCCTCTCCAAGATCGTATCAAGGGTAAAAATGAATTGTTCAATGAACAATTCCAGAGGGCAATGGAGTTTTTTTACTTGACGCCCCAAATGACAGAGCGAGGACTCACTTCAGATAACCCAAGGCATCATTGCTTGAGCACAAACATGGATGATGAGACTATCGCGTCGGGTTATCTTTTGTATCTGATGGGCTCGACCCTCTTTCCCGACAAGTCCCAACACTTGTTGCCCATGCCATATCTGACGTACGTGAGTGACTTTCATGCCACTCGCGATCTTTCTGGGGTTCAGGCATGTTGGCATTCATGTATCGTTCATTGGGCGAGTGTTCACGCCATGAATGTCGTCATATGTCCACCTGCTATACATTGTTGATGGTAAGAATTGTGTTGCATATTATTTTTATATTATTTAAATAAATTTATGTTTTAGGGTGATATGTTTGTTTATATAGAGGCGTGGGTCTATTTGTACTTCCCCAGCTTCCGTCCTCCATAGAATCCACTTTTTACCAACAATGTGCCATATGCAAGGCGATGGGATCCTGTGCAGACTCGTAGTAGACAAAGAAGAAACTACAGGAAGGAGCTAGATTTGATGCAGCCTTGGCAAGTAAGTATCATATGATGGGGTTTATGTCTCATATTAAAGTATTACAATTGTGTGAGGTATTTGTGGCTATGTTGATTGCATCGAATTTTGTATAGGTTGACTGGCAGTCCTATGGATACGTGGATTACAATATGACGGAGTTGGATCCAACCTTTTTTCATGGGGTTATCTCATTTTTTAGAATCAGAGAGCCATACATGCCTGATCGCGTAGCGAGGCAGTTTGGTTGTGAACAACAGATTCCCCGGCCTGTCATACATCCTATCAAAGCACATAGACATCCCAGCATCAGGAGTTATGTAGTCCAATATGACACTGCTTCAAACTGGTCTTGGGATGCAAGAAGTGAGCACTCCATCAAGATCACACAAATGGGCCCTCATACATGCTAGGGATTTGAGTGCAGTGTCGGCTATATGGAATGGTACATACCTTGTATAGACCCATGTGTCAAGCCTCAGGATGCAGGCATCAGAGACCTTGTCTAGGTGAAAATATGTGTTGGATGTTTGTTTTTAATTTACATATACAATTAAATATTTACCTTAGTTAATCTGTACGTATTTCTGTAGGTCATTGGACAAGCATTGCATCATCTAAATCATTTCCATGATACGGAGGAAGATCAGTTCTACAACATGCGCTACGCTGTGCGACACTGCATTCAAGACTTCAGACCCTTCACACATGACAATGATGAGGAATACGACAATGATTAAGATGCATAGGTTTTCATTTGGTACTTTGGTTGTATTTAGGGAGAGTTTGGACGTCTTTGTTGGTAGTTTGTTGAGAGTTTGGACGTCTTTGTTTGTAGTTTGTTGATAATCAGAGTAATTTGAATTTATGGAATGGTTTTATGATGATAATCAAACTAATTTGGATGTCTATGCTTCTTTGATATCGCACATTTGCTACTTCGTTAGTAATTGTCGGTCGATGTATTACAATCATGGATCACAATAGCATTAGCATTACAATCATGACTCACAATAACATTACAATGTGCGAGTCTTCTCTGGGGCCATCCCAGAGTCAAACCATGTTAGTTGTTCTACTACTTTTTCCAACGTCGTCTCAAAGAGGCAAACCTCAGAATACATTGGCCAAATTTCCTTCACCTTGTCAATCATGGCTTATCGGACGATCCTCCAATGTTCCTGCCCGATGCCTATTTGATCTGCAACGGCTTTGTATCTACAGTTTCCATCACCAACAATATCAAAGTAACTGTTCAAGTGTTCGTGCATACACCACGAAACTATACCCTTATACGGCTCAAAGTCTTTAATGAATGACTGTGGAGCATGATAAGGTGGTGGAAACATTTGACCCACTGGATTCTTAGGAGCTTTAACCTGAGATGACCTCAAAGGAGTGGTAGGAGCTGTAGGGCTTGGTGAAGGTGTACTAGTGGGGTTTCGTGGCCTACCTCGTTGCTTCTTAGGAGGTGTCCTTTCCATATCTTTGTTTGTGTACTCCCATGAAGAATGATGTCTTTTAGTGCTATCTTTGTTTGGAGCTCTCATTGGTCGTCCCTTATGCCTCACAACAGTCGGCTCTTACAGACTAGTCCCCTCGGGGCGAGCTATGTCGTACAGTCGTGAGACATATTTTTCTTGATCATCTGCTGACATATTGGGGAACTGGTCTGTATAAAATTGATCCATCAAAGATCTCGCGACTCTGCGCTTCACCTCAGCCTCACCTTCGTCTTGCACTTCTGATAAACTTAATCGTCTCCAAAAAGGATGCAATGCTAAAAGCTTAATAGGGATTGAACTCGTCACATATTTAGCGATGTCATGCAAACACGGCAATCCATATCTCACCCTCATATGGCATGTGCAGGTACTGTCATAAAATGGATTTCCCCCTTTTTTGTATTCCTCAGTCAAGAGGTCAAGTACAACCTTAGATACTTTGTACTTCAACAGCTTCAAAACATCAGCTCATGTCACAAGCGTCATCATGTTCTGTGCACTCTCGTTGAAGGTCCCATTGATTTCCTTCACTTGGTTACCCATCTTTGAATGATATTGACCGAATATCGTGTCTAAACTGCCATGTGGTGTAACACCCCCAAATTTCACCCCATTTGAAAGTATTACTGCCGATGACTCCGGACGAAAACCCCGAAGTCACCCCAGGCTTTTCCAAACGATATAACTATCAAAACCCAGTTACAATACCAAATATCGTAACTTTTATTAAACCACGGTCGCGGAATGTCAACACAATTCCAAATACGACCAAAAACATCAAAAATACATAATCAGAAATAAATACAGCGGAAGTCTTTAACAAAATACAAAATAACACAGCGGAAGTCTTTTAAATACAACGACAAAACAACTTGTCGAAAACACCCTTCATCCTCATAGTCGCTCTAGCCTCCTCGGATCTGCAACATACCTGATGTGCCGAATCGGACGGATGACACCAGCCAACCATGCAAGGGAATAATTACGGTTGGTCAGTCTAATGAAAGACTACGCAAGGGTACAAAGCAGATTGGTTCGAAGCAGTCGTATTAGGTTAGACTCATCGCTTCTCGAATCAAAACCGATGGTGATAGTCAACCACCATACTCCTACTAGAATAACAAAAGGTATGCACAAGAGAAGATTCTGGAGATCGAGTCCCACAGCAATCAATCCCAAAAGAAGACTCCAAAATGAAATGAGCCTTATAGGAAAAAATGACAAATGTTGGGAAACTCGAACAAACACACAAACACAACATCACAATATCGCACACAAGCGACTTACAACTAAGACGAGTTTTTCCTAGCTGCACTAGCGCCTAGCTGCACTACTCGCCACAACATTTTAAATAAGTGCTTTACTCATACGGCACTTTATATTATGGTCAAGGCATTTTGATTATGTGCATTACTCATTGGCACGTATCTTATTAAATGTCAACATACACACACATCACGTTATAAGCTTTTAACATACATGTCCCGCCACTCGCGGAACACATCGAACCGGGTTTGTGACACCTGCAGAGTGCACCACTTCTTACTCCACTCGAGTATAGAAGTTAGTCATGACTCACCAATTTATTATAAAGAGACGACAGGACCTCCATCCATTGTCCCTACGAATACTCGTGCTAACTACACGATTAAACACACAAACACACCACACAGAGCCATCACGGCTCCACCTGCACAAACTATCTGTATCTATGCCCACCTGGCAAACACCCTAGATTTAATAATCTAAACACACACAAATATAATCACATCAAAGTCCCTTACGGCCTTCACCTGCACAATATATCTATAATATACTAGCGTCGATTCTAGCAGAATATACAACCTAGTATAATATCAGATTTTAAACACATAACGTTATCAAAACAGTTTCCAACATAATTCAGAATCATCCCAAATTAATTAACAACAAAACAATTGATAATTAATGAAAGTATGGAATGATGAGCAAGAGCGAACCGCCACTTGCCTGGAGTAGATTCGGCGATGAATCTAGACGAGACGACTACCGAAAATATCCTTTCCAAGGATATGGCCTAAGCTTCAGATAACTCCAACTGATTACGAGTCCACACGCGATCCAGTACATGACATATTAATTAATATCAATTAATTTATCTGGACGAACTCAAGGAATTATATTTAATAAATTTTAATGATATTAAATCATAAAAATATTTATTAAATTTTCCTAAAGAAGAATACGGATAAAAGGGAGTCGAAATTATACCGCTCGAATAAATTCGGGTTAAATCTGGACTGGATGCCTAATTGGGCTTTCGGCCCAACAAGACTAATTAAGTGGAGGGGGGCCCCACTTTCACTATTCCCCCTTCTTCCACCTTCGAATTTCAACAGCAACAACAACACAACCAAGCAACAACACGCAGCACCAGCACTACCGCCACCAACACCAGCTCCAGCACGCAGTGAACACCAGCGACCACGAACAGCCCAACAACAGCGAGCAGCGGACGAACTCGCCGGAGGAAACGACAGCTCAGCTGAGCTCGCCGGAGGAGACGACTGGCTGGGCAGAGGAGGCGATGCACAGGGAGCTCGCGAGAGAGAAGACGAGAACAGAACAGGGGAGATCGATCTGGTGTCCTTCGACCCTTCTTCCCCACCACTATATATAGCCCAAAGAGGGGGCAAAGGTCCGACAACTCCCCCTGCAGGGAACCGGTCATGCTCAAGTCGGAAAACCAAGTGGGAAACAAGTGGTTTACGGGATAAGTTTGCACATGGGTATGGGTTTTAAACCCCGGAAATTATATGTTTGTATCCAAACAAATATTCTAATCTCCGAAAAATACATCGAATGTATTTTATACCACTCAGGAAATTATTACGGAGATCATGGATATTACAGAAAATCCAAACTCCACTGAAAGCGAAAAATTAATCGAACGAAGGATGGGAAAAATTACCCAAATACCCTTACAAAAATGCGGGGCATTACATGTGGAGTAGTCAAGATGTCTTTCAAACTAGAGTGTGCTCCTTTAACCCTATATTTAGTACAAAAGAGTTTAAAGTTTAATCATACGAGATCTTTATGTTATCTGCATAAACTGTCTGTCAGGTATGGATGCACTTCATACGTGACGGACGAAACTCTTTCGTCCGTGACGTGTGGATGGAATCCACACATGACGGACCATAAACCTGAGTTTGTCACGTATGAAGTGCATCCATACGTGACAGACTCCTTATGCAAATAACATAAACATAAAGCTATGTAGATAACAAACAACCCTCAAAATATAGCAAATGAGTAAATACAGAATGCAGTATAGATTAGACAATGCACTAACATGTTTGTCGTTGAAGTTCCAAGCGTGAAAATAGTATCTGTCCAAGTTGACTCGAGTCTTTCCCTGTACGGGATCAACTAGCTGTTTCTTACATATTGAGTCAGACGTGGTCAAGCCCTCCATTCCGACTCAATTCTACGCAACTCCATCTCGTAATCGGGTACAATTGTTTGCTTGAATAAATTATAGTATGCATTTGCAAACCTTGTACCCAAGCTTTTATCCTTCATCTCCTTCCTAGCATGGTCCTCTATGTTCTTCTTCACATGGCGCCTACAGAGGATAGACTTTGCACTTGGAAAGAGTCTATCTAACGCATTCATCAAGGCCTTTTCATGATTTGTCACTAGGCATGTCGGTGCTACTTGACACTTTTTACACATTTCAAGAAGTTGTTATGCGGCCCACACGTAGTTGTCTTCTTTCTCATGTTGTAGAAATGCCCCCGCCACATTGTAGTTCTTCCATGTAGACGTGACTCCTATTATTTCGAGAAAAGGCAAGTCATACATACACAAGTAGATGTGTCATGCATAATGAATAAACATATCAACAAGTAGATGTAGCATGTAGATGTGTTATACTAACCTATTAGTGTTGTATGTGGAGTCTAGCCAAAGGACGTACGGAAATGCCTTTAGGAGTTTCATGGAATCTGGACTGGCAAAGAAAATGTCGGCGATCTTATTCGTCGTTGGATCCGACCTATACTTCATAAAGTAGTTGTTCTCCTTGCACTTATGGAAGAACTCTTGGATAACGGTTCTTCCTTCCATCCCACTATGTCGGACATTGTACACTTCATTGTACACTTGCTTCATTTTAGTGCAGTTGTTCGGGTCTTGGTTAAGTGTTGTTGCAATCTTTGATGGTTTATTATGATTTTCTGTCATGACCTTACACAACTTCTTTTGCTCAGGTGTCATCCTTCCAGCTGATGCATGCTCGTACAAGTCATCACCAATGACATGGTTGTGGGTTCCAACAACTACCCTTGATTGTATATGAGTCCTTCGGTTTTTCTTGACACAACAATCTGAATGGACAATCACATTTTTTGCTCTTTGTTCTTTGCCTTACTCTGTTTTCATCTTTAGGAATGTAAATTCCCGCTTTTTCACACAACAGCCATGTCTTCTGAAGGCTTCCTCCACCAAGGTTTCTATCCCAATCAATAGTGATGCAGAAGTGATTATCAAAGCCAATTTGTCTAGCCCAAACAATTGCATCATCTCTGGAGCCGAATACTTCACACGTGGTAAACTTCTCTGAATAATCTTCTGAAACAATCACTTCTTCAGGTGTAGGATAATCAAAATGCGGCTGTGTGTGTAATGCCGGAAACCCAAACTGAGATGGACGAAATTCCACTACGAGCAAAACTATCTAATCCCAACATATGAGGTTGTTGAGGCGCCATAGGTTCGCCGAACAACCCAAGTGAGAAGGGCGGTGGTGCCATGTCCCACACATCATTCAGGGACATATTGTTAATATCGATGTTCACAATATTGTTCTCCTATTGAAGTAAAAAAACAAGTTAGCATAGAAGCATGTAAGAATCCAGTTTCTGTCAAACAAATTCATCCGTGATGAATAGACACATTCCATACGTCATGGATGGTAGCATCCCATCCGTCACGAATAGACACATTCCATACGTGACGGATCAAGGACATCCAATCGTGACGGATGGACTTGTTCCATCCGTCACGGACAAGTTTCTTTCAAAAAATAGTCGTCGAACAAAGTTCTTGCACTTGCAATGATCTAGTCAAAATTCAATATAACAAGGCCAAACAATCAAACATGCAGTTTTGCACACAAAATCTCCAACATTTTAGTATAACTTAATCAAAGATGAAGTTTTTATGAACATATAGTAACAACTATTGAAATTACCTTAAGAAAGTGTTTGTTTTTCCAAAGAACAACTCAAACATATACATTCACAAGAAAGAACCATAAAATTCTTAACTTCTACAAACATGTAAAGTAAAAGCTTAAAAAACATACCTCATTGTAATGATAACCCCTTGAAACATCTTCTCCACCATTGAAGTTGGAAAAATCATCTTCATTTGCCCTGGAAAAGAACCAAAGTAATGGAAGATAATGAAAGAAGTGTTGTAGGAGGGAAATAGAAGAGTGATTGAGAGGTTTAGGGTTTAATTTTGGCCGTAATATTGATGAGATATGACAGAGTAGTTAATGTTGTTAGGTAAAGACAAGTAACATTCAATTTTCTGGTTGTTTACTTCGTCTGCGACGAACCAATATCATCCATCCGTCACAGACCAAAGTGATCCATCCGTCACGTACGAATTACTTTGATCTGTCACGGAGGGATGATAGTGGTTCGTCACGAACGAAACGGTGTGTGAAATAGCAATTTCACCCGTGCGTAAAATAGAAATTGTTTATTTAAAGTACTTGAACATAAGACGGCATAAACGTCTTTTATTGACAAAAAATTAAAATAAAATCTTGAATTAATAAGATGTAAAAATTGTAGCCTTAGGTCATGACAACGAAATGAATAATGAATCAAAGCTAAAATATATATGTATTTTTCTAACTTATGTCCTAAGGGGATAGATTAATCAACTAATTATAGAAATATTTGCTAGATATACATATAATAAAATTTTAAATTTAAATTTCTTAATGACGGGGTTGAACTTTTCTATTTAGAATAACAGTTTCTAAAACAAATGTACTTAACCTGTATCCTTTGGGCATAGGTTACCGAATATATATAATCGGTAATTACGCATCTTTTAACTTTTTATTTTTAGTTATTGTGGAAATTAATCAATTGTACTATACATATAACATGAATTCGGAATATAAGCCTTGTTTGGCAAATTCGTGTTAAGACTTTTTTTTCAAAAAAGTACGTTTCCTATTCCTTTCACAATTTCAATAACACCCAAATTTTAAATTTTAAAAACTACTTATCCTAAAAAGTACATTTTAATCAAAAAAAGTTTTTTTAAATACACTTACCAAATAAACTCATACTTAGTGTCATAATGTCACTGAATTGTTGGGCCATCAATTTTTGTGAAGTCCAGTTGATCGGCCCAACAATCCAAAGAAGGCGGAAGACGTTGAAGACCGGGGCGGAGACGACGAGGAAAATATCAAGACATTGAGCCGATAGAGAGAATCTCAAGCGACTAAGAAACTGCATAACGACCCTCGCAGATTCTTGTAGATTTTTACTCGATTAAGTTAGCAGTAAATATAAATAGCATGAGATCTCCTATGTAAAACACATTGATGATACTCTTACAAAAAATAACACGAATACACTCTCTTGTGTTGATCATAATACGAATTTCTAATTAAGATTCTTCGTCCAAGATTTAGACGATCGAGGACGGAAATACTCGACCTAGTAATCTTCTTGTTAAGGAGATAAGTTCGTTCTTGTCATTTCTTAATTTCGTTTGTTTCATTACTTGTTGATTTGGATTATTTTGATATTTCGATCTCTTCGTTGTTAGTTATCCATCTAAGGCAATTTAGATCGGTTTGATCTTTTTGCCCCAAAACAATTTGGCGCCCTGACGAGGCTAAAGTCGTTATGCCTAATCAAAGTAATCCTCAAAAACCTAACGAAGTATAGTAGGGAAGCAAGGGTCGAATCCCACAGGAAGGTAGCAATCTTTCTAAGTGCAACAAGTTGTATGTCAACAGTAACAAATGGGGGTTTTGGTTTGAAATCAATATAACAAAGTAAATAAAAGCAAAGGATGTAATCAATTGGTGAGAAGTAACTTAGCCAGACAAATATCCACCATTCATTTGATTGGTTGATCCTAGATTATCTCAATTCCTTTCCATGAATATTCTTGTCCCTATTCTGAAATAGTTATCAGTCCAACTAGTCCTGATAACCCTAACTATCAAATGCACAAGAAACTATCAAGATTTAATCCAATAGCAGCAGTAAGCATAGGAATTAACCAGGATACATGCAACACTAATAACCCATAGCATTTAACACGTAATCAATTCTCTTCACAATAAACTAGTCCAACGAGTCCTAGAAAATCATGTTTGCTACACAAGATAAGGGATTTCAACCAGAAATATCCAAACCCTAGCAATAGACAATTACTAATATCAACTAGTTGATCAGGCCAGTCAAATCAGCAAGAATCAATGGGATTAAGCACAAAGAGAAGAGATATAATCAAAGAAAAGGAAATAGAGTTATAATCTCACAACCAAATACAAACGAAGGCTTCAATCGTCGGACTAAGCAAAAGTTGCTTAGTTCTTCATAGTCTTCAAAGCGTAAAACTCAAAGGGAAAAACTGAACGATAATGTGAAACTAGAATAAAAATGTTGTAGAATGAAAAGTGGCTGCTACTTAACTAATCAGAAAAACCTAGCAAACCCTAACTAAAAAGATAAGAAATAATATCTAAAAGGAAATAACGAAATAAAATAAATAAAAGAAAAGGAAATAAGATAAAACGAATCTTCGGACGAAATCCCGCTCCCGCGTTTGTGAACAGTATCCGTGACCGCGGATAGATTTCCGCGACCACAGAAAAGTTTCTGTGGCTTCTCGCTGTCTTGCATTTTTCCGCGCCCACGGCTGGATGATCCGCGACCGCGGATTTCTCGTTGTAGCTCTTCTCTGCTTCTGTCTTCGGTCTTCTCGTAGTGGCTTTCTTCCTCAACTTCTTTAGTCTTCATTTAAGCTCTCCAAAACCACCAAATCACACTTCCTTCTCCTCAAATCCATTCTCCTGACTTATGCTCTAAACACATCCAAATGGTACCTAAAACTCCGGTAACAACTCCTAGTTAAATCCGACAAAGTAGAGCTGATCAAATTCCCCCATGCTTAAACCTTGCTCGTCCTCGAGTAAGCTAATAGAAACCTACTCCTCCAATGAAATGCCCAAGGTCTCAGGAAGCACAGCAAAACTATCTCCACTAAGAACTGCACCTAAACATGATTCTCCAAGTACCAACACAATCAACACCATACAAGCTTTAAAGGAAAGCAGAGTACTTCCCCCAAGCTTATCCCGAACACCATAGAGTGAAAGTAATCATCTAATCCTAGCCTCCATCTATCTTCTTATAACTTCCAGAGTGACCTATCCGAATCCTCCTTATATCACCTCTTCTTATGTCACCACGCCAGGAAAAATGAGGAATCCTAATAATCACTCTTCTTCTTTTCACTCATTTTGCCAAGGCGCCCTTTCGGGTTTTCACCAAGCCACTTATTTCATTTTTCAGTAGATGGGCTCACAAAAACTCACATCACTCTTGACCTCTTATTACCCCAGCCTAATGCTGGTCCAAGCCACCTGCTTATTACCTAAGCCGCCCTTTCGGGTTTTCGACTTATCCTAGGATTTGATTTTTGTCTTTTTTTCATATTTTTGACTTTTTCAAATTTTTTTATTTTTTTCAGACGACTAGCAAGTATAGATCATTCCCCCATGCTTAAACATTGCATTGTCCTCAATGTAATGAAAGACAAAAAAGATGAAGCACAAGGAAAAGTAGAAAAGTACTCACAACCGTCGCCGAGATGGCCTGGCCGTTGATGTTTGGGCTGGCGGTATATCCATAAAAGCACAAGTCGCGGGTGTTGCGCGGTCCTTCTCAAATAAACTCCACGTGCAACCAAATAGATCCACTGTAAGGTGTAGTGGTATATCAAAGAAAACGGGGTTGCACGGCCTTCAATGAACACAAAATGGAAGCCCAAATGTAATCGTGTTGTGGGCTTTGTGTTCCTCCTCGTCAGCTGTCGAATGTCGGGCCATCATCGGTGCCAAATAGAAATGCGGGGATAATGTCTCCTCCTTGGCAGCATGATGCGCGCCGGTCTTCAAAGTAAACGTCGGACAGCTGGGCCGCGATCGCGGAAAGAGGGCCGCGATCGCGGAAAATCGCCGATTTTTTTTTTTGAATTTTTTTTCCAGGAAGGGGACTTACATTGACTTTTCCGCGCCTGCGGAAATGTTTCTGGTGCGAGTTGAACACCGTCTTCGAAAATTGGTTTTGAGTCTCTTACCTGCAGATTAGTCTAAAACAAAAACAAAACAACAATAATGAATGCTAGAAAGGAAAAGACAAGAAACGAATTTCGTACCTCGGGTTGCCTCCCGAGCAGCGCCTTGGTTATTGTAGTGGCTCGACATGGTGCTCTCCAGATCAACTTGGGTTGCTCACATCAACCAAACACTTAGGGTTGCAATCAGGAGGGTGTCTCTTTGCATCATCGATGTTGAATCTGACCCTCACCCCATCAAATTCCATTGTGAGTGAACCGCTACTCACATCAATTTTTGTATTCGTCGTGTTCATAAATGGCCTTACCAGCATCACAGGGGTTGCGTACTTGTCTTGCCTCGTATCCATCACAAAGAAGTCCGCAGGGAAAAGAAACTTGTCAACTTCTACTAGAACATCCTGCACCACTCCTTTGGGATACACATAGGAATTATCCGCCAATTGGATCACTATCCCCGTCTTCTGTAATGGCACCGATCTCCAAAGATTCATAAAGTGAAAGAGGCAACACATTGATAGATGCACCCAAATCCAGCATGGCTTTGTCGAACGTGGTGCCACCTATCTTGCAGGGAATAGTGAACATACTTGGGTCACTGCACTTCTTTGGTAACCACTTTTGCAACATAGCGGAGACATTCTCACTCACCAAGACCTTCTTTTTCTCCTTCACAACTTTCTTCCTTTTTATCTAGCACAGTTCCTTCAAAAATTTGGCATAGCGAGGGATGCTCTTAACTAGCTTGATCAAAGAAATATTTACCTCGCAGTTGCCGAAGGTCTCGAAAAGTTCCTTGTCATTCTCCAGCCTTCTCGTGTCCTTCAATGCCTCGGGAAAGGGCGCGGGTGGTTTCAGCGAACTGAGCGGAGGAAAATTTGGACGAATATAATCATCGTGGACATCAGAGGCAAAACCGCGATCGCGGTTTGGGGCCCGCGGTCGCGGTTCTTCGTCTGGGCAATCTGGGCCTCCGGTGGGATTTCCACGGTCGCGGATTTGCGTCGAAAATCGCTTCTTCCCCAGAAACGTTTCCGCGATCGCGGAACTCAAGCCGCGGTCGCGGAAAATCGCCGATTTTCTTCTCGCTTTCCGGAACAATTCCGCGGTCGCGACTTTCCTCTCCGCGGTCGCGGAATTCTTTTTGTTGTCCACGAACGTCCTCCATTTGTGTTCCGCTCCTCAGCGTCATTGCACATACGTTCTCCCTCGGGTTCACTACCGTTTGGGATGGTAGCTTCCTCGAATCCCGAGCCTCTAGTTTGCTCACGGCCAGAGAGATCTGCCCCACTTGCTTCTCCAAGTTCTGAATACTAGACCTCATCTCTTGATTTTGTTGGGCCATAGTGTTTGCCAACGTCGAAACACTCTGAGCGAGAGACTTATTTTGCTGGACCATCTCTTGATTTTGTTGGGCCATAGTGCTTGCCAACGTCGATACGCTCTGGGTGAGGGTCCTGATCATGTCATCACCGGACATAGATGAACTTGAGCTTTGGCCTTGAGGTCTCGGGTCATATTGTGCTCTAAATTGTTGTTGTTGACCTCCAGGCTGCTGAATTTGTTATGGGCGCGGTAGGAACTGTGGCGGCCTCTGGTGAAACTCTTGATCATCTCGGCCCTGAGGAGGATTCTGTTGGTTCCTGTATCTCAAATTGGGGTGATCTCTCCACCCTGGATTGTAAGTGTTGGAGTACGGGTCATATCTTGGTCTAGGAGGACCGAAACCTCCTATAGCATTTACTTCAACAGTGGGCTCCTGCAGCGTGAGACATGCATCAATAGGGTGCATCGTGTCATAGCATATCCCACACGACTTGACTTGCTGTTGGCCACCCTTCATCATAAATCTCCTCATCATCTCCTTCATCTCAGCCATCTAAGAAATTAGTGAGGACGATGGTTGAGAGTCTACATCTTTTACTGTTTGGGCGCTCGCCCTCTTACTAAACTGTCTTGATCCCTCAGATAGCTCAAAGAAAACCTCAAAAGCTGCAGCTGGCGTATTGTTCAGAATATTTCCTCCACAAGCTGCGTTCACCATCCGACGATCATCATCAAGGAGCCCACCATACAAATAAAGCACGAGGTCTTGGTCAGAATACCCATGGTAGGGACAGCTTGAGATCAACCTCTTAAACCTCTCGTAGTACTCGTATAACGTCTCAGTAGCGTGCTGCTCAATGTTGCTAATATTCATCTTCAGGCTATTGAGCTTCATCGCAGGGAAGTACTTCTCCAAGAAAGTTTTCTTCATTTTTGCCCATGTATCTATGCTTCCTGGGGCCAAATAGTAGAACCAATCATTGGCCGAATCCTTCAGAGAGAAAGGAAAGGCCCTCAGCTTAATCTGGTCCTCAGTAATATTTCTGGGCTTCATACTACTGCAGACAGCGTGGAATTCAGACAGATGCTTGTTGGGGTCTTCTCCACTCATCCCATGGAAGTGGGGTAATAAGTGAATCAACCCAGATTTGAGCTCAAAATTCACGCCATCCGCCAACTCTGGAAATTGCACAGCAAGCGGTTGCTGCTCTAGATTTGGGACAGTCAACTGCCTCAACGTTGGTGCTTCTTCAGCCATCTCTAGCTACGTACGGGCTGCTACACGGTGTCTGGAAGGTGTTCTTTTGATCTCTGTATCAAAATCTAAAAGTGAAAAGTCAGTAGCACGGGTGTGGACCATAAGATAGGTCCACACAAAAGTTGGCACACAAACAAACACAAAGAAAAATTAAAACTTGTCTCCCCGGCAATGGCGCCAAATTTGACGAGGCTAAAGTCGTTATGCCTAATCAAAGTAATCCTCAAAAACCTAACTAAGTATAGTAGGCAAGCAAGGGTCGAATCCCACAGGGAGGTAGCAATCTTTCTAGGTGCAACAAGTTGTATGTCAACAGTAACAAATGGGGGTTTTGGTTTGAAATCAATATAACAAAGTAAATAAAAGCAAAGGATGTAATCAATTGGTGAGAAGTAACTTAGCCAGACAAATATCCACCATTCATTTGATTGGTTGATCCTAGATTATCTCAATTCCTTCCCATGAATATTCCTGTCCCTATTCTGAAATAGTTATCAGTCCAACTAGTCTTGGTAATCCTAACTATCAAATGCACAAGAAACTATCAAGATTTAATCCAATAGCAGCAGTAAGCATAAGAATTAACCAGGATACATGCAACACTAACAACCTGTAGCATTTAACACGTAATCAATTCTCTTCACAATAAACTAGTCCAACCAGTCCTAGAAAATCATGTTTGCTACACAAGATAAGGGATTTCAACCAGAAATATCCAAACCCTAGCAATAGACAATTACTAATATCAACTAGTTGATCAGGCCAGTCAAATCAGCAAGAATCAATGGGATTAAGCACAAAGAGAAGAGATATAATCAAAGGAAAGGAAATAGAGTTATAATCTCACAACCAAATACAAACGAAGGCTTCAATCGTCGGACTAAGCAAAAGTTGCTTAGTTCTTCATAGTCTTCAAAGGGAAAAACTGAACGATAATGTGAAACTAGAATAAAAATGTTGTAGAATGAAAAGTGGCTGCTACTTAACTAATCAGAAAAACCTAGCAAACCCTAACTAAAAAGATAAGAAATAATATCTAAAAGAAAATAACGAAATAAAAGAAATAAAAGAAAAGGAAATAAGATAAAACGAATCTTCGGACGAAATCCCGCTCCCGCGTCTGTGAACAGTATCCGCGACCGCGGATAGATTTCCGCGACCGCGGAAACGTTTCTGTGGCTTCTCGCTGTCTTGCATTTTTCCGCACCCGCGGCTGGATGATCTGCGACCGCGGATTTCTCGTTGTAGCTCTTCTTTGCTTCTGTCTTCGGTCTTCTCGTAGTGGCTTTCTTCCTCAACTTCTTTAGTCTTCATTTAAGCTCTCCAAAACCACCAAATCACACTTCCCACCAAATCACACTTCCTTCTCCTCAACTCCATTCTTGTTATGATCAAGGATCGGGATGGCCACAGTGCAAGAATTGCTCGACAAGGCGCCTCGGAACTCAAGAACGCAGGACAGCAACCCCCAGCAGAATTCCAGAATTTGATCTAACTTCAGTGGGGTCGTTCTCCTTGCTCAGAACTCCGAATTGGGCGATTCCGGCGACAGTAGATAGATATGGAAGTCTAGTTTCTGTACTCCAATTTTCAGAATTTTCTGGGCGGTGGATCAAAATATATGATTTTTCTACCGAAGGGTCGCTGGTAGTTCCGGGGAGGAAGTTCAGCAAACTGACGGTTGATGATGGATGGAATCGATTGTGATGGGTGATGGAAGTGAGGGATAAGCAATCTCCTTATGGCTAGATTTGACACACTAGTCACAAGAGAAAGACTTAGGGAGATTCGAGATACAACACACTCAAATCTCTCAAGGGAAGAACTTAATATCACACACAAGTTTGATGAACAAGAAGAAAACTCTAAAACTGAAATATTCTGATTCTGGATTCAATTCAACGTTCTGAACAATGAGCCAAAAATTTTCCTAATAACCTAGCAATACGGTTACTAAAGAGAAATTAAAGAAAATGCTAATAATTAACCCACTAATCCTAAAACGTGCCCACTAATCAAAACACCAATTAATGGACATTTAGGGAATTAAAATATTGTCTAATAATGTTTAAAAACCCCAGCAATAAATCGGAAATAACATCAGTCTTCAAATATTCTTCACGTGGGCTTTTAACCCGGATGGAGGGCCTAGCCGGGTTCTCTGGTGATAGCATCGGCTTTATAACCCGGATTTGAGTGGTCTCCGGGTTCTTTAGCTTCTTTACAGCCCGGATCTGAATTGGGCCCGTGTTTTCTGGTGGTGTTCGAGGCAATGTCACGGTCTTGGCCTAGCTTCCCGTCTTGGCTTGAATCATCATCTATGTTTGAAGGATCTTCTTGCTTGGCCAAGTCTTGATGGGCCATATTCATATCAATTCTCCTGACTTATGCTCTAAACACATTCAAATGGTACCTACAACTCCGATAACAACTTCTAGTTAAACCCTACAAAGTAGCGCTGATCACGCCCACCACTACAAGAAAACCCATTTTTTGTAACGGCTAAAGTCGTTGCGATACATAGCAAGTCGTTGCAAATAATATTTTTTGCAACGACATTTGTCGTTGCAAGGTCGTTGCCCGTAACCCCGTAGTGAAAGGCTTTTGCAACGACATTTTTTGTTGCAAAAAATAGCCTTTTCACAACGACATGGTTTGTTGCAAAATATATGTCGTTGCAAAAAAGTATCAACTGATAGCGTACGTTGGTAACATTTACAACAACTTATGTCGTTGCAATACATTGACAATATTTTGAAGGCAACCTAGGATCACATCGAACAACTGAAAGAAGCATTCGAGGTACTGAAAAGATATAATATGAAATTAAATCCCACTAAATGCTTTTTTGGAGTGTATTCAGGCAAATTTTTAGGGTACATGGTAACTCAAAGAGGGATAGAAGCGAACCCTGATCAAATCAAAGCAATCGTCGATTTGAGATCCCTAGATGCGTCAAAGACATACAGAAGTTAACAGGACGCATAGCAGCACTCAAAAGGTTCACATCTGAATCCTCATACAAGTGTAAACTCTTCTACGATGCTCTGAAGAAGAACAAGTCGTTCGAGTGGATGGCAGCACACAAACGAGCCTTTCAAGAAGACATTTCAAGCAAGTCCGTTACTACTAGCAAAACCAAAAGACGATGAGTCACTACTACTGACACGGGAAGAAGACGGAAAGCAATCTCCAATTTACTATGTAAGTCGTTCCCTGCTCCAAGCAGAAACCAAGTATACGTCACTTGAAAAAATAGTCCTAGCTATAGTAATGGCGTCGAACAAACTCATACCGTATTTTGAGTCACATGTTATTATTGTACGGACTAACCATCCCATGAAAGCTATCATGAGGAAACCAGAATTCACATGTCGAATGGCAAAATGGGCAATAAACTTGAGTGGTTTTGACATCGAATACGAACCAAGGACAACAATCTAGTCTTAAGATTTGGTAGACTTTGTGGCCGATTTCAGTCCAACACTAGAACATGAAACTGCGAAGAAGGCCACTCAGTTGACATCCGAAGAAGACAGGGGCACGTGGGAACTCCATATAGACGGAGCATCGAATATCAGGGGAGTCAGCCTAGGAGTTGTACTAAAATCGCCACAAGGGGACAAGATAGCCCAAGCCGTGAGATGCTAATGGGATGCGACCAATAATGAAGCGAGTACGAGGCACTCATATTCGGACTAATGCTTGTGCAAGACCTCGCAATCCAAAACATCAAAGTGGTATGTGATTCCCTTTTAATTGTCAACCATGTACAAGGCTCATACGCTGCCAAAGACGACAAAATGATGGCCTACCTAGACGTCGTCAAAAAACTGGCTGGAAAAACTCCAAAACTTCACCATCAAGCAAGTCTTGTGCGACCTCAATGCCCAGGCTAACGCTCTAGCAAACCTTGGCTCAGCTTTACACCCTAACGACCTCCACAACATCCCCCTAGCACACATCACGACTCTAGCAATCCTTAAAGTTCACAAAACAATCGAAAGTAACAACACCCAAAAGACGGACGGTCCACCCTTGGAGGAAGTAGCCTCAGCAGAAGTAGGCGACAACATCGAAGATGACTTCATAAACGATCAAAACGATTGGACTACACCTTACATCAAATGGCTAAAAGGCGGCATACTTCCAACGGACAAAGGAGAAGCAAAAAGACTAAAGGTACAAGCATCAACCTTCGATCTAAAAGATAATGTCTTGTTCAAACGATCTGCCACAGGGCTATACTTGCGATGCTTAAACACAATCAAAGTCGAACGCATCCTACAATCCCTGCACGACAGAGAATGCGGCAATCATACGAGAGGACCCAACCTGTCAGGTAAAGCTCTCAGGACATGATATTACTGGCCAACGATGAACATGGACGCAGCGTAGTACGTCAAGAAGTGTGACGCCTGCCAACGACACGCGCCTATAACCCATCAACCATCGAAGTTACTGCACCCAACACTAGCACCATGGCCATTCATGAGATGGGGAATGGCCATTGTCGGAAAGTTACCACCAGCATCAGAGCAACGCGTCTTCTTTCTTTCTATGACCGATTATTTTTCTAAATGGATTGAAGTTGAAGCATATCGAGAGGTAAAAAATAAACACTGTAACACCCCCAAAAATTCCCTTGGAAAGGCATTACCGCCAGTGACCTCAGACGTTCTGTCCGATGTCACCCAAGGCTTTACCAGTTGATATAAATCATCAAACAACAATTATGATACAAAATTGTCATAACTTTCATTTAAACCAAAGTCTCAGAATTACAACATAATTCCAAATACATCAAAAACACAGCGGAAGTCTTTACACAAAACATATTTAACACATCGGAAGTCTTTTAAATAACCAACAAAGGGTCTTGATCGCAATGATCACCCGCCAAAGATCTTAACCTGGATAAACTTATCAAAAACACCGTTTGCTTCTATAGTCGTTCTAGCCTTCACGGGATGGCAACTTATCTGATGTGCCGAATCGAACGGATGACACCAGCCAACCATGCAGAGAACAATTACGGTTGGTTAGTCTAATGAAAGACTACACAAGGGTACAAAGCAGAGTGGTTCGAAGTAGTCGTATTAGGTTAGACTCATCGCTTCTCGGATTAAAACCCATGACGATAGTCAACCACCATACTCCTACTAGAATACATGAAAAGACATGATCAAGAGAAGATTCTTGAAGACCAAGTCTTACAGCAATCAATCCCAAAAGAAGACTCCAATGAATTGAGTCTTATCGGAAGCATGACAAATGTTGGGAAACATTAATTAATCACAGTATCGCATACGAGCGATTTAAAAGTTAAGACGAGTTTTCCTAGCTGCACTATCGCCTAGCTGCACTACTCGCCCAAGGGTATATTAATTATGTGCGACAACGGCACTTATCTCATTAAATTCCAAAACACACATCACGTTATAAGCTTTTAGATATATGTTTCGTCATGAGGGACATATATCGAAGGGAATCCTTCCCAAGGTTTGTGACACTAGCTAAGTGCACCACCTCTATACTCGGATAGAGGACGATCATGATCCGCCAGTTGGTGTCAGGGTCTCCGATGCCCTCTCAACCAATAATTATCAAGAAACGACTGGACCTCAACGAGTCCAACGTTCCTAACTACTAGTGCTAACTAAACAGTTCAACACAGTAATAATCCACATTACAGCCATCATGGCCAACATCAAAAACATATATCTATACTAGCGTTGTTCTAACAGATATACAACCTAGTATAATATCATGTTTTAATCATATATATATATATAATAGCGTTGTTCTAACAGATATACAACCTATTATAATATCTCCTTTAATCAATTATTAACAAAGTTGTTCCCAATGCAAACAGTAAATCATCCCAAATTAATTAACAAGTAAACAATTGATAATTAATTGAAATATGGAATGATGAGCAAGAGCGAACCGCCACTTGCCTTAGATCCGCAGAAGCTTAAGCAAAGCTTAGAGACGACGAGTTCCTGGGTCCGAAACAGGGACAGATCTGAGACCACAGATTCCTTCGGATCGACCCAAAATGAAACCCTAAGTTAGATTCAATATCCACATATATGAATCTAAAAGAATACGAAAAGAATCGAAGGAGCCAAGCCTCGCCCAAGACCACACACCCAAGAACACACACTCGGACAAGGCTCGCCGCGGGTGCGGTGGAGCTCTTACCGCGGGGTGCGGTGGTGTTACAGTGGCGAGCTCGTGACAGTGTTTTAATGGAGAAAACTCACCCAATCACTTCGTTTGCTTTCGATTTGATTATGGTTCGATCTTCCAACACCTTAGACCTTCTAATACCACTTAGGAGTACCTTCTCCAACACTCAAAGGGATTCGAACACCTTCACAGCAAAGCTCAAAGCTTGGTGCTTCAATGGAGAAAACAGAGGAGAAACAGAGGAGGAAGAAGATGATGCCCTCTCCCATCTGATTTTGACCCCTTTTATAGCCCATAAACAAGCCTCCCAAAAGGGGACAAGCAAGGAAACCAGCTGGGAACAAGGGAACAACAAGTAGAGCAACTTGCTCGGCCAAGGATAAGATTTTCAGAAATCTTATCGCGACGAAGATGGCTTGCACCGCGGGGTGCGGTGGCGTGGCCGCTGGGTGCGGTGGCGACTCTGTTGCCGCCTCCAAATTTGGCCTTCGCCGTGGGTGCGGCCACTTGACCGCGGGGTGCGGTGAAGGCCATTTTTTCACCCTTTTGTCCGTTTTGACTTTGGGTTAATCTTCTTAACCCCGGGTTAAATATATTTGTACACGAACGACCATTTAACCTTGAACACATGTTAACTGTATTTTATATTACTCGGAAAAAATATTACAGAGATCAAACATATTACCGAATGTCTGAACTTCTCTGAAATTAATCCGACTTGTAATACGGGAGTTGGAAAAATTCCAAACTATCCTTATAAAATGAGGGATATTACAAACACATCATCTCGTTCATAAAAACGTAACATCTTATGCAAATTCGGCATACCATCAGAAATCGTACGCGACAATGGCTCAATTCATCAGTAGCAAGACGTGATTCTTTTGCAAACAATGGAACATCGATCTGATCACGTCCATGCCTCGATACCCACAATCTAATGGCCAAGCCAAGTCCAGTAACAAGATCATCATAAACAACCTCAAGAAGCGTCTCGCATGGGCAAAAGGAAAATAGGCGGACGAACTTCCCCTAATACTTTGGTCCGACGGGACAATCACCCTTCACATTAGTTTATGGAAGCGAAGCGGTCATACCCGCCGAGCTCCTCGTCCCGATAGCTAGGTATGGTTTATAGACCCCAGAACAGAATGACATCGAGTTGTCTCACAATCTAGACACATTAGATAAAATCATAGAAAAAGCTAGGGTACGAATGGTAAGGTATCCACAATAGGTCGCGAGGAGTTACAACAAAAATGTCTGCGTCAATGTCTTCGAAGTAAAAGATTGGGTCTTGAGAAAAGTATTTCAAAATACTAAAGATCCAGCCGATGGAAAACATGCACCCCAATGGGAAGGACCATATCTCATGAAGGAAATCATCGGTCAAGGAACATATCGGCTCGAGACAAAAGACGGTCAACCAATCCCAAGAAGCTGGAACGCGACCCATCTAAAGTTGTATCATTTCTAAACCCTATACTTTATTTTCAGTTCAATTTCGTTCAATTACATGTATTTGACCACATAGTGACTTAAGCATCGGAGGGTCGTTAGGCTCACACGCAACGATCGCCCCTTGACTACTTCTTTTCCAAACGTTTTAGACAGGGACACAACAAGAGGCCTCGAGAAAATGTCAAGTTGATTAACACAAAACATTACAATATAAAGTGCTTACACATTACACGATCGATCGGTACATGGGGAGTAGAGGAACAATACAAATACATTCCTACAAGACTCGTTCAGATACAACAAAGGTACATATCCTACAAAAATACAAATACACTCCTCCTTGGAACTACACGACATGTCATACAACTAACTACTACAATTATAGGTCCATGTGACCGGTTCACACGACTCATCCAAGAGACGACTGACGAGTCCACCTGCAAAACAGAAAACAACACACAAGGTACGCAAAAAACAAGAACATTCATATTAAAACCGACCCACGATGGTAGACGGGTCGCCCAAACCCAAGTCATCCCATCTCCACGATGGGGCACAACATTCACAAACAAGCATCACAGAGTTTAACACATCAACACACGACGCAACAAAAACCAGCATTGTCTAAAAACACAACCATTAAAACATTCAGGATTCACCTGATTTTTCAGCAACACTTGCAGGGGCAGACACTTGGTCCTTAAGCACGGGGGAAGATGTCTTCGAGATCTCCTCGTCCATTCCCTTGTCCGCCTAAGGATCGCCTTCACCTTTCTGCTCCATCTCTCCCAAGTCGATAATCTTGAAGAGCTCAGCGCCAGGATTCCCGTTAGGATAAAGAAGCTCCATGTTTGCCCTCTTGTCGTCCAAACTCCAAGACGTATGATTCTTGGCAGCAAACTCCTCGATCATTTCTATGCGGGACTTCAGGCAGTAGTAGCGCCCACATCGCTTGCGATATAAGTGTCCTTTACCCGAAGCTCTTCAACGTCACTCTCAAGCTCCTCAACACAAGCCTGGGTCTCCTTCAACTTCTTATCGACACGGGTGAGTTTGCTCTCAGCCGTCTTCACGCGATTATTGGCATCAACAAGTTGGGCCGATATGTGAGCGACATGCTTGTCCGCCTTTACACTCAAATCCTTCACTGTCGAGAAATCCACCAGAGCATGTTGGAACGACTGTGAGCAAGAAAAATCATGTATACATTCGTTGTAAAAAAGAAAAAGGAAATTTTCATATGTACATATTTATACTTACATTCCAGGCCAAAACGCTAGCCTCGTCAATGCAATCGATCGGGTGAAGATCTTCAATCTCCCTCTCGTCTATGGGGTCCTGAGCATAAAGAAGGTCAGACAATGACTTCTCTTCAAGATTGTCCCTCACAGGCTCGACAAGCATGATCGCCTTCCTTTTGGCCCCAAACACCTTGGACAAAGGCGAGTCGAGAGAAATCATGTTGGCAGAAGCAGATGCCTTCACAACAGAAATCTTCTTCTGTATTAGACCCTTTCTTGAGAGGCGCGCACTGGATTTCTCGCCGTGGGACGCTGCCAGGTAAGCACAACACAGTAAGAACACGACCAGTCCAAAAAAAAACCAGACGCATACCTGAAGGAACGAACAGGTGCCTTTGGTTAATGAAGCAAAAGGAATCGACATGATGACTTGACCGGGAAGATTGAACGACATGAGGTTAACGTTCATGAAGGATCTCTGCACGGAAGGGAGAGAGAGCAAAATGTGTGTCACCTCGTCGAAGTTAAAGCCTTCAACAAGCTCTTCCAGGTCGGGAACTGAAACAAAAAACATGTGAGCAAAGGTTAAGAGAGTGTCCAACAAAAGTCTAAAGAAGACAAATACCATACCTTAAGTCCTCCAGTTTAAAGGCATAAAAGAACAGTTACGCCCCCCTCATGCGACTTCCGCTCCACGAAAAAGAAACGAGACCTCCACTTACAGTCGTTAACATTGAGGTTCAAAGCAATTGGCGACCTACCTGACCGAAGATGTAACTGAAACCTAGAAGACCCCCAAGTACTCAAATAATAAGAATAGCACAGAGCATCAAAATCAAAGTCGACATTGACACTAGAGACTAGCGAATCGACAACCCTCAAGAGACGCCAAGCATGCGGCATAATTTGGCAAGGGGCAAGACTTAGAACAGCCAGGAAGTTGCGAACAAGGTTCGAAAAGGGAAAAGGGTGCCCAATCCTAAAGGGGTAATCAAAAAAGAAAATCCAACCTTCCCGATGCCAATCTGCGTGCTCGCAAGGGTACGGAAGACGCACCACTGTCCCAGGCGAGAACTGCCCGACCACAAGGATTTTGTCCAATTCCGACTGGGTCAGGGTTCCGGCCATGGAACCTCATCGGGCTTATGTACTCGGCCTATCTGCGCCTATGCGCTCGTGTTCGCACGTCCCCAGTCATTGGGCCCACAGACTTTCACATGGTATCAGAGGGGCCTGGCCAATTGTCCGTCCATTGCACTTGCGAGGGCGTGTTGGAATATAAACATCCCACATCTAAAAGTTGGGACATAACTTGCCTAGTATATAAGCTTGATGAGTTAATCCTTCTATTGTCAATCGGTTTTAGGATGGAACTCCATTAGAATTATATATTAGGCCTATTTACGTCTATATGCTCGTGTCCGCACGTCCCTAGTCATTAGGCCCAAAGACTTTCACACCCACTACTTGCCTATACTCAACTCTTGTATTAGATTTTAGGAGAAGATGGGGTTGTATTATACATAACTTGATATCAAATGTCATTATATATGAGCACGACAGAAGTGAATATATATACCTCATCTCAAGTCGAATTTGCATATACCAAGTTTTTAACTCTATCAAGATATACTAGACCACCCCTTAGAGTTTCCTTCATATACTACTTTATAAACCGTACGTATTGAAGTCAGATGACCAATCATATGGTGCGCAATATATATAGAAGCTCAGATAAGTTCTAAACCAAAACTAATTGGTAACATATGTGGTACCGGTAAACCCATTAACCTTATCAAGTCACTCAAAACGCAGTTCGGATCTTCTGGAGCAATATATAATGCAAATGTTGTGCCTCCAGTAAAATAATGACATGTGGCATTATTTTTTAGCTATTTTATCATTTAAAAAATATTAGTAAAAACATTAACTTAGGGAAAAAGGAAGCAAAAAATTAGGAAAGAAGCTTCGTTCAAATTCGTAGAATGAGAACGGGAGAGGAAGAGACGAAGAGGGCTCGATGGTGGTCGACGACGACGCCGATGGTGGTGAGAGGCTCGATGGCGATCGATGATTCGGCGGTAAGAGGCTTGAAGGCGGTGGTGCTTTATTCGTGGATGAGGATGAAAGAGATAGCTAGAGGGCAACATAAGTTTCGCTTGGAGGAGAAGAGGCGACGGTCTGCTGGTGGATACGAGGCAGCGACATGGTAGAGGGAGAATTCAAGTACCAATTTAGGATTAGCTTAATTGATTTTGATCGATTTTTGTGGATTTCAAAATTTAGGGTTTAGTTCAATTTGGGGGTTTTGAATTTAGGGTTTAGTTTAATTTGGGGATTTTGAACTTAGGGTTTAGTTCAATTGTTGCCATTATCATTGATGTCCTCTTCTCCATCATATTGTCGACAGCTCATTGGATGAGTTGCTTCTTGTTCTTCGGTCTTAGATGTGAGCATTGTCCACCTTCTTATTGGGAGGGTTTCCATACTTCCCCTCTCTACTGATTCCCCCACGCTCGATGCTTCTGTTGGTGGAGATATTCATTTCTTCTCTGTTAAATCATTCTTGCTAAGGTAAATTTTTAACTTCTACCACATTATAGGCAATGGAATTCAATAGCTACTGTAATTGCATTTCGGTATTGAATTAGGTGTTCCAACTTAGGGTGGGATTTGTGAAGGATGCAAAGAAGTAAGAGGAAATATGGGAAAGGCAGCATGAGGTTGCAGCTGAGAAAATTTATAACATGTGCTCCGATCTTGGTGGGTTTTTCCTCAAGGTAAAAGGGGGAAAATTGATTTTCTTATTTTACTGATGTTGGATTCTGAACTGGTAATTTTTCTTTGAATTGGGTATGGCCGTATTCCTGTCCTTACTGTCTTTGAGAATTTTTATTCGTTTGCTTCTGACTTTGTTTCCAATAATTTTTTGAAGTGGGTCATAGATTGATTTGGTGTAGATGTCCTTTTATGTATGTTATATTACCATCCACTTTGTGTGATGTCATGGCTATGCAAATCGACTTGTAATACTATATTTCAACTTCACGTCTGCTCAATTTTGAGTTAATTTACTCGTCAGCTATGTAATTCAAGGTGTCCCTATGCTAAGTTGATTGGTTTTACTTGTACGTATAATGACATCAGTCTTGTATCAAGGGTTGGGATGCGTATTCTTGACCTCACCCTTATAGTGCTAGGTGTTTGTTTTTCTTTCTTGTAGTATATTTTGGGGGAGAGTAAGAACATTGTTTATGAATGAGCTACGAACTTCTTATTCATATCTTTAGATGAAGTAAATATGAAGTTCAATGTTGATGCTTGTCTTGTTCTTCCTTGAAGAAAAAAGAACCACATCTCCCGTTTTCTATTGAATTGTCAAACTATGTCAAGTACATAGATTATGATGTGAGTGGTAGTTCCTTTTCCTGATGTATTGATATTCAAATTTGTGTTGCCAGACACTAAGCATTGCTGCTCAATTATCTAAGGCGACAACCTCATTGTGGAGACTTGCCCACACTATTTTGCAATCTCAGAAGAAGAAATCCCTGACGGCAAGGTTCAGAGGTTCTTTACCTCTCCGTAGTGTTTTGTGATATTTCCTTGACCTTGCTGTTGTTGTACTTGTGTGTTTTACTTATTTTGAGTTTGAACCATTGATGAGTTGTTGATAATAAAATAAATATGACATATTTGAACCATTGATGAGTTGTTGATAATAAATATGAGATATCTCTTTTTTCAGTTCGGATCTTCGATATGTCAAAGCTTAATTGAGTTTTCTTTTCCTGCTTAATTGAGTATTGATTCTCTGATGGAAATGTCAAAGCCTATTAGCTCAAATGGTAGAGCGGTGTGTATAGTTTATATACACAGGTGTGGGTTCAAATCCCACATAGGTTTCATAATTTTCTACTTGTCCCTTGAGATTAATAGAAACTGAAAACTAATTGCTCAATATGTATGCACAATAGTACAAGCTTTGTTTTTTTTATATAAATTAAGTGAATAACTAAATAACGAAAATAGCTTGTGCTTTCGAACATTCAACAAAAGAGCAATATATGTTTTCAAAAGAGTCTTAAGAAGCAACATTTTCTAGTAAAACTGAGCAACTAGGAAAGATAA
Source organism: Rheum nobile (assembly GCA_027886185.1). Classification (NCBI taxonomy): domain Eukaryota; kingdom Viridiplantae; phylum Streptophyta; class Magnoliopsida; order Caryophyllales; family Polygonaceae; genus Rheum; species Rheum nobile. The sequence goes on along the minus strand of WOAB01000248.1, from coordinate 373,840 downwards.
AGCTTTTAGTTCAGTACCTAGTAGAACAACACAAAACAAAAATAAAAAGAAGAAAAAATGGCACCAGTATTGCAGCCAACAACACAAAAACAACAATACGAGTCATGAAACAATCTCAGATTTAACATAAGATATAATTGGAAGCAATCAAAAACCAACTCCAGTATTGCATCCAACAACACAAAATCAGCAGCAACAGTCATGAAACGACGTTAGATTCAGCATGTAACATAACCAGAAGCAAGCAAAATCCAACTCCCGTACGCATCCAGCACAGCAAAATCAACAGCAACAGTCAATAAACATTTGTCTCATCATAGAACAGAACCAGAAGCAAGCAAAAACCATTATCTCTGCAGCCAACATCACAAAGCAACATCAGACCCTGCATCCCTACAAGGCTACAACTGGTTTTCAAGTAAAAATATAGAAATCCATCAATGATGGCTATTAATACAAGTGAATATTTTGCATAGAAGTTAGACCAACCTGTTATGTTCAAATCAATTCATAGATAAGTTTCACTTAAAGCTTCAAGAATCATCTTGGATAAACATGTGAAAAACACAATTGTGTAAACAATTAGCCCAAAAGAAAACAAATAAACTGAACAAAAATACTACACCAGCCTACTACGAAGATATAATTTGTAATCTGATGTATTTTGTATATTGCTCACCTGAGGCCCTCCAATGCTATTTAGTAATGCCATATAACTAGGTTGCAATTGTTGATTAGATTGAACATGTAGTGAACCAGCATACATGTCACCTTGTCCATACTCCAAAGACGTAGAGTAATTGTATCCATATGGATCCGATGAATGAACAAAATCAGTGGACTGTTGTGATGTACTTCCATCAACTTGAACAAATTGGTTCTCCTACAAAAAAATAACTTAAAGTGTTAAACTAAAACAATATTAATATTTTCTTAGTATAAAGTACTAGAATACCATACATGTGAATTATTCTCAGGGGGTGTACAATGCTTTGATCTTCTGGTTTTTTTCCTTGTTGCTTCAAGGCCACTTTTGGGTCGTTTACTTGATTGACTTCTAGACTTTGGCTTCAACTTTATACCTCTAACAGTCTCCATCATGCCTTCAGCATTCACGGGCATATCATGTCCTTCAGTTGGATTACTTTCTTCCATCTGATTGTTCTGCAAGGTATTGTGCTTTGGCTTTTTTACTGAGCTTGAATTAAGTTATGTCAACAAATTAAGAAGGCCCTCTTTCACCATGATGTATCCATCTTCCATTTCAACAGCTCTTGTGCCCAAACGAGTAAATAGACGATATAAGTCTTTATAACGCCTTCCCATTGCTGTTTTAGGATCCTTATCGACATTTAGATTGTCACTGATAGCTCTAGTGCTTCCCCTTTTAGCACTTTTGGTCCATCTTTTCAGAATATACTTGCTAGGAATTTCCTTGACATCTCTTAAGCAAAAAACCGTTAGTATATGGCAGCATAAGAAGCCAGCAAACTCAAACTTTCTACAAGTACAGCATACACTTTCTTGTGTGTCATCATAAGAGACAACATAACTCAAATTCTTTCCAAGAGGTGTGACCTTGAATTTCAGAAGTGCTCCCATCTCACCACAAATTTCAATGCGACAATCATAAGCCTTACATGATTCTTCCTGAAACAACAAATATACCTCAGGCGTATAGACACTCGCAGCATGCTTTAGAATCGCTACAGGGAAAGACAAGGCTACTTTACTTTGGCTAGCCTTAAAATCTGCAACCATCTCATCATAACGACGATCATTAAGTAATCGCTGAAAGTGTTCAAAAAATCTTCTCATGTCATGTTTGTAGCTCACATATTGCTTGATGAGACTATTCATGCTTTCACTTCGTTGTGTAGTGGTCATATCTGCACAAAATGTATCTCTCCCGTAAACTAATGCCCACTTTTCTTTGATATTGAACATTCTCTTTAACCAATCATTATCATGTTGTTCATACTTATCAAGCATGCTACTCCAAGCATCCAAAAAATCCTCCTCGTGTTCATAGTCATAAATACACTTGCTGAAATCTCTTGAAAAGTCTTTATAACTTTTAAAAACACCATTCAAGTGAATTGCTGCATTCTGAAATATGTGCCAAATACAAAGCCGGTGATAAGTCTCTGGCCACTGAAAAACAAGCGCATTTGCCATTGCAGCATCTTGATCTGTCAAAATTGTTTGAGGTAATTTTCCACCCATAGCCCTTGAAAATGTGTCAAACAACCAAATAAATGAGTTTGATGTCCCATCATATAATAATGCAGCACCAAAGATAGTAGATTGCTTATGGTGGTTCACTCCAACAAATAAAGCTATCGGTCGGCCATCCTTGTGCTTACGGTACGTAGTATCAAAGCAAACCACGTCACCAAAATCCTCATAGTCAGCCATCATTCTTGCATCAGCCCAAAAAATATTAGTTATCAAATCATCTTCATCTACTTGGATAGCATAAAAGAAACCTGGATCTTCTTCTTTCATACCTTGCAGGAATTCTAGAACACCACCTGTATCACCTGACACCATTTCCGAACTACGCTTGCTCCGCAAATAGTTCTTGACATCCACCTTAGAAAACCCAAGTTTTTCCCTGCCTCCAGCTTGCCTAGCCATAAACTCATAAGCATTTCTTGGAGCAATACCTGAATTATCAGCCATATCTACCTGCAATGCTTGAGAAGTTGATATTTTTCGGTGTGATCTAAATAGATGAGTCTTTCTCGGACTTGCCAAAATGTGATTATGTTTAGCAATGAACTTGTCAACACGATATCTGCTTGTATAACGACAACTGCTTTTCATCATAGCCAAACAACCAAATCTCGTCTCTGGTCGATGAGATTTGTAGACATCATCCCTTTTATCTCGTCCACGTTTGCCTTGACATGAACAAACAAATACTCTATCTATCACTATCCCCTCCAATCTATGAGCAAAGCTTTTCTGAACAGAGAAGCCAACCACTAATGCGTAAGCATTGTAAAACTCATAAGTTGCTTCTTCGGTTTCAAACTCCATACCAATTGTTGGAATAATATCCTTCGATACCTCAGAGTGGAGTGCTTCAATATTTTCATTATCAACATCAGAATTTGTTGGATCTTCCCCATGCTCAAATTCTAAACGACGACGTGGTTGTATTTCTGGCAGACTAGTATCCATATCCTTCAAGTACATAATGTTACAGTGTATATTATACATATACTAATAAATTGATTACATAAAATCATGTACTGTAATACTGTAAAAATTTTAAAGACATTATATTAGTAACTTATAACTAATCTGAACATGAAGAACATAACATATAAGTAATATTTAAATATTATCCAAATATACATAAAGAAAGGCTTAACAATCTATAGAATTGAAAAAGATAAAGGAAGCCACTAAACTTAAAAAAATACTAAACAATTAGAGTTTGTATTACATATGTAGAATTGAAAAATTATATTGGTAGTCACGAATTGAAAAAGATACTAAACAATTACATCTTACTTTATATTAGTGGTCACCAAACACAATGAAACTCTATAGAATTGTAGAATTGAAAAATAAGAGTTTACATTAATTTAATGGCCTTCTCTAATTAATTTGATGGTCCACGTACATATAATTATCATGATGTGGGGTTAATTAACGTGGCCGGCCAGTAATCATAAGACCGAATTGTCACCATCGCTTAAACATCACTAACCAATATATATATAAAAAAAATAGTCATGATTCAAACAAACCTGAGCCATTAATGGACGAATGAAAGGACAAGACGATGGCAGACTGCAACTAAGGACTAGTACAGGAAGTCAAAAAAAATAATAAAACTCTTGTTTTGTTTGATCTGCAGTAAAATTCAGCCTTAGACTATTGAAAAGATAAATAAGATAATTAATATCTTTCTTTTTTTCTTTTTTATGATTTCTTTTTAATGAAAAAATAGCTAAAAACCAATGCCATATGACATTATTTCACTGGAGATACAGCATTTGCATTATATATTGCTCCAGAAGATCCGAACTGCTCAAAACGGAGCATCTGAGAGTCAAGTGTTTTCTGAAAAGCACATCAAAATTTGCCCTCGATCTCATCCTACGTACAAATACAAACACATCTTGTCAGCTATCATAATCAACCTCTAAAATTCGACCCTTCTCCCACATGTGCTCTACTCTCTCTCTTCCATCATCAAGTGACCCACAACACACATTTCCTAACTATATATCCAAAACAAAACAAAATAAAACACACACAAAAGAACCTCATCCTACTTAATTCGATCACTCCATTAATTAGTCACAAATATACAAACCCTATCTAGATTCAAGAAAAAACACACATGGGTAGGAACCATGTCTTCCTCCTCCTCCTCCTCCTCCTTGTTCTTCAACTCTCACCCCCTTCAATGGCGGCGGCGGCGGATTCCACCTACGCCCTCTTCTCCAGCTGCCTGAAGACCCACACCAACTCCTCCAACCCCCTCCTCCTCTCCCAATCCTCCGGGCCCGCCTACTCTGCCGCCCTCGCCTCCGGCCTCCGCAACCTCCGCTTCTCCGGCCCCTCCACCCCCAAGCCCCTCCTCATCTTCACCCCACGCCTCCCCTCCCACGTCTCCGCCGCCGTCCTCTGCTCCCGCGCCCACCGCCTCATAATCAAGATCCGCAGCGGCGGCCACGACTTCGAGGGCCTCTCCTCCACCTCCGACCGCCCCAACTTCATCCTCCTCGACCTCTCCGCATTCCGTAACGTCCACGTCGACCTCCCTACCAACACCGCCCGCGTCCAATCCGGCGCCACCCTTGGGGAGCTCTACTTCTCCATCGCCAACAAGAGCGGGACCCTCGCCTTCCCCGCCGGCCTCTGCCCCACCGTCGGCGTCGGCGGCCACCTCACCGGAGGCGGGTACGGCACCCTTATAAGGAAACACGGCCTCTCGATCGACCACATCGTCGACGCCGAGATCGTGGTGGCGGACGGGCGGGTCTTGACCCGGAAGTCGATGGGGGAGGACTTGTTCTGGGCCATTCGCGGCGGCGGCGGGTCCAGCTTCGGCGTCATTCTATCGTACACGGTGGACCTGGTGGCCGTTCCGGTGACGGTAACGGTGTTCTCGGTGGAGAAGCTAGTGGACGAGAATGTGAGGAACGTGGTGTACAAGTGGCAGACTGTCATCAAGGATGTGGACAACAACTTGTTCATGCGCTTGCTTTTCCAGCCCATTTGGTAAAATACTACTGACTACTATATTTTTTTTTTAAGGTGGTAAAATACTACTATATAATATAACTTATATATTGTGATTTTTTAACAAACTACCATGCGTAAATATGTGTTTTTTCAACCATTTATCGTTATAAGCTTTATGTTAATAGAACTATATATAATTCACTTATAAAATCACTATTATTATTTTTCTGCGAGCATTTATACCAAAATTATCCATGAACAATAGATTTAATGGTATGTCTTTTCAATTGGTTGTTTAGATCGAATAAAATCACTTTTGGAGATAAATATAAATATGTTCCTTTTTGTCAATTAAATCCTTGTATCACGAAATTTTATGTGAATGATTGATCATTTCATTTGGACAAAAAAGTGACGTACTCCCAAAATCTTAATAGTGTTAATTGACCCAAAAAAGTTATAGATCACATTGTAATGTTTTTTCCCAATATTTAAGAATTTTAATCACAAATAGATTTTCAACTCTTTAAAATATTTTATTAAAATAATCAAGATATTTTGGTCGAAGTAGTCTTTATAAAATGATTTTTTTTAAAAGAATGTTATTGAAGTTATAAGGCCGTTACAGTTTGCACTTTTCACTTTTCAGGGTAGAGAAAACCAAAACGAGGTCGGTTAGGGTGACATTCATGGGCCAATACCTGGGCCGGTCCAGACAACTAATCCAAACTCTAAACCGGGCTTTCCCAGAGCTCGGTTTACGCATCACCGACTGCAAAGAGATGAGCTGGCCGGAGTCCATCCTCTTCTGGTACAACTACCCCACCGGAACACCGCTCACCGTCCTCCTAGACCGGAGCTACAAACCGGAGTATCAAAAACGCAAATCCGACTACGTGCGGGATCCAATTCCAAAATCCGGCCTCGAGAAGCTATGGAGGAAGCTGGTGGATCTGAAATCGGTGGGGATGACCCTGAACTCGTACGGAGGGAGGATGAGCGAGATCGCCGCCGATGCGACGGCGTTTCCGCACAGGAAGGGGAATCTGTACAAGATCCAGTATGCGGTCAACTGGAAGGAGGCGGGAGCGGAGGCGGCGGAGAGGTCTTTGGCGATGGTGAGGGAGGTGTTTGGGCTGACGGAGGAGTTCGTTTCCAGGAATCCGAGGGCGGCGTTTCTGAATTACAGGGATTTGGATATCGGAGTGAATCGGAATGGGACGTTAGAGGAAGGGAGGGTGTACGGAGACAAGTATTTTTTGGGGAATTTTGAGAGGTTGGTTAGGGTTAAGACTATGGTTGATCCTCTGAATTTCTTCAGGAATGAGCAGAGTATTCCGGTTCTTCCCTCATAGTAATTCGATGAATTTATAAACTATTGATTACTTAGTTATTTATTGGCCACATCCTCAAATTAGTCACAAACTCACAGTACAGTGATATTTTACATAGTTTTTGTTGCATTGAGGTGTTTTTTCTGGGTATCAATGTGATTCAAGTGTTCAAATAGTACTGGAGACCACTTGTTTTTCAAGATGCTTGTTTTTTTTCTTTATGTAAATGACATTTTACCAATCGATAAAATTAAAAACAAACCCAATCTCAATTATTAAAGTTAGGCCCCATGACTCTCTGCAGTCTGCAATGTAAATTGCCACTCATAAAAACCATGCCTTCTTTTCTTTACTTACAGAAAGTTATCAAGGAAAAAGGAAGTAAGGAAGATAATGGTGCCACAGAAAATCAACAAATTGTTTGCAGCTTTTCCCTCCATTTCATTCAAGAAGCTACTATAAGCAATTAATTTCAAATTACACCACTCTAATGAATTACTAAAAGAAAAAAAGAACAATGTCCATGGATTATTTTTTCTAGTGTTTTTTCTTGCATTTTTTAGTCCACTGGTCATTCACGGAGCTGGCCGGTTAGAGCAGTATAAAACATCATCAATCATCCAAACACATACAACATAAACACTAGAGAAATCAAACGTATAACGGGCGATCTCAGATCTAGATCTAATGTCCTAAAACGACCAATTTGGGCGTCAAATCATCATCCATATCCATACCCGCAAACATAATATCCTCGAGAAAATGGTAGTCTATGTCAGTTGTGTAGACTGGTCGTGTGGAAGGGGCGTTTTGGCCACTCGTCAAGGACGACTCTGACGAGTTCATTGCAGATCCTGGACTATCCGCGTCATGAGTCGTGTCTGCAGCCTCCATCGTCTTCATCAAGATCGAGCTAACGAGGGCCAAAGAAATGCAGACGACGATCAGTTTCTTTGATGCGGTCATGTTTGGATGTTCTTCAAAGAGGCTGACTGGAGGTATTCCTCGTAGTTATGTTTATGTGTATAGAGGAGAGCGGTTGGAAGAGGTATTCCTCGTAGTTATTTTGTTTTGTTTTACTTTGTTGCATTAGATATGAATCTTTTTGGTTGGTCATGAGCAAGAAGAGGCTTTATAATTCGAGGAAAGTGGCTTTGTGGGTGAGAGTCTTTCTTGCGGCATGGAGTTAAGCTGGTTCATACATACCATACATAGTATGTCTATTTTTGTCATGTTTTAGAAATTTCTAAAGAAAGTCAAATTCAACAAGACAAAAACATGAAAGTATCCAAAAATCAAATAACTCTCTAGACTCAGGGTAACAACATTTCCTAACACATGTATCAAGACTAACCACCTGCAAATTGCCTAGATCCATAAAAACACTATTTTATAATTTAGATTTAATTAGGGTAAAATCATTTCCTAATACATATATCAAAACTACCCAACTTATAAATAACTGAAATCCAAAATGACTTATATTGACAATTTCAAAACCTACTAAACCAAGAATCCAACCAAAGAAGTTTAGGGAGTCAAGCACCTTCATTTTTCAACTACTAAGCTAAAACTACCTGATCAATAAACAGATCAAACTCAGGATTTCATACTTGAGTCAGTTAATTACAATAGGCACCCATCAAATAACAGATTGAAACTTCAGTAGGCAGAAAGAAGAAGCCAAACCTAGCAGATTTCAGGAACCCTAAACAATTCTTCATGCTAATTGCTAACAAATCACTAGCTAGCTCAACCTGAGGGTTTAAAATGAGAATACAGTAAGGTGGACGCTGCGATGATACTCGGTGTAGGCTCCTCTTCAATATCATAATCAACCAATCTGCTTGTTGATGGGCTTAGAAGTCTCAAAACATCTTTAGAAGAATCTATTTGCTGTTCTCTGACACCTTCGTCTCGTATCAGCTCCCTACAAACGTTTAGTAGGATGAATATAAAAGCGAGCTCTAACACTAATTATGTGTGGATATCAAGATGACTTACACAAGTGTTGAAGCCAATCTAGTCGGGGTGCAATCTTGAAATAGATGTTCGGGTATGACGGGTGAGTCTAACATAATATTCGGGAGAGAGATGTAAGGTACTTTTGCTTTGTAACGAATGAGCCACTCGGTTAAGATATGAGCTCGGTATGCAACGACACATGGAAGTTGAGCAAGTTGCAGTTCCACAGCAGCAGTTCCGGAAGTACATAGCGCGGCTCTGCTAGCCTGCAAGGTTCGGAAATTTGTTAGCAATGTAAAATAGAAGGTCGGTAGATGGATTTACAAAGGAGATTGCTCACACAGAATGAGTCGTATTTGAGTTGAGTTGAACTGCCTGGAACTGTTACGAGGGGCACGGGCCATTGGTGAGTCATACTACTAATGTAGCTCTCAACATGCTTATTAGGTGCAACATGCATCACGGCTTGCACGTCTGGGATTGTGGCCTTTAGGAGACACATTGTCTTGGAGAAGATCGGGAGCATTCGAGTTACCTCTTGTAATCTGCTACCGGGTAGGACAGAGACTATTGGGCCGCCTTTAGAAGACAAGCAACATGAAATGTCAAAGACACTCTATTTGTATTATAATGAAGTTAACGAAATACAAGACCTTAATCTTATTATAATAGAGGGATGGAAGTGGAAAAAAAGATGAATAAGAAAAAGAGGGAAACTAGTAAAAAGCACACGACGTGTTTTCATCATATTCAAGTACCTTGAGATACTTCAAATTTACTTCCAAAGTCTTCATTATTCCCTTTAACCTTCAAGTAATCGAGGTTTTTTCTCTGCAGGTTCAATGACAACAAACAGCGCCCGAGTTCATCTATCAGTACTTCATGGTTTAAGGATGCAGCAAGGCCACATATTGACATCAAGTCAAATCGTGGCTACAGTTCTGCTATCCTAGATTTTGAAGTACTATGAGCTTCTTATAATGGAAATATTAGGAAATACTATTAGAACAGAAAAATCGACATGCATTTCCTAGTGCTTAAAGGGTTAACTTACATACCAAATTAAGCTTTACAACATCTTCCACAACAGGATGCCCCACAAAAGTAGCTTCCAGCCCATTTGATCTGCAAACGTCTTCCTCAAACGGCAGTATGCAGAAGATATGATCAACAAATTGAGAAAGCCCTTTAAGTCTCGCTTCACCGCCTTTCCAAGCCCAAAATGACGGTGCAACATAGTGAAAGTGCCTAGGACAATCTAATGGACTGCATAAATACTTTGCTGCAAAATGTAGTCAATCAAGAGTTATATATTGTATCCTTAGCATATGCATATCAAGAACAGGCTAAACTAGGAATACACATACTCTAAATTACCTCGTAACTGTTTCAAGAGACGGAAAGAGAACCCTTTGGAGTCCACTGTGATGACAACATGAGGTTTAAACAGACAAGCAGAATCAACAGTTTCCTTCAATCTTGCCTGCCTTTTCAAGTGTCAATGGTAAGAACCTGGTCAGGAAAGTATGTATTTGTGCTGTAACAATTTGATGAGATGCTAAACCACATGAATATGACAATTATGATTACGTAGCGAGTAAAAGAGAAATATACATATATATATATATATATATATATATATATATATATATAACTCACTCTGATCTTATACATATGAGGCAGCAATTCCCAAATCCCCATCACAGCAATATCCTCCATGGGAAAGAGAGACTTCAAACCTTGTTGGGTCATCATGATCCTAAAGATATATGAAGTCACAAAGTCAGATACAATCAACCCAGTCTAATCCCGCACAAGCGGGGTCTAGGGGATCAAGATGCACTCACACATACCGCGACCAAGTCGAGAGAATGTTTCCGAGATGACAGAGTCGGACAGATAAGTTAAATTACTATAATACTATCCATTAGCAGATAGACCAAGTGAAAAAGGGATATGTAGCAGATTAAATAAAGAGTGGGCAGCGCATATCACGTACAAGTGACCAAGTGTAGTACTACATACAATTTGATTTGAAAATCTTACCCTCCCACACCAGAAAAACGGACAGGTAAAGGGGACATCTTCTTAAGTGAAACCATTAAACGAGCAGCTATATTGTCCCCAGAAACTTCCCCAGAGAAGATAAAGACTCTGAGTTCACCATCTTTGGTAGCTGCATCAATTACATTACTGCTTGAAACTGATAGATTTCTTCTCAGTACACTTGAGAACAAAAGTTTTCCTCCACCTCTCAAAGCATACATCACTGCAAGAATTGACTAGTGAAATCCTGCATGTAGATAACGAAAGGCAACCCAATTTATATATCAGATAATGCTATAATTTCACAAATATTTCTAATATAAATAGCAATACTCCTGTTTGGCATTCAGTCACACTTGTATTAAAACTACTCCTGCACTGACAGAGACAAGGGCAAAAAGAAATATGTAGCAACCAAACACTAGCGTAGAACAATATGTTCAACCAAACAACCAAATTATTATATTCCAATTCATTGCGCTTAGGCAGATTACCGATTTGGATCCTAGAATTACTAAGTGCAATTCTTGACAGGATTTACCGAATAAGCTAGCTCAAGTCAAAAGGAAGAGTTAAGAAAAGGTTATAAGCCTACACAAATGATAAATCCACATCAAAAACGCCACGTAAATTTTTCGTAACTATATAGTCCATTATGTAATTGGACCTACCAAAGTACCAATCCACCAGGATAGGTACTTACAATTGACACAGGTACATTGAGTAGGCTTGCCTCTGATAACTATTTTAGGATTCCAGCCTCAAATCATTTTCATCACAAGCCTCAGAGCATCCAATTTTTAGCTTAAGATTATAATGCAATTTCAGAAACAAACCAAAGTAAACGCAAGAAAAGAGGACATAATCCACCTCAACCTCCAATCTTGATGAACATACAAGATCATTGATAGCTCATTTCATGCCAAGTCAACAGAAACTAGGATCACCCTTGAAGTATGTATTAATGGTCCATTAAACTGATCACGCAACACAAGAGGCCCAAATCCAGTTCATTAGATTAACAAATTTCAATTTACTTGAAACGTCAGCAGGTCAAGGTTACACTAAATCACCGGTTTATATATCAAAGACCGATAACATGCTCAGTTCAATTGAAACCCAGAACACCGGTTTATATACCAAAGACCGATAACGAAATTTCATTACAGTAAGAAGTAAAGCTTACAAAATGAATTGAGAATAGAAGAGCAACACTTGAAGCTCCTCAGTAGAATCCTGAGCAGAAAACACCGGCGCCGGCGAGGAGACGACTCTGCTCAACAGTGGTGATTTTCATGTATTTTCGATTTTCGATTCACCAAGATGACATGGGTAAAGTAGGAAACTGGGCCGACTTCATTTGACGCCCAACGAGACAACGGCCCAATCCGAGCACAAAAGGGAAGATTTGATTTGGGTTGATAACTTGGAGTCCGTTCGGATGAAATAATCCCTTAAGATAAATACTAAGAACACATATCCACCGTAGGATGAATGCTGTAGACGGTCGAGATTAAGGGACAAGGAAAAAAAACAAGCGCGCTATACGGAGGGGACGCAATGACATTTTTGAAATTCCAGATAAAATTAAAACGTTTTTGACGGATATGCCCCTCACTTGTAAAATCCCCAAAAAAGCAAGCGCGTCTCAAAAACTCTCCTTAGAGAACTCGAAGAGGGGAACTGCAAACGACGAACCTCAAAACTACCAATCGATCGAACGAGCAAATCTATCAAATCCTGTGAAGAACAACAATCTTACAAGCCACGACAACGTGGACAACGATCTTACAATCTTACGAGATGAGGAGTGATACAGACTACAGCGACGACGACAGTGGAGGTACGGATATCAAATTTAGGGTTTCGATTTCACGAAAACACCTAGATTTTTCAATTATAAGTTACATTTACTCAAAATTGAAGGTTTCCTGAGTTTGTTAAATGTTGTTGAACAATTTGAAAAACAAATCTGGAAGTTAGGGTTTGTTAAATGCTCTAGTGAGTTTGATTTCCTTGCCTGAGTTGTAATTCATTTCCCGGTGTTAATTTTTTTTGTTGGAGGTTCGTTTGTTTTTTCTAACGTTCATTCTTGTGTTATTAAAAAGTTTATACTGTTGTTGAAGCATTTGGATTGAACAGATATGAAAATTAGGGATTTGCATACTTAGGTGCATATCAAAAGAAGACTTAGATTTCTAGTGTTGGTGCAGAATTTAGGAGTTTTTGTTGAATATCATGACATCAGGTTCATATTAAAGCAAACTTAGGTTCATTATGCTTTCCTTACCTGAGTTGGAATTCATTTCATGAGGTTCATTTTCTATGTTGGAGGTTCATTTGCTTTTTCTAGAGTTCATGCATGTGTTATAAAAAGCTTTATACTGTTGTTCAAGCATTTGGATTGAACAGATCTTGAAGTTAGGGATTTGGATACTTAGGTTCATTTGTTGTGTATAAGGTTCATTTGCTTTTTCAATTATAAGTTACATTTACTCAAAATTGAAGGTTTCCTGAGTTTGTTAAATATTGTTGAACAATTTGAAAAACAGATTTGGAAGTTAGGGTTTGTTAAATGCTCTAGTGAGTTTGATTTCCTTGCATGAGTTGTAATTCATTTCCTGATGTTAATTTTCTGTGTTGGAGGTACGTTTGCTTTTTCTAACGTTCATTCTTGTGTTATTAAAAGGTTTATACTGTTGTTGAAACATTTGGATTGAACAGATATGGAAATTAGGGATTTGCATACTTAGGTGCATATCAAAAGAAGACTTAGATTTCTAGTGTTGGTACAGAATTTAGCAGTTTTTTGTTGAATATCATGACATCAGGTTCATATTAAATCAAACTTAGGTTCATTATGCTTTCCTTACCTGAGTTGGAATTCATTTAATGAGGTTCATTTGCTTTTTCTAGAGTTCATGCATGTGTTATAAAAAGCTTTATACTGTTGTTCAAGCATTTGGATTGAACAGATCTTGAAGTTAGGGATTTGGATACTTAGGTTCATTTGTTGTGTATGAGGTTCATTTGCTTTTTTTAAAGTTTATTTCATAGTCTGAGGTTGATCTTACAATTGTGCTGATTCTCTTAGCAGACAATACCAATCGATCACGATGATACATCAAAAAGAAAAGGCCAACACTAAAGGACATAGAGATCGAGAAAGAAAATAGTGATGAGACGTCAAGTAGTGAGAGTGGTGGCAATGCTGAGATCCAACAATCCGCAGAAGAGGAACTTGCAACAACAGTGAGAGTGTCTGCTAAGAAATCTGTGGTTGCAAATAGAAAGACACAGCAGCCTCCAAAGAGAACACAACAACCTCCAAAGAAAACACAACAGCCTAGACATAAAAGGGTAAGACAGAAAAGGGTAAGACATGCAGTGTGGAAGACTTCAAAGGTGCAAAGTTCGCAAGAATAAGAACCAACAGCAAAGAAGCAAAACACAAGAACAACAGCTGAAGTTGAAGAGGCTTCTGAAGGAATTGAAAAGGACAACGCAGCTGATGTTTGTCAACAAGCAGTGCCAACGACTCCGAACAGTAGGCCAACAACTGGAGATATATTGGGTTCTACAGAGAAGGGGAAGAGTAAAGAATTACAAGACGGTGAAGAAAACATGATAACACCAGTGCAAACAAGGCTGAACACAAGGGCAACGGCTGCAAGAAGAGTGGGTTCAGAGGAGAAACAGAAGAGTACAACATCCAAAGACAGCGAGGAAAGCATGCAAATGACAATGCCAAAGAGGACAGAAATAAAGGGAACAACGAGAGAAAGAGTGAGTTCACAAGAAAAGAACAAGAGCACTGCATCAGAAAGTTGTGAAGAAACACCAACAAGAAGACCAAACACTAGGTCAACGGTTGTAGCTCAACAAGGTTTAGGGGATGACACAACATGTTCTGAAGAGACCAAAGAGACTACATCATCAGACAGTTGTGATGAAAGTCAACCAAGGAGACCAAACACTCGGTCCAAGGCTGTAGCTCAGCCAAATGCAGAAGATGAAATAGAAAGTTTGAGTGAAGAGGAGCTTGAAGAGAATTTGAGGAAAAAAGCAAAGACCAAAGAGGTGAAAGGTCAGAAAGACAGGGGGAAGAGAATCATGGAGGTTGAGGAGGAAGACACTGGAAAGAAAAAGAAGAAAGCAAAGTGGATCATAATCAAGGAAAGAGGGGAAAGGAAGCAAGTAATTACAAAGAAAAAAAGAGAAGGAGGAAAAAACAAAGAAGAACGACAAGCATGAAATAGTGCCTGCAAACATAAAAATCAAAACAGAAGAGGACGGATCAGAGTACAAGTGGTTGAACACAAGAAATGTGCCGAAAGCGTTTGTTAACACACTGTACAGTATCCCTGAAGAAAGGAAGGAACAAGCAAAGGGGTGGATTAGAGAAATGGGGTTTGAAAGCATGCTTCATTAAAGATTAAAGGGGTGCCTCATTGCCTGGCATTCTGGATCCTCGAAAACTATGATGAGATCAAATGTCAGATAAAGATGGTATATGGAAGCACCATAAAAGTGACAGAGGAGGAAGTGCAGAGAGTGCTAGAGATTCCTAGAGGGCAGAGGAAGGTAGAAAGGCGAGGGAAAGAGGTCGCTGACAACGCCATTATAAGTGAATGGAAACAGTATTTTGACAATATCAAGGAAATCAGGCCAAATCATGTGGCAGCAAAGCTCAAAGGATGCACATCAAAAGTATGGTTCAAAAGGTTGTTCATCATGCTGTTCATATCGGTGCTTGTGGAAAGCAACCAAAAGGGCACAATTCCTCAACACATGATGATCAATGACGTTGAAGATATAAAGAGCTACAACTGGTGTGAGCTTGTAATGAGTGTCTTGCCTCAAACAACAAAGGAATATAAGGGGAAGAAAGAGAGGTTCTACAAAGGGCCCATCATCTTCCTTGTGGTAAACAACTCTTATTTAATTACAAAAAAAAACATCTTCTACTGTGTATTATGTTGACATGTGTGTAGTAATATATTTATGTTCTTCTATACAGTTATTGTATTTAGACAGGGTATCTGTCTTTGGAAACACAAACCCAAACAATTCACCAGTCTTCCTAGGATGGACTGACGACATTTTGGAGGAAATGGAGAGTAGGGAGATGAAGTTTGGTGGATTTGGACTAGGAACACTTCAACAACCAAGAGAAGCAAAGGAGAGGAAAGAAAAAGGATTTATGAATAACAAGCTACAGGTAAACATCAAGGTTCAAGTTCAAAAAATAGTATAGTGGTTCATCAGTTTAAACATCAAGGTTCATTAGTTTACAGATTGAGGTTCATTTATATATACATCAAGGTTCAAAATAGTATTGAGGGTTCATCTGTTTACACAATTATCAGTTTAAAAATTAAGGTTCATTAGTTTACACATTGAGGTTCATTTATATATACATCAAGGTTCAAAAATAGTATTGAGGGTTCAACTAGTTACACAATTAGGTTCATGACTTTATACATTGTAGTTCATGCATCACACATAGTGAGATTCAATGTAAAAACCAAGCAAAAAAATAAAACTTTAAGTTCAAAAAATAGTATAGTAGGTTCATCAATTTAAAAATTAAGGTTCATTAGTTTACACATTGAGGTTCATTTATATATATATCAAGGTTCAAAATAGTATTGAGGGTTCATCTGCTTACACAATTAGGCTCATGACTTTATACATTGTAGTTCATGCATCAACATAGCGAGGTTCAATGTAAAAGCCAAGCAAAAAAATGAGACTTAAAGTTTAAAAAATAGTATAGTGGGTTCATCAGTTTAAACATCAAGGTTCATGAGTTACACATTAAGGTTCATCCATGTATAGGCGAAGGTTCAATGTGAATTGACTTGCCTGTTCATGTAATTGTGATGAATAATACATGGAAAATGATCAAGAGGTGCATGAATAAATAGTATAAGGTTCATTAAACTGAATAATAATGTATGATGTCGGTGATATAATGTAGGGTAGTACGTTAATGTGAATTTGTTTCATGGTAAATGTAAAATCAATCTCTGGTTCATGGAGTTGGGCAAAGAGGTTCATGAGCTTCAAATTTGACATTTTTTTCTTACTAATTATATCAAGAAGCAAAAATATAAGTGGTTTAGGTTGATTTCCTTCACGTGTCATGGTATTGTATGCTATTTTTTTTCATCTATTTAACACTTAAAATTGTTTTCTTGTATGCATGAGTGGTTGAAAATTTTTACAGACCAACAAATTGTAGTAGCAACAGAAATGTTGAAACTGACAGACATGGTAGAAAATTTGCCTATTGAGTTCAACAAGGAGCCCAAGGTCAGAAGCATGATTAAGACAGTGCATACGCTGATTGGGAAGAAAAAAAAAAGAGAAAGAGGAAGAAGGTGACTTCAACAAGATATGGAATGATGTTGACCACCCATTCTGGAGGGATCCACAACTTATTGAATGCATGAGACAAGTTGAGAAGGTTGATGCTTCTAAAGACAAGATGAATTTCTCACAAGTTAGAGCTTCAACTTCTAAAGCAAACCAGGGCATGGATGCCACACAAAATTGGGAGGATGTCAACAACATTATGAATCAGTACACTGATGTGCTGGGAGACAAAGCAGAGGTAAGAGAACAAGTGGCAGATGTGGAGAAAGAGAAGGTGGATGGGTTAGGTAATGAGAGTGAACAACTAAAAACTGTAAAGGAAGAAGGCATGGGAGAAAAGGGACAAGGGTCAGCTTCTGTGATGGAGAACACAGAGCAAGCAGTGCATGGGGCAGAGGGCGCTGAGCAAGAGACAGTGGTTGGAAGTAAGGACAAGGAACCAACACCCGCAACACCACAAACAAGGAAGAAGGCCACAAAGTCACCGGATTTGACAATGTCATCCTTCAAGCTTATCAGCTCAGAGGAGTTAGAGAACTTTGATGTTGAGAAAGACATGGATGAAGAACATGAAGTGGCTGATGCACAGAAGAACAAGGACGTGGCTAAAACTGAAAAAGCAAGAGAAAAAGACAAGGGGAAGGGGAAGCAACTGCAGGCTCATGCTGATGTGGTTCATGGGCCAAGGCACAAGAAACTTGGAGAAAAGCTCAGAAGCCCCTACAAAAGCCGAAGTGTGGACATCTTCGCCAAGAGAACTGAGGAAGCAATGGTGGTGTACAACTACTGTCTCAAGTGCAGCTTCGGAGGGTAAGATCTAGATACGTTATGACATATTTTATTTTATTATTATGGTAAATATTAGAGATAAAGATTTACTAATGGATAAAATTTCTATTTCTATACAATTGAATAGTGAGCCTATATTCCAACACAAGTCGCTCAAAGTAACCGGAATGGAGTTGTCTATGGACATGGACATCCACTACAAAGCTATTGATGCTTGGACAATAATTTTGAACAATAATGAGGAAGTGAAGAGCAACAACAAACCGAGCAGAGCATTCTTGTATGTCTACCAAATGGTACATAAAATGTTTAAAAGTTAACAAAATAAGGTTCATCGGTATATACTATAAGGTTCAAAAGTTAACAAAATGAGGTTCATCATATAAAAAGTGAAGTTCTTCTATAAGGTTCATGTATAGGTATTTTCATGCAGTATTGAAAGTTTAATTTGTTCTACATCTACTTAAAAAAATAGAGTAATAGAGGTTCATTTATAAAAAAGAGGTTCATGGATTATTGAATAAGGTTCATAGAATTGTACAGGAAGGTTCAACAATTTCTATGTGCAGTTTTTAGCTTGTATATACAATTGGTTTATGGTAACAAAAAATTATGAAATGTTGAAAACAAAATGTCAACTTGAAAGATCAGTTAGGAGAGTTCATGAAGAACTTCGACTTCGTCGTGGCTGAGGTGCATGGACGAAAAATAAAGGACGTAGACATGGTAAAATTATTACTAGTCTGAGCTTGTCTGTTTTTTTTTTGTTGATTATTCTTTTGGAGTAAAATTCAAAGGTCACTAAATGAAGACATTATTATAGGTTGTTGTACCTGTCCTAGTCAACAATGACCTTTACTTTGTCATTGCCATGAACATTAAGAGTAAATGCATACATGTGTTGGACAGTACGCCAAACAGCGGTGATATGGGCATCTATGAACCAACTATTGAGAAGATTGTAAGTGTACAAGAGTGTCTAAAACTGTGCTGTTTTGAACAATTTTTATTTGTTTGGTGAAAAATGCACGTGAAAATACATATAAGATGAAATATATCCATTTATTGTGTGTAGGTATCGTTGACTGCAATTTACCTCTGTGTGAATCACTTGATCAAAAGAGCAAACGACCTCGAAGCTGCACAGACTAAGGCGCAATTGATTCCTCTTCCATGCCAAGCTGAGAGTGCACAAGAGCAAAGCTCTGGGGTGTATGCCATGCGACATATGGAGAAGTACATGGGGGTGCCGAATGACAACTGGGAGGACCAGATGAAGAACAAAAACAAGAAGAAAGCCATTGAAGAACTAAGGATCAAATATGTCCATACCATCATCACCTCGAAAGCTAATGAAATGAAGGACAAGACACTTCAGACCGTTAGAGAAAACCCTGAAGGACCAATTGAATGAACATTGAATGATTGTTAGTATTTTGGTTAGAATGATACTAGTTTGCTTGTGTGGATTGTGAAAATTAAAGATTTCAGATTTGGTAGTATTCTGTAGGCAAAGGAAAATATTGTTTACTAGCAGGAAGGACTAATCAGGTGATTGACTAATTAGGATGAAGAAGATGTAGACTTCAATATATTAGTAGGTTCATGGATTTTGTCTTACAGGTTCATTGATTTTGACTTGTAGGTACATTTAGTCATACGGATGAACACTATTATGCTGAAAATAATGCACTCAAAATTTAAAAATGAACATGATACTCCAATAAAAGTAACGAGCGACAAAATGTTCATCTTATTAATTGGGTTCATGAATTATAACAATTAGTTTCATCATTTACAACTTAAAGGTTCATCGAGTATAAGTAATAGGTTCATCAGATATAGAATAGGTTTTACACTTCAAAAATCAAGTGGGTACTCATTTTTTGTTAAACAAAAAATTTTGTGACAAAACTCAATGAATGGAAAAGCAATATTCAAAGTTCAATAACTTTTGTCATTCAAGAAGCATAAAAATGAAAAAGTGAATAGGGTTCATAGAAGCTAGAAAGTATGTTCATCTAAGTTAGTAGGTTCATCGACTATAACAAACAAGTTCATCATGTATAACTAACAGGTTCATCAAGTACGAGGAACATGTTCATCAGAGTTGTAATACGATTATGCAGTTTAAAATAAAAGACTGTATAGGATGGTCTATAAAGTCATTGATTACAACTACAAGGTGCATCTGGAATCTCAACAAAGAGATTGGAATATTTTGATAGGAGGTTCATCAGGTTTTCAAACTAGGTTCATCGGTTTGAACGGATAGGTTCATACAATGAAACTAACAGGTTCATCGGTTTGAACGGATAGGTTCATACAATGAAACTAACAAGTTCATCGATTAGAACTCAAAGAATAAGTGCACCAATGAAAGACCATAATGAACTAGTTTCATAAGAGGTTGATTAGATGTATACAGTAGATTCATGAGGAAAAATAGAAGGAAATGATTTATGAACTAGAAGTAGCATGTGCAATATTGAACTCTTAATGATGTTTAGCAGAGCAAAATAAAAAAAAATATTCTTCCCTACGAGCAACAACAGCCACAACAACGCAGCAGCATCGCTCCGTCTTCGCCCCCTCGTCGCCGGCGAGAGTAGCCACCAGCAGTGGCTCAGCAGCAGCAGCACCACGCAGCAGCGGCCTCGAGGCGACAACATCGGCGGTGGTGGCTTCACGCAGCAACGAACAGCGGCGGCAGCGACGCTGGGTATCTTTGTCGGCGGAAAGAGTGACGGCGGCGGTAGCAGCAAACACCAACAACTCACGATTCTGGGCAGCAGCAGCACCGTAACGCGGCTCGCACCATCTCGTCGTGACGATCTGAACCAGGGAGGGAAAGAAGGTGGTGGCTCACCGGCGGGAGAGATGGCCGAGCAAAGGAACGGGAGAGATTTGGTCAGCTCTTGGTGCCCATCAACCCTCCAGATCGGGCTCCATTTATAGAGGCCAAGGAGGAGAGCAGCTCGCTGGACCAATGCATCGACAGGTGCCCCGACAAGAATTACACGCGGCAAGGGTGGCGTGCAATATTTCTGGGGAAAGGCTTGGCATGGGTTTTTAACCCCGGAAATTATATGTTTGTATCCAAACAAATATTCTAAGTCCAGAAAATACATCGAATGTATTTTATACCACTCAAGGAATTATTTCGGAGATCATGGATGTTACGGAAAATCTGAACTCCACTGAAAGCGAAATAATTATTGAACGAAGGTTGGGAAAATTACCCAAATATCCTTATAGAAATGAGGGGTATTACACGACTATTGTGAGTGGCATACTTGTTGCATCTGCCACGACGCCTTTGGCCTGCACGACTGGAAGCAATAGAAATTTCTCTTCCACCCCGGATACGCGAGCCGCTTCCTTTGTTCTTAGCTTGCTCTGGTGGCAGGACATGAACAACTGAAGGGACTTCAACTCCCGCATAAGACTGCAGGTGCTCAAGGTTCGACGGACCAGAACTAGACGAAGCACCACTAGCAGACAACAAAGCCGCCTTTTTTCTCCTTAAGCAAAAGAGAAAACTGTTTCATGAGGTCTGGCTTGTCATCCAATAGCCCGACACAACTATAAAAGTCAGAAATCAACTCATTCATGACCGCCTCATGCTCTTCAAGGGCCGCACACTGAGTGGCAATGGTGTCATCGATAGTGAACACAGGTGTGATAGTGGCATGTCCAACGGGCAAGGACATACCTTTTCGGAATCCTATCAAACTCGAGGTTCCTGAACACAAACATGAGTTGACAACAAGGGAGACCATTCCTTTGAAACATATGACAGCTGCATAAAAAATCCCCACCTGCAGCTGATGTGATACCCCGTATTTTTGTAAGGTTATTTTGGGAATTTTGGAATTTTTCCGAGTACCCGTTGTGTACGTCGGATTTAATACAGAGAGTTTGAGACATTCTGTAATGTGCTCTGTATCTGTAATATTTTTCTCAGTGAAATAATATACAGACAACATGCCTTGGATTTTAATATTCGTTCGCGTACGATAATTTTATCCCGGTTTAATGTCATGTTCGTTCAAAGCTGAACGGGCGGGAAAAGCTGATCACGGCGACCGCCGTACAGTCGCGGCGACCGCCGTCGCGGATCCAAGAACGGCGACCGCCGTACAGTCACGGCGCCCACCGTCCCAATGCTCGAGGTGGTAGCTGGCGTGCCAGGCTATGGCGGCGACCGCCGTAAATTACGGCGCCCGCCGTAATTGCCACCGTCGTTGTCCGGCAGTCCTTGCCCGTTGGTCGCCGGCGTGATTTCTGGCGAGCGCCGAACTAGCCTTCGTAGGCCCATTTTTTGTGCTCCAGATGCTTTGGCTATAAAAGGAGGTGTTGGGGGAGAGATTTGAGCGATCCCAAACACCGAACCTCTGCCAAATTCTCGTGTCGTCGGAGTTGTGTTTCACCGGAGTTTGCAAGCTCTCGTCGGTGTCGTTTGGTGGTGTTTCCAGCAGCCCTTTTTTTAAGCCTTTTGGTTGCCTTTGGAGGTCAGAACCCAAGCAAGGCGGAAAGGGGTCGAAACGCGCATCGTTTTGGTAAGATTTCTCTCGTTTCAGTCGTCTGAGTTCTTCACGGCGACCGTCGTGTTCTTCACGGCGCCCGCCGTGATGAACTGCGGCGACCGCCGCCAAGAACAGCGACCGCCGCCAGTGCCTAGAATGCCTCCGTGGCTTTGGCTTGGTTGGTTGTGGTCGTGACGTCTTTCCTTTCGTTCTCTTTCGTCGTTTTTAGATTCGTACTACGGTTATGTCGGATCTAACTTAGGGTTCCTTTTATGGGTCGACTCGAAGGTTGTTGTGCTGTCGGAGCTATACCCGTGTCGAGCCCGGAATCCAGTTATCGTCGTTAGGCTATTCTGCGGATTAAGGCAAGTGGCGGTTCGCTCTTGCTCGTTCGTTCCATATTTACATTAATTATCAGTAGTTTATCTGAGTAATTAATTTGGAATGAATACTCTGTTGTCTGGAAACGGTTTTGATAAACTGTTTTGAAAATCATATAATAGGTTATATATCTGTTAGAACAACGCTATTATCTGTGATCGCCTTTCGGGCCTTTATGTGGATTTATCCTGTAACTGTTATTGTGTTGTAACTGTTTAGTTAACACTGTTAAATAGGAACGTTACTCAGACTCTGTCCAGTCATTTCTTTATAATCTGGTATCGGGGTGGCTCTTCTCCATCTGGTACTATTCTAAGATCATGATCGGTCTCTTTCACAAGTGTGTAGAGACAGGACACTTAGCTGGTGTCACAAACCTTCCGGTATATATCACTCTCGACGAAACGTATACTAAGATGTGTCGTCCCAATGATGGGGTACACATGTAAAAGTCTAACAACGTGATGTGTGTTTTTGAAACATAAATCAGATAAAGTGCTACTCTGACGCACATAATTAATAAACCTTCGGTGAGTAGTGCAGCTAAGTTATAGTGCAGCTAGGAAAACTCGTCTCGACTTCGATCATAGTACATTCTCTTTCCAATCTGAATTCGCTGTATGTGATGAGGTTGGTTGTGAACCGAAGCATCTCAGTCAACTTTTAAATCATTGTTGTATGATTCTGTAACATTCCAGATTTGTCATATTTCCTTAAAGACTCATTTCCGTTGGAGTCTTCTTTCGAGTCGATGTCTGTGAAGATTCAGTCTTCCAGAATCTTCTCTTGTGCATACCTCTTGTCTATTCCAGTAGGAGAATGGTGGTTGACAAGCATGCTCGATTATTATTCGAGGGACGAGGAGTCTAACCTAATACGACTGCTTTGAACCTTCTGCTTTATACCCTTGCTAGTCTATTCATTTAGACTAACCAACCAATATTTTCCCTTGCATGGTTGGCTGGTGTCATCCGTTCGATTCGGTACATCAGATCGAAAGTAGCTCAGAAGATTAGAAGGACTATGGAGTCGGCGGTGGGTTTTGAACGTTTTAATTATTTCTTTAATCAGGTTGAGATCTTTTGGACAATGACGTTGGTTGTAATGTACTTTCTAAGACTTCCGCTGTTTTTGGTTTAAACTCTGTGTTGGCCTATTCGGGATTGGGTTGTAATCTCGTAACTCTGTTTCCTTGACAATGTTATGTTTGGGATTGAATGCTTTGATCATTATGTATCATTTGTATTTCATAAATTGTATTTTTACGGTAAAGCCTTGGGTGATCTCGGTAAGGAACACTGGGGTCACTGGCGGTAATACCTTTCCAAAAGGGTTAAGTTTTGAGGGTGTTACAGTTGTGGTATCAGAGCCAAAGGTTTTAAAACGGGTTTGGGATTTTATAAATCATTTATCCGTTTTTGAAAATGCTTTTGAAATGGGCTCTGAATTTTCAAAGTAAAAAGAATTTAAAAACACCGTTCATAGTCATGTCTTCTGGATAGTCTGATATAGTAAGCTTGCTTCTATGTTTAGAAAGACTAATTCCTTCATCGTTATCCTATAGGAGATGGGTGCATGTATATCTCTGAAGAAGGGGTCGGAAGATGCCAAGATGGATTCACCGTCTACCGGGAGGCTAGACTTCCCTATACCCCAGAGATGCTTCGAGGTTGGAGGCCCGAGCAGCCCATCTGAGGAGATCAAGCATGTGCTTCCTGAGTCGGTAGTCCTGGTATCAAGGAATGTTGTAGTTCCTGTGACAACACCAGTGGAGCCACCAAGGGAGGAAGCAATGCAAGGAGATGAATCGTCGAGGTACGCGAGAGGGTACTACCATGAGGATTACCTGATGGATATGATTATTGAAGGGAGCGAGGAGGAAGATGAAGAAGAGGACCCCATAGAGGATGACCCCGAAGAGGAAGAAGAAGAAGAGGACCCCATCGAGGATGATCCCGAGGAGGATGCCGAGATGGACCTCAGCGGACATAACCAGGAGTCCGATGACTTGAGGCACTTGCTGGTGGATAGTCAGGAAACGGGGATGCAATTTATTCACCCCAGTACAGAGTTACCACCTATGCAAGAGTTGCCACCAGTGCCAGAGTACGCACCCATGTCAGAAGCTGATTGGGAGGCACTGTATACCGAGTACGATATTAGGAGAAGTGACAGGGAATCTTAGCCTATCCCTACTCCAAGAAGAAGGAGGTCAGAATCCGAGCTGCATGAGATCCTCCGCCAGAGCGAGGTAATCTCTGCAGAACAGCAGCATCGGAGGGATGAACTGATCGCCAGTACTCAGAGGGGGACTGGGATAGAAGGGCCAGTCATGGACGACCCATACCTTACCATGACTGAGATAGGACCATGTGCTTCAGGGTCAAGCCGGGTGCGAAACCCATCGCCAGAGCTCGATGGTGAGCCTAGTCCGAAGAGACCGTGCACGAGTAGCCAGTCTTATGGGAGACATTTTGGAACGCCTTGATGAGAATTGGCGTTGCCTATCGCAGTAGTTTCGTTTCTTAGCATTCCAAGTTTGTACTATGTGTAATATTTCAGTATTGCAGCAAGTACTCTGAGAAACACTTATATCTTCGAGCAGTGTTGTCCTAGCGCTCGGATGATAGACTTATGTGTAGCTTGTGTAACAATTCGAAGGTTCATCTATAAAATGCCAAGTTGATCTATTCTGAGTAATTTCTTTACGTTGGTATATTGCATAAGTATATTGCATAATATTAATGTATTGAATGCTTGGAATTGGATCGGTAAACAGATGGTGAACCCAAGAAGCACGAGGAACTCGATTCGAGCCGGTGCTGGGACTAGTCAAGATCCCAGGCCAGCAGGAAGAGGTGTTCAAGAAGAGCACGAGTCAGAGTCTCGCGTCCAGCAGAGGCGTGAAGGTCAAGATCAGACCCAAGCATCGGCACTGTTTGATGCCGCAGCTGTTGAGGCGATTCGCGGGATTGTGATGCGGGCAATTATAGACGTATTGAGACCCAGTGCGCCTCAAGCGCAAGAAGTGCCTACTTACCCAGCGGTTCCTGATGCTGTGGAACCCAGAAACCCTGTGGTTCAGGAAAATGCCGTCAGGTCTAGAGACAGCTATGGTCGCGCTCTTAAGACCATCACTTCCATGAGGCCCGATTGCTATAACGGGAAAGGGGAGCCAGTGGCAGTGACTCATTGGTTCTCCCATATGGAGAAGCTGTTTCGGAACGTGGAGTGTACTGAGGCCGAGAAGGTCCATATCGCTTCTCTTCAGCTGAAGGAGGAGGCTAGCGAGTGGTGGGAGAACACAGGTTTGGCTGAGAGCCTAGTGTTGACTTGGTCGATGTTCAAGACCAAGATGGTTGATCGCTTTTTCTCTCGTGCTATGAGAGAGGAGAAGCATAAAGAGTTCTTGTACCCAAAGACGGATGGTCTGAAAGTGACCGAGTTGGCGTCTAAGTTCAATCACCTTTTACAGTACGCCACTGCCGAGATCACCAGCGAGGCCCAAAAGATCTGGTACTTCCACGAGTGGATGAGCCCGGATATCAAGCCGTTAAAGGTGCACCACACATGCTCTACCTTGGAGCAGTATGTGGATTGTGCCTATAAGCTGGAGATAACTCTTGAGGAGTCGACCAAGAGGCGCAACCGACAGAAGTCGATGTAGAACCAGAACCAGGGAGGTGGTTTTAAGTGCCCTACGCCACCGTCTAACTTTGCCAAGTCCGGCCGAGCTAAGACGGAGATGACGCAAGGAGGATCGACTCAGCAGTCAGGGCAGACCCGGAGTTCAGTTCAGTGTTATAACTGTGGTACGGCTGGGCACAAGAACAATGAGTGTCAGAAGGAGAAGATGTCATGCTTTGGGTATGGACGTGATGGTCATCTGCAAAAGTTCTACAAGCAGGGGAAACAGAAGGGAGTAGAGTCGCAGCAAGGGTCAGTTCCTCAGAGCAACCGACCTAGGTTTAAGCCTGCCGAGACTCCTAGCCCTTCAGTGCAGACGACTGCTCAGAACAGGGGAAAGGCCCCAGCTGTTTCTGGAAGTCAGGGCCAACGCTTGTACGAAATGCGTGAAGCAGATGGACCCAACTCTCCGATTGCTCAAGGTACTCTATACCTTCACTCTACTTCAGTGTGCATTCTGTTTGATTCTGGTGCTACACATTCCTTTATTTCGGATAGCTGTGTTAGAAAGTTAGATTTAGTGTGCAACGATTCGTGCAACCCTTTTGTCGTTAATCTTCCTAATGGAGAACGTTTGGTGGGAACCAAGCATCTGTCCGACTTTCCGATTACCATTCAGGGTAAGGAATTCGAGGCAGATTTAATCTGCATAGCCATGGCTCCATACGACATTATCCTCGGTATGGATTGGCTGACGCGTCACAAGGCGGTGATCGACTTCAGTTCAAGAACGGTGACGGTGTCATCTGGGGGCCAGTTCGTGTGCAAGTTCAAAGGTCAAAATGATGCTGATAACGGCAAGCTGATCAATGCGATGGCTGTGTTTAAGCTACTACGACAAGGATGTGTCGGGTACCTTTGCTACTTGGATTCGCCTGCGAAGGATGGACCTGAGGTTCTTGATATTCCTGTAGTTAGGGAGTTTTCGGATGTCTTTCCGGAAGAAATTCCTGGATTACCCCCGAACCGTGACGTAGAGTTTTCAATTGATCTTGAGCCTGGTACGACGCCAATTTCCAAATCACCGTATCGGATGGCTCCAGCTGAGATGCAAGAGTTGAAGAATCAACTTGAAGATCTCCTTGACAAAGGTTATGTCAGGCCGAGTGCATCGCCGTGGGGTGCTCCGGTATTATTCGTCAAAAAGAAGGACGGATCGTTTCGACTTTGTATCGACTACCGAGAGTTGAACAAGGTGACGATCAAGAACAAGTATCCTTTGCCTAGGATTGATGACTTGTTGGACCAGTTGCAGGGAGCAAAGGTTTTCTCCAAGATCGACTTGAGATCTGGATATCACCAACTCAGGATTCGTGAGCAGGACATTCCTAGAACTGCGTTTAAGACCAGATATGGTCATTACGAGTTCGTAGTGATGCCTTTTGGACTTACAAATGCTCCAACTGTCTTTATGGATTTGATGAACCGATGTTTTCACCAGTACTTGGATAAGTTCGTGGTGGTCTTCATCAACGACATTCTGATCTATTCTCCGGATGAAGAAGTCCACGAGGAACATCTGCGGATTGCCTTGTCAATCCTTAGACAACATCAGCTTTTTGCTAAATTGTCTAAATGTGAATTCTGGATAAAGGAAGTGGCCTTCTTAGGCCACGTGATCAATAAAAATGGGGTTATGGTTGATCCCCAAAAGATTGAAGCGGTGGCTAAATGGACACAGCCCCAGAACGTGAAGGAGGTGCGTAGTTTTCTTGGACTTGCCGGGTATTATAGAAGGTTCGTAGAAGGATTTTCAAAGATCGCTCTACCTATGACCAATCTACTCCGCAAGGTCCACAAGAAGTTTGTCTGGAATGACAAGTGCGAGGCCAGTTTCCAAGAGTTGAAGCGACGACTGACCTCGGCACCCGTGTTAGCACTCCCAGAAGGGAATGACGAGTATGTGGTCTATAGTGATGCTTCAAAGTGTGGTCTGGGTTGTGTACTGATGCAGAGAGGCAGAGTTATTGCTTACGTATCTAGACAACTCAAGACTTACTAAGAAAACTATCTGACCCATGATCTTGAGTTAGCAGCGGTTGTCTTTGCGCTAAAGATTTGGAGGCATTACCTCTACGGTATAAGATGCCAAGTCTTCACTGACCACAAAAGTCTCAAGTATATATTTACTCAAAAGGAGCTAAATATGAGACAACGCCGCTGGCTAGAGTTACTCAAAGACTACGACATGGAGTTGCTGTATCATCCGGGCAAGGCTAATGTAGTAGCTGATGCACTAAGCCGGAAGACAACGCACGAGACTATAGTTGCTCTACTTACTGCTCAGACCAAGCTAAACCAAGAGTCATGCGACATTGAAGTCTTGTATGACCAGCGTAGAGGGTACCTGAGTATGATGGAAATTCAGGCTACACTGCTGGATCAGATCAAAGAAAAGCAAGTCGATGACATCATCTTGGTGAAGTTAAGCAGTAAAGTGATGGATGGGAAAGCTCCCAGTTTTGTGGTTCAGGATGATGGATCACTTTGGTTTCAGTATCGGATCTGTGTGCCTGACACAGAAGGTCTTCGTCAGTTGGTGATGGGAGAAGCTCATTCATCTACTTATTCTGTGCATCCTGGCTCTAGCAAGATGTACAAGGACCTCATGAAGAAGTTTTGGTGGCCAAACATGAAGTGGGACGTAGCAGACTTTGTGGCAAAGTGTTTAACTTGCCAGAAGGTCAAGATCGAACACCGCAGGCCAGGTGGTGAGTTGATACCTCTCTCAGTGCCAGAATGGAAATGGGAGGACATCGCCATGGACTTCATCACTGGGCTACCAAAGACTCGAAGTCAGAGGGATGCTATCTGGGTAATTGTGGATAGGCTTACGAAGAGTGCTCATTTCATAGCCATCAAGACCATATGGGAAACCCAGAAGTTAGAAGAAGTCTATCAGAAGGAGATTGTCCGCTTAAATGGCATTCCTAAGACCATTGTATCGGACCGAGATGGTCGTTTCATGTCAAGGTTCTGGCAGGAACTTCATAGGGCTATGGGAACCGAGTTGAGGTTCAGCACCGCATTTCATCCTCAGACAGATGGCCAGTCTGAAAGGACCATCCAGACCCTGGAGGATATGCTTAGAGCTTGTGTACTCGATCGTCCGACTAGCTGGGAGGACAACTTGAGTCTGATTGAGTTCACATACAACAATAGCTGGCATGCTACAATCAAGATGACTCTGTTTGAAGCTTTGTATGGTCGCAGATGCAGATCTCCGATTTGTTGGGATGATAATGCCGACAAAATTCTGCTTGGACCAGAGTTGGTCGAAAGGACGGCCTTAGACATTGCTTTGATCAGACAAAGGATGTTGACCGCTCAGAGTCGACAGAAGTCCTACGCAGATCGGAAGCGCAGGACTGTCGAGTTCGAGGTCGGTGACAAGGTTTTTGTCAAGGTATCGCCATCCAAAGGAGTTTTCAGATTTGGTAAGCGTGGGAAGCTTAACCCTCGCTACGTGGGACCATTTGAGATTCTGGATAGAGTAGGATCTTTAGCGTACCGCTTGGCGTTGCCGCCATCGGCTCATCCAGTGCATAATGTGTTCCACGTATCTCTGCTTAGGAAGTATATGCCAGATGAGTCTCATGTGCTTAGTTATGAGGACATCGAGATTCAAGCTAATGGTACTTATGAAGAGTTGCCCATGCGCATTTTGGAGCATCGAGAGAAGCGTTTGCGCAACAAGATCGTGCCGTTGGTACGAGTGATGTGGTCCAAGTCAGGGACCGAAGAAGTTACTTGGGAGACGTGGGAAACCGAGTCAGATATGCTCAGGCGTTTTCCCGAGTTATTTTCGACCTAAGTTTCGGGGTCGAAACTTCTTTTAAGGGGGAAGAGATGTGATATCCCGTATTTTTGTAAGGTTATTTTGGGAATTTTGGGAATTTTGGAATTTTCCCGAGTACCCGTTGTGTATGTCGGATTTAATACAGAGAGTTTGAGACATTCTATAATGTGCTCTGTATCTGTAATATTTTTCTCAGTGAAATAATATACAGACAACATGCCTTGGATTTTAATATTCGTTCGCATATGATAATTTTATCCCGGTTTAATGTCATATTCGTTCAAAGCTGAACGGGCGGGAAAAGCTGATCACGGCGACCGCCGTACAGTCGAGGCGACCGTCGTCGCGGATCCAAGAACGGCGACCGCCGTACAGTCACGACGCCCGCCGTCCCAATGCTCGAGGTGGTAGCTGGCGTGCCAGGCTATGGCGGCGCCCGCCGTAATTGCCACCGTCGTTGTCCGGCAGTCCTTGCCCGTTGGTCGCCGGCGTGATTTCTGGCGAGCGCCGAACTAGCCTTCGTAGGCCCATTTTTCGTGCTCCAGATGCTTTGGCTATAAAAGGAGGTGTTGGGGGAGAGATTTGAGCGATCCCAAACACCGAACCTCTGCCAAATTCTCGTGTCGTCGGAGTTGTGTTTCGTCGGAGTTTGCAAGCTCTCGTCGGTGTCGTTTGGTGGTGATTCCAGCAGCCCTTTTTTTAAGCCTTTTGGTTGCCTTTGGAGGTCAGAACCCAAGCAAGGCGGAAAGGGGTCGAAACGCGCATCATTTTGGTGAGATTTCTCTCGTTTCACTCGTCTGAGTTCTTCACGGCGACCGCCGTGTTCTTCACGGCGCCCGCCGTGATGAACTGCGGCGACCGCCGCCAAGAACAGCGACCGCCGCCAGTGCCCAGAATGCCTTCGTGGCTTTGGCTTGGTTGGTTGTGGTCGTGGCGTCTTTCCTTTCATTCTCTTTCGTCATTTTTAGATTTGTACTACGGTTATGTCGGATCTAACTTAGGGTTCCTTTTATGGGTCGACTCGAAGGTTGTTGTGCTATCGGAGCTATACCCGTGTCGAGCCCGGAATCCAGTTGTCGCCGTTAGGCTATTCTGCGGATTAAGGCAAGTGGC
Source organism: Rheum nobile (assembly GCA_027886185.1). Classification (NCBI taxonomy): domain Eukaryota; kingdom Viridiplantae; phylum Streptophyta; class Magnoliopsida; order Caryophyllales; family Polygonaceae; genus Rheum; species Rheum nobile. The sequence continues at coordinate 342,605 of WOAB01000248.1, read as the reverse complement.
GGTTCGCTCTTGCTCGTTCGTTCCATATTTACATTAATTATCAGTAGTTTATCTGAGTAATTAATTTGGAATGAATACTCTGTTGTCTGGAAACGGTTTTGATAAACTGTTTTGAAAATCATATAATAGGTTGTATATCTGTTAGAACAACGCTATTATCTGTGATCGCCTTTCGGACCTTTATGTGGATTTATCATGTAACTGTTATTGTGCTGTAACTGTTTAGTTAGCACTGTTAAATAGGAACGTTACTCGGACTCTGTCCACAGTCGTTTCTTTATAATCTGGTATCGGGGTGGCTCATCTCCATCTGGTACTATTCTAAGATCATGATCGGTCTCTTTCACAAGTGTGTAGAGACAGGACACTTAGCTAGTGTCACAAACCTTCCGGTATACGTCACTCTCGATGAAACATATACTAAGATGTGTCGTCCCAATGATGGGGTACACATGTAAAAGTCTAATAACGTGATGTGTGTTTTTGAAACATAAATCAGATAAAGTGCTACTCTGACGCACATAATTAATAAACCTTCGGCGAGTAGTGCAGCTAAGTTATAGTGCATCTAGGAAAACTCGTCTCGACTTCGATCATAGTACGTTCTCTTTCCAATCTGAATTCGCTGTATGCGATGAGGTTGGTCGTGAACCGAAGCATCTCAGTCAACTTTTAAATCATTGTTGTATGATTCTGTAACATTCCAGATTTGTCATATTTCCTTAAAGACTCATTTCCGTTGGAGTCTTCTTTCGAGTCGATGTCTGTGAAGATTCAGTCTTCCAGAATCTTCTCTTGTGCATACCTCTTGTCTATTCCAGTAGGAGAATGGTGGTTGACAAGCGTACTCGATTATTATTCGAAGGACGAGGAGTCTAACCTAATACGACTGCTTTGAACCTTCTGCTTTATACCCTTGCTAGTCTATTCATTTAGACTAACCAACCAATATTTTCCCTTGCATGGTTGGCTGGTGTCATCCGTTCGATTCGGCACATCAGATCGAAAGTAGCTCAGAAGATTAGAAGGACTATGGAGTCGGCGGTGGTTTTTGAACGTTTTAATTATTTCTTTAATCAGGTTGAGATCTTTTGGACAATGACGTTGGTTGTAATGTACTTTCTAAGACTTCTGATGTTTTTGGTTTAAACTCTGTATTGGCCTATTCGGGATTGGGTTGTAATCTCGTAACTCTGTTTCCTTGACAATGTTATGTTTGGGATTGAATGCTTTGATCATTATGTATCATTTGTATTTCATAAATTGTATTTTTACGGTAAAGCCTTGGGTGATCTCGGTAAGGAACACTAGGGTCACTGGCGGTAATACATTTCCAAAAGGGTTAAGTTTTGGGGGTGTTACAGCTGAATGCTCGACTGTGAACGTCTTGGAGAAGCAATCCTTGACACCATAGAATTTCATACCATTGACATCAGACATGCTCACCATAAAGCATGATAAACAAGATTCCATAATCTGATCCTGAACAAGTTTGAAAATTGAGAGCGTGTACACCTCAGACGCATGCTTCTCCAAGCTTAAATGTGTCTTAAGATCTGGATGCATAGTTGAAGAATCAAAGTTCAGCTTCGCCTGCTTGTGTCTCTGAGTGTCCAAGGCAATGTCAAAGTGCATCACCAACTCAACAAGGCGATAATATTTGTCCGTGAAGTGACCAAAGTAACTGTTTGCAGATTCGGAAACAGAAGTAGTCCTAAGCAAACCACCAAACATGACATCCCTGAAGTAGGCTGGGATCCAAAAATGTCGGATTGCAAACATGTCATCAAACCACCTCCGCTTCACCAATGGGAATTCATCAAGCAACGCAGTCCACTGTGACTCAAACTCTGCATGTGAAAGGTCATGGGTTCAGACAATGTTGTCTAACTTAGCCCTAAATTATGAACTAGTGGCAGTGTCGTACTTGGTCTTTGCGGGGACTTTTTTCATGATGTGCCACATACAAAGCCTGTGGCGCGACCGGGGGAAAACTTGTTCAATAGCAGACTTCATGGACTGGTCTTGGTCTGTCACTATAACCTTTGGCTCGTGCACCATAGCTGCCTTGAATTTCTCCAACAACAAAACATATGATCCAACATCTTTCTTGAAAATTAAACCAGCCGCAAAAGTGACACTCGACTTGTGATGGTCTAGGCCGGTGAATGGTATGAAAATCAGATTGTACCTATATGGAAGAAATGTAAACAAAGCCAATGAGGCATAAGTAAAAAGTGATAAAACACTAGAATAGTCTGTAATAAAAAGAGCAATGAAAGGAGGATTCATAAGTAGACAAGTAGGTTCATTAGAATGAATATACAACTGCAAGGGAGAAAAGTTAGAGTAGGTTCAACAGAATACAAAAACAAGTTCATGGTTGTAAAAAGAAGGTCAATAACTATGAACATTAAAAGAAAATAGCTAGGTGCAACATATAACATTAACTATGTTCATCTAAGTAATTGGGTTCATCGACTATAACAAACAGGTACATCATGTATAACTAACAGGTTCACCAAGTATGAGGAACATGTTTCGTCAGAGTTGTAATAGGATTATGCAGTTTAAAATGAAAGGCTGCATAGATGGTCTATAAAGGCATCGGTTACAACTAGAAGGTGCATTTGGAACCTCAACAAAGAGATTGGAATAGTTTGATAGCTAGTTCATCAGATTTCAAACTAGGTTCATCACGTTTGCAAACTAGGTTCATCGGTTTCAACAGAGAGGTTCATACAATCTAACTAGCAGGTTCATCCAATAAAACTAACAGCAAAAGAACAAAAAACAGAGTAGTACATACAAGAATAGTTACAGTGTAAAAGAAAAAGGGGGAAATACAATGAAGAAGAAAAGCGAATAACTTTTTGGTTCGGTATGTAGCATCAAACGATACCACATCACCAAAGAGAGAGAAGTTCTTGCGAGACACAAGATTAGCCCAAAATACACGCGTCAAACGATCACAAGAATCAACGTCGTACTCAAAAAAGAAGGCAAGGCAAAGTTCTTTTTTGTTGAAAAAACGGTTGATAGTCATTTGAGCATCGGAACCACCAATACAAGCCAACATATCTTGTCGGTAGTTCTTGAAGTCAACAGCAGAAGCACCGACTTGTGAGTAGCCACCAACAAGTTCCTTGAATATTCTATGGGACCTGACTGGACCGATGTGCGCTTTCTCACAATCCATAACAAACTTCTTATGTCCAAAGTCCAACTTCCTCATAGACTTCATAAACTATTTATCCTTACCAACAACCATTTCATGTGTATGGCGATCTTCAAAAGCTGTTACTTTGTAGCCCTGATTACCGACAAAAGTAAGGGTGAGTTTCACCTTACAACCAACTTTGTTTGAAGGACGTTGTTGGATGCGTTTTGTGTTGTTCTGACCAGTTTTAAAACCTTGTCTGGTGCAATGTAAGTACTTCAATGCAACCACATTGCCTGCCATACGTGATCCACCAAGCCTAACAACAAAGCCACATTCCAGTGCATATGCCTTGTAAAATTCAACAGCTTCCTCCAATGTCCCAAATAGCATACCAACAACTGGTTTCAGAGCATCAGCACAGGTTGGAATGTGGTAGACATAACCACATTGAGATAGACGGGCAACAGATTTGTCGGAAGACATCTCAGTGTCAGAATCACTTGGATATGAACTAGGGGAGCTATGACCAAGTGATAAACTACCACTAGCACCAACAGACACACTTCCAGGCACTATAACATAAAGGACATACATCAATTGAGGTTCAATTGTATTAGCTGGAGGTTCAAAATAATCGTGCAAAATTAAAGACAACAATGGAGATAAACAGTAAGACAAAGCGCACCACAACAAACCAAATAATCGAGTTCAAACGAGCAATCAATGGAAAAGCATCAGAAAAGACGACTGTAAACAAGAAAATCACAAAATATGAAAAATCGTAAATTGAAGAGAGCAAAACCTAATTATGAAAAGGTGAAGAAGAATCTGTCAAATAAGACAATAGAAACGCCACAACGAATCAATTGAATAGAATTATTATCAGTATTGTCAAAATGAAAGACGAATCTAAGTCGAATAAACTGCAAACAAATTCTGAATCCCTAGAAACCGTAGAACATGAATAAACGAAATGAACGTACAAGAATCCATAGAGACGTCTATGCGAATCAATCCAATAGCGTGAATAGATTGAAAAGGGCGAAATCGATGAACAACACAACTGAAACGAGCAAGAACGAAAAAAATCCTTCAATGGCGATTCCGGCTAGAGAAATTTCGTGAAGAGAGACGGCGAGCGCAGCGGGAGAACAAATGAAAGTTGAAAGGACGAAAATGCCCCTCCGTGTAGGGTTTTGTTGTTAAATGATGGAACACTCCCAGCCGTTGGATAGTGACACGTGGACAGTTACAGAAAGTGCTCACTGCTTACCTTAAAGGCTATGCTCATTTGATCCTCTCTCTGATAACTTGATATACAGAAACGCAAGTATGGATGTAGAGTTAACTTGAGAATTATGTAACATTACGTAATTACCTAAGTTTGGCAGTTGTTGAGGGAGGTTCTGTTAGGCTTTTGTACTGCCAGATTTTGTGTTATTGGGCTCTCTAATTGTACAATCATTGGGCCAATCTAAATGGCATCTCTGGAGGCCCATTACACTTCTGTTGAAGCCTGCTTCATCTGATTCATTAAGCGCCTCTTATAGAAAAAACGTCGTTGTGTCTTTCGTGTCACCATACTTAAGGAAATGTGTAACCCTAGAGGCACCACCGGAGATTCACTTGCATCGCCACTTTGATTGAGAGCTTTTCTAGGTTTACTTCATATGTGCTCTTAGGCGACTCGTGAGCTCAATCGACAATCCAAATTTACAAAAGAAAGAAAGAGATCTAAGCTTGAGCTTGTTTTCTTTCCTATTTCTTATTACACTTGTTAATGTATTCTCAAGTTATCTTTCGATTTCCAATGTCTAGGTTTGGATGTTCTAGTTGAGACTCCAAAATCTATCATTTGTGAAATCGTTTTGGTATTTAAGTGTTCTTGTTTTTAGTTTATTCTCACTTATACTTCTACATTTCATATGGGAATATTGGATGATTATCTAACGTATGATTCAACAATTTCTGAGTTCTTGTTGATTCTACTGAGAGTAAGTTAACACTTGTACATCTAAAACTAGGGATGGCAGCGGGACGGGGAATCCTTGTTACCTGTGGGGAATCCCTGCCATGGGGACGGAGATGGGGATTTTATACGGGGACGGGGATGGGGGAAATAATATCCCCACCGCAGGGATGGGGACGAGGTTGGGGATAGTGGTCCCCGCCCCGCCCCCGTCCTGTCGGGGATCCTCGTCCCCATCCCCGTCGAAAGGACCGGATGAGCTAAATCCACTATCGACCATTGCTTAATTTGGACTAGAATTTCAACTTTGCTACTAGTATTACTTGTTGGTTTTTTAAATGATTAAGAGTATTTACTATTTTGAGTTGTTTACCTACTGAATGGGTACTTGATGTTAAACTTGTAATATCCCTTAATTTTAGTAAGGGTATTTGGGTAATTTTTCCATCTTTCGTTGAAATTAATTATTTCGCTTTCAGTGGAGTTCGGATTTTTCGTAACATCCATGATCTCCGAAATAATTTCTTGAGTGGTATAAAATACATTCGATATATTTTCGGGACTTAGAATATTTGTTTGGACACAAATAATTATTCTTTTGATGAAAGTGTTTACGTGTGGCCATATCCCTCATCAACAGCTACGTGTAGCTATTTCATCAGATTTTGGATTTGCTTAAGAAGCTGGAAACAGAGGGCCGAAATTCAGAGCATCAAAACTCCATTTTCTCTTCTCCTCTCGTCATCTCTCGCGAGCTCTCTGTGCACCGCCTCCCTGCCCAGCTGATTGTCTCCCTCCGGCGAACTCGGTGCTGCCCAAACCAACGCCGGCAGACGCGAACAGAGGAGCACGAACCAGAACCCAGCTCTGTTTCTTCTCCGGCGAGCTCCCTCTGTTCACGCGTCCCTTCGGCGAGCTCGTCCGCTGCTCCTCCTCTGCTGTCCGTGTTGGCTGCCTTCGGTTGTTGTGTTGGCTGCGTGGCTGCTGGGTAGTGGTTGCGGTGTGGTGGTTGTGGTGGCTGAGATCGCCGACGACGAAAACCTCCCCGGCGTGGCTTGCAGTGGTCGTCGACGAGGTGAGTATAGGCTCTCCTTCGATCCGATTTGGGAACGTCGATTGCTACTGGAAATTGGTGGACAAATTTGGACTGAATTCAATTGATAAGAATTGGCTGAATATATATATATATATAAATTGCTGAATTATCTTGACCGAGTTGTTGAAATCAGATGGACAAACTCAAAGCCTTGGACATATATATTTGATTGTTGGACTGATTCAGTGGAGTAGTATTGTGCAGCACTTTGATTTGAGATTGGGTTAATTTGGATGGTTGATTAATTAATTAAGGAATGATTAATTAAGAGTTGGAAAATTGGGGATTTGTTAGTAATGGATTGGACGAGTTAATTAATGTCAGGGATTTGCTCGGATTGATTTCGCAGGTTCGTTCGAGTTAGATTTGAATCTAACTTAGGATCTCATTATGAGTCGTTCTTTAGGGATTTGTTATCCAGGATCTGTCCCAGTTTTGGACCCAGGAACTCGTCGTCTCTAAGCTTATTCAAGCTTTCGTCGGATCTAAGGCAAGTGGCGGTTCGCTCTTGCTTATCATTCCATACTTCAATTAATTATCAATTGTTTAGTTGTTAATTAATTTGGGATGATTTACTGTTTGCGTTGGGAACAGTTTTGTTAAATGATATGATTAAAAAGATGATATTATAATAGGTTGTATATCTGTTAGAACAACGCTATTATATGTGTGAATAAAACATGATATTATACTAGGTTGTATTCTGTTAGAACAACGCTAGTATAGATATATGTTTTTGATGTTGGCCTTGATGGTTGTGATGTGGATTATTATTGTGTTGAACTGTTTAGTTAGCACGAGTATTCGTAGGAACGCTATGTATCTTGTGGGGGTTTAGCTGTTTCTTTATAACTTGTACTTGGTGGATTTTTCCCCAGTACTCTCTAAGGTCATGACCATGCCCTTACTCAGGGTGGTGCACTTAGCTAGTGCCGAATCTTTTGGGATTTATTCCCTCTGGTATCTCTTGTGAGGAGATCCGATATCTCTTGTGAGGAGATCTGATATCTCTTGTGGGGAGATCCGATATCTCTTGTGGAGAGATTTAAAAGCTTATAACGTGATGATCGTTTTGGAATTAAATGAGATAAGTGCCGTTGTCGCACACAATTAATATACCTTGGGCGAGTAGTGCAGCTAGGCGCTAGTGCAGCTAGGAAAGCTCGTCTTAACTTTTAGTCGCTCGAATGCGATACTGTGATTGTGTGTATTTTATAAATTAAGTTTCCCAACATTTATCATGCTTCCTTTAAGGCTCATTTCATTTGGAGTCTTCTTTTGGGATTGATTGTTGTGAGGCTCGGTCTCCAGAATCTTCTCTTGTGCATACCTCTTGTTTATTCCAGTAGAAATATGAAGGTTGACTAGCGTACTCGGTTATTATTCGAGGGACGATGAGTCTAACCTAATACGACTACTTCGAACCTTCTGCTTTGTGCCCTTGCTAGTCTATTCATTTAGACTAACTAATTTTATTTGTTATCTGCATCGTCATGGTTGGTGTCGTCCGTCCGTTTTGACACATCAGATAGGTTGCAGGATCCATGAAGGCTAGATCGACTATGAACATGAACGGTATTTGAAAATGTTTTAATCAAGCTACGATCTTTGGGCGTTGACTACTGAGGTCAATACTCTTGTAAATTATTTTAAGTCTTCCGCTGTATTGTAATAACTCTGTATTTTGTCGCATTTGGAATTGTGTTGAAATTCCGCGATTATGTTTTAAATGAAAGTTATGGTAATTTTGTATCATAATTGTTCTTTATGAATTGTGTTTCAATGGTAAAGCCTGGGGTGGCTTCGGTGTGGAAACTGAGGTCACTGGCGGTAATACCTTTTCAAATGGGTTAAAATTTGGGGGTGTTACAAAACTATCTTTTCTATGCTTGTATTTGGTTGGATATATTGTTAATTAGCTGGTCTATACCATGTTCTTGATTATCTATGCTTACGTTTTGTGATTTGTAAATGAGCTATTTTCTAATTAGGGCTATATTACGCGTGAGAAAAATTAGCGGGGATGGAAAATCTCCGTTGGGAAATTTAAATGGGGAAAATTAACGGGGATGGAGACGGGAAAAAAAATTAAACAAGAAACATGGATGGGGATGGGGACGGGGAATGTAATTCTAAACGGGGATGGGGATGGGAAGGGTACTCCCTGCCCCAAACCCGCCTCGTTGCCATCCCTATCTAAAACCTAAGCATATGTAATGGTCAAATTTTTAGTAACTTTTTCAGCTTTCTCTCTCTTCTACATTATCGTACAAACTCATTATACTTTGTCTTCACATTAATGATTTTAACACTGATTTTTTTAACTATAACTTTTTTATGTTTTATGCTTTTTGTTCCATAGGAGACACTTAAATCATTACAATGGGAGATGGAGAATTGAAGTAATGACCTCGTGATCATGGGGTGTCATGCTTACCAACGAGAGAATTGAAGTAATGACCTCGTGATCATGGGGTGTCATGCTTACCAACTTCACATCTATGTTAGTTTTCATTCTTATTTCGATTTATGCTGTTTCACTTGTGAGCATTGTATAATATTATGTGTAATGTCTTGCAATATCTTAATTTTCATGTATAATGTTGTAATATTTTAAATTTCATGTGTAATGTTGATGTAATATTATATTACATGTGTAAGGTTGATGTAATGTAATATTTCATGTGCAATGTTGTTGTAATATATTAAAATTTATGTTTTATGTCTTGTAATATATAAATTTTTATGTCTAATATTTTGTAATATTTATTTTATGTGTAAATGTATTAATTTTCATGGTTTATTTCATCTAATGTGTTAACTATAGTATTTTATATATTACATAAATTAATTTACTTATAGTAAATAACAAAATAAATTTTAAATATTTACATTGCCTATATTGCTTATTTTCTATAAAACATTTGTTATAAAAAACATATACAAAATGGGTAGTTATAGATAAAAATCAAATAAAAAAATTGAAAATATTTGTTTCCACCAATTTATTTATTTTCAGGCTGAAAAAGGGTTTAAAATAATAAAAAATCTATTTTGACCAGCTAATTATTTCCACCATTGATGCTACCAACCCTTATTGCTTTAATGGGTTTTTTACTGATTTTTTTGGAGCCACCGAGTACCCGGTTTTTAGCTCAAATTCGCTATCCCTAGAAAAAATGATAATATTTTACGCGTCTGCTAGATACGCTCATTTTTTTACTTTTTACGCTAAAAAAACACGCAAACGAAAAGCGAGAGCGTGATTGAGGTCCCGCGAATGTAAAGCGAGAGCGTGACATAATGTAGGGTATTCGGTTTAGGATAAAAATAGTGTAAAAATACAAAAGTCACGCTCCCGCGAATGCAAAGCGAGAGCGTGACTCTTTGTATATAAGTCAAAAAAATATAATACATAATGTTAAATTTAAAATAGTTCTTTTTAAACACATAAAATTATTTATTAAAATTATATATACATAATATTAAAAAATATAGCTTTGAAAATATAAAAAAATAATGTTAAATTGATTATTTTATAAAAATGAAATAATATTTTTTCGTATTATTAAAATAGTTTTATATATAACTTTCAACATTTCATTCCTTAAGTTTCAATTTGATGGTAATTAGTTTTCAAGGGAAATTAGAAATTAACATACGATAAATTCTTTTTAAAACACAAGCTCTCAATTTAACAAATGTTTGTATAAGGGGTCATATACTCAATTCTTTAGAGAAGAAAAGCCTTCAATTTAACCCTTTATAAATTTGGTCATATAACACATTCATTTTCTTACAGATATATAATTATTTGATTATTTGATTGTCTTTTGGTAAAAATTAATAAATATAGACAATCAATATAATTTTGAAGGTAGGAAAATTAAGGAGGGAATCAAATTCATATCTCTAAAATAGACCCCAATAGGTAAATTATATGCAAAATAACTGTATCAAATCCAAAATACTAAAAACAAACTCTAAATTAAACTAATCATGTGACTGTTAACCAATCCAACAGTCGAAAATCCGACTGTTGGACTGTAACAGAGTCACGCTCACCCAAAGCGGGAGCGTAACAATTTGTCACATTTAGTGACAAAGAGTCCCGCTCACGCAAAGCGTGAGCGTGACACATTTGATACGGATACCCGTTCGTTTGGTCACGCACACGCAAAGCGTTTGCGTGGATATGCTCCCGCTTTCTATCCGCGTGACTAGTTGAGCTTATTTAGTAAAAAATATGAGCGTAGCTAGCACATCCCCTATTTTATAGTAAGAAATCTATCAATGTACATGCTCTTAGTTTTCTTACATGGCTTACAATATTGGCGGAGCCATAAATTATTCAGATGGGAATCCAAAATCTTTCTATGGAAAAGAATGTGATTTAATATACTACCTTAATTCTCGTGCCCTGAACGGTGGTTTAATTTTTGTGTCCTATATAGGTTTGATATATAGTCCGAAATATCAGCTAAAGAGACTAAGAAAGATAGCGGTGCAAATCGTCTTCCTCCTTATTTATTTCACACCCTGTCCCCTTTTAATCATTGGTCCACATGTAGACCTGGCAAAACATGACCCGACTCGACAACCCGACCCGTTTAATATTTTAAGGGTTGAGACCCGATCCGAAAATCAACGGGTCAAGAAAGACTTGAACCCGATGACCCGAATAAATATGGGTTTGATATGACCCGACCCGTTGGGTTAAACGACGCGACCCAATCATATGTATTACCTCATTTATAATGAATATTATACACATTTTTACTAAATAGTGATATAATATTGATTTTGTTATTATTATTAAAAATATTATTTTATTATTAAAAAATATTATTTTATTAGTAAAAATAATATTTATTATTAAAATTATGATTTTATTATAAAATTTATTGTAAAAAATCATTAAAAAACTGACACTTTGGACTCGTTGGGTCGACCTGAACCGACACTAAACCCGACAGGACCCGACCCAATCAACCCGTAATTGTTAACGACCCGATTGATCAAAACCCGATTTAATCGGAACCCGGTTAACCAAAACCCGAACCCGACCCGATTGCCAGGTCTATCCACATGTCATAATTTCTAAATTGATTTTATTCATTTGGGAAATATCAAATCAATCGGCTCTCCCTTCACTACTTTGAGTAGACCTGAGCAAATGCGGGCCGGTTGGCTTGCCCGTCCAGTCCGCCCGCATAAATGGGCGTATATGGTTACTATATTTTAGCTCGTGTTTTTCGGATAGTCTGGCCCGCCCATATAAACGTGCGAGATCTAATCACTGATAATATTCCATTTAGTCCGGATAGTCTGTCTGAAAGCCCCTATTAGTTCTGAAAAATAATTATGTTTTTATATCAAATAAAACCCCTAAAATTGTACATAAAAATATATAAGTATTTAAACTAAAACAAACCTAATATAACACCATTGTTGTACATATATATTATATATGTTCTTATGGGCATTTTGGTTGGACAAGATTTGTAACTGACACTATATTTATCGTTTGTATAACAAAGATAACTTTTTTATGGACATTGTGCGTTAGATTGAATTTGTTATGTTTTGTCTTTGACAAGTTTATGATGTCTTGCATGTTATATGAGATTTGCGGGTTATCCGAGTCCGAGTGTTCAGGCAGATTCGAAAAGCATCCACAACCTGTTTTCTTGGATTGTCCGAATTCAGCCCGCCTATCCGAACATGATTTTTAATCAAAGCCCGACCCATATCCGAATTTGCTCAGATCTATTCACTAGTCACTTTTTCTGGTGATCGGGTTGATTCTTTCTTCACGGTGCAATGACTCAAAGCTCCGTGCCGCTCCATTCCACCCTCAAACTTTGCAACGCATGTGCATCAATGGATTCAAGTTTAAGAGAAACCGTGCTTTGCAATTTGGGTTCAAGATTTATAATTTATGGAGACATGATCAATTTCCTCCATTATTGCTTCTATTTTTCCAGTTATTTGTTTGGATTGGGTCATCTAAATAAAAAGATATTATCTTTTTGCTTTTATTCATAACTAGTGTAATACTCGTGCCCTGCACGAGATTTGTTTATTTTTTTTACATTTGTAAGAAAGATATTTATTAAATTATGGATGAGTCATTGATTCTATATTTTTTTGATTAGTTATTTGAATAAAACATGACTAACCGAACATTAAAACAGATTCAAGAAATACGAAAGACTAATTATATAAAGAGATATGGCACTCTCCATAACTTTATTGATAATAAAATTGGCTAATTAGTGTTTTAAATAGGTATAGCCACACCACTTACATCAATGTGCATATGATTTTGTTCTGTAGACATGACATTGTGCAATTGAACTACAAATAAATAGTTATATCATTATCTGCTTATTATAGATAATAAAACAAAATTATTATTGATACTTCATAAAAAAAGTAACAATTTAAAATATATACCGTAATTTTCTTGATCTCGAACACTTATAGATAAAAATGAATTATGAATATTTTGATCACTTCGGGGTAAATGCAACGCCGACGCTGTGATATTTGGGTGTACTGCATAAATATATGCATATGTGTTACAAAATTTAAAGCAGAAGGAAAAAAACCAATACCACAATTATATATTTTCATAGTTATAAAATAGTTACAAATTTATATAATTTAATTTACAATCATGAAATTAAATATATATTAGATTATATAACACGAAACATTTATTACAATATACATGTTCAAATCGAATTAACTAAAGACTTTATCAAATAACATTACTAACCATTTGGAATATCAGACATGGGGATACGATCACTAACGGATGAATTGGTACTAACTTCAGGAATACATCCTGCATAATGACTATTTATGTTGAAGTTCATATTTAAATTGATAGAAAAAATAGTGATACGGATTGAATGCAATTTATTAACCTGATCGATTTGAAATTGTCCGTTGTCGTTTATCTCTAATAACAGCCAATCTCAGCGCTCTGTTATGTCGAGTCAATTCGTCCATAATAAAATAAGCCTGTAAAATCAAATATTTATTCAAATTAAAAATTAATTTTTTTTTACAGTGAACTCAGATGTAATACGCAAGGGGATACGATCACTCACGGAATAATTGTTACTACCTCCAATAATAGATCTTGCATAATTATTAGTACTTATATTCAAGTTCATATTTCAATTTATTGGCACAAATTGTCAAAACATTAAATGGAATATTTTTAACCTGATCGATTTGAATTTGACTGTTGTCGTTTATCTCTAATAGCAGCCAATCTCAACGTTCTGTTATGTCAGTATATCACCCAATCACAACATTATATTATTTCGGGATAATTAGTAAATAACTCAATCACTTGAAAATCTTTAATATATATTTCAATTAAATTAAATATATACAAACTAAACATATATTTTAATTTTATAATTATATATAAACACATGTAAATAATACAAAAAATATACAAACTACATATTTATTTTTAATTATTACAAATAATAAATAATTCTAAATAGAAATTGGATTTATGGGAAATATTATTTTCGTATGAGCTAGCTGCAATCTAGTTGTTAATGGGCTAAACGGCCCAATTACAACCTTATCAGATCAAACTGATCAAGTAGCCCAGCTTATTGATATCGGCCCGTTTCCTATTTCTTTTTGTATTAAAAAAATAAACTAAAAATACAAAAATGTTGCCCACATACCCTAACCCTAACCAGTTGCCTCTTCCAGAAATTTCCATTTCCGATTTTGCTCTGTTTTTGTTCATCTTCACCATACTGCTTTCCTCTTTCAAAACTTTCCAGATCCATGGCCATTTTATCTTGCTCTTCTATTTCGCTTTCCTCTTTCAAAAACTTCTATGTTGCTCTTCTATTTCTCACAGATCTAAAAAAATAGAAATCGCTTATTTTTCGATCTCTTTCAGATCCACCACATTTCTCTTCCAGATCCAAAAAATGTTCTTTTCTACATGTTTCTCTGTAGAATGAAAAGGACGGCAACAGATTGATGACCAGATCTGAAGCTTTGTAATGGAGGGTTTCCTAAACCCTAATTTCATGAGAGATGTGACACTTTGTCTTCACTAAAAGGAGGTTATGGAGCCCTACAGATCCGGTGTTCGCGAGATCCAGGCCGACCTATGTAAGTATCTATATATCTCTCTATTTCTCTGCATCTATGGCGGCCGATTCAGGCGGATTTGGATTTTACTTTGAACCTTATTTTTTTCTTGCTTAATTACTCTCTAACTATTTTTTTTATAAATTTTCATTTCACATGAGGACATCTGGACATTGTTGTGGATTGCACCTTCAAGAATGGTTCTGTCGATCTACCTACTGTCATAGAGAGAAAAAAATGTAAGATTGTTGTCTGTATCTCTTTTCATTCGAACTTCATTTTTTTCTCATGTAAATTGTTCTAATTTTTTTCATAAAAAACCCAATGTGTTTCTTTCAGAGGTTGTTGTTTTAGACATATAATATATTCTATAACAACCGAATACAAATTCGTAATTCATATGTATATTTTTTTTTTGATTAAGTAATTCATATGTAAATATTTGTACTTAAATAACATATTTGTATAATATAATATAATAAATGTGGAAGTTTTCGGAAACATTATAACTGTTGCCAACAAATCTGTTTAATTGCTAGTATGACCAATGAATTAACTTATGGGGCCGAATTAATATTTGTATAGGCTTTAAAATATGGAAGTGTTTGGGTCTGTTTAATTGCTAGTAGTACCAAATAACGCCAACCCAAATCTTCCCAGTCACGGCCCATTGTAATTGTTGCCAACAGATCCAGTGCAAGCCCATTAGCCCAATTGTTGTCATTATAGTACACAATTATAAATAATCAATGGATATATGGCCAACAAAAAATGTAAATAACTTAATAATTTGAAATACAAATGCTATCTTTTTAAAATAAAACACAATAATAAATATATTTCAATTATAATTACATTAATGGGTTAATAATACTTAATTAATACAAAATATACGAATATAACACGATCCACTTCAATAATCCCGTGTTAAGTTTTCGAAAACATTATCCAGGCCCAATGTAAACCAAAATCCGGCCCAAGTTCGAACTCGTTGGCCCAAGCCCAAAATCGCGTTATCAGATACCCTAATACAAAAACCCTAAAATCATTTGATACTTTCATTCTGCGCCGCTTCTATTCTCTTCTCTCTCCCTTTCCATTTATAGGCTTCTGGTTCAATCTTTCCATTTCTAACTTTGAAGCTTCTATGGCACGCATCTCTTCTCTCCTTCTACCACCTTCCATTTCCAGAGTTACCATTTTCAATCTTTCCACATTTAATATCCACTTTTCTTTCTGATTTCATCTTCCATTTTCAACATCATCATATTTCAGTGAAGCACAGAATGAACATCTCCATTTTTATGCATCCTCTTTCTCTAAGTTACCTTAAATAATATCGATTTTCCATTCATATGTTCCCCAGAACCCTAAACATTCCTAATCTCGAAGAAAAAATGTCGCCAGAGATGGAGGTTCATTATCAGATTCGGAAGAACAGTATCATCTCAAGAAGTTAGATTTACATGTTATGCACACAGTCAAGTAATGTTTATCTGTTTCATAGTTTTGAATTGGATAGTAAACAATTTCGTACATTTTTTTCAAACTATAACTGATGTATTCTTGTATCAGTAATGCAGGATGCAAATTTGGATGACACAAACAACATTGTCATATCCTAGGATCATTCATACAGTATAAGTAAAGGTATGAGTACAATATTACAAGAATTCATGGTTTAATACTGTTAATATTTATACTTAACTGATTTACTTTATGTCGATGTACTTATTATATAAATTATTTTTCTTACAGCTAAACTTGGGAGCTTATGGTGATCTCATAAGGAAGAGTGGATAATCATATATATAGAGAAAATTCAAGAACTAAAGGTATGCTTTATACACTAACTTTTAGTGTAGTAATATTTTAAAATTGTATATGAAATAGATTATATGCTTTAGTTATTATGACTTGCACATTTTTTTTTCAAAGCATGCAAACAACTTTAAGCAAAACCCATCCTGAAAATCTAGGTTTAAAAGTATATACAACTTATGAACTATGCTGGTTTCTTTACATCTAAACAAACACAACAAATATTCATAAATAACACAAGTTAAACATATGGTATACCTGTAAGAAAACTCAACAATACATCTGACATTCACAATGAACAGCATCATATGTTTTCTCATAAAACCACATCCCTCACTTAACATTCACGATGAGGGATGTGGTTTCTTTGGAACTTTAAATAAACGGATTAAACGAACCTTAAGTTCATGATTACCTCGGGTACTTGTAATATCCTTCACGTGCTGTATAATTTTTGACATCTACAATTCAGAATAAACAATTTTCAGTATTTATATTAACATCAACATAAAATCTGAATTACAACAAAAAAATGAATTTATGAAATAGAATCAGTTTTTAATACAACAAAATTTAAACCCCATCTGAAAATAATTGGTATACTTTCAGTTTTAACTTTGTATATGATTTCTGCATTTACTGGAAAATACTGAATTCTTTGAAAAAATGGTGTGTTGCAGACTATTTTGTCATGGTGTCAATATCTGGAGATTGGTGAGGATTGCACATATCTATTTCTCTATATACATACCCTCATCAAAGAAAGAATAAACGTAAGCTCTTTGTCTATATATCTATTTGCTCTTGGCTCCGATGTATATATGAAAGACATCTTTTTCAAATGACATTGTTGAAAATAGAGGGGCTATTATTAGTCGGTGTGGATTTGCTCCGAGAGAGTATTTGTTTCATTGGCAAAAGGACTAATGTAATAGTCTCTCGGAGCATCTTCTACACCGACTTAGGTAAACATGCCTCATTAAAGAATAAAAATAGTAATTTATTTCCTACTTATGCATGATCTATTTGTCTGTCTCTCTCTTTGAATCTACTCTGTCTATTCATAAAAAAATCATTTTTGTTTCATTTTTTTCTCTTCATGAGGATGTCTGGAGGTTGAGAACAGATATGGAAGGGAGATGTCCTGCCCAGTTCCAAAGTGATAAGTGTAAACACAATCTATGTCTTTCTGTGTCTATCTCTTTCTATCTTTATCCATTTCTCTGCAGATCTGCAGTTTGATTTATGTCATGGTGCATTATGTTGTAGATCAAAATTACACAATTCTTTTCATATGAACATATATGCAGTTTGGTGAAGAGATATGGAAGGGGATGATGTTCTGGCAACTCATGGGATTCCAAGATCTAAAAAAGAAAACTTGAAGGTACGGATACTATACTAACATTGATATGAACATAAAAAATAGATATTCAATGTTGCACAGAGTATAGTAAATGAATTATTACATTGTTACTGAGTGTTGGATATCCTGAATAAAACTGAAACAAAGTACAAAAAAATCAAAATCAGTTCGGTTTGCAATGACATAAGAATTACTTAAATGACTGAGTTCTGCTTTAGTTAAGCATTACCTCTTGAATGTCTCTATTCTGCTGTGGTTTAGGGTTTTACAATAACTGAGATGGTATAGATTTATAGTCGACTATGTGAAAGAGATGTAGTCTTGTATTTTTGGAATGCATAGATCTTATAATAAGTTTTGCTTTTTATGGATATTTTATGATATGCCAAATTTCTATCACTGGGAAACAGAAAGCACATATTATTTTTCTCAGATTATAAGATATGCCGAATTTCTGTCCTTGGGAAACAGAAATCACATTTTTTTGTCTGTGTCATATATATTGCAATATAATTTTTGTGACTTCCTTTTATATGATTCACACAACCAATGCAGATATTTTAAATGCTAAAATATTATGTCATATGTCTGTTTATGGTCAGGTTCATAGGATTGGTTTGCAGAATTTGGGCATCGAGGCAATAATTGCATAGTTTCTGTATTAGTGTATTATTGTCAGTTTTATTGTGCTTTGTGTCTGGTTCAGGTTTAGCATTGCATGTTTTATTATTGCACAAGTTCAATTTTGTGCAATGTGTTATTTTTTCAGTGTTGCAAGTTTTCTGCATGTGTATTAAGTTTTTGCAATTGTATTTGGTCATAGTTAATTTCAGTTTGTGTGCATTTAATTGCACAAGTTCAGTTTTATGCAATGTGTTATTTTTAGAGATTTCATTCTGGGCATTTAATTTATGTTTTAGGTTAATTTTGGTCTTTGAAATTTGGATTGTGTTCAGATTCTATTATTTCTCTTATGGTTTAAAATTTATAATGTTTTGTATAAATCATATGCTGCACAATTCTGTTGTTTTATTGATTGCAACTTTTTCATTATTATATTCGGAATTGTATGCCATATTCACAATATAGATCGGTTGTTTCAATTAAAACGTAGCTCTTAGTTTTTTTTGTTTTTTTTGGAAAGATTAAGATATAAAAAAAAACCGTACAAAGCAATTCTCTGTACAATTAGGTAAGAAAATTATGCCAGAATCGCTCAGAATCATAGCTTTTTACAAAAAAATAACAATAGTAAGCGAACTGGTGACACGTGTGCAAATTAATCTCGCTGTGACACGTGGCAGCGAAAAACACGGGTTCAATCTCGGGGCGCGTGCTGCTGAGCCGTCATTCTGCTTTAGTTATTATATAGTAGATAAGCATCTTAGCAACCGATGGATATTTTTCTAAAGGTTTTTTCTAATGTGTATTAATGGGCACACTCTAACAAGCCTATTTTTAACAATGATTTTTTTAGTCACTAGTTTAATTTTTTTTCTTAAGGGTTTATCCATTCTCTATTAGATAATATTTTGTATATAGTTTCATACTTTAACTTGTTAGTGTGTGCCCATGGAAAAACCGTTTTCCAAATTACATTATCTGAATAAACAATAATTGACAATTTGACAAGATTGGCCCGCTTTTAGTATCAAATATAGGTATCATGTATGTATTATAGCATCACTAACTTTGGTTGAAATAATGTATATGTTACTAGGAAACCATAAATGAACCAGATGAGATTTTATTGAAATTGATTGTAGGGTCGCTTTGAAATCCAATTGAAAAACGAACACGAAAACTTGTTGCGTCGCGGTATGGAATTCGCTGCCTTAGAATCGATTTCGCCCTAATCCACGGAGTATTGTCAGATCGGCGTCGCACCCCAAGGTTTGCACAACACCCTCCGATCGCGGGCTCTCGCCAACGGAGGACTGGAATCAACTGGGTACGCTCAGAACGAAAACGTTTTTAGAAGAGAGGAAAACTCAATGTGTTTTTTATACTATAAAGCAAAAGAACTTCTCTTTTTAAAACGTTCAATCTGTAACCACTCTTCAAAAACGTGAGTTTGTTGACATAAAATCAAGAGTAGTTATAACAAGAGTTGAAACTTTAAAGGCCCAAAAATTAATATGACTCGTAATTTGGATAATTATTGTGATTACATGTTTTCTAACTTGTTTTAATTATATAATTTTCCATTACTTCACAAATGAGATCAAGATTTAGACTTCTTAGCATCAAGAGACTTTTTGTTGTTAAAGTACATGTGACCTTGTTCGTGGTATGTGATTGCCGCTAGCCCAAGAGAACTTTGCACACACGGAAATCGAACATGAAATCTCACCATAAATAGGTCGTCTCTTTTCATATGAATGTAGTAAAACTTTACATCATTGTGTCAACCCATTGAATTAGCACAAAAATAATTTAATATGAAAGATCTACGTGTAAACTGTAATAATGACATGCATAATCGACATTTTGGTGACAAATTTGTTCAAAATCATCAATTATCATAAATTAGGTTGACTCTAGCTTAACAAGAAGCCTAAAGCCATTTTATTGTACATTTGTAATCGGGAGTTTCAAAATACCATGAACCAAATTCTTACTCGGATGCACTTTATAATGCATACTAGTAGGGGTGAGCAAACGGATATATCCGATCCGGTTCGATATGTCGGATATCCAGTAAAAAATATTTACAAAACTCCTATCCGTATCCGGTAAATATTATCCGGATCGGATCAGATATTCGACTCGGATATCCAAATTATCCGGTTATTAGAAAACCTATTAAAAATTATATCATTTTTTTTTTTTAAATTCAATCAAAACTAACAATCCGTAAAGTGCAAACTAAATGTCAAACATCAGTACCATTTGCAAGTCTTTGTAATTTTTTTAAACAATTAAACTTGTCAACCTTTTCAGATTGAGAACCATAAACGTATATATTATATAACAAGAGGAATTGACAAGTATATATAAAATTGTAGCTTTAACTTATATAATCAAAGTTCAATTCAATGATGAATACCCAGTCTTGACAAAAAAAACATATTTGCTCTGCTTAGTGATACGAAAATTAGTACATAATTTAGGGTTTTAATTTTGTAAGTATAATAATCAAGGTTATTTTTTTATTATTAGAAAAAAAATAAGAAATGTTGTATTGGAGAATTGAAGTGGTTTAATTAGTTAAAAATGTACAAGTACCATTTTGAGATCATCTAAACTAATTAAATATTGTATATAAGTTATAAAAACATATATATATTATATATTAATAGTATCGGATTCTCGGATATCCGATAAGTAAAATATCTCGATTCGTATCCGGTCCAAGTATCCGGAAAAATCACCCAAATCGGATTCGGATAAATATTAAACAGATATTTTCGGATATAGACTTTTAGAATTCGGATTGACGAATTATCAGATCGGATCGGCCGGATAAGATACTTTTGCTCACCCCTACATACTAGTATACTATTGAGTATTGACATAATAGTGGGCTAAACCGCTAAAGCAACCCCAAAATATTTGAACTGTCCGAGTCGGTTGACTCGATAAAGATGTGCCGTGTACATGGTGTCTAAATTCTGTCAGCGGCAAGGGCTTTATCGATCACCGTCAACCACCACAGCAACCGCTGCCTTCCCAATCCCACCGTCTGCTTCTCCGCCGTTCCATCCACCCGTAGCCTGCACTCCTCGCTCCCGCCATAGCCAAGACCTCAATTGAGAATGGATGTGCTATTCAAATCCATTGACGTGCGGGACCTGCTCCCGACACACGATCTCGACGACTCTTCTCCCCTCTCCGCCCCCGATCTCCGCCTCCTCATCGACCGTCTCGATGCTCACTCCGAACACATCAAGTCCAAGGTCCGCCGCTACATCCTCTCCCACCACTCCCACTTCTCCCAGCTCCTCTCTCTTTCCTCCGACTCCGTCTCCCACTCAACTTCCATCGCTTCCCATCTCGATGCTCTTCTCTCTCTCCTCTCTGACGATCCGATTGACGGCGAGATCAAGCGCACTTTGGATCAGATTAGGGTTTCCGTCAAGGATCTGAATGCGAAGAAGGCGCAATTGATGATTGTCAAGGTGATTGCGAATTTGAGTGAGAGATTGGAAGAGGCGAGGGAGCTTTTGAGATCTGGTCAGTTTGCGGAGGCGGCGAAGTTGCTGGTGGAGTTGAAGGCGGCATTGAGAGTGGGAGAGGAGGAAGAGAGCGAGAAGGAGGTGGCTGTCTACTGCTTGTTACGGAAAGAGTGGTTGGATTGCTTTGAAGAGGTAAGATAATCAGGATTACTGTTTTCATTTTTGCAATGATGTTTGCATGTGGAATGATTGATTTTTGGATGGAATTGCGTTCAAATGTTGTAGATTCAAGATATGCTTGTCAACGTTATGGTCAGTGCCGTGAGGTTTGATCAGGAATCTGAAAATTTTCACGTATTGTACTGCTCAAGTACCGGTGGAGTTGACAACGTTGAGCTTCCAACTGTCTTGGAAGCCATGGATGTAAGTTCAGTTTGTAATTATCCTTCTTATTGTTGCATCAAGTAACGGCAGAGTTTATGTTAAATTTCTGCCCAATTAGCTCAAAAGATTTTCATGATTGGCTCGCATCTACCTGCTTAGTTTTTCTTTTTTTATCACAAGAGTATATGAATGAATGGCTTAGTTTTTTCCTCCATTAATTCCACGATGCCAATGTTTGGTTTTCCTCTCTTTGCCACAATTCAGCAATTGCAAACTATGGTGAACACAGGTCTCACTCGATTCATTTGAACGATTTCCAGTTCCAACTAATAGTTTTCACTGGCAAAACAGAAGAACAGATTTCATCTTCTGCGTCAGTTTAGGCTTAAAAACTGACCTTGCTCTGGCTTTTCAGATACTAGGCATTCTTCATTATGGTCTTGCTAGAACTGCTGACCTCTTCATCAAGCATGCTATCAGTCCAGCCACAAATTTACAATCTAGAATTTCATTTGTAGAAGAGTCAAATGAGAGCCATGGACAATGGAGAACTGCAAGTTTGAAGATAGTTCCGTGCTCAGATACCAAGGTAGCGTTAACTGTATAATTTCTCTCTTGTACAATGAATGATAAATGTAATGTGTGCATAATTAAAATTAAGAAGCACCTAACATGGATTTTGATATGACAGAGTGGAAGCATGTGTGGGGAGACTATATTTTCAAGGCTGACAGAAGTTGTTAAGTTTATCTACAAATTTATATGCTTCCAAAATGGTTCTTGGATGAGATGCGTTGGTAAATTATCATGGCCAAGGATGTCTGAGCTAGTTATTTCTAATTTCCTCTCCATGGTTGGCTTCTTTCTGTTGCTTCATTTCTTTGTTGTATCCAACTTCGTTTCCAATTGAATTGTCTTACTAATTTCTGCATTAAAAATGTAACTGCATTGTTGAAATGTTGTGGCATGAGCACTTTCTTGACATACGAGTTCTTCAAGGTTCTTCTTCAGAATATTTCTTTCTCTTTGTAGAAAATGATAATTCTTGGCAGACAAGCAGTCTTTCAGCCTCTTATTAGAAAGAGCGTTTGTTTCAGATTGTGCCTGATGATGCTTCGAAATTGCCAGACTTCCAAAGGATCATTAACATATCTTCTGAATTTGAGACTAAACTGAAAGAAATGAAGTTCATTTCAGCATCTGATAAGAATGATGAAAGACTTAGCAGCTTCGCGGATAATGTTGAGGTACACTTTGCGTTACGGAAGAAGACTGAAATTTTGGCAACTGCTAGGAAATTCATTTTACAATGTGACTTTACATTCCCACAAGTAAGGCCCTAACGCTTATGAGTTATTACATTCATACCCGTGACGTAAGCTGCTATTAAACATATTTTTTTTTAGGAGTTTAGAAGCAAAGGACCTTATTCGAGGGATTGTGCAAGTACGGATCATGCTGTTGACTTAATATTTTCATCTGAGAAGTGTGTTGTCTCAGAGGCTGCTTCTCAATTAATGAAGCTAGTGCATCAAACGATGAAGGTGATTTCATCCTGTCTTCCCAATTTTTAAATTAATTTTTATAATTATTTAATAATTTAGGAGGAAAAGATGGCTAGTTATGGTAGAGTCCTAATTGTATCCCATCGTGAACAATCATGTCAGAGTTTGGTGCACATTTTTATGCTTCTAAGTTACAACTTTGCCTGAGTAGTTACATTACTTCGTCACATTCATTATATATAATCATTAACATATTGATTGATAAATGTCAATTATACTCATTCCCGATTTCAAAATTTAAAAATTCATCAAGGAAGAAACTTGAAGCTCAGATTTCTTAAGCACCTCAGTTGTAGATCACAAAGACTCACTACTTGGTTTACATAAAATTCTTGCAGGATGTCTGTTTATCATCTCCAAGAGTGGCACTTGAATTCTATCATGCTGCTAGGGATGTTTTGCTCCTTTACGAGGCTGTCGTTCCTGTCAAGGTCTGTATATGCAATCTTGAAATGTAGTACCAATATCTGAAAGGCTGTCATTCATGGTTGTCTATACATGTAAAGTTTTTAGTGTGAGCATTTTTTATGCTCTACAGATTTGTTGATATTTGATAATTATGCTATATTTACTTTTGTATGCTAGTTACCCCAAGAAATGCGAAGTTGAAAGAGGAATAGTCGAAAAGAAGAAAGGCATATCAGCCTTTTCTCCTTTTGCATTTAGTTGGTCAGGACATGTTGACACAATGTTTACAAAATAGGGTCTTTCTGATCTTTGGTTTTGTGTTGAACATGTGTAATTATGTGTTACTTATTTGGTCTGTTGAACTGTGAAGCTAGAAAGGCAGCTTGATGGCATCAACCAGGTTGCTGTTCTTCTGCACAATGATTGTCTATTTCTCTCAGAAGAGATTCTTGGCCTAGCCTTTGAGGTATGGAGTTTATGTTTTCGGAGATTATTATTCTGTTTCTGTTATAATTAGCTCTTTGTACCATGCTGACATATATGAGGCAACACATTTGAACTCATAGAGGATGCACATGAGTTACACGAGTTTGAACATATTAAACATCATAAACAAATCCCTTTGCTACATATAGATGGATGCACAGAAAAGTATGTATGCACCTGAGGGGTTCTCTGTTTCTTATAATGATGTTGTGCGTGGCTGACATTTTGCTAGATTAGATGGTTAACATTTTAAAATTCAGTAAATATCTGGTTAATCATTGACTTTTTTGCAAATTATGAAATCTAGTGTACGGGAAGAATATATTTCCTTCTCTAATGAAAGCTTGACGTACAAACTTTGCTGCAGAACTGGCTATTCATGCAGAGAATACGTGGTTATCATATTAATATAAGAGTATTATTCACCCTTGGTCTTGTTTATTATATCCAACATCTTTTGTTTACGTATATCCAAACTTGTAGTATCGGCCTGACTTTCCAAGTTCCATCAAAGAGCATGCTGTCTTTGCTGACATTGCTCCTAGGTTGCAACTATTGGCAGGGGCAGTATTGCAGAAGCACCTTCAAGTCGTAATTTTTAACCTCAAAGAGGTACAAGCTGCAACATCTTTGCATGTAATAGTTTCCATAATTCCATTCATCCGACTCTTTTTGAGTGTCATCTAATTATGATGTTATTCGCAACGATATGTTAGGCCATAGATGGGGCTGATGGTTTCCAGAACACTCACCAAATGCAGCAATATGAATCTGCAAAATTTAGCGTGGACCAGGTGGGTTAGCATTTTATATATATTTTTTGAAAGCATAGCATTCTAGATAATTGAATAGCTCTTTTCTTCTATATCCATGGAACTTATAACTCGTAAATTTTCCGATTCAGGTTGTTTTCATTCTTGAGAAAGTCCGGCTTTTATGGGAGCCTTTACTACTTCCTCCAACTTATAAGAGATGTATGTGTATGGTTCTGGATTCTGTGTTCTCTAAAATATCACAGGAGATACTCCTCCTTGATGACATAGCTGCAGAAGAGACATTGCAGGTACATATAAGAGCTGCCTTACCTTGTTTATAGTCTTGTTCATATTACCTGTGGCAGTGTAGGCAGTAAACAGACTGATTTTGATGCTTTCAGCTTCAAAGGCTCATATATTTGTTGCTAGAGAATCTCTCTTCCTTGTTGGAGTCTCTAAGTGAAATTAAGGTCAATAGAAGTTCTGAGGAAAGCTATCCTGAACCTCTTGATGTGCAAATTCCATCAATACGGAAACTTCAAAAACTAGCTGGTGAGCATCGATTTCTCGTGCCCCTAATCTAGAGTAAACAATGAATGATTTTAATAGTTTGTGTAACATCCGTGCTTTTCTGTTTAAAAGATATGCTAGATATGCCCTTAAAGACAATTACAGAAGGTTGGGAGATTGGGGAGCTACTCACTTGCGGTTTTGCATTATCAGAGGTATGGTGTTTAATTCACAAAATTCTTGTCCAACACTAGAACCTATAGTTGTGTTCAGTTCATACCTAACAGTAGGTACGCGGTCATGCTTGCAGGTGGTAGATTTCATCAAAGCCATATTCACGGACTCGCCTTTGCGAAAAGATTGCTTATGGAGAATCCAAAATACATATTTCTAGAGCTCCGAGTCTCTTATCAATCGGGTACCTGGACTACCAGCAGATTTCCTCCGGATTCAGATTTGCAAGTATGCTGATTGAGGTAAAACAAAGCCTTATGATGTTTGTTCTTTTAGTCTGTAAGCTATAATAATTTAACTTGAGTGTATAAAGTCTTGTTTTTGGTCGTCTTCTTTTTCCTTTTCAAAACTGATGTAGAATCCAAATCTTAACATTATCTTGAGAAGTAAGCGCTATAGTCATCATTTGAAGCAAGTACAAAATCATGTTTCTTATGGCTCTTCATCTGATTACCAGTTTCTCCCAGATATCACAGTATTAAATTTGCAGCTGTTACTTCCAAAATCAGAAATGGACGATCAAATGCTCTTCAATTCCAACTAACAACGGAATAGCTTGAATAATACGAAGATTTATCATTGTTTACAGAATGTAACCAAGAGATGAGATTTTTGACAAGGAGAAATTTTCAATTTAACTATTAACAAGATTCACGACCTATATTATCTAGGTTGGTCCTATTCTAACATGGTATCGTCAAGGTATTTCAATCGAGGCACTTTAGTTCTATTGAATGTTCACAGATGATCATTTTTCACGTAAGAAACTCTATTATGTCTAGATGGAAGAAAGACAATCAAGAGACTAGAAAATGGCTTGAGAGAGTTGGAATTAGGAGATCCTCCTTATAATACCTAGATATGTCTAGGTTTTTGTAAGTTAACCTTACCTTAAATGAAAAGAATTACCTTTCATTCAAAAAAAAGAATGGCCAAATATGACGCCTGGAAAGTGAAAACTCCGTCAGAATTAATGTTGGTAAGTTGGAACTCAGACACTAATCCAAATAAATCTATTTTTTAAATTGATTTAGTCTTAAAGAAATTAAAGAAAATTTCAAAACAAATTAAACTATTCACTATCAATCCAAAATAAACTTAAATAACTACTCCCTCTGTCCCGTTATATAGTTCTGGGAAATTGCACAAAAATTAAGAAATTTGAAACCAAATAAAAATTTGCAGGAAAGTACATCAGATTTGGAAAAGTACATCGGATTTACAATCCAAAATTCATCAAACTTGTGTCCCAATCTATCTCACATTTAAATCATCAATAAAAATACATTTGTACATTGTTTACAACCAATAGAAACACATAATTCATAAACACACGGATTGCTAAAAGAATTTACAGATATTCACAGCATTTCTAGCATTATAAATACCCATAAACCTTCAACACTACAGTCATTACTCACTGCAGTCATTAATCACTTACACAAAAACAACAAACCCTAAACAGAAAATTAAAGGCATCACTGCCTATCCTTGATGGCTTCAGACTGAGACTTAAATGATGCATGGATTCCAGATGCTGAAGACCATGGACACATGGGAGCTGCTGAGATCAACATTGATCTTAATGAACCGGCTGGGGACATGGAAGAGGGGCAAGGCTACCATTTTGATCTCAATATGGAACCAGAAGATGAACATGGCATTCAGCAACCAGAAACAGAGGTAACATACCTTCAACACACATCATTTCCTTTTTCACCAGATAATCATCAACAGCCTTCAAGGAATAGGCTCAGCAGTGAGAAGAGATTGGACATACTTATATGGCTTCTCAGCAGATCAACAGAGGGCAAGCTCAACAGAGGATCAATCATGGCTGCTGCACATGAATTTCAAGTAACAAAAAGATGCATAAGCAAACTGTGGAACTTAGCCAAGAGACAAAGACAAGCAAATGAAAGATATAATGTCACAACCAAGTTCCACAACTCAGGCAGAAGAAGGGTTGAAGTACCAGTTGGAGATATCACATCAATTAGCATGGGTGACAGGTTATGTATTAGAGATTTGGCAGCCAAGCTTAGCATCTCAAAGAGTACAGTTCATAGAATGGTTAAAAGGGGAGCATTGAAGCCACATACAAATTCATTACATCCAGGTTTGAAAGATGGAAATAAAATGAGAAGGTTGTCATGGATTTTGGATCTACTGTAAGGGGACACAGCTGAATCAAAGAGAGAGTATTTCCCTATGTTTGACTTTGTCCATTTAGATGAAAAGTGGTTCAATCTCAACAAAAAGTCACATAGGGTATATCTAGCACAGAATGAAAAGGGCAAGTACAGATCAGCATGCTCAAGCAAATTCATTCCAAAGGTAATGTTCACTTCAGTGGTGGCTAGGCCAAGGTTCAATTCACAAGGAGAATACACATTTGATGGGAAGATTGGCATCTTCCCATTCACATATCAAGAGGCAGCCAAAAGATCATCAAAAAACAGGCAAAAGGGGACAATGTGCACAAAAATTGTAGAGTCAGTCAATCAGAGAGTCACAAGGGACATGCTAATCAATCAGATTATTCCAGCAATCAAGTCCAAATGGCCAGGGGGAGCACCACAAGTAATTTTCATCCAACAAGATAATGCAAAAGCACATATTACTCAAAATGATGCAGAGTGGCAGCAGGTATATGAGCAAGATGGATTCACTTTTATTCTAATTCAACAACCTCCTAATAGTCCTAACCTAAACATCTTAGATCTAGGCTTTTTTAGAAGTATACAGTCCTTGATGCATAAAAAAGATGCCTAAAGATGTAGATGCACTGCTAGGTGCAGTTAGTGAAGCCTTCTATGAACTAGATCCTAAAACACTGAGTAATGTGTAGGTGACTCTCAAGCATGTAATGAATGAGATTTTGAAGGACAAGGGAGGGAATGACTATGAGATACCACATGTAAATAAGAAGAAATTGGATGCTCAAGTTTTATTACATCTACCAATGAAGGCCCCAATGTGGGCTGTGATAGAAGCTTGGGACCTTGTCAAGGGAAATGTACAACAAAGGGGACAACATGCATCAATAGATCAACAACCACCTCAGGACCCAACAACAAGCAATGGACATGGATTGCAGGACACTTAGGAAGCAACAAATCAACAACCACCTCAGGACCCAACAACAAGAAATGGACATGGATTGCAGGATACTCAGGAAGGAAGTGCAAGCATGGGATATGATATGCAAGACACTCAAGAAACAGCAACAACAGCATTTGGACTCTAAGTATTTTATATTTAAAGTCTACACTTTTGTGAAGAGCTTCTACATTTCACATAACTAGTAGGTTATGTAAAAAATAGAAGCTTGATATAGGATTAGCCTACAACTTTTGGGAACATAATGTAATTTTGGGAACTAAATCAGAATCTAATAGAGCATTATCAAGCAAGTCATTGTCATCAAGTGCACATACAATAATATAAACAACATCTCAGATGTCCCCATGCATCATTGATGCATATCCAATCACACAACAACAAATATACCAATAAACCATCCAAGTTATATAAACTGGTTGCTTAAAGGCACATTAGGGCATGAAACCAAAGAATATGCATCTCAGTCCATTAGAGAACTCATCATAGATATAAGAAAAGAATATAAACAACATCTCAGATGTCCCCATGCATCATTGAAACATATCCAATCACACAACAACAACAAATATACCAATAAACCATCCAAGTTATATCAACTGGTTGCTTAAAGGCACATTCGGGCATGAAACCAAAGGATATGCATCTCAGTCCATTAGAGATTTCATCACAGATCAACAAAGGGACAACCATCACTAGACAACATCAAACATAGCCAACAAGTTCATATTATCATCAACAAAGTATAGTTCTCCTTTGCCAAATTGCAAGAAAGTACATCAGTCATAGGGTACAATCACAATCCAGAATTCATCAAACTTGTGCCTCAATCTTTCTCACATTCAATTAAGCAATAAAAATACGCAGGTAAATTGTTTACAACCAATAGAAACACAGAATTCATAAACACACGGATTAAGCAAAAAATTTACAGCAGTATAAATACCCCTAAACCTTCAACACTGCATTCATTACTCACTTATAATGCAAATCCAACATAACAGATCAACCACTTATAATGCAAATCCAATAGACCACACATCATAATCCAACATACACATTATCCAACAACAATTGAAAAGGGGACTTCAAATAACATAATGGGACAATCCAAAAATCCATCAATTACGCATGCAATAACAGAAAATGAAATCAATGGAATTAGGAACTTCCCTAATGATCCGGCGAGTCAGGGATGATAATAATCTCAGGCGAAGCTACCTCATCAGAGATGGAGGGGACATCAGCGGCATCCGGGACATTGGGGACATCAGGGATGACAACAACTTCAGGCGAAGCCACATCATCCGAGTCAGGTATCACGATCACCTCAGGCAAGCCACCTCCTCCGATTCTCTCCTCCACCGTCTCCTCGGATCTTTCAGGGGTGTACGTGTGATACCCCAAAAAGTAACAACCTCCATCGCACCTAGGATGCTCAGAGCATTGTCCGCTGGGAGAACTAGAAGACCAGGGTAAGGAGGAGGAGCTACTCATGATGAGAGGGGATCTAGATCAAGCAACAGAGGGGACGAGAGAGGATCTTTGATGAGAGAGATCAGAGAACATAGATCGGAGAACGGAGGGGACGAGAGGGGATCTTTGATGAGAGAGATCGGAGAACAGAGATCGGAGAACGGAGGGGACGAGAGGGGATCTTTGGTGAGAGAGATCGGAGAACAGAGGGGACGAGAGGGGATCTTTGATGAGAGAGATCGGAGAACAGAGGGGATGAGAGGGGATCTTTGATGAGAGAGATCGGAGAACAGAGATCGGAGAACAGAGGGGACGAAAGGCTTCTAGGGTTTTTAGATGGAGAGCACACAAACTAGGGTTTTTCGAGTGAAGAAGAGAGAGATTTGAGAGCGAAGAACAGAGTGAAGAACAAAGGGAATGAGAGAGCGGAGAGCAGCGGCAATTAGGGTTCTTAGGGTTTGAGAGGAGAGAGTGAATGAGAGGCTTTATACAACAATATCAGATGAGAGCTAGGGTTTTTAGATGGTTTAGGGATTTAGGGTGAGAGTAGGTGGAATTAATGGTGGGAGTAAATTAAGGGTAGTTGATGGTTTGAATGAAAAAAGAAGATGAATAAATGGAGGATGTTAATGGGGAAGAAAAGAAGAGTAGGTGGTTTATGGATTGGAGAATAAAGACAAAAACAAATATGAAAATGAGAACAATTTTTTGGGACGTCAAAAACGGAAAGAAGAACTATATCAAGGGACGGAGGGAGTAGTTTGTAAAAAATCCAGTAAAAACACTGACTTGACTCTTAAAAGTTTTCCGGTAAAAAAATCGGTAAAAACACTCACTTGACTCTTCTTGAAAAATGATGATTAGGCTTACTTGTATTTTTTGATAAGGAAAGAATTCGATTTACCTGACTTAACAATGATGGATAAATCTAGAGGCCGATAAATCGACACTGGTTAAAATCAGATATAATGGAACACAAAATCAAGCAAGGAAAATTCTAACAAAGCAAATAAATAGCCTAAACGATCTAGGGAGAGAGGAGATCAAAGCACTATCGAAGAAAAGCGCCATTAGAAAGCGGGTCAGACAAGATCAATCATGCGAAATTGTTGAATGGACCACCATAACGTTGTCCTGTCCTAAATGAGGGATCTTCAGGAGTCTCAACCACCATGACGTTGTCCCCACAAATTAAAGGGATATTCAAGAGCCTCAAAATACGACCGGAACAGCTCAGATTTCACCCTAATTCAGCTTCATAAATGCAATAAAGTATTGCAACCCAAGCTTGAATCAAGTGGCAAACAACAAACGAGCACACATATCAACAAAAAGTTCATACACGAACACAAATTTGTAATAATTAAGTATATTGTAGAGGTTAATTTCAAAATTCTCCTCCAAACCTTGAGGTATAAGGTTTAGCAAAATCAGATTTGGAGTCAAGAGGGTTAAAGCATGCCCAAGAAGCTAGGGCCACAAGCCCATAAAGTAATAATCATAGGATGCGTATCCGATGAGAATGAATATTATGGTAGTCTTTGGATTTGAAAAAATCCAAAGGCTAAGATTAGACTATCATTTAAGTGGTCATGTGCATGGCATATGACCACTTAAGTGAATAATTAACCGGTCAACACCGGAGCTCCGGCGTTGACCAACCATATTTTTTTTTTCGGGTCAGTTTTTTTTACTAAAGATTGCATGTGCATATATTTTGGCTTGTGTGTGCATAATATTATCCTATATGTGCATCAAAATTTTATAAGGCGTTGTCCGGCCTAAGTTTTTTTTTTTCCGACCCATTTTTTTCTGGGTCCACTGTTTGCTTGCGCTGGCATGTGCACCATTTGTTACTTGTGTGCATCAATATTGACTTGTATGTGCATTAAATTTTTATAAGGTGTTGTCCGGCCATTTTTTTTCCCATTGAATATTTCGCAGCCCAACTTTTTTCCAAGACTAATTTTTTGCTTGAGATGGCATGTGCATACATTTTGGTTTGTATGTGCATAAATTTGGCTTATATGTGCATCAATATTGACATGTATGTGCATTTAAAGATTGTAAAAAATATGCATTGTTTTCTAGAGAAAATGTGCATGAGTTGTACACTGTGTGTGCATAAGTTTTGACATGTGTACATTCAAGCAAAAAGACGTGTGTTTCAAATGATATGCACATACAAGTCAAAAACTCATGCACATATCAAGCCAAGAAAACGATGCATACAAGTAAAATTTAGATGCACTGACAATTCAAAATTCATGCACTTACAAGACAAAACCTATACACATTCTGTAAAGTATTTAAGATTTTACATGTGTGTGCATAAGTTTTCACTTACAAAAAGTCATACATATAGTCAAACCCTATGCACATCTAGTTCAATTTACATGCACATACAAGCAAAAAGACATGCACTTCAATGGATATGCATATATAAGCCAAAACTCATGCACATTTTAACCCAAGAAAACAACACACACAAGTAGAATTTAGATACACATACAGGTCAAAATTTATGCACACACATGCCAAAACATATGCACATTCTCTTAAATGCATGCATAAGTTTTTGCATGTATGTGCATGAGTTTTCACATACACAAAGTCACACATATAATCAAAATCCTATGCAAAATTTATGTAATTTAGGTGCACATACAAACCAAAACTCATGCACAATATTTCAACCCAAGAAAATAATACACACAAGTAGAATTTAGATGCAAATATATGTCAAAATCTATGCACACACAAGCTAAAACATATATACATGTTGAGAAGTGCATGAATTTTCACATACACAAAGTCACACATATAGTAAAAAATCCTATACAGATTTTATGCAATATCAATGCACATACAAGTCAATATCGATGCACATATAAGAAAAAATCAATGCACATACAGTTGCAAGACAAAAAGTTGTGCCTGAAAAAAAAATTGGCAAAAAAAAAACAAACTTTGACGGTCAACGCCAGAGGCGTTGACCGCTAGTGACATGTTGACCAATCAAACTCTAAAAAATGAGGTCATGTGTATGGCACATGACCTTTTAATGAAAGTTTAATCCTAGCTTTTGGTTTATTTATAATCCAAAGAATATGATTTATTCTCATTTTTCACCCTAATATATATTCTCACATGACACTTATCCATAATCATATACTAATAAAAAAATTGGGAAAAAGACATAAAACCACCCATTATTGTCACTTGGCTAAAATCACCCATTATAAACAAGTTTGCATATAACCACTCTTTATTCATATTTTGTTGCAAACAACCACCCAAATTAATATTTTGTAAGATAATCATATTAAACATACTAAAATACCAAAATACACTTTATCTTTTCTTAACACTTTTTTTTGCTTTTCGAGTATTATCACCCGAATAAGACAAAACACCCCAAATTTAGAAATGTCATTGGTTCAAACCATAACCGATCCAAAACCTTTTCAAAACCAAGACAGAAGACCAGACCAAAATAATTCACTCCGTTCCAATTCCGATTTGGTCCAAACCCATCCGGACTCGATTATGGACCGATATAATTAATTTTTTCTTTTGCTATTTGTTTTCTTAATGGTTTTGATGGCGTAAACATAATAATATTAATAAAATTCTAATTAAATTATATTTACTTTTTTAGTAGAAAATATTAATATAATCGAAATTATAATTAATTTTATATTTATTATTATGTTTTTTAAATGAAAACAATTATTATTGAAATTAGAATTTACCTTTTTTTTTAAATCTCTGTTTTAGAGTTTGGGCATTTGTTTCTATTATTTTGGGTATAAGTTTAATTATTTTAGGCATTTTTACAACATTGTAAAAACTAGAGTATTTTTACAAAGAAGTTTATAAAAAGGAGTATGGGCTACTAATTGTACAATTTCAACTTTTGAAATTTTAAGCAAATTTCATATTCAGTTTTAATTTTTCAAAAGTAATGCTTTTTCTTTAATAATTTCCCTCTCTGGACTTTTTCAGTTGCCTGAGACCGTTTCTTCCTCCGTCATGATTCTCCATGTAAGTATTTGTCTTGTTGTTGTTGTTGTTTTTATATATTTCTGTATAGTTTGTTTTGTTTCTTGTACGTACAATCATCTTAAAATCTTATCATGACCCTAACAATGAACTTCTTACTGATCCTTTCATCATCCCTAATGAGGGACTTCATCATTTTAGATTACGATCTTTACTTATTTTAATTCTCTTTCAACTTAAAGGTCCTAATTCGATTTAGCGTTCAAATCTATCAATATACATGGTCTTATATCCGTAATAATTTTAATGTCTCAACTTTCCCTGATTATCTTTAGTCTTTCTTCTCTGTATACTAGTTCATCACTTACTCATCCTTTTCATGCCCTCTGTTATATAAACCATCATACATCCCTCTACTACACTGGTTTTTTTTAGACTTTTCAATATGTATGTGCCTCCTTCATCTTCCCCTCTTAGTATTCTATACTTAGCTTAATTTCCATCAGTTTGGGCGTCACTTTCATCATCCCCAACCCACCCTGATTAGCATCACCTACTTCACTTCTAACTCTTTTAATATTTCCTCCTTATCTGTTATGGTTATCTTCCACCGGCTTTACACTCATCTTCTAGTATTTAACACTTGGCATTCAATTACACTCTGGTTTCTCCTGGATTTTATTCACTTATTTTATATTACTGCCCACTGTTTTAAAATTTCCTGCTCCATCACGACCCCAACCGCTTCCCCTAATTCTCGAGCCACGCACACCTTCTATTCTCAATCATTATCTTTTACCCCTTTTCACTCCCACAAGTAACCCCAGTCTTTCTTTTTTCTTTGCTGATTCTAATTCCTTTCTATTCTCTGAGTTCCATTCTATTTGGCTGTTTAAATCTTCACCTTTGCCCCCGTGCAAATCTCCTACATATCTCCCCCACCAAATCTTCTTCTTTAGATTCCCCAGTAATTTATTTTCCTTTTTCCCTCTCACATTTTTTTTTATTTCTGCATGCAATATTTCTCTTTCCCTATATATCTGATATATAGTGCGTCATTATTTCATAATAACATCAACGCGTTCTATATTGCTCATCGGCACACCAGACCACGAGGAACATCTAACGCGGCGACCTCAAGACCTTACTAAGAAGGAAAGAAAAGGAGAGATACAAGAGGAAGAGAGGCCACGGGGTATCTCTAGCGCGGGGATTCCCAATGACCGCATCACCACATACACCAACAACACGTCTTCCATCTCCCGCGAAGTCATGATCGCGTAGTATCCGTTGGACGCTCCCAGGCCGCCGCGAATCACTCGGACCAATCCGGGCATGCCAACCATACATCTCTCCAGTTTGACACGCGTTTTCCCGCCCCGCCGGTCCAATCACTGCCTTACACCCCCTTGCCGACGTCTGCCACACGGTGAGCCACGAGGTGACACGTGTCCCTGCATGTCGACTAAGCAGAAGCATGACCCTTCACCTATAAATAGCCCAACACCCCTCAGAAATCGGGGTCGAGAAAAAGGGAAAAAACAGTTCCATGAGATTGTTTTAGCTTTTTTCAAGATCTGTGATGATTCCTGTGTAATTGTAAAGAGAGTGAAAAGCTTTGTGTTCGTTGTTTATAATACACCGCGTCCTTTGTTTGAGTTTGTGTTTTTCTTGTACTAGAAGTGATTCATCGCGTGCATTCAGGATCAAGTCTTGTACAGCTTTGTACTTTACTTACTTAGATAACGTGGGAATCGTCACTGGCGCCGACCGTGGGGAGCATCCTCACACTAGGGCGACTTGGTCCTCTTTGTGAATGCGACGGAAGACGATGTCAAGCCTTGACGAGTTCGACTGGTCAGAATTCGAGACGGAGACCCCAGTCCTGGGTTGGCCGCCCCAACTGCACCCCGAAGCTTGGTGGCCCCAATATTCACCCGCCGTCCCAGGTTACCCGCCATGGATTGGTGCGCCGTACGTGGCCCCCGCGCCAGTTTTTCATCAGTACATGCCTCTGCCAGACTTCGTTACACATCCTCAAGCACCTCCAGGGTTTGCCTTCGATGCTGGTTACCAAGGACCCCTGGCTGGGTATGGTGGACATTATCCTTCAGGTCAGTCTGCAAGTCCTTCGCACCTTCATGATGATCGCGGGAATGCAGAGCCTCCCGTGATGTCGATGTCAGTATCCTAGGGTAGCTCATCGCGCTCTCATAAGCGCGACCAGGTGACCACTAGATAGGAAGAAGCATTGGATGAGGAATTGCAAAACCTTTCCATCTTTTCGGAAGCAGTAAGGCATGCACCTGTGCTGAAAATATTCCGTCAACCCACCATGGAGGCTTATGATGGGACGTCCGACCCTGATGAACATGTTCAAGCGTTTCTGAGTCAAATGGAGATCAATGATTTCAATAACGCGATGTTCTACCGCTCGTTTCGTTCCACCCTGAAGGGTATTGCCCTCTCCTGGATGATGAGTC
The DNA here is from genome assembly GCA_027886185.1 of Rheum nobile. Classification (NCBI taxonomy): domain Eukaryota; kingdom Viridiplantae; phylum Streptophyta; class Magnoliopsida; order Caryophyllales; family Polygonaceae; genus Rheum; species Rheum nobile. The sequence continues at coordinate 305,501 of WOAB01000248.1, read as the reverse complement.
AACAACCAGGAAGCATTTGGTCCTTCTCCAAAATGATTCAAGCCTTCAAAACTCATTTCAACAACGCAAAGAAAAGAAAGAAGACAATCCAAGACTTGTTTTCAATAAGGCAAGGGGCTGAAGAGTCGCTCGGGGATTTCTTCACACGCTTCACCAGCATCGCGTCTCAAATTACCAGTCTAGAGCCAGTCATAGCGCGTGAAGTCTTGATGAATAACTTGGCGGATGGGCAGTTCAAACTCTCCGTATATCGCAAGCAGCCGAGAACATATGACGCGCTAAGGAGTTATATTTCGCGGCAAGTTTACGCGGAAGAGGCAGTAAGAGGAAAGGGAGGGAAATCCCAGCAGATCAAGTTGGACCGCATTCATACGTCTAGGGAGAAGGACAAGCGTGAAACCAAGCCTCCATTAACAGACAAGGATAAAGCGCGAGGTGAAAGTCATCCCCCAGTTAGAGACCTATGAGGTTGGCCGGTCAAAGCGTCGAGAACATCCCACGGCGCATAGACAGCAAGCGCGAGAAACCATGACGTATCAACATGATAATCCTCGCGAGTATTATGGCAACCAACAAGGCGGTCGATGGGAACCAAATGCCCGTGACAAGATCCCACACCGGGGCAGGCCTTCATCAGGGAGGAGGCTCGCCTATGAGGAGCGACGTAATCATCCTGATCCGACACCCCGTCCGGATGGCTACATCAATACCATCGCAGGAGGACCTTCCCTCGCAGGTTCCAGTAATCAAGAAAGGAAGCGGTATGCACGAGAAAGCCATCATGCTCCCTCTGTGTTCAGCATCGCTCAGTCATCCCGGTCTCACTCCGGCCTAACATTCACAGAAAAGGATGCGGAAGGGTTGCACATGCCTCATACAGACCCCCTTGTGATTCACGCCCAACTAGGAACCAAGATGGTGAGACGTGTCCTAGTGGATTCTGGCGCGTCGGTGGATATTCTTTATTTCGACGCGTTCGAGCAACTAGGAATATCTCCCAATTCCCTCAAGCCCTTTGTTGGGAAGTTGGTGACATTCTCTGGGGAGGAAGTAGATGTCGCGGGCACGATTGAGTTGAAAATGACATTGGGAACCAGTCCCGTTTGACGCGTGTAAGATATCGAGTTCACCGTGGTGCGACTCCCGGCATCATACAACGCGATAATGGGCCATGTCTCTCTTATGAAGTTTCAAGCAGCTCTCTCCATCTACCACCTGAAATTAAAATTCCTTGTGGGTGATAAGGTTGGGGAGTCCAGAGGCCACCAAGAGGAAGCGCGGGGTTGCTATCTGTCTTCCTTGAAATCAAGATCACAAAACCTCGTATACATGGTTGAGAAGCAGGACATGAAGATGGAAATAGGGGACCCCCTATCTGATGATGCACAGAAATTCGAATAGATCGTGCTCAGTCCCTTCGAGAATAAAGAGGAGAAATTATTCGTCGGGGGGTGCATGACAGGAAACCTCGCCCAGGAGCTAGAACGTCTGTTTGCTATGTCGCGGGATGTGTTCGCCTGGAGCATTGAAGACTTGAAAGGTGTACCCCCAACAGTAGTCACACATTCTCTCAATATTGATCATGCGGCCCAACCCGTAGTCCAAAGGAAAAGAAAGATGAACGAAGAACGCATTAAAGCTGCTAATGCCGAGGTCGAAAGACTGCTCCGAGATGGGTTCATCCACGAAGTCAAATATCCTAAATGGTTATCCAATGTGGTGTTAGTGAAAAAAGCCAGCGGGAAGTGGAGAATGTACGTGGATTTCAAAGATGTGAACAAGGCCTGCCCGAAGGACAGCTACACGTTGCCCTACATAGACGACCTTGTCGATTCCACCGCGGGAAATGTGGTGCTTAGCTTCTTGGATGCTTATTCAGGTTACAACCAAATTCAGACGGATCCACGTGACGAGAAAAGCACTGCCTTCATCATCAGCCAGGGCACCTACTGTTATAAGGTTATGTCCTTTGGCCTGAAAAACGCGAGGGCTATATTCCAACGGTTGATAGACCGCATATTTAATGTTCAGTTAGGAAACATCGTTTCGGCATATATGGATGACATCGTCGTCAAGAGCGCCACGAACGAGCAACATTTGACAGATTTGCAGGAGGTGTTCAAGACGCTAAGAAGATTCTGGTTGAGTCTGAATCCCAAAAAATGCGTGTTTGGAGTAAACTCTGGCAAGTTTCTTGGCTTCATGATTAGTGCTCGAGGCATTGATGTTAACCCCGAAAAGGTTGTCGTTGTCATCGCGATGAGATCTCCAAGATCCAGAAATGAGATTCAAAAACTCAATGGCGCGATTAACTACTTGAGCTGATTTTGCTCGTGATTGGCAGATAGGGCTCTCCCCTTCTTCACTGCTCGAAGAAGAACGAGAAATTCGTGTGGACCGAAGAGCTGGAGCAGTCTTTCCAGAGCCTCAAGGTCTACCTCATCCAACTGCCCACTCTTTCTCCACCTCTTTGCGACGAATATCTTCAACTTTACCTCGTAGTTACTCCTACCACTATCATCGCGGTATTATCCAGAGAAAACAATTACCCAGTATATTTCGTGAGCAGGGTCCTATAGCCTGTCGAGCAAAGATACTCTCCACAGAGAAGGTAGCGTTAGCTGTGGTATCGGCGGCCCGGCGTTTGAGACCATACTTCCAAGCTCATTCTGTCCAGGTTCTGTCTGATTTTCCCTTACGACAGATTTTGCATCAGCCTGCACTATCTGGCCGAATGACCAAGTGGGCCGTTGAGCTATCCGAATTTGACATCTCCTACTTTCCACGCACAACTATCAAAGCACAGGCCTTAGCTGATTTCATCGTTGAAGCAAGTTTTGTTGTCTCAGAAGAGCCAAATCTCGAGGAGTTGAGGGTTTTTGTTGATGGATTGAAGTGTGACGCGGGAGTCGGAGCGGGGATAGTGCTAGAAGGCCCCACGTCTTTCGAAGCTCAGTACGCCCTTAACTTTGCGTTCCCCGTTACCAACAATGAAGCAGAGTATGAAGCCCTAATTGCTGGCTTAGAAATTGCTTTTCTAAATGGCGCGCGAAGAATCCAAGCCTTCACTGATTCAGAGGTAGTGGCGCGTCAAGTGATGGGACAGTATGAAGCTAAGACAGGGTCGCTCCCCGACTACTGTGCGAAGGTCAAAACCATGGCGTATTGCATGGACGCTGATAAGCACTACTTTGTAGGGCTTAACTAAGAGTTATTAGAGGGTTTTATTGGTGCCATTCGGGTAGATTTAGACACATTCTTGTGCATGGAGTTTGGGGGCGAAGTCTGGTATTTTTGGAGGTGTTTGACCTATTTTGGATATCATAGGAGACACTGAGGAAGGAAGCCACCAAAAGAAGACGCCAAGGAAGTGAAGACGAGAGGTTAGGAGGAGAAGCCAAGGAGTGAAGGCCGAGCATTAACCGCGACCGCGGGCAAGGGTGCCGCGATCGCGGTTCCTCGGGCAAGTCGAGAGTTTTCCACAGGCGTGGAGGAATGTGAAGAGCGCGGAGCCACAAGAGGCCGCGATCGCGGTAAATGGGCCGCGATCGCGGGTCGTCGACGCTAGAAGTTCTGACTTTTCCCGAGTCTATCTTTTCTAATTTATTTTCTTATTTTTCCATTTTATTTCATTTCTTTTCTTATTGGGCTAGGTCATTTGTTAGAGGCCCTATTTATACTCTCTTTAGCATTAGGTTTAAGAGGAGGAGTTTTCCAAGTTCTAGTTTTTTGCAATTTCAATTCATCATTGCCACTTTTCACACCTTTGGAGTTCATCATGTTTATGAGGAGCTAAGCCTCTTTTGCTTAGTCCGGTAATGGAAGCATAAGTTTATTCATCTGGTTGTGAGGTTTTGTTCCTATCTATCTTATCCTATTGAGTTATATCTTTTCTCTTGAGCAAATTCTTATTTGGATGTTTGTTGGTTTATCTAGATTGATCACCTAGGTTTATTGCTTTCATTCATATTGCTAATACTAGGGAACTGTTGGGCTAACGCTCTAGTTCGAGTAGCGAGCATAGATTCTTATCTGCCACTGTGGAATTTATCTATGTAGGGAATTGATTACATGTTGAATGCTTCTGGTTGAGGTGTTATGTGTATCCTGGTTAATTCTTATGTTCATTGCTGCCTTTGGGTTGAATCACTAGTGGTGCTAGGGTTATTCATTGGTAAGAGTTCTTAGGGATGGTTTCCCTATTAATCTACACAAGATCAGGACAGGAATAACCGAATAGGAAGATAGGGCATAATCAAGGAACAACCTTTGAATGACTTATGTGGACATTACTTGGGTAAGTGTTTTCTCTCTTTGATATTTTCATCATATACTTTGTTGTGTTTGACTTAATTGTGACCAACCAACCTACAACTCCCCCTTCTTGTTACTATTGCATGCGAACAACACATAGATTAATCTCTTCCTCTCTGTGGATTCGACCCATGCTTACCCTAACTACTTGTTTAGGTTTTGCTAGGATTTTATTTGATTGATTAGGTGATACGACTTAAGCCTGCTATCAAATTGGCGTCGTTTCCGGGGAGGCAAGCGTTGATTTTTCTGTGTGTTTGTCTGTGTGTTGTGTTCCTTTGGTGTGGACCTATCTTATGGTCCACACCCGTGCTACTAATTCCCCTCTACTTGGTTTTAATTCAGAAATTGAGAGAACCCTTTCCCAGGGTCGCAAAATAAATCTTGCTTTGGTTTTTGATAATCCTGCGTTCGAGATGGCTGACGCAGAGCAGACGTTGAGACAGTTGACCGCCCCTAACATGCAGTAGCAACCGCTGGCTGTGCAGTTTCCTGAGTTGGGCGAGGGCGTAAATTTTGAGATGAAGTCTGGGTTGATCCACTTACTCCCCCACTTCCATGGGATGAGTGGTGAAGACCCCAACAAGCATCTTGTTGAGTTCCATTCGGTGTGTAGCAGTATGAAGCCGAAGAACGTGACGGAGGACCAGATCAAGCTGAGGGCCTTTCTTTTTTCACTGAAGGATGCGGCCAATGACTGGTTCTACTATCTCACTCCAAGGAGCATTGACACTTGGGTCAAGATGAAGAAAGCCTTCCTGGAGAAGTACTTCCCAGCTACCAAACTGAACAGCCTGAAGCGAACTATCAGCAACATCGAGCAGCAGTCTGGTGAATCGCTCTATGAGTATTATGAGCGGTTCAAGAAGATGATATCCAGTTGCCCCTTCCACGGCTATTCTGAGCAGGACCTCGTACTTTATTTGTACGGTGGTCTTCTTGATGAAGAGAGAAGGATGGTGAACGCTGCTTGTGGGGGGAACATCCTCAACAAGACTCATGCTGCAGCTTTTGAGATTTTTTTTGAGCTTTCTGAAGGGTCCAGGCAATTCAGTAAAAGGGCGGGCATCCAATCTGTGAGAGCTGCAGAATCTCAGCCCAATTCTACTCTTCTTACTGAAATGGCTGAGATGAAGGAGATGATGAGGAGATGTATGATGAGAGGTGGCTTGCAGCAAGTCAAATCATGTGGGTTATGCTATGAAACGACGCATCCAACTGATGTATGCCCCACCCTGCAAGAACCAACTGTTGAGGTGAACGCCATTGGCGGATATGGCCCTCAAAGGCCAAAATATGACCCGTACTCCAGCATCTACAATCCAGGGTGGAGAGATCACCCAAATCTGAGATACAAGAACCAGCAGAACACTCATCAAGGGCATGAGACCCAGGATTTTCAGCAGTACCCCCAACGGCAGTTTCAAGGAAGCCAAGCAGATCAAAGACCACAAGAACGGGGAGCTACCCGCATCACCAATCTTGAGGACCAGGTCAACACACTAGTGCAGCATATGAATACTTTGGCGCAGACCGTGGGAACCATGCATCAAAACATGGTTCAGTTTCAACACGAGACCAAGTCCAGCATACAGAACCTAGAGAAGCAAGTGGGGCAGATCTCCCAGACAGTTAGCAAGCTTGAAGCTAGAGTGTCACGAGCACTCCCATCTCAAACTGAGATAAATCCTAGGCAAAACGTCTACTCCATGACGTCAAGGCCCAGATGGGAGCTTGAAGAAGAAAAGATGGGAGCCAAGAAGTGTAATATCCCTCAATTTTTAGTAAGGATATTCGGGTAATTTTTCCCAACCTTCACTAATTAATTATTTCGCTTTCAGTGGAGTTTGGATTTTCTGAAATATCCATGATATCCGAAATAATTCCCTGAGTGGTATAAAATACATTCAATGTATTTTCGAGACTTAGAATATTTGTTTGGATACAAACATATAATTTTCGGGGTTTAATACCCATACCAAAAACCAATTCTTCACGCACTGCCGAAAGCAGCTCGCCGAAAGCACTCCCGAAAGTGCGCGAAGTTGTCGCTGGCTCGAGCCCCGTGTTGGTCGGCTCTCCTGCAGCGTGGTCGGGGCTTCTCCTGGAGCTATATAAGGAGCTCGTTGGAGAAGCTGAAATGGGCACCGATCTGTCTCCCTCTCGTCTCTCCCCTGTTCCTCTCGTCTCCTCTGGTTCGCGCCTTAGCCCAGCCCAGCCTTCCTCCTCTGTTGCGGCGTGGTGGTTGTGGTGGCTGAGATCGCCGACGACGAGAACCTCCCGGCGTCGAGCCGGCAGAAGCCCAGCTCGTCCCCCATCTGCCGTCGCCAGCCGCCGAGCTCCCCTGTTCGCGTCGCCCTCCGCTCCTCTATTTCGAGTTTCTCCCGCCGGCGAGCCTGGCGTGGTGCTCCGTCGTTGAGCAGCGGCTAGCCGATTGGTGGTGCTCCTCCTCCTCGCCGCCTCTGCTCCTTCCCGGCGTGTCCATGATGGAAGCCGAGCTCCCTGTTGTTGTTGTGCTGTTGAAGGAGAAAGGTTGAAGGAGGAGGAATAGTGGAGTGGGCCCCCTGTTGAATTGTTTCGTGATGGGTCGATTAGCCCATTAAGCCTCCAGTCCAAATTCAACCCAAAATTATTCGAGCGGTATAATTTCGATTCCCTTTCGTCCGTATTTTTTTTAAGGAAAATTTAATAAATTATTTTATGATTTAATATCATAGAAATTTATTAAATATAAATTCTTAAATTCGTCCAGTCAAATTAATTGATAGATATTAATTTTTCAATTAGAACGTGATCTGCTAGGTCGCGTGTGGACTCGTATTCTGGTAGGAATATTCTGAAGCTTAAGCCATATCCTCGGAAAGGATATTTTTGGTAGTCGTCTCGTCCAGATTCATCGCCGAATCTATTCCAGGCAAGTGGCGGTTCGCTCTTGCTCATCGTTCCATATTTACATTAATTATCAGTTGTTTATCTGAGTAATTAATTTGGAATGATTACTGTGTTTGTCTGGAATTGGTTTTATAAACTAGTTTGGAAAATCATATAATAGGTTGTATATCTGTTAGAACGACGCTATTATCTGTGATCGCCTTCCGGGCATTTATGTGGATTTATCCTGTACTGTGGTTGTGTTGTAACTGTAAGTTAGCACAAGTATTTGTAGGAACGCCTGGATCCTGAGAGTTCCATGCGCGTTCCTTTATAACTGTAAGGGCGATGAAGACCCAACGATTGTTGAAGTTTGAACTCAGTGAGGTTCATTCTTTTAAAGGGCGAGCAAGACCCTGCGATAGTAGAAGTTTGGACTCTGTGAGGTTCATTCTTTCGATGTAGATTCAGAGGTTTGGACTCGGTGAGGTTCATTCCTTAGATATGGGTCCTGCGTGACAGGGACATATATTAAAAGCTTTTAATGTGTTAATCATTTTGGAATTAAATAAGATAAGGTGCCCGAGAGCACTTAATTAATATACCTTTGGCGAGTAGTGCAGCTAAGTAAATAGTGCAGCTAGGAAAGCTCGTCTTGACTTTTGATCAGAGTACGTTCTCTTTCCAATCTGGATTCGCTGTAAGCGATGAGGTTAGTCATGAACCGAAACATCTTAGTCAGTTTTTAAATCATCGTTATGTGGTTCTGTAAGATATAGACTTGAATGTAGTACGTTCTCCTTCCGATCTGGATTCGCTGTAAGCGGTGAGGTTGGTTGTGAGCCGAAGCATCTCAGTCAACTTTTAATCGCTGTTGTTTGATTCTGTAAATATTCCAGATTTGTCATATTTCCTTAAAGACTCATTTCCTTTGGAGTCTTCTTTCGGGTCGATTTCTGTGAAGATTAAGTCTTCCAGAATCTTCTCTTGTGCATACCTCTTGTTGTTATTCCGTGAAAGTGTCGGGTTATGTATCATCCCTTCGGTTATTATTCGATGGACAATGATAGTAAACGGTTACGATCACTCGAACCACTCTGCTTTTTACCCTTGCTAGTCTATTCAAGTAGACTAACCCACGAACATTGTTCTTCTCATGTGGGCTGGTGTCATCCGTTCGATTCGGCACATCAGATAGAGCGAAGATATAAGGAGACTAGATTGACTATGAAGACGACGGTTGTTTTTGGATGTTTTAATAATTTCTTTTAATCAGGTTGAGATCCTTGGGCAGGTGATCACTACGATCACAACCCTTTTTGTAATATCTTTTATAAGACTTCCGCTGTACTTTGTTTAAACTCTGTGTTTGGCCTATTCGGGATTGGGTTGTAATCCCGTAACTCATGTTTCATTTGATTGATGTTTTGATTTGAATACTTTGATCATTATGTATCAATTGTATTCCTTGAATTGTATTTAAACCGGTAAAGCCTTGGGTGATCTCGGTAAGGAACACTGGGGTCACTGGCGGTAATACCTTTCCAAATGGGTTAAGATTTGGGGGTGTTAGAAGAAGTACGAGAACGAACCGCGACCGCGGGCAATTTGCCGCGATCGCGGGTCTGTTGAGCAAGAGAATGGGCAAGATGCGCCGATTAAGCGCGATCGCAGGCAGGATAGCCGCGACCGCGGGGCCCCAGTGCAAGAACCGCGATCGCGGGGTGAAAACCGCGATCAAATTTCGGAAAACGGGCCGTCTCCACTTACTTTCATGACGCGGTATGTCTATCCGGAGGGATATTTTGACATCCCAGTGCCATTCCCTGCAACACTAGAAGATGACGGACCCATTGAGGGGTTGAAGGGAATGTTCGAGACATTCAGGAATTACAAGGTGACCCCCCAATTGAGCAAAACGATGCCTCGCTTTGCAAACTTCTTGAGGGAGCTATGCAAGCCCAAGAAGGAGCAAAAGGAGCGGTCAAAGAAAAAGGTGAAAGTCAAGAAGGATGTCTCGGCTGTGATGCAAAAGAAGATCCCGAAAAAGTGTGAAGATCCCGAAATGTTTAGCGTATCCTGCAAGATTGGGGAAGCCGAGTTCAGCGAGACATTGCTGGATTTGAGAGCCTCTATCAATGTCCTACCACTGTCCGTCTACAACACCCTCAATGTCGGACCACTAGAAAGCACGGAGTTTGTCATCCAACTGGCTGATAACTCCGTCATCATTCCAGAGGGCGTTGTGAAGGACGTTTTGGTGAGCGTCGACACCCTCGTCTTCCCTACGGATTTCTTCGTCATGAACACATGGAAACGAGGAGGACGAGTAATGCTAGGGAGGCCTTTCATGAAGACCTCCAACACAAAGATCGACGTGGGCACAGGTACGGTAAGCATGAAGTTTAACCGAAGGAAGGTAGAGCACAGGCTGAAGACCATTCTGGAGCATCCCCCAGACTCAAGAGTGAAGAGCGCGGTTGCAGGAGGCAACCCAGATTGAGAAGGATGAAGTGGTATGTCATGCCATGACAATAACTAAGGCGCTGTCCGGGAGGCAACCCGATGTATGTATCTTTTCCTTTGTCTTTCTTTCTTCGTTTTGCATTATTTTTTGGTGTGTTTTTGCTTTGTTTTTTTTGTTTTTTTTTCCTGACTAACCTGCAGGAAAGAGACCCATGCTCATTGAAGAAGGTGTTTCCACACCAATGTAAGTCTCTCTTGTCCTTGCACTAGTCACCCCCGAAAAAACCTTAAACAGGGGGCAAAAAAAAAAAAAATTTCTATTGTACGAGTATGAGCTGTCCCGTAGTACCATGGAGAGGGGTGCGCATGTTGCCAACGGAGGAAGTTTTCGCTACACAAATTTTTGGCAACGATGGCGGCCCCACAGTCGACAGCTGCGAAGGAAGACCACTCATGGCCCACACCCCGTTCATATCTGGGCCCATTTTTGGTGGTATTTGAAGGCCGTGCAACCCCGTTATCACTGTTCAACCACTACTCACCAAGTGGTACCTTATGGTTGCACGGTAGAAGATGATGCTGGAATTGATGAGGCACCCGCCCTACACCAGAGACTTGGGCATTTATTGAGAAGACCGCCAGCAACAACGGAAGTATCCATGCCGACTCAGCGACATTTGTGAGCTTATCCCTTCTTTTTCCTGTGCTTTATTCTTTTGTCTTTCATTACATTGAGGACAATGCAATGTTTAAGCATGGCGGAGGGTTTTATATTTCCTATGTCGCTGAGGAGAAAAAGAAAAAGAGCCAAAAATTGAAAAAGGCTAAAATTGAAATCCTGGGATAGGTCGAAAACCCGAAAGGGAGGCCTAGGTAATAAGCAGGTGGCTTGGACCAACATTAGGCTGGGGTAAAAATTGGTCTAGAGTGATGTGAGTTATATTGTGAGCACATCTAAATATATATATATATATATATATATATATATATATATATATGAGTGGCTTGGTGAAAACCCGAAAGGGCGCCTTGGCAAAATGAGTGAAAAGAAGAAGAGTGAATTTTAGGAATCCTCATTTTGGCATGGCGACATAAGAAAAGGAGTCAAAGAAGGATTGTCGGGTAGGTCACTCTAGGAGGCATAAGGAGTCATAGATGGAGGCTAGGATTAGAGGTTACTCACACCATTGAATGTCCGGGTTAAGCTTAGGGGAAGTACTCTGCTTGCCCCTTAAGCTTGTTGAGTTGTGGATGTGTCGTGAATGAGATTGGTGCCAGGAGCTTGGCATGGGTTAGGTGACTCTTAGTTGGAGGACATGCTTCCTGAGACCTTGGGTGCTGCATTGGAGGAGTAGACTTTCTTTTAGTTTACTCGAGGACGAGCAAAGGTCTAAGCATGGGGGAGTTTGATAAGCACTACTTTGTAGGGCTTAACTAAGAGTTATTAGAGGGTTTTATTGGTGCCATTCGGATAGATTTAGACACATTCTTGTGTATGGCGTTTGGGGGCGAAGTCTGGTGTTTTTGGAGGTGTTTAAGCTATTTTGGATATCATAGGAGACACTGAGGAAGGAAGCCACCAAAAGAAGACGCCAATGAAGTGAAGACGAGAGGTTAGGAGGCGAAGCCAAGGAGTGAAGGCCGAGCATTAACCGCGACCGCGGGCAAGGGTGCCGCGATCGCGGTTCCTCGGGCAAGTCGAGAGTTTTCCGCAGGCGCGGAGGAATGTGAAGAGCGCGGAGCCACAAGAGGCCGCGATCGCGATAAATGGGCCGCAATCGCGGGTCGTCGACGCTGGAAGTTCTGACTTTTTCCGAGTCTATCTTTTCTAATTTCTTTTCTTATTTTTCCATTTTATTTCGTTTCTTTTCTTATTGGGCTAGGTCATTTGTTAGAGGCCCTATTTATACTCTCTTTAACATTAGGTTTAAGAGGAGGAGTTTTCCAAGTTATAGTTTTTTTGCAATTTCAATTCATCGTTGCCACTTTTCACACCTTTGGAGTTCATCATGTTTATGAGGAGCTAAGCCTCTTTTTCTTAGTCCGGTAATGGAAGCATAAGTTTATTCATCTGGTTGTGAGATTTTGTTCCTATCTATCTTATCCTATTGAGTTATATCTTTTCTCTTGAGCAAATTCTTATTTGGATGTTTGTTGGTTTATCTAGATTGATCACCTAGGTTTATTGCTTTCATTCATATTGCTAATACTAGGGAACTGTTGGGCTAACGCTCTAGTTCGAGTAGCAAGCATAGATTCTTATCTGCCACTGTGGAATTTATCTATGTAGGGAATTGATTACATGTTGAATGCTTCTGGTTGAGGTGTTATGTGTATCCTGGTTAATTCTTATGTTCATTGTTGCCTTTGGGTTGAATCACTAGTGGTGCTAGGGTTATTCATTTGTAAGGGTTCTTAGGGATGGTTTCCCTATTAATCTACACAAGATCAGGACAGGAATAACCGAAAAGGAAGATAGGGCATAATAAAGGAACAACCTTTGAATGACTTATGTGGACATTACTTGGGTAAGTGTTTTCTCTCTTTGATATTTTCATCATATACTTTGCTGTGTTTGACTTAATTGTGACCAACCAACCTACAACTCCCCCTTCTTGTTACTATTGCATGCGAACAACACATAGATTAATCTCTTCCTCTCTGTGGATTCGACCCCTGCTTACCCTAACTACTTGTTTAGGTTTTGCTAGGATTTTTTTTGATTGATTAGGTGATACGACTTAAGTCTGCTATCAGACGCATTCTACATAGAGTCCATACCCCGTGCTTTGAATACCAGAGTAGATGCCCTTTCAAATCTTGGCGCGAACTTGCCATTGGAGGCATGAAACAAGGTGTTAGTAGAAAAGAAGATAACCAAGGGAGTGACCATCCAGGTGATGAGCATACAACCTAAAGAAAGCGGGGTTGATCCCATCTCACAGTACATTGAACACGGCAACCTTCCGGACGATGCTCTTGAGGCAAGGAAAATCAAAGCAAAAGCCGCGAGATATTGTGTCAAGTGAGGGAGACTCTACAAGAAAGGATTTGTTGAGGATGATTTGCTGTGTGTCGATGCGCGAAGGGTAGCTGAAATCCTGAAAGAGGCTCATGGAGGGATTTGCGGAGGCCACCCAGGTTGGAGATCGTTAGCCCAAGGAATTACTCGGAGGGGATACTTATGGCCTACCGTAAGGACTGATGCCACCAACTATGTTAAGAGATGTGACAAGTGTCAGAGGCATGCTAATATCCTCCATCTCCCCGCGTCTAATCTAAAGCCGATTCACGCGGCGTGTCCGTTCGTCCTCTGGGGAATGGATGACCTGGGCCCTTTTCCTAAATCGGCGGGACAAACCCGTTATATCCTAGTGATCGTGGATTACTTCACCAAGTGGATAGAATCTGAGGTATGGCCAAGAACACAGCGGCAAAGGTGTGCTCGTTCCTCTGGAAAAATCTCATATGCCGTTTTGGAGTGCCCTGGTCCATTATCACTGATCATGGTCCTCAGTTCGACTGTCAGGAAATCCGCAATCTCTGCTCATCCTTAAATATTACCTTGAAATTCTCATATGTTGCCCACCCGCAGGCAAATGGACAAGTCGAGAATGTCAACGCGCGGATCCTCGACGACCTAATAAGAAGACTGACTGGAGCGCAGGGTAGGTGGGCTGAATTACTACCCTTGGTACTCTGGACCTACCGCACCACGGCACGACGAGCTACAGGGGAAACCCCTTTTGCCATGGTCTATGGTACCGAGGCTGTTGTTCCTGTGGAAACCTTGGTGCCTTCAGCCTGAGTGTTTGATTTCGATCCAAAGAGCAACGAGGATTCCCTCAAACTCGACATGTACCTAAGAAAGGAGTTGCGTGATATTGCGGCTTTGAGATATGAAGAATACAAGCTCCGAACCGCGTCATATTACAACAAAAAGGTGAGACCGCGTTCACTCAATAAAGGAGACTTGGTGCTACGACGCGTTGATGGAGGCAAGCTTGATCCAAAGTGGGAAGGCCCATACCTCCTTCGTGATTAAGTCCACGAGGGCGCGTTCAAACTGTGTGATGAAAACGGGGCAACCCTACCCAAGACCTGGAACGTGGCCCGCTTGAAGAAATACTATGCCTAAAGCAGTACCCAAAGTTAAGTGATGTAATATATACAGCAACATCAATAAAACATCGCCAGTAGGCGGTTGCTTGTACAAATTTCATTCTTCTTACCTTACGCTGAGCCCAATAAAGGCGGGTGAGATCCCTCAAGCCCAGGCTTGAGGTTGCCACCGCGTTTATTTTTCAAAGAAAATGGAGGGTGAGATCCCTCAAGTCCAGGCTTGGGGCTGCCACCACGTCCATTCTTCAACAGACGAGTGAGATCCCTAAAGTCTAGACTTAAGGTTGCCACCGCGTCCATTCTTCAACAGACGGGTGAGATCCCTCAAGTCTAGGCTTGGGGCTGCCACCGCGTTCATTCTCCAACAGACGGGTGAGATCCCTCAAGTCTAGGCTTGGGGCTGCCACCGCGTTCATTCTCCAACAGACGGGTGAGATCTCTCAAGTCTAGGCTTGAGGCTGCCACCGCGATCATTAATCAACTGAAATCTAGGCAAAACGGGGTGTTCGTCATTTGCATTCCTACGCAAACTTAAAAATATTTCACAAACGGTTACATTGTTTCAAAAGGTTGTCCTGACAAGATCAACAAAAATCAAATACGAAAATTTAACATGAATATCACGCGGCAAGATTATCCGCCGCTACATCTTCTCCTCCGCCCTGCCCTGGGTCTGGGACCGCGTCGTGACCCTCATCGTCCGAATCTGGTATCTCTGGTTCCCCAAAAAGGCTTGTATACTCCGGCTCAAAGTAAGTAATCTGGGGATCAATTTCACCAAACTTGGCCACCGCCTGCCTAACCCCAATGCGAATTCCTTGTTGCCAATGTGGCAAAATTTCATCTGCTCTTCTCAGCTTATACTCATCGAAAGACAAATAGGAGCGAATCGCGGACTTCACTTTGGCCTCCTCGCCCCTAATTCTCTCCTCCGCAACGTGAATTCTCTCCTCCGCGACATCATGCTCCTTGGCAAGGGCCTCATTCGCAGCCTTCAGTTTGTCGTTATCCCTCCCCTTCTTTGCGACGGACTTCTTCAAATCGTCAGTCTCTTTCCTAACGACGGTGATCTCCTTCTTGGCCTCAGACGCTTCCTTCCTCGCAGCATCGCGTTCAATACTAAGCTCCTCGATTTGCCTCCTACACTCTTCTAGTCGTCCTCCATCCTTGCGTCCTTCCAGATCAGCACATCCAACTTCCAAAGTCTTGCAATACGAGGCGGTGGCAAGCAATCCCAAACGAGCATGTGTCAAGAAGAAAGAAAGGTCAGTCATCGCGGAAAATATATAGCCAAGTCGATCCATTCAACAAGGGGATATACCATTTCCAGATACTTCAAAGACTCAAATTCCGGATGAGCCGCGGGCAAAGTATTAAGCCACCCTTTCTCCGCGACACAAGCCTCCCTCGGAACCGCGAGCTTCCTCAGTTCCGCCGCAACAGGAGCAGGGGCGGTGTAGTGCCTGACGGTGTCCATATTGACAGCATCGGCGCGTCTAACCAAGCTGATCCCTGCTGGGACATCCACCCTGACTCTCTTAGTAGCAGGTCCTCCCTGCCTCCCCTCGTGGTGCACCTTACTCATACTCTCTATCCTTGTCGGAGCCACCGGAGGCCGGGTAGTGCTGGTGGCTTCAATAGCCGCGGTCTGTGTAGGAGCTTGATCCTTTTCCATGATTGGAGTTGAGGTACCTTCTTCTTTGGGCACCACCGTGGGAAGTGAAGCTTTCCCCCCCTTTGGTTTTCCGTTCCACACTACCCAACAACAACGAGGAGCTCACCATGTCTGCAAAGTATACTGGCCATGTCAAATGTAAGTTTCAAACAAAAAGAAGAAGAAACAACAGCATAACTTATGTAAAGCATTCAAGAACGCGTCAACATGGGACAAGTGAGTTGGTACCCCTCCCCCTTTCGTCACGACCACCTCTCAGCGGCAAACTCAAGCCCGCCTTCTCCAAGTTCTCTTGCGTGATCAACCTTTTGAAGTCTGGAGCGTCCAAATCATTACGGAACCTAGCCTTGCATGCATCTATATCCCGCTGAGAGGGCTTCTTTGGCCTTTTAAACGGCGCGGGATATCTTCGACAATTAAATAAATCCTCTGAAAAACCCCTGACTAAGAACCATCTATCCTTCCATTTTCCCACATTGGAAGGTTTGCTAATGACCTTGAGGGTAGAGAGACTAAAGTTACATATTCCCTTCTCATACTTCATAGTAAAGAGGCAATGCATATGTTGCGCGTCAGGTGTTACCCCATCCTTGTAGCATCGCATTGTGTAACCACTGAAATACCTCCAAGCGTTAGGGTATAACTGCGTGAGACTCAAATTAGACATGGCTAAAAACTCGCGGTAGTGGTCGACTAGGGGCAAGCAAAACCCTCTTTCCAAGCTAAACAAATTGACCACTAAACAGTTCTCATAGCGCGCCAATGAAGAACCTATACGCTCAGGAAGGCACAACTCTACACCCCTGGGCCAAGGAATCTCTTCCGCTAGCCTTTCTAGAGTTTGAAGAGAGACGGTAGTGTATGTGCCCATTTCACGCATGTCTTCATCCCCTGAAAGTGGCATCATTAGGACCTCTTTCGGATTCACCCTAGCAGGAGGTGGGGGTTCTACACCTAATCTGTGACTTGGAAAGTCAGCACAACTGTCCACACACCCTTCCCTACAAGAAGAAGTAGTTTCTGAAGGCATCATGGGAGATCGGGGCATGGCACCTTCCCCCGATATGGTTTGCGCAACCCCTGTTCCACCCTTGGGAAGCGGCGCGGCCTCTAACATCTCCTCGGAGTCCGAGGAAATGGTCTCGACACCCCCGTAAATCACTGTGCCTCCCCTGACCGTAGACGGCCGTGAAGGCCCAGGAGGGGGAGAGGATGACGAAGATGTAGACGATGCCTCATCCGGACTCATCCCCGGGTCATCTGCCAAGAAGGCTTCTTCCCTAGCGCGACCTAAGGGGTCCATACTCCCCGAGTCTGTCTCGTTGTTAGGCATCCTAAAAGAATGACTTAAAGTTGTCACGCGTTCTCTCAACTCTTTGGAAACAAGGGAAAACAAGAGAAGGCTTAGCACGGTGAAAGAAAATACAAAGCGCGCCCAAGGAAGAGGACGCGAGGAAAAAGCATGAATCATCGCGCCGTCAGCAAAGAAGGAAAAGGAGGGAGCAAGAAAAAGAAAGAGAAAGTGGTGGGCGAACTCTACACCCGGAACGACAAAAAATATTAGGACCGGGTTCGCTGATAGACATGGAACCAGGTTCAACAAGAGAAAGAAAAAAGGAAAGGAGGAAGCCGAGTTAAAAATCAACCCGGAATCGGAAAAGACGAAGGGCGTCTCCCCCCTTCCTTTTCCTTCTCCACCACCAGGGAACGACTCTTCGCCTCCCCAAACTCGTAAAATTCCCAAGCCCGAAATGACCTCTCAGTGGTCGAAAGCCTACCTCTCGCCATCAAAACCCCCCAGCCGCCCATACTAACCTCTGCATGTCTGCCCGGAAACCCCAAGACCCCGGCCAACTACCCCATTCCCTCTCACAGTCGCAGTAACTTCACCGGAAAAGAAAACCACAATCTCCCCCTTTAATCAAGAAATTTCGCACATGCAACTGTCTCACAACAACAATGGCAACCAAGATAAGAGGAGAGAGGTACTTACCTGGTTGATTTGCAGGAAGAATCGACGAAGAAGATGAAGAGATGACTGGAAACCGTCCGAAACCGCAAGCGTCAGGAGATGAGAAAGGAGAGAGAGGAGAGAGAGAAGGAAGAGTGTGGAAAGTGGAGTGATTTCCCGCCCTTCTTTCGGCCCACCCTATTTATAACAAATCGGATGGGCTACCACTTGCCAGGCCCAAAAACCAGGCTAACCGGCCCACCAAAAAGCGATCATGGGGAGGCCTACCGTGGCATCAATAGAACGCGTTCATTATAAACACTCGCTATTATTTGTTGTTTTGACTAAGCCAAGGATGACTCGCCAAAACAAGTGGATGTGATAGTGCGTCATTATTTCATAATAACATCAACGCGTTCTATATTGCTCATCAGCACACCAGACCACGAGGAACATCTAACGCGGCGACCTCAAGACCTTACTAAGAAGGAAAGAAAATGAGAGGTACAAGAGGAAGAGAGGCCACGGGGTATCTCTAGCGCGGCGATTCCCAATGACCGCGTCACCACGTACACCAACATCACGTCTTCCATCTCCCGCGAAGTCATGATCGCGTAGTATCCGTTGGACGCTCCCAGGCCGCCACGAATCACTCGGACCAATCCGGGCATGCCAACCATGCATCTCTCCAATTTGACACGCGTTTTCCCGCCCCGCCGGTCCAATCACCGCCTTACACCCCCTTGCCGACGTCTGCCACAGGGTGAGCCGCGAGGTGACACGTGTCCCTGCATGTCGACTAAGCAGAAGCATGACCCTTTGCCTATAAAATAGACCAACACCCCTCAGAAATCGGGGTCGAGAAAAAGGAAAAAAATGGTTCCACGAGATTGTTTTAGCTTTTTTCAAGATTTGTGATGATTCCCGTGTAATTGTAAAGAGAGTGAAAAGCTTTGTGTTCGTTGTTTATAATGTTCAAGCTCTACAGGGAGGTGGCATACTTTTCCGAATACTAACCGGAAAGGGGACATTCCTATTGGAGTTTTGAAAGCTGTGCGGTATGCCCACAATGCATCATTAAGTTTAGAACTCCAATCCTTCCGATTAGCTGCAACCGTTTTCTCCAGGATAGATTTAATCTCTCTATTGGAAACTTCGGCTTGCCCATTAGTTTGAGGATGATAGGTTGTGGAGACTCTTTGGGTGACGTGATACTTCTTCAGCAGGGCAGTCACTGTCTTGTTGCAGAAATGGGTTCCCCGATCACTAATTAAAGCTTTGGGTATCCCAAATCTTGAGAAAATGTTCTCCTTAAGAAAACCTGCCACAACTTTAGAATCATCAGTCTTGGTGGCCTTCACTTCCACCCACTTGGAAACGTAGTCCACCTCAAGTAATATATAGAGATTCTCATGAGAGCTAGGAAAGGGTCCCATAAAGTCAATACCCCAAACATCAAAGACCTCGCAAAAGATTAATGATGATTGCGGCATCTCATTCCTCCTGGAGATATTTCCAACCCTTTGGCATCGGTCACAAGATTTACAAAAGGCGTAAGCATCCCGAAAGATGTGTGGCCAATAAAATCCTGCATCCAATACTTTCCTAGCAGTCTTATTTGCCCCAAAATGACCCCCACATGCTTGAGAATGACAAAAGTTAAGGACAGATTGTACCTCGTTATCCGAAAGACATCGGCGTACTACCTGATCGACACAATGTTTCCATAGGTAAGGATCATCCCAAACATAGTGACGGGCTTCTCTTCGTACCTTCTCCTTTTGAGCTCTAGTGTAATCCGGGGGTAATTCCTCTCGAACCAAATAGTTCACGATATCTGCATACCATGGTCTAAAAGAACGGAGCCTGAAGACGGCTTCGGCTATGTGAAGAGAGGGTTCATAAGTACTTACAGAGCAAAGTGTGAGTCCAGAGATGTTGTCGCGGGGCGGTGGAGCCTCCAGTTCCACAATTTCTATAGACCGCCGGGTCGCGGTGGGTGTCGCCGCGGGGCGGTAGGCGTTACCCGAAGTTAATTCCTTCGATCATAAAGAGTGTGTCATCTGGAAAAGTTCCGTGAATGGGGCTCTACACTCCGGGCTTATCTTCTTCATGTACAAGCCTACTCAGGTGATCAGCTACTAGGTTCTCCGCTCCCTTTTTATCTCGTATCTCAACATCAAATTCAGTGAGTAGGAGAACCCATCGGATTAATCTTGGCTTTGCTTCCTTCTTCGTCATTAGGTAACGAAGGGCATCATGATCTGTGTAGATGATCACCTTTACTCCCAAAGATATTGCCTAAAATTTTCCAAGGCAAACACAACTGCCAGCATTTCCTTCTCAGTGGTGGAGTAGTTCCTCTGAGCTCCATTTAGAGTCATGGAGGCATAATGAATTACATGGGAGGCACGTCCCACTTTCTGGCCTAGAACCGCTCCAACCGTATAGTCACTGGCGTCACACATGATCTCAAATGGGCAAGACCAGTCAGGTGCCTGAATGATAGGTGCACTTGTTAGGCGTTCTCTCAAGCAATCAAACGCCTTCTTGCACTCGTCGGTGAACTCATAGGTCACCTCTTTCTTCAGTAGCTCGCATAGAGGTGAAGAGATCTTAGAGAAGTCCTTGATAAACCTTCAGTAAAAACCTGCATGACCTAAAAAGGAGCGCACTTCACGCACATTAGTAGGATAAGGCAAAGACTGAATCACATTAATCTTCGCCTTATCGACCTCAATACCCCTAGCAGAAACAATATGACCAAGTACTATACCTTGTTCTACCATGAAATGACACTTTTCAAAATTCAAAACCAAATTGGTTTCAACACATCTTTTAAGTACAAGTGCCAAATGGTTCAAACATGAATCAAAGCTAGTCCCATGCACTGTGAAGTCATCCATGAATACCTCAATAAATTTCTCAACATATTCAGAGAAGATACTAACCATACATCGTTGAAATGTACCGGGTGCGTTACACAAACCGAATGGCATTCTGCGGTATGCAAATGTGTCAAAGGGGCATGTGAAGGTGGTTTTCTCCTGGTCCTCTAGCGCTATAGCCACCTGAAAGTATCCTGAATACCCATCGAGAAAACAGTAATAGGGGCGCCCAGCAAGGCGTTCTAGCATTTGATCAATAAAAGGTAAGGGAAAATGGTCTTTTCGAGTTACCGCAATCAGCTTACGGTAGTCAATGCACACCCTCCATCCTGTAGTGGTCCTTGTAGGAACCAAATCCCCTTGTTGATTCTCTACTATAGTAATACCTCATTTCTTAGGGACAACCTGAGTTGGACTTACCCATTGGCTATCGGAAATAGGGAAGATCATATCGGCTTTAAGGAGTTTCAGCACCTCCTTCTTGACCACTTCCATCATTGGAGGATTGAGTCTTCTCTGTGGCTGCCTGGATGGTTTGGCTCCATCTTCAAGTAGAATCCTATGCATACAAGTCGAGGGACTTATCCCTTTTATGTCTGCAATGGTCCATCCTAGCGCAGTCTTGTACTCCCTGAGCACGCCTAATAGCTTCATTTCTTGGTCTTCAGAAAGCTTATTAGACACAATGACTGGCAGAGTGTCGTTGGCTCCAAGAAATGTGTACTTGAGGTGATCCGGCAACGGCTTCAATTCAATCTCGGGAGCCTGTACAACAGAGGGAACAAGCTTCTCGCTCGGGTTTAGTAAATTGGGGCCAACGCCCAAAGGATCTATAGGAAACTTACCATATGCATCCATCTGAGCTATGATTTCCTGCATGTTAGTTGGTAAAGAGTATTCCTTATGGGACAAATCCAAATTATTCTCAACAATGGACATCAACTCATCAAGACCAGATATATCAAATATATCTTGCGCAATAGAATCAATCACATCAATGGAGCATAAAGAATGGTCTTCATTGGGGTGTTTCACAGCTTCATATATATTATATTCCACCTTCTCCCCATCGAATTCCATAGAAAGTGTCCCACTTTGCAAATCAAGTTTAGTCTTAGCAGTTTTCAAAAATGGTCTACCTAACAGTATAGGAGTCGCCTTTGTATCCGTATCCATATCTAAGACATAAAATCTGCAGGGAATATCAATTTATCAACCATAACAAGAACATCCTCTACTACTCCTCTAGGGTAGACACTAGACCTATCAGCTAATTGAATTACAATTCATGTTTCCTGCAGAGGTCCAAGTCTAAGAGATTCATAGAGGGAATAGGGCAAAACATTAATGGAGGCACCAAGATCAAGCATAGCTCTTTCAAATTTAGTGTCACCAATAATACAAGGAATGCTCCACATACCTAGATCGCCGCACTTCTTTGGCATACGCCTCTGGAATACAACAGATACGCGTTCGCTGACCTTGACTTTTTCCTTGCCCTTAAGCTTCTGATTTCTCTTGATGGTGCAGAGCTCCTTTAAAAACTTAGCGTACCTAGGTACACTCTTTACAAGCTTAAGGAGGGGGATGTTTACCTCACACTTACTGAAGATGTCGAAGAGATTCTTGTCGTCGATTATTATCCTTTCCTTTAGTGCCTCCGGAAAGGGGGCAGGGGGCTTTTCAGAACCAAGAGGAGGAAAATTTGGACGAACATAGGGGTCCTTTTCTTCGTCATGATCAAGATCCGGGCTTTCACCGCGGGGCGGTGGTTTTACCGCGGGGCGGTGTTCTTGGCCGCGGGGCGGTGGTGGTAACTCAGGAGAACTGAGAGTTCCCGCCGGGTCGCGGTCGCAAGCACCGCGGGGCGGTGAGATTCGCCCATCTTCAATTTCAGCTTTGTCGTCCTTTTCAGCAGTAGGAGCGACTTGCAATTTCTTGCCACTTCGGAGGGTCACAGCACTTACACTTTCTTGCGAGACCCTTTTGTCCAACCTAGTGACCACATCTGTTAACTGACCCACTTTTGTTTCCATGCTCTTGATGCTTGCCTCAGTTGTTTGCACATGAGTTGTGAAGTGCATTGTTAAGGCCGTGAGCAAGTCGTTAGTTGAAGGGGAGCTACTAGCTTGGGGAACAATTGGTAGCTCATCAAAGTGAGGTTGTGGTGGTTGTTGTAGCTGTTGTTGATCATGTCGAGGTCTAATAGGTCTGTAACCTCCAGCAGCGTATACTTCAGCAGTAGTGGCATCCTGAAGTTGGGGACAAGCATTGGTGTTGTGAAATGGATGAACGCAAATTCCACAAGCATTGTGATGTTGAGGTGCTTCTTGTTTACCCATCTTCGCAATTACGTCTTTCAATGAAGCAATTTCTTGCAATAAATGCGCATCATTGGAGTTGACAGCATTAACTCCTCTGGTCTTTGGGGCTTCATCAAAATCCCTTGTGCTCTCAGCCATATCATGAAGTCTAATCATGGCTGTATCGGGGGTCATATTCAAGATACTACCACCACAAGTAGCATCTATGATTCTTCTTTCATCATCCAGCAGCCCATTGTAAACATAGAGTACTAGAGCTTTCTTGTCAAAACCATGGAACGGGCAACTAGAACACAGTCGTTTGAACCGCTCACAATAGTCATAAAGGGTCTCCTCCTCTCCTTGTTCAATACTGGCAATCGCCCTTTTCAAGGCGTTGGCCATCTTGGTTGGGAAATATTGTGCGAGGAAGGCCTTATGTAGCTTAGCCCATGAATCTATGCTTCCGCCAGGAAGATGATAGTACCAGTCTTCAGCATCGTCCTTAAGAGTGAACCTGAAGGCTCTCATTTTAATTTGATCTTCAGTGACGTTAGCTGGTTTAATGCTCATAATGACGTTGTGGAATTTACCCAAGTGTTGGATGGGGTCTTCTCCACTTCGTCCATGATATCTCGGGAGCAACCGTATTACTCATGTTCTGAGCTCAAATGTCACACCATCCGCAAGGGGTGGAATGATTACAGCCAATGGCTGCTGTATCAGATCTGGCGCAGTCAGCTGTCGGAGTGTCTGAGCCATTCGTACCTGTCTCTGTATCAACTTCAACAAGTAGCGAATCAAAAGCAAAGTTGCGGACCGTAAGATAGATCCACACCGCAGTCAATCACAAATAATCACAAACAAAGTATTTGACTCCCCGGCAACGGCGCCAAATTTGACAAGGCCGGAAACCGGTGTCGTTTTCCTGTCAAAGAAATCTTAAATCACCTACTAAAGAGTATTATAGCAAGCAAGTCAGGGTCGATCCCACATGGAGTCGGTTATCTGTATGCAAAAGACGTGTGACTGACAAGTAACAAAGGGGGGTTTTGTGTGATCGCAGAGTAACAATGATTTAAGCTTTAGAGAAAGAATAAGTATGATGTGTGAAAGTATTCCACTAGACAAATATCCATACTGCAGATGAAACAGGTTGATCACTGATAACTATTGTTCCAAGTTCTTTTCACAATCTTATAGTCGTTCCCATCCTGATCATAATTAACTACCAATTCAGACAGTTGTTGGCAGCACTTACCACAATATCAATAGAAGAAAACCTTACTATCAATAAAGCAATAGCATTCAAACAAGGATATAGGATACATGCAAATAGAAGAAAACCTTACTATTTAACATGCAAATAACTCTCTCTCTCACAATTGCACACTCGTATTCCACTATATGTAACAATTGTGTTTGCTACTAGATATGCACTCGCATTCCGCTATATGCAAATCCTAGCACTATGATAAATGTCGATAAACCTAGTTAGCTACGCTAGATAAATCAACACAAACCAATAGACAATATGCTCAAGAGAATTAAACCAACTTAATAAGATAAAGAACAAGGAATAGAAATCTCACAACCAATTCATAGCAATGCTTCAATTGTCTAGCGAAACAAATGTGTTTAGTTCTCCATTCGTTCAAACCCTAGAGATAGAAATGAAAACGAGAGAGTCCCATATCTAAGGCCTGGAAAAGACCTTAAATAGGCAAAGGAAAATAAGCTAAACCTAACAATAATAATAAAGGAAATAAAATAATAAAAATGGGTGATCCGAAAATGCAAAATGGGAAACAAATCTCCGCTGGCCGCGAGACGTCTACATCCACCGCGGGGCGGCGGCTTCGCTGGGTTGCCCTCTCTGAGATCCACCGCCGGGTCGCGGTGGCTTTTGGCGCGGGGCGGCAAAGTACAACTTCTTCAAGTCTTTATCTTCTGCTCTTCTGTACTACCAAGTGATGGTAGCCTTCCTCCATGAGTCTTAAGCAGATCTTCTCCTCCATATTCTCCATCCTTCATTAAGCTGTAAATCCTATGATATCTTCACTTCTCAACCCTTCTTCTAGATTACAAACTTAGCCTAAATCTATATCGAAACTCCATCTAAATCATGCTAATAATCACTAGTTAAGGTGCATGAAATGACACCTATCAAAAATACTATAATATATAAGTATAAGTATACTAGATTTAATGAAATATTATACTATATAAGTGTAACTATATGAAATATAAAAAATACTATAATATATAAGTTTAAGTATACTAGATTTAATGAAATACTATACTATATAAGTGTAACTATATGAAATGTAATGAAATACTATAGTACATAAGTGTAGCTATATGAAATTTAATGAAATACTATAGTACATAAGTGTAACTATATGAAATGTAATGAAATACTATATTACATAAGTATAACTATATGAAATTTAATGAAATACTATAGTATATAAGTCTAAGTATACTTGATTTAATGAAATACTATAGTATATAAGTGTAACTATATGAAATATAATAAAATACTATAGTACATAAGTGTAACTATATGAAATTTAATAAAATACTATAGTATATAAGTTTAAGTATACTAGATTTAATGAAATACCATAGTATATAAGTCTAAGTATACTAGATTTAATGAAATACTATAGTATATAAGTGTAACTATATGAAATATAATGAAATACTATAGTACATAAGTGTAACTGTACTAGATTTAATGAAATACTATGATATATAAGTCTAAATATACTAGATTTAATGAAATACTATAATATATAAGTGTAGCTATATGAAATATAATAAAATTCTATAATATATAAGTTTAAGTATACTAGATGTAATGAAATACTATAGTACATAAGTGTAACTATATGAAATGTAATGAAATACTATAGTACATAAGTGTAACTATATGAAATGTAATGAAATACTATAGTATATAAGTCTAAATATACTTGATTTAATGAAATACTATAGTATATAAGTGTAACTATATGAAATATAATAAAATACTATAATATATAAGTTTAAGTATACTAGATTTAATGATATACTATAGTATATAAGTGTAACTATATTAAATGTACTGAAATACTATAGTACATAAGTGTAACTATATGAAATGTAATGAAATATTATAGTACATAAGTGTAACTATATGAAATACCATAGTATATAAGTGTAACTATACAAAATTTAATGAAATACTATAGTACATAAGTGTAACTATATGAAATTTAATGAATTACAATAGTACATAAGTGTAACTATATGAAATATAATGAAATACTATAGTATATACGTGTAACTATATGTACTATAGTATTTCATTAAATTTCGTATAGTTACACTTATATACTATAGTATTTTATTATATTGAAGACGATTCGATCCAATTTTGGATTTTTTCAAATCGGCCCCTTAGACGACACGGTGGCTTTAGGGATAAAATCCTACGATTTTAATCGACATTTAATCCGATTAAATGTGAAATTACGTGTATGATAAGGTTCTCTTAAATGCCCAATAGTTAATGGCTTCAATCGAATCCAAGAAATTTGCCAAATCCTCCATTGAAGCTTATAAAAGCTTACGGATGCGCACGGGTTGAAGGATTCGTTTTTTGGGCTTTTGAAGGGATAAACGATGTCCGTTTTGGACGTATTTTATATATACGTACTCGTATTGAAATTCTCTACATGATTATGAAAAAAATGCAATTTTGAAGAAAAAAAAATTAGTACTATACGCCTAAGATAAACGTGTGCTTTTAAACTTGAAAAAAAAAAAACTACACGCTTAGCTTAAGCGTGTAGGAATACGCTTAAGCTAAACATGTAAGAACCGTGAGCTGTATTTTCAAAATACCCACAATACCCCTCCATACTTACCTTAAGCGTGTAAAACCGAACGCTTACCTTAAGCGTGTAAAATCGCGTACATTTAGCCACATTCTCGCATGCAGCCTAAATCTATATCGAGAATTTGGTAACAAGATCGAAGGAGATTTGTGGTACGTCCTTGAAAATTCTTAATGCCGTGTCTGCAATTCCCAACCTAAAACTAACGGCCAAAGTCTATCGTTCTGTCGATAGTACTCCAAGGAGGCATGGACACATTTTAAAACAGGCTTTTATCAAACAACAACATCAAAGAGAGTGCAATCATGAAGAATATCTCCATGTGAAGATCAGACAAGGTGTTCTGATATAGCTTGGAAACTTCCTCAACATCTTTCAAAGTGTGTGAATTGCCAATTCAAAAGACCTGAGTATATCTCAGTAACGAGAGAAGAGAAGTGGAGAGGGCACATACTTGGCCAAAAAACTACAACTGATTGTATTCTTTCACCTGCAAATTTTATTGGCTTCAAAAATTCGGCCTTCTCGGCCCCAGCTTCAGTCCGAAACATACCTTCTGATGAACTACTTGATGCAGGTAAGGAGGGTGAAGATGCAGAGGAAGAAGGAACACGATAAGACGTGTAAAAGATGACGTGGAAACAAAGGTCAAGGGACTCGGGAATGGTAGGATGAGGAAAGTGGTGATTTGATCTCATTTGTCTTGGGAGGACTTTTGTAGTAGTTGGTATATGTGGACGACTATCTCAGACTTTGCATCTGGGTACCGATTATCCGTTTGCAGAGGATCCAGTCAGATTCCTGATGGATGATTTGGAAGGAGATGATTCTGCTTAGTAGTTGAATGGTGAGTTCCTCTGGTAAGAAGAGGGCGGTTGATTACGTATAGATGGATATAGCTGTGGTAAGCTGAAGCTGTAGCTTTCTAGATTACTAGTAATTGGATGGTCAAACCTGCAACTGGGTCCGTACTTGCAGACACCATATGTATTGAAGGAGGAACATAAAGCTTGTCCCTGCATAAAATAATTTATGAATAAATGCGGAGTTAGAACCATGCTACTCGGTCTTGAATTATTCAGAAGAAAGTTTAAGCTATACGAATACGTTGTATGTAGCAAAGTGGAAGTGCTAATTTTTTACAGAATGAACTATTAGAAATCATCTTTCACACGACGCCTGAAAGGTTTATGGTAACTACATGTTACTAGACCTACCTATTAGGAAAACGCAAGCATGTGGTTAGCTTTAGTGAATGTCCTGCGTTTCTACCAAGGGTGACAGAGAGCAGTATTTCAGTGTCATAGCTTTTCGGGCAACTGAATTAATTATTCATGAACTTTTACACATCATCATTCAAAGCAAAATCATGCAGGCCTTTCAGAAGTTATGCTGGGGACATGGAAAAAAATGCTTCATCATCTTGTTGATGGGTGAGTGGTATCACACATAGTTTGGCTGTGTGTGGTGGGGGGAGCATGGTGATAAGTATAGGTAGATCTAATAGCTCTAATACCACATGCAATAAAGGATTGGTTAGTATACTATGTGATTATTGTTCAGACAGAGTGAACAGATAGCTATAATTTCGAACCAAGTCACAACTTTCTTGACAGGTGAAGAGATGGAAACTTACAGGTCTCAAGGGAAGACCATGAGGACCAAATGTATGAATTGCTAATTGAGCAACCTTTTCCTTTGGATGGTGATACTTGCAATCAGACCCATACTTGCAGTACCCAGTGCTCATAAAATGGCGGCATTCAGGTTGATCAGGTCTCTCTGGGAGAGACGAATTCTTTGCCGGAGATGAAGGGAAGTATGCAGTACCAAGTCCTCCTTGATCCTTAGTATTGTAAAAATTGGTCCCATAAACATTATGAGGCACAGTACCCTAGCAGTGTTAGAGCAACAGAAATTAGATCATTGCGGTTCTTACAATATCACAGTAATATACATTTCTATATCCCCATCAACAAACTAGCTTATCTTCAAAATCTTGTATGTGGTCAGTGAAGGGGAAATTGGTCTCGTTTTTGGAGGATTCAGCTAGTAGGTGAGCGATATAGAGACAAGTACAAGAGCCTATTAAAATGTGTTCTGTAAGGAATAAAATGAGCATAAAGCAGTCACCAAGTGAGTGTGAAAGTTACAAAAAAGTTGAAGCAGCAAATTTGAGATAACATACCAGGTGAAGATATTCCCATGGCCTGGATTACATTTGATAGAGCTTAAAAATAGAAAAATATGGACAGGTCTAGGAAACATTTACAAGCATGCTGAACGTGGGAAGTAACATTGTTTCTTAGACTTGATTGTAACATTAAGATTTAAATAATAACAAAAACTAACCATGTACATATTCCAGCCTTGTGTAGCCATGTTTTGAGACGGAGGAATGGCAATCGATCCATAGGTTTGCAGACCAGGCACTCTTGGACTTGATAGATATGGAGGCCTAGGTAACACCCATGTTGAAAGCCCACTACCATATGGCATGCCCATTGGAGGGAAAACTGATGTACCTACTGTTCCAGTGGCAGAAGCCCCAGACAGAGGCCAGACAGTATCAGGAGAAGCAGTTGGCTGGGGATGGTTAAACTTGCATGCAACCCCAAATTTGCAAGTATAAGTTCGCATGTAATACGGACAAGATTTTGCATCCTGATACAATAGAGCATTATGATCAGATAAAGTAGTCAAGACATACATTGATTCGTAAATTCGAGTTAGGAATTCAATCCAATGAAAAATCTAAGTGAAAACCTGACGAATAGGTAGGCCAATCATGTTTAGTGGGACCGGTCCACTGTCCTTGTCATTGGGATGATTATATTTGCATAATGAACCATACTTGCAAGTTCCTGTTTTTAGATAAAACTACATAGTTCAAACTGTTAGATACATCGAAGAAACTTGCACAACAAAGAAGAGATGCTATAATACCATGTCATGATGCTGCCAAAATCAGTGGAAATTTCAAAAGATGAAGAGCCAAACGCTAAGATAACGAAAAAATATTCTGCAAAATCTGCTCCATTAGTTGTGCTGAACAATTACATTTGGTTCAAATATATAATGTGGCACTAACGATCATTTAATGCCTTAAATGTGAGAAGTAATGCAATCAGCATAATAAAGAACATAGAAGCAAATAACAAAACCAAGCACAGACCCAAACATAAGAAGCTTGTGTACACTCTGGAGTCAGATTTTGAGAGAGGTTTATGTTATCCAGAAACCAAGTTTAGTTATTGACAATGGGTTAACTTCAGTTATGCACTGAGCATAACTAAATCTAAAGAGGATACTTCATCAAATATGACACTGGCAGCAAATGCAGTCAATTAATTAGAAACCATATCAGTGAAAGAGCATGTATTGTGATCATATATACAGTTTCAATTCAGTTGGTGATGTTATCCGCAGACAGCTAATGCTCATCCATTTATTCTCATCCCTTTTTAGCAAAAATCTAATATACTACAAGTCTACAAGACGATAAAAGTATTTTATGTTTTCCTATCAAAATCCATAGCTCAAAAAGTAGGCAAGTAATGCCAGAAAGTCTTCTTGAGTAAAAATTCGGTAAGAAAGAAAATAAAACAAGACTCGTAAAATATATTTTTGACTTTATCGGGTGAAGAAATATAGATCTGTGATATTAAGCTGTCCAAATAACATTTTACCATTCCATGATCCTTCAATAATTCACAAAATTCAAAATGGGAAAGGGAACAGGCATGTGAAATTTTAGATTTTCCATAAGTAGGCTAGCAAATCATCATCATATCTCACTGGTTTGTGAAAGAGTGGTTAACCCGATGGGCAGGAGTTCTTGATGGATAGATTTGCTGTGGTACTCAAGAAAAAATGCCATGATAAGTGGATAACGTTAGCTATAAAAGAAAACTACAGACCAGGCAATAAAACTTCTCATAATGCAAGGCCAGTGGATGATTAACAATAGCTTTCTTTATGCTGACCGCAGATTCAAGCATCAATAAGTGTTGCATATTAGCCGAGACTAATAGTTTACTATCAAGTGACATGCATTATTATTCAGCTACAGAATAAAAAAATCACCTGATTGACAAATGAGGATGTGTTATCCAATTCGTAGGACAAGCAAGTAAAATCATTGCCACAAATAAAGACCAAGTAGAAAAACCATTTCATCTCTTTATTTCCAAAGGAGCTAAGTTATACTGTCACCTTCACTAGGGTTAGGCTGGTTAGCATTCTTCAATAGTTGCATATCCAGACAAAAGAAAATTCAAATTCAGCTGAAGAAACACATACCCCACACTCAGGTTGACCATCTCTTTGTGGCAACTCCCCTTTACTCTGAACACTCTGCAAGTAGCAAAGCACTCATTTATGTAATACAGATCCTTGAATTAAGTAATTAGCCATACTTCTATTCTCTTAACAGTAACGCTGCACCAGCTTCACTTTTCACCCTATAATCATACACACCATGACCAATACTATAATATCCTGGTCATGATCTCCACATTCAAATTTCAAAGGCTTAAACAAAACCATACATACCAATAACATACAGAGTATGTTAGAATAATCTACAACATTCTCAATCAGTGGATGAACCATCAATGATCAATGTATGTAGATGTGCACAAAGTAAGTGAAACTTTAAGGATAAGCAGTCGAGATTGTTCAGCATTACCTGAACAAGACGAACAGGGTGATTGAATCGACACTTGCTTCCAAATCCACACAAGCCAGTCCTCATGTAGTACATGCAATCAGGCTCCCCAGGCCGATTAGGGTAAGGAGGTGGAGAATCAGCACCACGTTTTTCCTCACAGTTTTCGTCATTGTTCTCAATCTTCATCCTTGAAATCCCCTCTAAAAAGTTTGCAAAAATCCCATATTGTAAATAGATATAAGTACAACTACAGAACAAAATACACCCTCAAGTTCACCGAATCAACTTAACCAAACAAAAACGCAAGCTTCATCTTTCAGTTCTACAGTTACCTAGACACCGAAAATTGCAATTACAGATAAACTCAGTTCACCACCTCATCAAACAGGGAATATGAAGAAAATCTTCAACTAACAAAATTGAAAAAATAAGTATTCGGGAGGGGGGCTGGAAAGAAACGGGGTGTATGAAACTGATGGCATCACACAGAATCCACACTGGGAATTTCAAGAGATCAAGCTATCGCGTATCCAAATAACAACACAGAAAAAGGAAATTTTACTGAAAATAGTAAATTTCTTCTGAGGGCAAAAAGCGATTACCTTCAACTCTATCAACATGTCCATTGATGGAAACCGACGATGCATTGCTCCGAATTTGCCGATTATCAGTCATCGATAATCAACAAATCGAAAATATAAAAGAGAAACACCAGATCTCTTGAAATAGCGAAGCCAATAGTTTGATCCGATCAACAAAAATGCACTGGAAATGGGAGAGAAGAAAAGAAAGAAAGATGATTTTGAGGAAGAAATGGACAATATTCCGTTCAAATTGTGTGACCAAAACGCAAGAAAAGTAGGGAAGGAGAGAGAAATATAGGATCGAACACGTACGGAGATTTTGGAGGGCAGAGTAAAAATTACTTAAAAAATACAGTACACTTTAAACAACAGAAAATACACCTTATAATATAAAATCTTAGGAGGACGTGTATAATATACCTGGTAGTAATAGAATTTTTAGTATTCCCCAAACTTATAATATAACAAAATACCTAAAGTCAACAAATGCTTTTGTGAGTGTGTGACCAATGGACTTGACTTGTTTGTTAATTGTAGGATTTATCTTAATTGTGGTTGCATGAGCGAGATCTTTTGAAATATATAGGTTATAGTAGTATTATAGTACGATTGTTTATATATTTATTGTTTAAGAATATATTTTATAAAACAAATTTATTTAATTAGTAGTTAATTTATTTTTATAACCGGCTAATTTTAATTATAATAGCAGCTATTGTTCTACACATGTACATACAAGTACAAGTAAAGGGAGATGTACATACAAGCAGAGGCGGATCCAGGGGGGTCTTAGGGGGTCCGGTGACCCCCCTTCCCCTGGATCAAGGTATATATTAAAAAAAATTAAATTAAAAATATATATATATTAATGTCTTTTACATTTTAATAAAAAAAGTTATTAGTCTAATTGGTTGTGGAACATGAGTTTAACCCAAAGGTTTGGGGTTTAAGTCCTCATCTTTCATCTTTTGTATTGTTTTTTTTTTTTAGATAAATAACAATTTGTGTCCTTTATTTTCTCTTTTATACAAATATTTGTATTTCCTATTTTTGTCCATCATGATTATGAAATAAGTTAAAATTTTTGTAAGCTAATTGAATTAATCTTATTTAAAATTCTCACAATATATTTGATACTAACATATTTTAGGTAGTTCTCCTTACTATTTGTCCAAAAATATTTTTAAAATTGTAAATTAGTTAAAAATGTTTTTCAAAATATAATAATCCACCTAGTATATAAGATTTGTATAATTTTTTTTACAAATAATAATGTGATTAATACTAAACAATATTATATAATTTTTCATAGACGATTTTATAACCCCCTTCGAAGAAATCCTGGATCCGCCATCATACAAGTAAATGGCAAGATGTTAAACATCACATCAAATCTTCCACTTCACACCTGATAATGTCAAAAATAACCTTATAATTTGCCCAAATTCTCAAAGCTCTACCCTCCCAACTCTAAAATTGATTTGTTCAGTATGTGCGGCCGCTGCTAAGCTAAACTCGGACCACCGCCATTCGATCTTCCTCGATCTTTTCTTTCATGTATTACCGAAGTTCCACCTATACTCGGTCACCGACTCAAACTTCCGACCACCACTCACGCCATCGACACTCCGTGCTACCTGTAGCACAGGGAGATCGTCGTCTCTTCCCCTTCGCAATCACATGGGCACTTGATCTAGCCAGCCACGTTTGACACCATCGACAACCACGTCAATCAACCAAGTTTTCTTTGTCTAACAACATCGGCCATCGATCTGTTTCAATTATCAAACCCTAATTTGGCTTCATCATGTAAATTTGATTGTACTTCCATAAGAATCATACTCCTCAATTATCAAACCCTAACTTGTGCACGGTGAGCCCTTTCAATATAAAAAAGAAAAGAAAAATGGGTATTTGTGGGATGTAAATGTAAAAGTGTGAAGTATGTTATTTTTTGGTGTGAAGAATAGTTTTTATGTAACTAAATTATATAAATACCATCATACCATAAATAATTAAGCATTGATGTAACATTAATAAGTCTTCTTATTTGTCAAAAAATAGATAAGTGACGGGGTTTATTGAAGACTAAATATAACATGGAGTAGTTTCTATGATTCACACTATTTCAGTTGAGTCTAATTCTACTAGAATTTGACACTGACTCATGAAAACACCAACCAGTCAATTTATTTAGTTTTGAAAGCTTGACATTAGGTTTATATATAAAATTTCTTTTTCATTTTAAGTTGATTAAATGAATAAATAGTTCAACTCAGAATGTGGTAAAACTTCCACTGAACATGCAAATTTAATATAGAAAACTACTAATTCGGTGTTTGCATTGAAGAAAGTTACATAATATATATGTAAATGGTGGGACAAACATGAGAAAAATAAGATGAAAGCAATGAATGTGAAAGTGACATTCATAGGCATGAGAGAACAAAGTGTCAAGGAACGGGGAAAATGCCCATACCATGATGCAAGTGACCAAACCAAAACGGGAAAACTGGGTCATTGTACAATCTCAGAGAGGCTACAACTCCCAGTATTTTTTTTTACTAAAGTAAAATTATTTTAAGCTTTTTTCTCTTCTATTTCATCTGAAAATATTACTCCAGTCAATCCTAACAGATTTAAATCACGAAAATAAAATTATTTTTAATTTTTTTCTCCTCATCTCATATGAAAATAAAATTTCGGCTAATCCTAACAGACAAAAGTTTCACGTGAGATTTTAATCACGCAGGATTTTAGCCTCCCTAGTAAAATCTTGCCTCCTCCCCTGGTCATTTGTAGCACAAGAGTAAGCAACACGTCTTTTTCTTAGGGTGTAAAAGACTAAAAGATACCTCATTTTGAACCAATACTTACATGACTTAGTGGTAAAGTGGTGTTACACTCCTTAAATGTTGTTTTAAATATAAGCAATTGAATCGGACGAGTCATAGGACTAGAGCAAAAAAAAATCTCTTTTCGTTCAATTTGTAATTTGAGATTGCCTTTTAACCGCAACTTGAAAAATTGATACTTGTGTATAGCCTTACTAAATAAGTAATGGCATCTGATCATGGTATCTCAAGTTCAAATCCCTCTTCTCGTAATAATAGTCTGAAGTCGACAAAAAAAATTACACTAGCTATATATTTTCCGATCAAAATGTAAAATTTAATTAGAAAACTCGGGGTATATTAGATATGTTCGTCGACATTACTTTGCCCTAAGGCTTACAATACATGAAAAGCATGTTGAAAAACAAATGTTGACTCCCATATATGTGAGTGGGTTAAAAATTTAGAAGTCAAGGGTGTCGATTGAGGACAAGACTCATGGATCACAACTAATTGTAAACATGAGTCTTGATCATGTGGACAATGTTATTAATTTTCAAGGTGACCTCTTTGAAAATTTTCAGATTTCTTGCTTTCGAGAGGGCTATGCACTTGGCCTTGCGCTTGTGGGCTAGTGATACTTGGGCAATGGTGTCATTGATGTTCAGATGACTCCCATGAATCTTTAGTCAAATCTTGATCTGTTTCTATTGGAGATTATGATCTTATATTATTTTGGTAGTTAATTATCAGCATATCCTTTTTACCCTTATTAGGCTATTATCCCTTGTAATTAGCTTTTCCTTCCTCCACTCATTTCTCCATACCGTTGCCTCTTCTTCCTTGTATAAAGGCTATGCCTTCTTATGTAATCAGTACAATTTAATCAATACAATTATACACACAGCACTACTCTTGTTTTATATGGTATCAGTTTTGTAGGTTTCATCAATCGATCCTCCAACTTGTTCCTCATGTCGATCAACCCATCTACACAAAATGATGGTACACGATCCAAGCCATGGGAGAAACTCAATCGATCATCACATGAATTCCAACACATGAATTCAAGAGATGGCTCCACTGTGGGCAATCGCCAACTAATACAATATAGGCCCGGTTCGAATCAATCCGGCGCCTCAACAATCAATCAATCGTCTCCTTTCGACCATCAACAATTGATGGCCTTGCTCAGACGAACAAATCAACACAATATGGAATCGCAGCAGCCCTCAGCCTCGACTCTTTTCATACAACACACTTCCGCAAACCATGCCGGTAAATCCTCTCCATCTCACCACTTCTCAGGTAATATCCAACCTCATTCTTCTCATCCTCCGGATTCATGGATTTTGGATAGTGGAGCGAGTGATCATATTACCTATCATACTCGGTTCTTGGATTCTTATCAACCGACTAACAATCGTTTTGTTCGTTTACCTGATGGCAGATCTTATGACGTTTCAC
Source organism: Rheum nobile (assembly GCA_027886185.1). Classification (NCBI taxonomy): domain Eukaryota; kingdom Viridiplantae; phylum Streptophyta; class Magnoliopsida; order Caryophyllales; family Polygonaceae; genus Rheum; species Rheum nobile. The sequence continues at coordinate 269,470 of WOAB01000248.1, read as the reverse complement.
ACATTGGAACTGTGACTTTTACATCTCAATTAACAATTTCACATGTTCTTTGTGTTCCTGGATTTTCCGTTAACCTTGTTTCAATTAGTAAATTGGCCTATGATTATTTCTATGCTACTATGTTTCTAAGAAAAATTTGTGTGATTCAAGATCTCCTCACGGGGAAGATGATCGGGAATGGATATGAACGAGATGGCCTATACTTCCTCAAGTCTCAGCCACAAACCACCTCATGTAACGTCACCATCTCAGCCTCCCTATGGCATCAACGCGTTGGACATCCATTGCAACAAGTATCATCTCTCCTTCCAATTTTTCAAAATAAAAGTTCACTTGGACATTCATGTTTAATTTGCCCTTTGGCTAAACAGACTCGACAACCTTTTTCGATTCACACTTCTACTAGTTCTTCATGTTTTGATCTTATTCACATGGACATTTGGGGAGGTTACCATGTTCCCTCTTTAACAGGAGCACGTTATTTCCTAACAATTGTAGACGATTTTTCAAAATTTACATGGATTTATCTTATGAAAAGCAAAGTTGAGGCCCGCTCTTTTGTCATTCAATTTCTTACACTCATCGAAAATCAATTTGATAGGCGTGTTAAAATTGTTCGGAGTGATAATGGCCCCGAATTCAAATGTTCTGATTTTTACACCTCCAAAGGTATTTTACATCAAACTAGTTGCATCAATACACCTCAACAAAATAGTGTTGCTGAACGTAAACATCGACACTTGTTAAACGTTGCACGTGCACTTCTTTTTCAATCTCATTTACCTAAATCCTTTTGGGGTGATGCTATTCTTACCGCCACCTATTTAATCAATCGCCTGCCAAGTCGTACTTTGCAAAACAAAACTCCTTTTGAAAAACTCTTTTGCAAACCACCTATATACTCACATTTACGTGTTTTTGGATGTCGTTGTTTTGCCTCTACACACCCTCTCCGTCCTACCAAATTTGAACCTCGTTCAACTGAGTGTGTTTTTATTGGGTATCCACCTGGTGTCAAAGGTTACAAACTCTATGATTTTACTCATAAGAAAACCATTATTTCACGAGATGTTATTTTTCATGAAACGGAATTTCCTTACTTCAAAAATTCAAACATTTCTCAAAATCAAAAAGACTTACCTCTTCCGAATTTCTCAACTCCGTCTATTTTTTGGGATGACACATTGCCTGTACAAACTCCTACGCTAGTATCCACTACTGCAAACCCCATACCACCATAAATCTCTGCACCCGTACAAACTTCTACTGAAAATCCCACACCGCCGCCAATCTCCACACCTGTACAAACTTCTATGGCCGTACCCACTACTGCAAATCCTACACCACCACCAATCTCCGCACATGTACCTTTTCATACGACCCTACCCACTAATGCAAACCCCATAACACAACCAATCCCCACACACGTACTAAATCCTATGCCCGCATCCACCACCAGTACACCACCACCACCTCCACCTCCACCCCAACCATTGCCCCATCGTATTTCCCGACCAACAAAACCATCCACCCTCCTCCGTGACTTTCATGTTGAGGTAACTCTACCATCTCGCTCTTCCGATCCATCGTCTTCCTCGCATAACATCATCTCGGGTACACCTTGTCCTCTATCTCAAGTTCTATCTTATAACAAACTTTCAAACAATTATAGACATTTTGCTTCTAACATTATGCTTGAAAAGGAACCAAGAAATTTCTTACAGACCAATCGATCCCAACAATGGAGAGACGCCATGGCCAAAGAGATTAAGGCACTCCAAGACAACCACACATGGAGTCTCGTACCATTACCACCTAGCAAACGTCCCATTGGTTGTAAGTGGGTTTACAAAATCAAATACAACCCCGATGGGACGGTCGAAAGATATAAAGCTCGCCTCGTTGCCAAAGGATACAATCAAATAGAGGGCATCGACTATCGTGAAACGTTCGCCCCTCTTCACTGAAATGGAAATCAAAGAAGAAGAAGAGTTGAACTCTACGGGTAACTAGACAAAGGATGAACGTATGCTTGGGGGTGATACTAGACATCCACACCACCTCGGACCAAGGTACCTTATCTTTGCACTTCCGAAAGATATCATATGTCTGCCTAATATTGATGTTGTCATGGTTGGCCAAAGAGTTGAACTTAGTGATTAACGGTGAATCCCTGTCATTGAATTGATTGCCCAGTGCTAGACATCAAAGAATTGAAGGTATTCCTTGTGGATCCATTTGACCCAGAGCATGTCCTTCTTACAATGAATATTCCAATATCAATGATCAAAATTTTTAAGCCTAAGGCCGCCCTAATTTTAAGAAGGCATACATCATTCCCATCTACCCTAGCTATCTTCCACAAAAAGTTACGACAAAGCCTCACAATTGTGTCTAGCACCATAGTATGCATTAGAGTGATTGACAACCAGAATTTCATAATGCCTTGGATCACCGATCTGATGAGTTCAACTTTCCCATCATACATAGTGAATCCCCAAATGAGGCTCGGATGAGCTCGTTTGTTCAATTGGGGGAGAAGAATGGTAGGTGTTGAGCCCAAGGGCAGTAACCAACAACTTATGTGTGACCTGTGGCATAGTTAGGGGTGAGCACAGTCGGTTAACCAAGGTCTCGTTCGGTTAACCGAGTTTTCGGTTAGTGATTTTATCATACCATTAACCATACCATTAAACCGGTATATCATATATCGGTTAACTGTCGGTTTCGGTACGGGTAATCAGTTTACCAAATAACCATAATAGGAATTTTTTTTATACTTTAATGCTTCAAGTCTTACTACTATTAGTTATTTTTTCAACTTTCTTGATGCACGACCTCTTGTGAGATGCTTAAAAGTAAAATAGAGAACATCATCATTCATCGAGCTATTTAGTTTATCACCCAATGTGTTTGACATAAAATAGAACAGTAAAGTACAAAAGCCAAAAGACTGAACAAATTTGTTCAATCTAGTGAACCTTTTAACGCCATATTCCTTACTTTCATCCCTTATTTGATTTATCTTTATTGTTTTTGTGTTTAACTTCTAAACAATTAAAAACAAAATTAACATCCTAACATCCAATTATTTTTACCCTTAATAATATTAATTAGTACCCTAAATCACCCTTAATTCCATTATCTGGAGCCCATAAGTCACAATCACCCACTTTATTTTTGCTCTTATACTAAATATATAAACACAAATACATCCATTATATTATATGTTGATAGTGGTATATTATTTATGCTAACAAATAAGTAAAAGAAATGAATGAATAACTAAGTCATTTGAATATGGAACTAATCAGTGGTGTATTATTAGAGTTTTGTCCCTTCCACTTAACAAAAATTACTTATTTCCTTTCATTTTTAATTAGTACTCTAAACCACCCTAAATTTCATTGTGTGACCATAAGTTACAATCACTAGTTCATTTATACATTACAAAAAATGAAAAGGATGGTTTCATCCATGAATATTCGAATCGATGCAAAACACTCTATTTCATTTTAGAATGTGTCCACAACTAGTAGGTCACTCTAGTTACCTTGTTATAATTCCATTTTTTTTTTTAAATAATTTCTGTTAATCGAGACAAGAAAAACTCTTAACCATTACCATGCCAAATAACCGAAAATTACTTCGGTCAGTTAACCGAAACCAGAAGTCAGTTTTTCTTCGGTAAGGTTAACCAAAAATTTGGTCGGTTTTTTGGTTTTGGTTTTTCGTGCCCACCCCTAGGCGTAATGACTTTACTGGCGTCGTTGACCCACTCATCAGAGCACACGATGCTATTAAAGTCACCAAGGATAATCCAAAGGGAGTCTTAGTTTTGGCTGAAATCAACAAGCTCCTCCCAAAGTAGCCTCCTAGCAGTGATTGAATAGAGACCATACACAAAGGTGGCACAAAAAACATCTCCGGAAACTTTGGAGGTAACCTTACAATGGATATAGTGCACAATAGAACCAATAATATCAATAGAAAAAATGCAAGAATCCCGAAGTATTAGAATTCTACATGCACGATGCATATATGAAAGTTGTGGGGGTGGTCCTAGCCTTAAAATTTTCTTGGTATTGTCTTTTTCACCAAGTCAACGTTGAGTTTTTTTCTCAAGGATTCCCATCAAGCACACATTGTTCTCTTTGAGAAATTCCCGTACTCCATCTTGTTTATGGGACAGATGGAAGCCCCATATGTTCCATGCTCCAATAATCATGATGAAAGAATTGGGTTGGGCTCAAGCCTTTGCTACTGATGAAGTGATAGCTCCATGACCCCCTCGATGATGGCGAAGGACGAAGAGAAAACAATGGGAGTGCACTCGAAGATAGCCAGACGCGGCGTAGCAGAACATGAGCGTTTCCACGACCGCTGAGGACATAGCCGCGACCACGGAAGACATGGCCGCGACCACGGAAGACTCCGCCGCGACCGCGAAAATATAGCTGAATTACGAGAGTCTACGGAAACTTTTCCGCGACCGCGGAAGTATTTCCACGACCGCGGAAACGACGCTGATTTCCGAGACTTTACATGAACTTTTCCGCGATCGCGGAAGTATTGTCCGCGACCGCGGAATTGACACGATCGTTCGCGTCTTATAGAAACTTTTCCGCGATCGCGGAAGTATTTTCCGCGACCGCGGAAACGGGCCCGAACGTTCACTGTTTCGTCTTTATTTCCGAAACTTATTATTATTTTATTATTATTTATTAGCGACTATTTAAACTAGCAAACCCTAGTTTTTAATGGGATGTTGATTTGAGTAGTAAAGTTGAGTACGCTCCTTCCTTGAATCCCAACATCAAACCCTTCGATCCCACAGATCAAACTATCCCGTAGCTCGTCGCTTCGAGCAATCAAACACCGTCTCTTCGGTGTCTCGTGATCATCACTTTGACCTCTTCGTTCATCTCTTTGAACGAGTTTGAAGGCTATCTCTTTAGCCCTAGGAAAGCCATCACTTTGGCTACGGAAGAGAAGTTTCAACTACAAGCTTGAAGAATCAAAGATCCTATGATTTGCAAACGACACTTTAGGGATTGTTCGCATAACTGGCATCAGAGCCTATCCAAGCTAAGTTTGTTTCTTCTCTCTTATTGTGATTCCTTAAAATTTTTCCGCTTGCAAACCCATAATTTTTTTTCTCACCACAACCACTTGCCGGAATTTTCCCCCGCCGTGACCACCACCACCGCCCGCCACCACCACCACCATCCGCCACCTCTCCCTCACGGCTGCAAACCCTAATTTTCTTTTAGGTTTCGGTTATTCTCAAGTTAGAGTTATCTTTGACTTTTCCACAACCTTAAATCTCTCCTTCTAGCAATATCTTGTTTCTTTACTTGCATATTTGATTTCCTTGTTTCTTGTTGATTACTTCTTGCTTCATCTTTGGATTAATTGCTAGACTAGTTGTTAGATCTTATTCCCTCATAGTTGCTTCGTCTCTTCTTTCTTTTCCTACACTTGCTTGTGTGGTTCTTTCTTGCTTGATTCACAATCATATCAAAAAAACAGTGTGACCGTATAAACAAAAACAACAATACCATTCTCACCTTCCATCACACAAAAAAATAGGTTTGGGAAGACGGAAGCGTCCAAAAAAAATACAAAGCAAAGGCAAGAGAACGCACCATACGGTCATACTCCATCTTCTCTTCTTTCATGTCTCTATGCAACTCTCATTGAAAAGGGCAAAATTTTCAACTCTCTTGTGATTAATTCTGAGAAACTTGATTTGATCTGCTTGCACTTGGAAATTTGTGTGTTGTTTGGGACTTGATTTGCTAGTTCTTGCTTTGTTGCCTTTCGTTCAAGCCTCTCCCTCCTCATGAGCAACCAAATTTGTACGCCCAACGGAAAATTTCTTGGTTCACTTTTGAGACAAGGACTTGGCTTGGATTTGTTCTTTGCTTGGTGCAACTTACTCCTTGTGTTATATGCTTTGTATAGGTACCATGGAGGTTCCTACGCCAAGCCACTCTCCTTCTACGGGCAACCGCAGCCCCGGACACATGGACTCCGCCTATGAACAAGTTGACCAACTTCATGCAGTGAATGACACACTTCAAGCGTCATATGACGATCAAGGCCGCCAACTCGCCGCGCAGGCTGACGAGCTTGCCCACCTTCGTCGGACAATGAGTGACTTGAGGTTGCCCATGGCTGATCCATTATTGAACCCCACGGCCTCCACCAGTCGGGCACTGGACCGCAAGGGCAAGGGCGCCGTGTCTACCCCGCATGATCGTCTTCGCTCTCAAATTGAAGGCTACCCTCCTAAGCGTGGCGCTTCCCGCGTACGGTATAATCCCACCTTTGCTCCTAGAGATGAGGATTACTCATCGGATCCCTCCCGTCGTCGTGTTCGCGCATCCAGGGACCCTCTTCCTTATGTCAACACCAATGATCGTCGGAAAAGAGGTCGCCAACATACGCGGTATGACGATTCCGAGTCCGAGCTTGATGATGACGTTGACCGTGCCTCGAACCACTCCCGGGACAGATTTGATGACGATGAGGCGTATGAGTTGGAACGCCATGCGGAGCTGCGTCCTGCGCGCCATGGCTACCGCCGCCACACACCGGAACGGCACCGACCGAGCCCCGGGCACTATGGACCGCGTCGCCCCGACATTAAGGTAAAACTTCCAAACTTTTTTGGTGAATTTGATCCCCTTAAGTTTCTTGATTGGCAGCAGTCCATGAAGTATGTTTTGAATCATTATCGCTACACGGAAGAAGAACAGGTTGCAACCGTCGCTTTGCACTTCGACGGCGCCGCCAAGGCTTGGTGGCATCGTTTATGCGCTGACCGTGAGCGTCACCATGAGCGTCCAGTCACTTCTTGGCGCCATCTTATGTGGATCATGCGAAAAAAGTATGTCCCCGAGGACTTTACTTCTGAAATGCGCCTCAAGATACAGCTAGCGGCCCAAGGTAACCGTTCTCCTCTTGATTTTTATGCTGAACTTGAGGAGTTGTCCCATAAGGCAGGTATCCATGACACTGACGAGTACTTTTGGAGTATGTTCCTTCGTGGCCTACATGAGCCCATTAGAAATCAACTTCGAGTGCTCAACATACGAGACCTCCAAAAGTGCGCACATACGGCACAAGAGATATGGTCATAAGCTCAAGCGGCTAAGAGAGCGTCTTGGTCTCAGCCTCACACAAGGTACGGCTCTAACCCTATATCAAGTTCCCCTTCTACTGATGTGCGTTCCTCTTCGTAGTCCGCTCCCGCGACTACAACGCCGACGCCGGCCACTCGGCCGAGCAACACACTGGCGCGCGTCAACGAGCCACCGCAGCGTCGAGCGCCTCCTTCCAGTGATAGGGCACGGGACAAGGTCTGTTTTAAGTGCCAAGGGCATGGACACATGCAGCGGGACTGCCCCAATAACAAGCAAGTCCTCTTCTCGAACACCTCCGGATACGAGTCCTTTGACGAGGACACCCCCGACGCCAGGCCGGTTTTTGACACCTACGGTCATGAGGAGGAGGAGGAATTGGATGGATACATATGCAGCCATATGGATGAGCCAGGCACCATGCCTCTTAGCTTGGTTACACGCCGCGTTCTTACCGCCAAAGAAGGTATCTTACTTGACCAACGTGAAAATTTGTTCCATACTAAGTGTGCGGTCCATGGTGCTTCTGTGAGTGTTATTATAGATGGTGGAAGTTGTTGCAATATCATCAATGAAAAGGTGATCAAGCACTTCAAGTTCGATACAACTCCACACCCACAACCCTATAGTCTACAATGGATCTCCGAGGGTGATGATTCCAATGTCGTGAAGCAACAATGTACCATAAATTTCAGCATTGGTCATTATGCGGATTCGGCGCTTTGTGATGTCGTGCCCATGGATGCAACTCATCTTCTTTTAGGGCGACCTTGGCAATTTGACAAGAGAGCTCTTCATGATAGATTCCTCAACAACTACGTCTTCATGCACAATGCAAGAAAGGTAACATTGCTTCCTATGAGCCCTAAGGAGATTTTGCAAGATCAAGTTGAGAGGAACTGAATCAAGGCACTTGAACAAGCCAAGGGACATTCACTGCCCTCAGCTGACCGTGGGAAGCAACCGAAGTCAGCCCCAAAACAGCCCCCTAATCCAGTCCACCACGAAATTCAAGGATCTTGTGAAGACCGGCTTCTATTGACTAGGTCTCGGGATGTCTCTCCAATCATTCAGGGACGTCATCATTGCTTTCTACTTGCTCCTTTCGCGTGTCTTCTAACTGTTAAAGATCTTGTTGATTTATCCCCTACCGTGATTTCTCTTTTACATGACCTTGGGGATGTGATGCCCGAGGAGCTGCCCGCAGGCTTGCCCCCTATACCCGATGACTATGGTGCGCATCCTACGTTCAATGTCGCTGATCTTTCTCCTTATACGCCTCCTGCTTTTGACGATGAGGACGAAGCGGGGATGCTTCGCAGCCAAGAAGGGGAGATTGATAGCTCCATGACCCCCTCGATGACGGCGAAGGACGAAGAGGAAACAATGGGAGTGCACTCGAAGAGAGCCAGACGCGGCGTAGCAGAACAAGAGCGTTTCCGCGACCGCAGAGGACATAGCCGCGACCGCGGAAGACATGGCCGCAACCGCGGAAGACTTCGCCGCGACCGCAGAAATATAGCTGAATTACGAGAGTCTACAAAAACTTTTCCGCGACCGCGGAAACGATGCTGATTTCCGAGACTTTACAAGAACTTTTCCGCGATGGCGGAAGTATTGTCCGCGACCGCGGAATTGACACGATCGTTCGCGTCTTACCGAAACTTTTCCGCGATCGCGGAAGTATTTTCCGCGATCGCGGAAGTATTTTCCGCGACCGCGGAAACGGGCCCGAACGTTCGTTGTTTCGTCTTTATTATTATTTTATTATTATTTGTTAGCGACTATTTAAACTAGCAAACCCTAGTTTTTAATGGGATGTTGATTTGAGTAGTAAAGTTGAGTACGCTCCTTCCTTGAATCCCAACATCAAACCCTTTGATCCCACGGATCAAACTATCCCGTAGCTCATCGCTTCGAGCAATCAAACACCGTCTCTTCGGTGTCTCGTGATCATCACTTTGACCTCTCCGTTCATCTTTTTGAACGAGTTTGAAGGCTATCTCTTTAGCCCTAGGAAAGCCATCACTTTGGCTATGAAAGAGAAGTTTCAACTACAAGCTTGAGGAATCAAAGATCCTACGATTTGCAAACGACACTTCAGGGGTTGTTCGCATCATGAAGTATCAAAGTATCCTTGCCCTTAGAGAGCTGACGCCCAAGGGGCACCATGTCGACCGAGGTAGAGACGACTTAGTCTTTGATGCTTGGATGCGCGCAGATTTCCTGATGAAGGATGGACCCTTAGAAGGAGTTCCCTTGACCTTAGCGCTTGGGCTCACGTGGAGAGGAGGCGAGAGACTGAGAGCCGAGTTAGTCATAATGGCTATTTTTTCCTTGCGCGACAACACGAGCTCAAATTCTTCCTTTTGAGCGGGATTGCTCACGCATCTGGCACCATTCTTTGGCGCCTCAAGGATGGACTCAAAAATATGGAATTGGCAGTCCGAAGCCTCAAGGCCAATTGATGATGTAACATTGTTGCCCTCAGAGTTCCCAATAGATGGAGGAGTGATCATTCCATCATTTGTTGTTGACGTGATATCTGAAGCGGTGTCATCCTCATTAGATGACGTTGTGCAAATCCCCTTTGGCACAACAATGATTGAAGGTGTGTCAACCCCCTCCTTTGCTATGGGGGTGATATTTGAAACTGACCCGCCACTCTTGGCCTGGGATGCGCCTTCTGCGCACACTGATATGAGGGTGAACGGTGAGGATGCGGCCTGGACCTTTGCAAGCTCTAGTGGCGTGCTTGAAGCTCTTGCATCTTGTACAAAAGAAATGGAGATTTTCATATAACACATCATAGTCCCTCACAAGCCCACTACTAAACTTCAAGTGAACGGAATCCTTGAGTGCGTGATTAAGGTTGATCTCCACCAATGCTCTAGCATATTCAAGGTTCTCTTTCGTACGGGTAAGCATGTCCTTATACATTGGAGTGCCAATTTTGGATGCTATCCTGATCAGGATTTCATCACTCCAAAGATGAGGCCAAGCCGTTGAATGTAAATCCAAACATGGGTCTTACTTTCGCTGACCTGCTCAAACTCAAAACCCTCTGGCACCTTCTTGAGAAAGAGCGATATGCCGAGGCAAAGTATGCCCCCCCTATAAAAGGGTTGCCTCCATGTCCTATTCTGAGTGGAATTTCAAGACCAACCATCCGGAAGAATGAGGGATGTATTTGAACTCAACCTTCCACAAGGCGCATATATCGAGCAAAGCCTTCTTACATGGAAATTTGTACATAAAATACCCAATGATGGGTGGCCCCAAGCCTCCTTGGCAGTGAGGATCTAGTGGTCTAGGACTTGGATGAACACATCATCACTCTTGATGAACTTGAGCTTCGTACCAAGCTTGTACCCATTGCGATTATCCTTGAACAAGTTGGCCTAACTCGTATTCGGCTGGTCGGCATCGACGCTAGATATTTTGTCCTCAGGTTGAAGTTTGGCCTCAGAGGGCTGGCCCGAGGCAACAACGCCTTGGCTTTCATCAAGAAGATGGGATGGCTGTTGGGGACTTGACAGTGACCTTGACATTGGGAGGCGTTGAGGGGTCTGAGCTTGAGGAGGCCATTGCTGGGGTGGTGAGTTAAGTGACATTGGCGCATCCTTTAGCTTCAAGTGCCGACTTTGGGTCCTTGGAAGAGGGATGAATAAGGATGGCTTGGTCGCTAGGGCAACCTCCTTCCCACGATGATGGGGCAAAGCTGATTTGAGTGGGTTGGTAAGGGGTTGAGGAGTGGTAGTATTTGGTTTGGGAAGGGTGGTATTGAGTTGGATGGCGATTTCGGCCTTCTTTCCCATTTGAGCTAGTCAAAAGACCACTTTCTAGCACCATAGGAAAGTATAGCCTAGAAATGACAACAAAGGTATGCTAGCAGGCCTAGTGCGGCTGTTGGTAGGCTATGGAAGGGGAAAAGAGGAAAAGAAGGGTGTAAACACAATTTTGAATTTTCGGATGGAAAAATATGGATTGTAAAGTGAACAAAGAGGAAATATTCAGACCCTTCAATTCATGAGCAGGTGATGAACACATGTAGGGATTGAGGAAAAAGGTGGAGGAAAAGGCTAATGTTTTGTGGGGAAGAGAAGAAAGGCAAGCAAGAACTAGCCCAAATGTAGTGCTCGTGGCCGAGGGGCGTCAAGACTGAGGTTTGACAACAACAAAAAACAAGAAATGATGAGGAAAATAGGGGCTGGATTAGAGGAAACACACTAGAGAACCAATAACTCATGGGAATGAGATGAAGATGGGTGCAAGGGCAGAGGGAGAGTTGGATTTGTGGTTCAAAATAAATGCTGAAAAGCAATCAATGGCAATGGAGGAGGGAGAGAGTGGGGTTTCTCTCACTAGAATTTCGTGAGTTTATCTCTCTTGACGATTGGCTAAGATCTCTTTCTTCCTAGCTAACATATTTTCATATGTGCATCAAGTAAAGCTTGTATACAATCGACTATATCGATGTTACAAAAGTGGTGTGTGGCATGAAGCTCGATCAAATCTAATGTCTTTGATTAAGGTTATGAACCAAATTGAATATGACTCCAACCTATGTTGTGCTCTACATTAGTCATTAGTCGGATCGGATTTCGGAACAACTTACAAGCAAAAGGATTAACAACATGAACATAATGATAAAACTCTCGATCTAGTCACAACGTGGATACAACATGAAGATAACTTAACACATAACGAAAGATTGGTAGTAAATAAAAATTGATGTCACTGAGATATAAAAAGACTCTTAAAGGTAAATTGTCCTTCTAAGATAGAATTAACCGAAATTATACGATGTTATAGGAATCTCAATAAAAATAAGTATATGTATATATTTTTATGTAAGTTACTCTTACACCCTTAGTCTATCTATAACACGATCTGTTTATATATATATTTTGGTACGTGGAAGTTTGACTATTTCATGTGCCAAAAGAAAAATGGAAGAAAGACTTAATGTATCATTTTTAGAATGGATTTCATGAATATACTCTTTTCTAAAATTGGGTCATTACTAACTTATACATGAAACCTAAACTATAATATCCTTGTTTTTCTAAATTAGATTTATATTTTTTCTAATTTTTACGGACCAAACCTCCCTCTCCCTCTTCTCTTTACCAACCGTAACAAAATAGCAGTCATTCGTCGCCTTCTCACAACCGCCCTATCCAGCCCCCACGCCCTATTGCAACCATCTCGTTGGCTGATCGCCACCTTCTCCCCAACCTTTAGCCACCTTATCATACTAGTCGTCGTACCACAACCGCACTCGCATCCCAACACCGATAACAATGCCCTCTCGCAGCCCTCCTGACGCCCTCCCACATCCCTCTTGCCGCCCTCGCATCCCTATCACCTCCCACTTGTCCGTGACTTTCTATTGCATGGAATATATTTGTGTAAGTTTCACGTAATTTAGGGTAACATGAACAAATTTATTGTAATATGTACTATTCAATAAACTAGGGTACATAATAGCTTACAAGAATAGGTTAACACATTAGGTTACCCAAAATTGTTGAATTCCTTGGTTTTTATGGTAACAAACACTAAACTAATATGGTGACTAAGTGTTTTAGGATCAAACAAAGATGTCACAGGGAACGATTGACAGCGCAGTAATGCAGAGAGAACAAAGAGTTTTCTAAACGATTTGTTACCTCCAAAGGAACAACAATGCCGTCACAACAACAAGCTGCGAATATCATAAAGAAGACATGTGTGAAGATAATAAAGATAATCCTTGAAGATCATGCGGTTGACAATGGAAAGTTAGTTTGATTACGCCAACTAGAAAATTTGGAGAGAGAAAATTCTATCTTATCTTGAATATGTTATTTTAGGAGATATTTCTTTAGATAATAGGATCGGTTAGGATATTATCCCTGTGAGTCAAATAATATATTTTTGTTACTGGAAAGTAAGAGAAAATTATTATTTGATAGTAGGTTCTCTATGTGTATAAATAGAAGTGAGTCGATCATTTCTAGAGTACGAACACGAAGCATTTCAGTGAGAGAGAAAAAGAAGTGAAGAAGTCTGACGTGGCCGAAATATGCAATGCAAATATCGTTGAATGACCTAGTCAAAGTAAAAGTCCTAACAACCTACTAAACAGATGTATAGTAAGCAAGTAAGGGTCGAACCCACAGGAAAGATCTGATAAAGTATGCAATTATGATTAACAAGTAACAAGGAAGGGGGGGGGGGGGGGTTGGTTATCAAACAGAGCAAAGTGAACAGGTTTAGTTGACTTGAGAATATGATTGGGGAAGAAGTTCCACTAGAACGAGATCCACAATACAGAAAAATAATTTGATCACCGAAATCTATTAAATCCAAGTTCTTTATCTATTCTTATAGTTGTTCCCACCCTGATCTTGATTAACTACCAATTCAGACAGTTGTTGATAGTACTTACTACAATATCAATGGAAGAAAACCTTACCACTAATAAAGCAATAGCAATGCACACAAGGATATAGGATACATGCAAATAGAAGAAAACCTTACTACTTAACATGCAAATGATTCTCACTCACAATTGCGCACTCGTATTCCACTATATGCAACAATTATGTTTGCTACTAGATATGCACTCGTATTCCACTATATGCAAACCCTAGCAATGGATAAATAGTATTCAACCTAGTTGATCAGGCTATGAAGAATAACAATGAATCAATATTTAATATAACCAAGAGAATCAAACCAACACATATAAGAATAGGAACAAGGGATATAAATCTCACAAACAATTCAACTGTATTGCTTCAAACGTCTAGTAGAACAAGGGGAAATTACTACTCCATTCAGATGTAAATGAAACCCTAATGAGAAAAACAACGATAATGATGAAAGTAAAAGTGTCAAAAAGTTCTCTGGATCTTAACCTAGAAAGAGGTCTTAAATAGGCTTAGGAAATAAGTTTAACCTAATTAGAATAGCAAGGGAAATAAAATACTAGAAATAAGAAAGTCCGAAAATGCATAAAAGGAAATAATGTCTTCTGCTGGCCGCGAGGCGTGACGTGCCTACCGCGGGGCGGTGAGATCCACCGCGGGGCGTCAGTTCCTTCTCTGAGATCCACCGCCGGGTCGCGGTGGCTCTGGCGCGGGGCGGTGATACTCGCCCAGTCCTCTCTGCAGCTCTTCTTCTCTTCTGCTCTTCATTACTACCAAGTGTTGGTAGTCTTCTCCAATTAATCTCCAGCAGATCCTCATCCATCTTCATCATCTTCATCTAAGCTGTAAATCTCTGGATATCTTCAATTCTCCCCACATCTTCTGGATTACAGACTTAGCCTTAAATCTTATCATAAACTCCTCCAAATAATGCTAATAGTTGCTAGTAAAGGTGCATGAAATGGCACCTATCAAAGTCCATGAGTCTTAGAGAGTGAGCTCGTGTTCATCGTTGTAGGAGTGATTCAAAACTAGGTGGGAAGTCTAGGGTTTGAAGTCTGAGCTACAAGTGTAACTGATCAAGAAATCAATAAGACAAGTAGACATCTTCAAAATCCTTTCAAGCGGGAAGCTTGAAGGTAGTGGTTTTTCCTTGATTAGTCATTTGATTAATTAGGGTTTTCACTCTAAATAGTGAGTTCTAATCTTATTCTTTTCTGCTTATATATTCAACTGCACCTTTTGTGGGAACAAAGCATTTGTTCCCTCAGACAAAACACTAACGATCCAACAATTGGTACCAGAGTCTGGTCTCTAGATTGTGTTCGTTAAGACTTTGCAGGAAAGATGTCGTCAAGCAATGCTATCAGTGACTCATTCTGGATACCACCAACTCTAGAATGATCGTCGGGCATTTACTCATGCCCTTATGGATGAACAATGGTCTGTTTTTGCAATCATGTACAACATTATACAACCTCTCACAATTCTTCTCCTTTGTGGATTTTAGATATTGGTGCTTCCTATCATATGATAGGAAATAAATACTTTCTCCCTAATCTAAGAGGGACTGCCCCTTCTCCTATTGTATTGCTGGATGGTTCACAAATTACTGCTGGTCAAGTAGGAACTACACTTATTGGCATTGAGTTTCGAGTCCTAATGTGCTTTATGTGCCTCGCCTACAATGCAACTTGATCTCTTTTGCACAACTCATCAAAGAGTTTTGGTGTATTGTCATGCTTAGTGATAAATTTTGTGTCTTACAAAATCGTAGGACACAGATGGTTATTGGAGCAGGTGAAGAAAAGGGCGGTGTATATTGGTTATTTGCTACTGCTGCTTTACAGACTGACGTTTGCAATGTTGCTACGCATTCATCATCACGGTTGTGGCATAAGAGGTTGGGACATCCATCTTATAAATTACTTGCTCACTTGTCCGATGTTAATTTTGTCCCCAAGGTTGATGACCCTTGCTCAGTTTGCTTTAAAGCAAAACAAACACGTGAAAGTTTTCCTATGAGCTATATTAGAGCTATCGGCTTGTTTGAGCTTATTCATTGTGATGTATGGGGTCCCTATATCATTGATGCAACTTGTGGAGCCCGTTATTTTCTGACCATTGTGGATGACTATTCTAGGTGTGTTTGGGTGCACTTGATGGCCAGCAAAACAAAGGTTGTATGACTGCTTAAGAACTTTTTTGCCTTTATTCAGACGCAATTTGATAAGAAAGTGTTGCGTTTTTGTACTGATAATGGTATTGAGTTTCTGCCTTTGTCTGATTATTTTGCCTCAAATGGTATTATATTTGAAACTTCATGTGTTGTAACTCCACAACAGAATGGTCGTGTAGAGCGAAAACATAGACATATTCTGAATGTTGCCAGGGCTCTACGTTCTCAGGCTTCCTTACCGATGAAATTTTAGGGTGAATGTGTGCTCACTGCAGTCTATTTGATTAATCATACACCATCATCTTTACATGGTGGAAAGTCTTCATATGAGATTCTATCTTGTCAGCCTCCTTTGTATTTAAGGTCTTTGGATGCCTTTGTTATGCCTCTGTTATCCCTCGTGATAGAAACAAATTCAGTTCTCGCAGTCGTCGTTGCATGTTTGTTGGTTATTCTGTTGGGAAGAAGGCTTGGCGCTTATTTGACCTGGATACTCAAGAATTCTTTATATCTCAAGATGTTGTTTTCTTTGAGGATAAGTTTCTTTACAGTTCTTTTAACACTTTATATGCACCAGTGTCTGCATCTGATGATCGTTCTCTTGCTACATATTACTCATTAGAGCCTGATGTTGGATCCATACCTTCCGCTGACAAGGGACCCTTCCTACAATGGTTGATAATCATGCTTCTCCATCAATGCCTGTGGTCGATGCTCCTGAATTGAGCATTGAGCATCGTAGTGAGCGACACAGACAATATCAACTCATCTTCGAGATTATGTGTGTAACACTACTCTTTGAGTAGACACTTCTCATCAACATGACTTACCCGTTTTACCACCTTCCACAGGGAAGCCATATCCCATTGCCATTTATGTTACATGTGGGGATTTTTATGCAGCTCATGCATATTTCCTAGCGGCAATTACATCAGTTGTTGAACCTACCTGCTTTTCTGAGGTTGTTCATATCCAAAGTGGCGGGAAGCTATGACTGCAGAGCTTACTGCACTTGAAAAGAATGGGACTTGGGTGCTTACCGATTTGCCTTCAGGCAAGAAACCCATTGGATGTAAATGGGTGTTTCGTATTAAGCACAAGGTGGACGGGTCTGTTGAGCGTTACAAATCCCGTTTGGTGATTCTTGGAACTAACCAGGTTGAAGGAGTTGATTTCACAGACACATTTGCTCCTGTTGCAAAAATGTCATATGTTCATGTTTTCTTACCAGTTGCAACTATATGAGGTTGGGAGTTACATCAGATGGATGTTCACAATGCATTTCTACATGGTGATTTGCACGAAGAGGTTTATATGCGTCCTCCTCCTGGCTTTACGCCGGCTTTAGGGAAAGTTTGTCGATTGCAGAAGTCGCTCTATGGTCTTCGCCAAGCACCCCGCAATTGGTTTGCAAAGCTTTCTTCTGCTCTAATCAGATTTGGGTTTATTCAGTCTCATGTAGATTAGTCCCTACTTTCTCTATTTCGCAACGATACTACATTGCATGTGTTGATTTATGTGGATGATGTTTTAGTAGTTGGGGACAACTCTTCTTCCATTCAACAGTTTAAGGACTATTTACATCATTGCTTTCACATGAAGGACCTAGGTGTTCTTAAATAATTCCTTGGGATTGAAATTGCTCATGGTTCATCTGGCTTATTTCTCTCCCAACGGAAATACGCTCTTGATATTATCTCTGAAGCAGGATTGCTTGGCGCCAAGCCTGCCGAATTTCCAATGGCTCAAAATCACGACTTGAGTCAAGCTACATGGCCAGACTTTGTTCATCCGGATCATTACAAACGTCTTGTTGGTCGGTTGATTTATTTGACTATCACGCGTCCTGAGCTTTGTTATTCAATTCATACATTATCTCAATTTATGCAAACTCCTAAAGAAGCACATTGACAAGCTGCTCTACGAGTTCTACGTTATTTGAAGGGTCATTCGGGCCAAGGTCTCGCTCTCTCTCGAGATAGTTTCTTACATTTACAACCTACTGTGATTCTGATTGGTTTGCTTGTCTACTCACCCGACGCTCTCTTACAGGTTATTTTGTCATGTTGGGCCACTCTCCAATTTCATGGAAGACCAAGAAGCAACTCACAGTTGCTCGTTCATCTGCTGAAGCAGAATATCGCTCTATGGCCTCAGCATCATGTCAGCTTATTTGGATCAAGACTTTTCTTCGATCTCTTGGAGTCCACCATTCCTCTCCTATGCGGTTGATTTAAGATAGATTGTCATTTTGTGCGTGACCTTATACAATTTGGGTCCATTTCTACTTCTTATGTGCACTCTTCTTACCAGCTCGCTGACATCTTCACCAAAGCGCTAGGCCAACAATCTTTCTCTTATCTTATTCGCAAGTTGGGCATTCGTGATCTACATGCTCCAACTTGAGGGAGAGTATTGACAATCATTTATTTAACCACTTTATGTATATATGCTATTTACTATTTTACCCTAGCTTAGTTAGTATATATTGTAAATTGTTTTCCTATTATCAATGAGGGAAAAAAACACTATGTTTGGGTCTCCTAAAATTATCAATTGTCATGTTAGAAGGATACAATTTGAATTAATTTCCTTGGTCATATAATATTTATATTTCTTGCTCCATACTTTGCCCTTTGTTTACTTTTTATCTATATTTCGGTCGATCTATTATCGTTTTGTTAATGTGTTAAAATTTGGTTATTTCACTCCATAAATTAGTAAATCTAGCAGCTTGCTATATTTATCCAAAACACCATCTAAATTTAATATTTGTTTAAATGGCCACCCAAATACACCTTAATTTTAAGTAATTATATGTCCCGTGTCATATATGGATTTGCTAAGTAAAATTCAAAATTGAAATATTATTAAGTATTTATGAAAACTAATATGACATATTATAAGCTTAATTTCTTGACACATATGGTGTTAAGATTTTTATATGATTAGAATTGAAAGTATCTACGTAAATATTTATACAAAAATGAAAATTAGACTAGGAATTATATACAAATAACTGAATAAGAAAATAAGAAAACATATAAGTTTATATTTAAGTAATGAAAACGATAATTATGTATAATTAATTAAAAGGAAAAAAATAGTTAAATTATTTGACATATTTATTTGAAATATTTTTATTATATACTATCACTTTTGTATCATGAATCATATATTAGCACTTATGTTCAATTGCATGTTACCACCGATAAAAATTTAAGTATTAAAACGATAAGAAATAACATAATTAATAAAATAAAAGATATAATAATTAGTATATGTGTAATTAAGGTAAGTCATTTTAGGTAAAAAAATAAATTGATAAGAAAAAAAATATGTATATATCAAAATTATGGAAGAATAAAATTGTAATTGTATATTGAGATTTGTCTACGTGGCATAGCTCATGGGCAGATACATGAAGAGATAATTAAGGCTTTGGTATAGTGTATAAATAGATGTATAGATTAATATTTCGGAAATTCCGTGTGGTACCCCTGAGAATAAGTAATTTTCGTGAAATATCCATAAGTTTGGTCAATTTTACACGGTACCCTTAAGCTTTTTATTTTTTTCGTAAAATACCCTTCCCGTTACAAAACGTTAACAAAACGTTATCTCTTAAAAGAAAACACGCTGGTGCTTCTCTCCTCTCAACGCGACCCAAAATCTCAAAAGTGAGGTTGGTGCTTTGCGAATCGCGAGGTAAGGCTGCTGGGCATCTGGACGGTGGACGGCAATGAACGACAGTGGTCGACAAAGCCTGGTCATCAATGCAATTTTCTGGTGGTGACTCATGTGAACACGACCAACGAGGGAGATGACGAAGGCTGTGGACGACACCGACGGTGGACGATGAAGTCTGCTTTTCCATTCAGGTAAGATCTCTTTCAACCCCTCTTACAATTTTTAGGCTTTAAGGTTTGAACCGGAATTTAGAGATGAAATTGAATTTAGGTTTTTAAGGGAAATTTGGGAATGAATTGAAATTTTTAGGGATGAATGGAACTTGATTTGGGGATGAGATTTCATATCTAGGGATGATGAAATAAGATGCCTCAGAGATGTATTTGAAATGTTGAGTCATGTTACTGATATTATGAGATACCAAAAGGTTCCTAGCTGATTTTTTTTATAATTGTTACAAACTGAGTTTCTTTGTGTTTTATGACTGTAACTTCTAATTTCATTGAACGGGATGTACATCAGACTATTTATTTTGTTTCAGATTTTGTTTATTTTGCATTGGTGAAGTGTTGCATATTTTTGGTTAATACTTCATAAGAAGAACTGGTAATTGGGAGTGACCAACATCATCCATGTTATTTGCTTTCGCTATTAAAGTCTAAGCTTGTTCTAATGATTGACTTGGAATGGTTTTTTGGTGTGCTCTATTAGGATGCTTATTATATATGTCTTGAACGGGATTGTAGTTTCTATCATTTATCTTCTAAAGCTAACTTGATCAAAAAACTATAATGGGTTCATGTTTATACTCATAGGATATAGTGGAAATTCTGTAGCAAGTAGCAACTCAAAATGTGTAATCATCATTTAATTAAATGTGTCATTGAAGTTTATTGGTCTCTATTTTAGCATAGTTTTTGGCCGGTTATATGCATGTCTCTAACAAATGGGTAAGTTAAATTGTTCTGACCATTTGAAGAGTAAATTAGATGTAATATCCCTCAATTTTAGTAAGGGTATTTGGGTAATTTTCCCATTCTTCGTTCGATTAATTTTTTGCTTTCAGTGGAGTTTGGATTTTCAGTAATATCCATGATCTCCGTAATAATTCTCTGAGTGGAATAAATTACATTCAATGTAATTTCGGGGCTAAGATATTTGTGTAAGATATTTACGCAAGATATTTGTGTAAGATATTTACACAAGATATTTGTACAAGATATTTATACAAGATATTTGTGCAAGATATTTATATAAGATATTTGTGAAAGATATTTATATAAGATATTTGTACGAGATATTTATACAAAATATCTAGGCTATAAATAGCCAATCTCTCTCTCCCCTCTCATCTGGCTCGATCTCTCTCCCGAGCTCTCTCTCGTCCCGTCTCCTTCTCGGCCATCTCTCCCGCCGACGACCCGAATCCGACAACGAAGACCGAACCGTTGTGGCTGTTGTTGTTGCACCTCCCCGGCGACGGAGACACCATCGACGAGGAGGCGTGGCCGAGGTGCTGGTTGCTGTGGGAGCCCGGCGACGAGAAGCCCCGACGAACCGTTGTGCGTGCCGCTGTTGCTGCGCGTGGCTGCCTCTTCCCGGCGACGCGAGCCAGCCCGGCGTCGACGCCGCTGCTGCTGCCGGCGAAGACAGGCCGCCGGAGAAGACACCCGACGGAGCCCCGATCCGCTGCGTCGTTGTTGTGCTGTCGTTGTTGTTGCTGTGGTGATGTGGTGAGGAAGAATAAGCAAGGTGGGCCCCCTCCTTGTTATATCTGTGTTGGGCCGACTAGCCCAATTCAATTCCTGTCCAGATTTAACCCAAAATTATTCGAGCGGTATAATTTCGATTCCCTTTAATCCGTATTTTCTTTAGGAAAATTTAATAAATATTTTTATGATTTAAAATCATAAAATTTATTAAATATAATTCCTTGAGTTAGTCTAGACAAATTAATTGATATTAATTAATTTGTCACGTGCTGGATCGCGTGTGGACTCGTAATCCGTTGGAGCTATCTGAAGCTTAGGCCATATCCTCGGAAAGGATATAATCAGTAGTCGTCTCGTCTAGATTCATCGCCGAATCTATTCCAGACAAGTGGTGGTTCGCTCTTGCTCATCATTCCATATTTCCATTAATTATCAATGGTTTGATTGTTAATTAATTTGGAATGATTTACTGTTTTGTTGGGAACAGTTTTGATAAATGATATGGATTAAAAAATGATATTATAATAGGTTGTATATCTGTTAGAACAACGCTATTATAGATATATATTTTATGAGGATTGCCGGGAGGGCAACAATATGAAAAGAATATGATATTATAATAGGTTGTATATTCTGCTAGAATCGACGCTATTATAGTTATATTGTGTAGGTGTTGGCCATGATGGCTGTGATGTGGATTATTACTGTGTTGAACTGTTTAGTTAGCACGAGTAATCGTAGGAATGTTACTGGGACCCTGGGGTCTAGTCGTTTCTTTATAATCATGGGGGTTAGGAGAACCTAACACCATTTTGGAAGGTCATGACTAACCTCTATACTCGGGTATAGAGGTGGTGCACTTAGCCAGTGTCACAAATCTCGGGAGTTGCTCCCAAAGGATCTCTCATCTCGGGACGAGATGATCATAATAAAAGCTTATAACGCGATATGTGTTTTGGAATTTAATAAGATAAGTGCCGTTGTCGCACATAATTAATGTATCTTGGGCGAGTAGTACAGCTAGGAAAGCTCGTCTTAACTTTTAGTCGCTCGAATGCGATATTGTGATTCTATATTTCTGTGATTCTTTTAATGTTCCAGACTTTGTCATGTTTCCTATAAGATTCATTTTTATTGGAGTCTTCTTGTGGGATTAATTTCTGTAAGATTCAGTCTTCCAGGAACGTCTCTTTAATTATGCCTTTTCTTATATTCCAGTAGAAGTATGAAGGTTGACTAGCGTACTCGGTTATTACTCGAGGGACGATAAGTCTAACCTAATACAACTACTTTGAACCTTCTGCTTTGTGCCCTTGCTAGTCTATTCATTTAGACTAACCATCTGTATTTATTATTTGCATCGTCATGGTTGGTGTCGTCCGCCCGTTTCGACACATGCAGGTCCAAAAAGGCTAGAACGACTATGAGGGTGAACGGTATTTGAAAATGTTTTAATCAGGCTACGATCTTTGGGCGTTGACTACTGAAGTCAATACTCTTGTAAATTATTTTAAGTCTTCCGCTGTATTGTAATAACTCTGTATTTTGTCGCATTTGGAATTGTGTTGAAATTCCGCGACTATGTTTTAAATGAAAGTTATGATAATTTTGTATCATAATTGTTCTTTATGAATTGTGTTTCAATGGTAAAGCCTGGGGTGGCTTTGGTGTGGAAACCGAGGTCACTGGCGGTAATACCTTTCCAAATGGGTTAAAATTTGGGGGTGTTACAGATTTGGTATCAGAGCCGAAAGTTTTTAAAACGGGTTTGGGATTTCATGAATCATTTACTCGTTTTGTTTGAAAATGTTTTCAAACGGCTCTTGTGAACTCACGGGCGACACCAGTACCGGCACCGTTGGGTGGCTGGGTGTGTGATGTGGCTGGGGTAGCTTGGCCTGGGGATATTACAGATCCAGTTTGAAATATTTTCACTCGTTTGAAATATTTTCACTTGTTTGAAATATTTTCGAAGGCTCTGAATTTTCGAATGAAAAATTATAACCGTTCATAGTCGTGCCTTTTCTCTTAAGTCTGTTATGGCGGACCTCTAGTTAGACTTGAGTTCTCGGTTTCCTTGTTATGCTTTGAGGTTATAAGACTTGTGGTATCACTCTTTTTGAGGAAATAGGAGTAGTATCTTGTGTGATACGTTTCGAGGAACGTATGATTAAGATTTTGTGATTGTTTTTGAAGTGACTAAGGATAATAAGTTTGTTAGTGAGGCGAAATCCTTTTTGAGTTTCGGGGTCGAAACTTTTCTTAAGGGGGTAGTAATGTAATATCCCTCAATTTTAGTAAGGATATTTGAGTAATTTTCCCATCCTTCGTTCGATTAATTTTTCGCTTTCAGTGGAGTTTGGATTTTCAGTAATATCCATGATCTCCGTAATAATTCTCTGAGTGGAATAAATTACATTCAATGTAATTTCAGGGCTAAGATATTTGTGTAAGATATTTACGCAAGATATTTGTGTAAGATATTTACACAAGATATTTGTACAAGATATTTATACAAGATATTTGTGCAAGATATTTATATAAGATATTTGTGCAAGATATTTATATAAGATATTTGTACGAGATATTTATACAAAATATCTCCAAAATATCTAGGCTATAAATAGCCAATCTCTCTCTCCCCTCTCATCTGGCTCGATCTCTCTCCCGAGCTCCCTCTCGTCCCGTCTCCTTCCCGGCCATCTCTACCGCCGACGACCCGAATCCGACAATGAAGACCGAACCGTTGTGGCTGCTGTTGTTGCACCTTCCCAGCGACGGAGACACCATCGACGAGGAGGCATGGCCGAGGTGCTGGCTGCTGTGGGAGCCCGGCGACGAGAAGCCCCGACGAACCGTTGTGCATGCCGCTGTTGCTGTGCGTGGCTGCCTCTTCCCGGCGACGCGAGCCAGCCCGGCGTCGACGCCGCTGCTGCTGCCGGCGAAGACAGGCCGCCGGAGAAGACACCCGACGGAGCCCCGATCCGCTGCGTCGTTGTTGTGTTGTCGTTGTGGTTGCTGTGGTGATGTGGTGAGGAAGAAGAAGCAAGGTGGGCCCCCTCCTTGTTATATCTGTGTTGGGCTGACTAGCCCAATTCAATTCCTGTCCAGATTTAACCCGAAATTATTCGAGCGGTATAATTTCGATTCCCTTTAATTCGTATTTTCTTTAGGAAAATTTAATAAATATTTTTATGATTTAAAATCATAAAATTTATTAAATATAATTCCTTGAGTTAGTCCAGACAAATTAATTGATATTAATTAATTTGTCACGTGCTGGATCGCGTGTGGACTCCTAATCCGTTGGAGCTATCTGAAGCTTAGGCCATATCCTCGGAAAGGATATAATCAGTAGTCGTCTCATCTAGATTCATCGCCGAATCTATTCCAAGCAAGTGGCGGTTTGCTCTTGCTCATCATTCCAAATTTCCATTAATTATCAATGGTTTGATTGTTAATTAATTTGGAATGATTTACTGTTTTGTTGGGAATAGTTTTGATAAATGATATGGATTAAAAAATGATATTATAATAGGTTGTATATCTGTTAGAACAACGCTATTATAAATATATATTTTATGAGGATTGCCGGGAGGGCAACAATATGAAAAGAATATGATATTATAATAGGTTGTATATTCTGCTAGAATCGACGCTATTATAGTTATATTGTGTAGGTGTTGGCCATGATGGATGTGATGTGGATTATTACTGTGTTGAACTGTTTAGTTAGCACGAGTATTCGTAGGAACGTTACTGGGACCCTGGGGTCTAGTCGTTTCTTTATAATCATGGGGGTTAGGAGAACCTAACACCATTTTGGAAGGTCATGACTAACCTCTATACTCGGGTATAGAGGTGGTGCACTTAGCCAGTGTCACAAATCTCGGGAGTTGCTCCCAAAGGATCTCTCGTCTCGGGACGAGATGATCATAATAAAAGCTTATAACGCGATGTGTGTTTTGGAATTTAATAAGATAAGTGCCGTTGTCGCACATAATTAATGTATCTTGGGCGAGTAGTGCAGCTAGGAAAGCTCGTCTTAACTTTTAGTCGCTCGAATGCGATATTGTGATTCTATATTTCTGTGATTCTTTTAATGTTCCAGACTTTGTCATGTTTCCTATAAGATTCATTTTTATTGGAGTCTTCTTGTGGGATTAATTTCTGTAAGATTCAGTCTTCCAGGAACGTCTCTTTAATTATGCCTTTTCTTATATTCCAGTAGAAGTATGAAGGTTGACTAGCGTACTCGGTTATTACTCGAGGGACGATAAGTCTAACCTAATACAACTACTTCGAACCTTCTGCTTTGTGCCCTTGCTAGTCTATTCATTTAGACTAACCATCTGTATTTATTATTTGCATCGTCATGGTTGGTGTCGTCCGCCCGTTTCGACACATGCAGGTCCAAAAAGGCTAGAACGACTATGAGGGTGAACGGTATTTGAAAATATTTTAATCAGGCTACGATCTTTGGGCGTTGACTATTGAAGTCAATACTCTTGTAAATTATTTTAAGTCTTCCGCTGTATTGTAATAACTCTGTATTTTGTCGCATTTGGAATTGTGTTGAAATTCCGCGACTATGTTTTAAATGAAAGTTATGATAATTTTGTATCATAATTGTTCTTTATGAATTGTGTTTCAATGGTAAAGCCTGGGGTGGCTTTGGTGTGGAAACCGAGGTCACTGGCGGTAATACCTTTCCAAATGGGTTAAAATTTGGGGGTGTTACAGATTTGGTATCAGAGCCGAAAGTTTTTAAAACGGGTTTGGGATTTCATGAACCATTTACTCGTTTTGTTTGAAAATGTTTTCAAACGGCTCTTGTGAACTCACGAGCGGCACCAGTACCGGCACCGTTGGGTGGCTGGGTGTGTGATGTGGCTGGGGTAGCTTGGCCTGGGGATATTACAGATCCGGTTTGAAATATTTTCACTCGTTTGAAATATTTTCACTTGTTTGAAATATTTTCGAAGGCTCTGAATTTTCGAATGAAAAATTATAACCGTTCATAGTCGTGCCTTTTCTCTTAAGTCTGTTATGGCGGACCTCTAGTTAGACTTGAGTTCTCGGTTTCCTTGTTATGCTTTGAGGTTATAAGACTTGTGGTATCACTCTTTTTGAGGAAATAGGAGTAGTATCTTGTGTGATACGTTTCGAGGAACGTATGATTAAGATTTTGTGATTGTTTTTGAAGTGACTAAGGATAATAAGTTTGTTAGTGAGGCGAAATCCTCTTTGGCTTAATGCAAGTTTCGGGGTCGAAACTTTTCTTAAGGGGGTAGTAATGTAATATCCCTCAATTTTAGTAAAGGTATTTGGGTAATTTTCCCATCCTTCGTTCGATTAATTTTTCGCTTTCAGTGGAGTTTGGATTTTCAGTAATATCCATGATCTCCGTAATAATTCTCTGAGTGGAATAAATTACATTCAATGTAATTTCGGGGCTAAGATATTTGTGTAAGATATTTACGTAAGATATTTGTATAAGATATTTACACAAGATATTTGTACAAGATATTTATACAAGATATTTGTGCAAGATATTTATATAAGATATTTGTGCAAGATATTTATATAAGATATTTATATAAGATATTTGTACGAGATATTTATACAAAATATCTCCAAAATATCTAGGCTATAAATAGCCAATCTCTCTCTCCCCTCTTATCTGGCTCGATCTCTCTCCCGAGCTCCCTCTCGTCCCGTCTCCTTCCCGGCCATCTCTCCCGCCGACGACCCGAATCCGACAACGAAGACCGAACCGTTGTGGCTGCTGTTGTTGCACCTTCCCAGCGACAGAGACACCATCGACGAGGAGGCATGGCCGAGGTGCTGGCTGCTGTGGGAGCCCGGCGACGAGAAGCCCCGACGAACCGTTGTGCGTGCCGCTGTTGCTGTGCGTGGCTGCCTCTTCCCGGCGACGCGAGCCAGCCCGGCATCGACGCCGCTGCTGCTGCCGGCGAAGACAGGCCGCCGGAGAAGACACCCGACGGAGCCCCGATCCGCTGCGTCGTTGTTGTGTTGTCGTTGTGGTTGCTGTGGTGAGGAAGAAGAAGCAAGGTGGGCCCCCTCCTTGTTATATCTGTGTTGGGCTGACTAGCCCAATTCAATTCCTGTCCAGATTTAACCCGAAATTATTCGAGCGGTATAATTTCGATTCCCTTTAATTCGTATTTTCTTTAGGAAAATTTAATAAATATTTTTATGATTTAAAATCATAAAATTTATTAAATATAATTCCTTGAGTTCGTCCAGACAAATTAATTGATATTAAATAATTTGTCACGTGCTGGATCGCGTGTGGACTCGTAATCCGTTGGAGCTATCTGAAGCTTAGGCCATATCCTCGGAAAGGATATAATCAGTAGTCGTCTCGTCTAGATTTATCGCCGGATCTATTCCAAGCAAGTGGCGGTTTGCTCTTGCTCATCATTCCATATTTCCATTAATTATCAATGGTTTGATTGTTAATTAATTTGGAATGATTTACTGTTTTGTTGGGAATAGTTTTGATAAATGATATGGATTAAAAAATGATATTATAATAGGTTGTATATCTGTTAGAACAACGCTATTATAAATATATATTTTATGAGGATTGCCGGGAGGGCAACAATATGAAAAGAATATGATATTATAATAGGTTGTATATTCTGCTAGAATCGACGCTATTATAGTTATATTGTGTAGGTGTTGGCCATGATGGCTGTGATGTGGATTATTACTGTGTTGAACTGTTTAGTTAGCACGAGTATTCGTAGGAACGTTACTGGGACCCTGGGGTCTAGTCGTTTCTTTATAATCATGGGGGTTAGGAGAACCTAACACCATTTTGGAAGGTCATGACTAACCTCTATACTCGGGTATAGAGGTGGTGCACTTAGCCAGTGTCACAAATCTCGGGAGTTGCTCCCAAAGGATCTCTCATCTCGGGACGAGATGATCATAATAAAAGCTTATAACGCGATGTGTGTTTTGGAATTTAATAAGATAAGTGCCGTTGTCGCACATAATTAATGTATCTTGGGCGAGTAGTGCAGCTAGGCGCTAGTGCAGCTAGGAAAGCTCGTCTTAACTTTTAGTCGCTCGAATGCGATATTGTGATTCTATATTTCTGTGATTCTTTTAATGTTCCAGACTTTGTCATGTTTCCTATAAGATTCATTTTTATTGGAGTCTTCTTGTGGGATTAATTTCTGTAAGATTCAGTCTTCCAGGAACGTCTCTTTAATTATGCCTTTTCTTATATTCCAGTAGAAGTATGAAGGTTGACTAGCGTACTCGGTTATTACTCGAGGGACGATAAGTCTAACCTAATACAACTACTTTGAACCGTCTGCTTTGTGCCCTTGCTAGTCTATTCATTTAGACTAACCATCTATATTTGTTATTTGCATCGTCATGGTTGGTGTCGTCCGCCCGTTTCGACACATGCAGGTCCAAAAAGGCTAGAACGACTATGAGGGTGAACGGTATTTGAAAATGTTTTAATCAGGCTATGATCTTTGGGCGTTGACTACTGAAGTCAATACTCTTGTAAATTATTTTAAGTCTTCCGCTGTATTGTAATAACTCTGTATTTTGTCGCATTTGGAATTGTGTTGAAATTCCGCGACTATGTTTTAAATGAAAGTTATGATAATTTTGTATCATAATTGTTCTTTATGAATTGTGTTTCAATGGTAAAGCCTGGGGTGGCTTTGGTGTGGAAACTGAGGTCACTGGCGGTAATACCTTTCCAAATGGGTTAAAATTTGGGGGTGTTACATTAGAAGTGTGATCAAGTGAAGTTTTTTACATGAACTGACATTTTCGGTTATGAAGGTAAAGGCACAAAGAAAGGGGACATAGTGTTCAGTTTAGGAGTAAGTTAATAGTAATGTAGTGGTTGATCAAGAGATAACTTTTTAGGCTGAAAATAGAAAGAAATGCGTGATCCAGATTACAACGTATGTCTTGGTTTTACAAGAAAAAAATGTTGAATTATGAGATGATATTATCATTCTGCTCAGTCTATTTAATATGAAATTAAAGATTGCAAAATTGAAATTTAGAGGTTCTTCATCGGTTCATCCTGAAGACTTTTTATGCAAATAATAGTTTATGTCAGACTACATTAAATTATCCATATATAAAATAAATCAATATGTGCTTGCTAACACTTCTCTTTGTGTCCTCACCTTGGAAGAGTCCATTTCTACTTTTGCATATATGGTCTCTACGTGGAAAAAGTTGTAGTTATACATAATTACATATAGAGTATATTGATCACTCTATGCCAAATTTCATTGCATATGAGCTTTTGTCACCAGTGATGGTTCTTAAAGTTTTTGTGTTTCTCGCTTGACATTTCTGTCTATTTTTAGCTCTTCTTAATGTGGAAATACCTTGACTTTTTATATATTCTTAAATGCATGCTAGGTATGATTACTCTGGCTATGGTCAGCCATATGGAAGATATTCCCTACTCTTTTAATCCATAGTTAACTAGTAAGGATAAACACCTTGTTTTCCTCTTACAAAGTGCCTAATGAAGCTAGGATCATTAGTCACATCTTATAGATGACACCTCTACTCTTCGCAAATCTCATAAATGTAACACCTCTACTGTAGCCATAGTCCAATTGGATCATATATATGCTATTTTATTGTTATGCTATTGTAAATGGTTTTTCAT
Organism: Rheum nobile; assembly: GCA_027886185.1. NCBI lineage: Eukaryota > Viridiplantae > Streptophyta > Magnoliopsida > Caryophyllales > Polygonaceae > Rheum > Rheum nobile. The sequence continues at coordinate 239,630 of WOAB01000248.1, read as the reverse complement.
GTACTAACATTCAAGCCTATTAGCTCAATGGTACAGCGGCGTGCTTTAAGTACGTAGATGTGGGTTCGAGTCCCACATAGGCTAATATATACCTCAATACTATTAGGATCCTAGTTGTACCAGTACCACAATCTTATACTAGTTGATCTCTTCATTACCATACTTCATGCATATTAGTCAACTTCTCTTTAGCATTCATAAGTTGAAGAACAATGACAATTCAAGCATACTTCTATTAACCAACAAATTGTTATATTCGCCTATGTGGGAGTCGAACCCACATCTTGTGCATAAGCACATGCTCTACCATTTGAGCTAATAGACGTTAAACAAGCTTGCATCCAAAATATATCGTAAGCTAATTTCACACCTCACTATAAGTACATCATAAGCTTATTTCACACCTCATTATAACAGTCATCAATACTCATGCCCAAATCTATAATAGACACCTCTACCTCACTTCATTTTTTTTATTACAAGTTGCAGGTAATGCTTGCTAATATTCATGACTCAATGCATGTTTAGATATTGAATAAATTTTGAGAAGAAAGCAATTCCACAATTAACCCAAGTCAAAATCATAAATTCTCAGTATAAGTATATTCTTCTAAGAAGAAAGCAATTAGTCAAAATAGCTAGTGATTGTGTTTCGAATAAGTTACTTACTTAGTCTTACCAATCTACTCTATGTAGTACAATTGTGATACCCCGTAATTTTGTAAGGCTATTTTGGGAATTATGGATTTTTCCCGAACGTCCGTTTGGTACGTCGGATTTAATTCTGAGAGCTTAAGACATTCTGTAATGTGCTCTGTATTTGTAATATTTTTCTCAGTGAAGAATTATACAGTCGAGGTATGTTGGGAGTTTATACTCGTTCGTGTACGACTTTCGTTAACGCGGATTAAGATTGGTACAAGTTTATTGCCCAAGAGTTGTTATCTAATGGGCAATAGTACAAGATTCTATATCCAAAGGTTTTTGTCCAAGAGCCATTGTCCAAGGGGCAAAAGGGTTTGGATATTGTCCAAGAGGCAAGGACCCTAATTTCTTCTATAAATAGAGGTGTTGGGTGAGGGTGGAAGAGGGTGCGAAAGACGCGGAAGCGCTCTCAGATTCTCGACTCTCAAAAACGCTCTCAAAGAAAACGCTCTCTCTCGAGAAGGCTCTAAGTGGATCGTCGGAGCTCATTTAGTGTCGTTCTCGGTGGCCAAAGGGAAGCTTGGGAGGCCCTTAGAAGCCTAGAAACCAAGCAAGGCGAAAGACGAGCCAAATCGATCATCGAGGGTGAGTTTTCTCCTCTCGTATTTCTGTTTTCGTTCGCGACGGCGACCGCCGCGAGGATCACGGCGACCGCCGGCTCGAAGGCGGCGACCGCCGGCATGAGACGGCGCCCGCCGTGAGGAACACGGCGACCGCCGGCATGAGATGGCGCCCGCCGTGGTGAACGGCGACCGCCATGATGAAGGAGGCCAGCCGCCGTGGTTGAGCGGCGCCCGCCGTGGTTGAGACGGCGCCCGCCGTGAATTGGGTGGCGCCCACCGTGATTGTTGTGGCGCCCGCCGGCGAGTTGTTGTTGGCCGGGTTGTTAATGTTGGCTTCCGTAGCCTTCGTTCGGGTTTCGTTTCCTTCGATTCCTTTCGTTCTTTCGTAGATCGGTATTGTTGTTTGTCGAATCTAACTTAGGGTTTCTGTATGGGTCGATCCGAAGCTACCAGAGTTGGCAGATTCGTCTCTGTGTCGAGCCCGGAATCCCGTCGTTAGACTTCGTTCAAACTCTGCGGATTAAGGCAAGTGACGGTTTGCTCTTGCTCATTCGTTCCATATTTACATTAATTATCAGTAGTTTATCTGAGTAATTAATTTGGAATGAATATTCTGTTTGTCTGGAAACGGTTTTGTTAAACTGTTTTGAAAATCATATAATAGGTTGTATATCTGTTAGAACAACGCTATTATCTGTGATCGCCTTTCGGGCCTTTATGTGGATTTATCCAGTAACGGTTGTTGTGCTGTACTGTTTAGTTAGCACTAGTGGCTAGGAACGCTATGTACCTTGAGGGGGTTTAGCTGTTTCTTTATAACTGGTACTTGGTGGTTCATCCCCAGTACTTTCTCTTTGGTCATGACCATACCCTTTCACAGGGTAGGCGCACTTCGCTAGTGCCAAATCTTCCAAGGTTCATCCCTTCGATATCTCTTGTGAGGAGATCTGATATCTCTTGTGAGGAGATCCGATATCTCTTGTGTGGAGATGTAAAAGCTTATAACATAATGCTCGTTTTGGAATTAAATAAGATAAGTGTCCGAGTGCACATGATTAATATACCTTGGGCGAGTAGTGCAGCTAAGTTCAGTGCATCTAGGAAAACTCGTCTTGACTTGAATGTAGTACGTTCTCTTTCCAATATGGATTCGCTGTAGGCGATGAGGTTGGTCGTGAACCGAAGCATCTCAGTCAGTTTTAAATCATTGTTGTATGATCCTGTAATCATTCCAGATTTGTCATTTTTCCTTAAAGACTCAATCTCTTGGAGTCTCTTTTTGAGTCGATTTCTGTGAAGATGAAGTCTTCCAGAATCTTCTCTCATGCATACCTCTTGTTGTTATTCCGTGAAAGTGCCGGTTATGTATCGTCCCTTCGGTTATTATTCGAGGGACAATGATAGTAAACGGTTACGATCACTCGAACCATTCTACTTTTTACCCTTGCTAGTCTATTCAAGTAGACTAACCCACGAACTTTGTTCTCCGCATGTGGGCTGGTGTCATCCGTTCGATTCGGCACATCAGATAGAGTGAAGATTTGAGGAGACTAGATTGACTATGAAGACGACGGTTGTTTTTGGATGTTTTAATAATTGCTTTTAATCAGGTTGAGATCCTTGGGCAGGTGATCATCACGATCACAACCCCGTTTGTAAAATCTTTTATTTGTCTTCCGCTGTACTTTGTTTGAACTCTGTGTTTGGCCTATTCGGGATTGGGTTGTAATCTCGTAACTCTTGTTTCCTCAACAATGTTATGTTTTGGAATTTATTGCTTGATCTTTGTGTATCAATTGCATTTCATAAATTGTATTTATTTGGTAAAGCCTTGGGTGATCTCGGTAAGGAACATTGGGGTCACTGGCGGTAATACCTTTCCAAAAAGGGTTAAGTTTTGGGGGTGTTACAGTTGTGGTATCAGAGCCAAAGGTTTTAAAACGGGTTTGGGATTTTATAAATCATTTATCCGTTTTTGAAAATGCTTCAAAAGGGCTCTGAATTTTCAAAGTGAAAAGAATTTCAAAACACCGTTCATAGTCATGTCTTCTGTACAGTCTGATATAGTAAGCTTGCTTCTATATCTAGAAAGACTAATTCCTTTCCCGTTGCCCCGTTTGATATGGGTGCATTCTGTTCTCTTCAGAGGAACCCGGGAGAAGCCGAGGTGGTTTCACCATCTCTAGCTAGGCTTGATTCCCAGTTCACTCGTTGTGAGTTGAGGTTGTAGAACCTAGTAACTCGGTTCGAGTCCATCAATAGAAATTACCAAGTTGATCTATTCTAAGTTGATTTTATTACAATAATTATATCAAAATGATACTAAAGTGATAAAATCCTTGGAATTTGATCGGTAAACAGATGATGAACACGAGGAACACTATTCGTACTGGTGCTGGGCCAAGCAATGACCCCAGACTAAATTCGAGGAATGTTGCAGACCCATCAGAAGAGCGTGAGTCTGTCTTCCATAATAATCTTGGAGGCAACGACCCAGCTAGGGACAACGCTCCAAGGATATTTGATAAAGCAGCTGTTGCAGAAATTCGGGGAATCGTCATGCAAGCGATTGCCGACGCGTTACGCCCGAATGTGCATCAGGCACAAGGAGTGCCAGTATCTCGAGAAGTTCCGAGGTTTGAGGAACAAGAGAACCATGTGCTGCAGGGAGGGGTGATAAGGAATAGAGGGGAGTATAACCGAGCCCTGAAGGCTATTAACTCCATGAGGCCTGACAGCTTCGATGGGAAAGGAGAGCCAGTCAAGGTGGCTCATTGGTTTTCCCACATGGAGCGGCTTTTCCGTAATGTTGAGTGCACTGAAGCGGAGAGAGTGCATATAGCCTCTCTTCAGTTAAAGGAAGAAGCCAGTGAATGGTGTGAGAGTACCGGCTTAGCTGATAGCCCGGTATTGACCTGGTCTATGTTTAAGACCAAGATGACTGATCGTTTCTTCTCTCGTGCTATGAGGGAGGAGAAACACAAGGAGTTTTTGTATCCGCAAATGGATGGATTGAAGGTGACCGAGCTTGCAACCAAATTCAATCATCTAATGCAGTACGCTGGACATGAGATATCCAGTGAGGCACAGAAGATCTGGTATTTCCACGAATGGATGAGTCCAGACATCAAGCCGATGATGGTGCACCACACATGCTCTACTCTGGAGCAGTATTTGGATACAGCCTACAAGCTGGAGGTGACTCTGGAGGAGTCGACCAAGAAGCGTAACAGCCAGAGGCAAGTGCAGTACCAGCCTCAGGCAAGTGGGTTCAAACACCCCGCGCCACCATCTGATTTTGCCAGATCTGGCCGAGCAAAAACGAATATGACTCAAGATGGGTCTACGCAACGTTCGGGTCAGGGCAATAGCCTGATCCAGTGCTACAACTACGGTACGCACGGGCACAAGAGCAATGAATGTCTGAAGGACAAAAAGACATGCTTTGACTGCGGAAAGGAGGGTCATATGCAAGCGTTCTGTCAGCGGAGGAATGTGAAAGGAGCTGAGTCACGGCAAGGGTCTGTTAATCAGAACAATCGACCCAAGTTCAGTCCGGTGGAAGCTCCTAGCCCTTCAATGCAGACGACTGCGCAGAACAAAGGGAAAGCCCCGATGGCTTCAGGAAGCCAAGGTCAACGCCTGTACGTGATACGTGAGGTGGATGGACCCTATGCTCCTAATGCTTAGAGTACTTTGTATGTGCATTACACTTTTGTTAATGTGTTGTTGATGTGGGTGCTACCCAGACTTTCATTTTGGATGGTTGTAGTTAAGTTGCGTGTACAGCGAGGTTGTGAACCTTTTGTTGTAACTCTTCTTATATATGAACCTTTGGTTTATACCAAGTTATGTTTCGTTGCTTGTTGATGGGGTAAGGTCTCGTGTTCGAGACTCACCAACAACCTCTGAGGAGATGGCTGCCTATTAATTAGGTGGAGCTACCAAGGATGGGTTGAGATGTATGGACAGCGGCTCATAACAGAGGACGCTGGTAATGGCTGGGCCTGGACTCGGAGCCACTAGTGAGTCGTCTGTGAACCATGTAGTGGGCTGGTCCAAGATGGTGACCATTTAGTGGGAACCAATCGTCTGTCGAATTGTCAATTGCCATCAAGGGTAAGAAATTCAAAGCGATTTGACCTAAATAACCATGGTCCCATACGATAATTATTCTCGGTATGGATTGACGGAAGCGTCATAAGGCAGTGATCGACTTCAGTTTTTGATATTCATGTGGTTAGAGGATTTACGGGTGTCTTTCCAGAAGATATTCTTGGATACCCCGAATCGTGTTGTGGAGTTTGCAATTGATCTCGAGCCGAGTACCACGCCGATCTCTGAGGCACCGTACCGGATGGCTCCTGTTGAGATGCAAGAGTTGAAGAAGCAACTCAAGGATCTTCTTGACAAAAGTTATATAAAGCTGAGTGCATCACCTTAAGTAGGAGTGCCCTAGTTTATTTGTCAAAATAAAAGATGGACCGTTTCGACTTTGTTTTGACTTTCGAGAGTTGAATAAAGTCACGATCAAGAGCAAGTATCTGTTGCCAAAGAGTGATGATCTGTTGGATCAACTACATGGAGCAAAAGTTTTCTCCAAGATCGACATGAGATCTGGGTATCATCAGCTCAGGATTCGTAAGGATGATATTCCGAGGATTGCATTTCGGACGAGAGATGGTCACTACGAGATTGTAGTCATGCCATCTGGATCTACGAATGCTCTAGGAGTTTTCATGAACCTAGTGCATCGATGTTTTAGACCAGTACTTGAATAAGTTCATAGTGGTCTTCATCAATGGCATTTTGATTTTTCCCGAGCAAGGAAGCTCACAGGGAACGTCTGCGGATTGCTTTATCGGTCCTTAGACCAAGTCGGCTGTACGCAAAGTGGGCTAAGTGCGATTGTTGGATCTAGAAGTGGCTTTCTTAGGCCATGTGATCAATAAGAATGAGGTTATGGTTATTCCCCAGAAGAGTGAATCAGTAGTTGTTTGGAAGCGGCCTCAGGGTGTGAGCGAGGTGCGCAGTTTCCCAGAGCTTGCTGAGCAGTATAGACGGTTCATGGAAGGATTTTTCTAAGATCACTCCACCTATGACCAGTCTGTTCCACAAGGTCAACAAGAAGTTGTCTGGGATGACAAGTGCAAGACCAGTTTTCAAGAAGTTGAAACAGTGTCTGACTTATGCACCAGTTTTGGCGTTGTCAGAAAGAATGATGGCTATATGGTCTATAGTTAATGCTTCGAGAAATGGGTTGGGATGTGTCTTTGATGCAGAAAGGCAAGGATATTGCATACACATCTAGACAATTGAAAACCTATGAAGCAAACTAACCAACACATGACCTAGAACTAGCAGCAATAGTGTTTGCATTGGAAACTGAGGTTACTTGGGTAACTCAGAGGTCAGCAGAAGTTTCCACCAGGAGATTGTCCGTTACATGGCATTCCTAAGACCATTGTATCGGATCGAGATGGCCGATTTATGTCAAGTTTATAGCAAGAACTTCACAAGGCCATGGGAACTGAATTGAGATTCAGCAGCGTTTCATCCTCAGACAGATGGTCAGTCTGAAAGACCATCTAGACCCTGGAGGATATGCTAAGAAGTATACGTACTCGATCATCTGACTAGCTGGGAAGACAGCCTAAGTCTGATTGAGCTCACGTACGATAATAGTTGGCATGCTACAATCGATGGCTCCGTTTGAAGCTTTGTATGGGCACAGATGTAGATCTCAGATTTGTTGAGGTTGAGTACGCCGACAAGATTCTACTTGGACCAGAGTTGGTCGAAAGGACAACTTCGAACATTGCTCTGAGTAGACAGAGGTTGTTGACCGCTCAGAGTCGACAAAAGTTTTACGCAGATCAGAAGTGTTAAAGTGTTGAGTTCAAGGTTGGTGTCAAGGTACTTGTCACAGTATCGCCACCCAAGGATGTTTTCAGGTTTGGTAAGCGTGGGAAGCTTAACCCTCGCTACATGGGACCATTCAAAATTCTGGATAGAGTAAGATCTCTAACGTACCGTTTGGCATTGTCGCCATCGACATACCCAGTGTATAATGTGTTCCACGTATCATTGCTAAGGATATTCGTGCCAAGATGAGTCTCATAGGCTGAGCTATAATGACGTCGAGATTCAGGCAAATGGTACTTGAGAGGAGATGCCAGTGTGCATTCTCGAACGCCGTGTGAAGCGACTGTGCAACGAGATCGTACTGTTGGTACGAGTTATGTGGTCCAGGTCTGGGACTGAGGAAGTTACTTGGGAAACCGAGGCAGGGATGCTCAGACACTTTCCCGAGTTGTTTTTCGGTCAAGTTTCGGGGTCGAAACTTCTTTTAAGGGGGAGGTGATGTGATACCCCGTAATTTTGTAAGGCTATTTTGGGAATTATGGATTTTTCCCGAACGTCCGTTTGGTACGTCGGATTTAATTCTGAGAGCTTAAGACATTCTGTAATGTGCTCTGTATTTGTAATATTTTTCTCAGTGAAGAATTATACAGTCGAGGTGTGTTGGGAGTTTATACTCGTTCGTGTACGACTTTCGTTAACGCGGATTAAGATTGGTATAAGTTTATTGCCCAAGAGTTGTTATCTAATGGGCAATAGTACAAGATTCTTTATCCAAAGGTTTTTGTCCAAGAGCCATTGTCCAAGGGGCAAAAGGGTTTGGATATTGTCCAAGAGGCAAGGACCCTAATTTCTTCTATAAATAGAGGTGTTGGGTGAGGGTGGAAGAGGGTGCGAAAGACGCGGAAGCGCTCTCAGATTCTCGACTCTCAAAAACGCTCTCAAAGAAAACGCTCTCTCTCCAGAAGGCTCTAAGTGGATCGTCGGAGCTCGTTTAGTGTCGTTCTCGGTGGCCAAGGGGAAGCTTGGGAGGCCCTTAGAAGCCTAGAAACCAAGCAAGGCGAAAGACGAGCCAAATCGATCGTCGAGGGTGAGTTTTCTCCTCTTGTATTTCTGTTTTCGTTCGCGACGGCAACCGCCGCGAGGATCATGGCGACCGCCGGCTCGAAGGCGGCGACCGCCGGCATGAGACGGCGCCCGCCGTGAGGAACACGGCGACCGCCGGCATGAGACGGCGCCCGCCGTGGTGAACGGCGACCGCCGTGATGAAGGAGGCCAGCCGCCGTGGTTGAGCGGCGCCCGCCGTGGTTGAGCGGCGCCCGCCGTGGTTGAGACGACGCCCGCCGTGAATTGGGCGGCGCCCGCCGTGATTGTTGTGGCACCCGCCGGCGAGTTGTTGTTGGCCGGGTTGTTGGTGTTGACTTCCGTAGCCTTCGTTCGGGTTTCGTTTCCTTCGATTCCTTTCGTTCTTTCGTAGATCGGTATTGTTGTTTGTCGAATCTAACTTAGGGTTTCTGTATGGGTCAATCCGAAGCTACCGGAGTTGGCATATTCGTCTCTGTGTCGAGCCCGGAATCCCGTCGTTAGACTTCGTTCAAACTCTGCGGATTAAGGCAAGTGACGGTTCGCTCTTGCTCATTCGTTCCATATTTACATTAATTATCAGTAGTTTATCTGAGTAATTAATTTGGAATGAATATTCTGTTTGTCTGGAAACGGTTTTGTTAAACTGTTTTGAAAATCATATAATAGGTTGTATATCTGTTAGAACAACGCTATTATCTGTGATCGCCTTTCGGGCCTTTATGTGGATTTATCCAGTAACGGTTACTGTTTAGTTAGCACTAGTGGCTAGGAATGCTATGTACCTTGAGGGGGTTTAGCTGTTTCTTTATAACTGGTACTTGGTGGTTCATCCCCAGTACTTTCTCTTTGGTCATGACCATACCCTTTCACAGGGTAGGCGCACTTCGCTAGTGCCAAATCTTCCAGGGTTCATCCCTTCGATATCTCTTGTGAGGAGATCTGATATCTCTTGTGAGGAGATCCGATATCTCTTGTGAGGAGATCCGATATCTCTTGTGTGGAGATGTAAAAGCTTATAACGTAATGCTCGTTTTGGAATTAAATAAGATAAGTGCCCGAGTGCACATGATTAATATACCTTGGGCGAGTAGTGCAGCTAAGTTCAGTGCAGCTAGGAAAACTCGTCTTGACTTGAATGTAGTACGTTCTCTTTCCAATCTGGATTCGCTGTAGGCGATGAGGTTGGTCGTGAACCGAAGCATCTCAGTCAGTTTTAAATCATTGTTGTATGATCCTGTAATCATTCCAGATTTGTCATTTTTCCTTAAAGACTCAATCTCTTGGAGTCTCTTTTCGAGTCGATTTCTGTGAAGATGAAGTCTTCCAGAATCTTCTCTCATGCATACCTCTTGTTGTTATTCCGTGAAAGTGTCGGGTTATGTATCGTCCCTTCGGTTATTATTCGAGGGACAATGATAGTAAACGGTTACGATCACTCGAACCATTCTGCTTTTTACCCTTGCTAGTCTATTCAAGTAGACTAACCCACGAACTTTGTTCTCCGCATGTGGGTTGGTGTCATCCGTTCGATTCGACACATCAGATAGAGTGAAGATTTGAGGAGACTAGATTGACTATGAAGACGACGATTGTTTTTGGATGTTTTAATAATTGCTTTTAATCAGGTTGAGATCCTTGGGCAGGTGATCATCACGATCACAACCCCGTTTGTAAAATCTTTTATTTGTCTTCCGCTGTACTTTGTTTGAACTCTGTGTTTGGCCTATTCGGGATTGGGTTGTAATCCCGTAACTCTTGTTTCCTCAACAATGTTATGTTTTGGAATTTATTGCTTGATCTTTGTGTATCAATTGCATTTCATAAATTGTATTTATTTGGTAAAGCCTTGGGTGATCTCGGTAAGGAACACTGGGGTCACTGGCGGTAATACCTTTCCAAAAAGGGTTAAGTTTTGGGGGTGTTACAACAATCATCATATCTTAAATCGTCTAGCATAACACCTTAATAGAACATAAATTTCAAAAGCTAGTTAATGGCATTTAGAGAGCAAGCAAAAACAAATGTTATAAGACCAAATTCACGAGTTCATCATGCATATTCAGTTGCTTAGCACTAAAAAATCATAATTTCTTTTAGCAACACAAGATTACCATAGTTCAATCAAAATTCTATTCATTCTCTACCTGTATTTTCAATTGCAATAAAAAAGTGAAAGAGTACAACCCCACAAATATCAAATGCGAACTACAAACATGGAGGATCTCTCACTAACAAAAAATTCATTCCCTAAATCTGAAATTTCATCCCCAATCTGAAATTCATACCCAAATCAAAATTCACACTCTAGAATTGAAAACCCTAATTTCATCCTCAAATTTAAATCCATTCTCGAATCTGTAAATTCACAATTTAAACCTTAAAATTTGTAAGATAGGTAGAAATCTGACCTGATTGTCGACCAAGTGAACGCCACTGCTTCTCGTCTCCCTCATTCGCGTTCGTTTGCACCAGACACCACCGAGCCGTCGCCGTCCTCGCTCCGTCGCCCACCGCCCTCGCCCCACCCTTGCTTATGATCTCGGGTCGATCTCCAATACTGATGAAGTTCTTTCCTCCTAGCCTTCGCTTCACCCAGGTCGAGCTTTAGCGACCTTTCCTCTAGCGTTCTTTCCTCCAGCCTTTTTTATCTTTATTTTACGAAGATAATGTTTTCTGAATGTGGTATTAACGGGAGGGGTATTTTACGAAAAAAAAGTAAAAAGTCTAGGGGTACTATGCGAAATTGATCATACCTATGGGTATTTCGCGAAAATTGCTTAAATTTAGGGGTATCATACAAAATTTCCGTTAATATTTTAATTTACATAAAGGGTGCACGTGAGAACATAGAAATCATAAAACTTGCAACTTATATGTAAAATTTCCTAATTATGTTAGGTGAATTATTAATGAAATATAAAAAATCTAGGTTTGACAAATACATAAACTAGTTTTGTTTTTTTTTGTAAATTTCATCTTAAAATTAAATATAGACGAAGAAAATTTTGGTCAAAGAAATATGAAATTTTATTGAAAATTAGAAAAAAGTTTTTATATTTAACAAATTAATTATTGTAAATATAAATATAGTGAAAGGTAATATGATAGAATACACTACTTTTAAAAGGTGATTTGTAAGTAGAAACCATTGCAACTATTCTAAACCAAACAATTAGTGAGCAATACATTAAGACGTCAATAATCTATTTTAAGAAATTAATAGCAACATTAATGCATAGACTCATTACCATGAAAACATAAGTTTTCTTGATATTTGATGAAATTCTACATAATTTGATATAAACTAATTTCTCTATAAAGAAGTGCTTTTCAATTGAGAAATTTGTGGTAAGTTGGTAGCATAGTTTTAGTCCGTTTGGATTACTTTATTATGTTTTATAAAGTATTAGTTATGTTTTTATAAATTGTACTATTTGAAAAACGTGTTAGGCCTAGGCATGTCAATGGGGTGGGTACGGGGTGAGAAGTAGTATTCCCGTCCTCATCCCCGTTTAGAAAAACATTCCTCGTCCCCGTCCCCATCCCCACGTGAGGAGTTAAAGTTGTTCCCGTTCCCACCAAATCCCTGTCCCCGTTAATTTTTCTCAATTAACATTTGTTTCGGGTCTTTCAGTTGACATTCATGCTATTTCTCCACTTATAGTCAAACAAGTTCCCTATAAATATCCTCATTTAACCCCTCAAGAAATTTTTCTTACTCGTTTTCATGTCATATATGATACTTCTTTTAATCTACATTGTCAAACAAAATACAACAATATAATAAGTGAGTTGAATTCAATTAAAAATAAGTCCCAAAAATTTCATAGTACATGCGTACTAATACTTATAGATGTATATTACACCATTTTTTCAAATAAAAAATCAATTACTAACTATAAATTATAAATATGAAAAAAATACCGCAAGCTCCTTACTTCACCCATGAAAATTTGTCATGGGAAACCTCATCGAGTTTCCAAATGGAGATATTCAATTGGTAATCCCGTGGGAAACTCAATGGACGATACCACATGGATTACCAATGGAGATACTCGTGGAGATCCCTGACGGGGACGGGGACGAGGCGGGGAGTGGGGTGGGGGGCTCCATCCCCGTCCCTATCCCCATCCCCATGTGGGGATGTGTTTTTTCCCCAACCCCACCCCCGTTCCCAATTAAAATCCCCATCCCCGCCCCTATAGCGGGAATCCCCACGGATAATAGGGAATCCCCGCCCCATTGACATCCCTATTTTGGCTTTGGCCATCTAAAATAAAGCTAAGTTTATCATTAAATAAGAGATAACATCACACTACCAAGAAAACTCATCATCCACAAAATTTGCTTCAATCCAATTCTATGGCCGAGTAGAAAGAACATGTAATTGACACCTCCGGCTTGGGTATTCATCGGCGGTGACCTCAAAGGCCATCCGTCCTTCTACCAACAAAATCCATCGCCGCTACGAAGAAACCCTAATATGGTGAATGTTGATCCAATGAGGATTTTAATAATAAGAGATATAAAGAATTTCGAGTGCGGTGGTTGTTGGTAAGGCAAGTCGGTGGTAGATCTGGAGGCAGTAAGGTAGATCGATGCTAGATTCGGTGGTCGTTAAGGCATGACGGTAGTAAATCCGGCAAATAAGCAAGCCGATGGAAAATTTGGAGGTTGGTGATGGAGGTCGGTGGTAGATCTGGCAGTTGGTACGACATGGAGGTAGCAAATCCGACAAATCGAAACGGCGGTGATGAATCGAGGAGAAAGACCACTAGAAGTTGATCAATATAAAATATGTGGTTGTTGATTGATGGCTCGTGGTAGCGGAAAGTCACTGGAGGCTTGCTATGGCTCAAACACTCATTGGAGGCTAACAACGGCTTCCTCGATGACAATGAAAGGGATGACCGGTAGCTACAGTACTCGGTAGAAGGCAAGGGATGAAAAAATTGATGAATTATCAATATGTAACATTGATGGAATGATGACATTATCTCTAATTTTGATGATGATAAATATCATTAGGTTTGATGGTTTACGTTGTTTCTATAAGTTTCAGGATAAATGAAATAATTAAAGAACAATGGAAACCATGAGAAGAAGAAAAATAGATGAGTGAAGGAACGACGAGTCAACAATGAAACAGTGACGTTGAGCATGACAGAGAAATGATACGCACACTGTTAAGGAGAAAAGAAGAAAGAGAACAACGCAAAAGGAAGGATGTGGTGACGCAGAGAAGACTGCGCTAAGAACTTTGGAAAGAATGCTAATTATGGAAAGAAGACTCAATAATTCCTTTGGTTGCAAGGCTTGGAGAAAGAGAAAGATGTTAGCATATCTTTAAAGATTATATTGAAGGAAAAATTGAATATTTGATTTGGAGCTCAAGATTAGGAAGGGTATTGTTAGTTACCTTAGTTAGCACTTAGTGGGCTACTAGGTTAATTAATGGGTCGTCTTTTCCTATGACTATATATACGCGTGTATACTGATAGCATGTGTTTATAACACCTTTTGACCATATCAAACACCACTTTTGTGCATAAATATACACTTGCATGATCATTTTAGGATATTTATGCTTGTTTGTGCGGATATCTACTCTCTTGTGCTTTTGGTTTTGTAGGTACAATTTCGGAGCTCTTTCAAGGACAAATGGATTCAAAACAAATATGGTTGGAGCTAAGAAGAGCCAAACAGATGCCAAATTGAAATTCAAAGGAGAAAAAATGGTGTTTCACAAGCCATACAATCAAGTGGAGTACTCGTTTTCATCCCAAAAAAAACAAAAATGCCTTCATAGGACATGACATGGGGTGTTAGTGCCGCTCAACATGGCCACGCCAAAAGCCTAGACAAAAACTATGTATTCTGATTTTGGCATGGTCACCCCATGCCGAATGTCATGCCCATGCAACTCTCAGGATTTCATTGCTTTTAATTTTTGGAAACCTATACCTTTTTTACACCTATAAATACCCAAAATCAAGAGATTCTCTCCCACTTTAGCCTCTATTTCCAGGGTTAGCTTAGATTGCATTTCTCTCTTAGATTTAACTCTAGATTCTCATGGATTCCACTTAAACTAGTAATTGGGTTTATGTTTATTAGTAGATTTTAGATCTATTTTGGGTTATTGAGCTCCTCTGTGGTTCAAGACTTGGAAAGGGAGCAAAGTTCCATTTTTTCTCTCATGGTTCAATGAAAATGCAAGGATTTGGTTGAATGTTAAGTATATCTTGTTCATTCTCACTATTTGGTTGAATGCTAAGTATATCTTATTCATTCTCTTTATTTCTTGTTTTGTTTATCATTGTACCCATGTTTATGATGGTTGGTTTGATGCTTTATGCCTTGTTCTTGCAAATCATGAGTGAGTAATTTGTTATGTTAGGATTGGGAGTAGCCCAATGATGATTATGTGATGATTTGGTGAAGTTTTCTCTTTGGTTGGATTAGTTTTGGTCTACTACTCAAATCTTGCACACCAAGTGTTTGTGAAAATACCTAGCTAGTATTTTTACATGTATTAAATGTTGGATATGCATTGAAAGGTTTGAGCTAGGACTTTTAGGATCATGAAATTAGACATGTTTTCCTAGTGGTTGTGTGAATTGTCATTATGCTTAATGAATCTAATCTTGCATTCATTACCACGAAAGTATGAATTAAGTAGGATTAGACTAGTTTCTTATACCTTGAAAGAGGATAAGAGATATATTAGGACATTTGACCATTGTAGACCACTACTTGCAATCATAGAGATTTATGTGCTTGTCATGACATGATCTCATTTGTGGTGAACCTTAATTCTAGCTTTTCACCATTCAAGTAACCCAAATCTACCTTTTATCGTTTTAGTTAGCTCTAGACTTAACATTTCTTGTTATTTCTATAAAATCAAAACCGAAAACTCCACATCTTTTGTTTGATCTAGATTATTATTTTGTGTAAAATTGGTGATCAACGAGTGCTCCTTTGGATTCGATATCTTTTATACTACTCGATAGTACCGTGCACTTGCGGGCTTATCAAGTTTTTGGCGCCATTTCCGGGGAGCACGGTTGATTTTGATTAATCATTGTCTCCTAAGACTAGATCTTTTCGTTTGTCATTTTATTTATAAAAAAAACTTATAATCACTCTCTTGTTCTTGTTCTTCTTGTAGTGATTTCTTCATTGCATGCCCGTTACTCAAAGTCTTAGGGTGCATCTTGAAGAAGGAGATCCCGAGATTGAGAAATTGTTTCGTGCAAGGAAAAAGCTACAAAAGAGTCAAGGAGCACAAAAAGAATCTCACTCATCTTCAATCATGGAAGAAGATGGAAGAACCGTTGAGGACTACATTGCGCCGAACAACTATGGCATTCATTCCAGAATCACAAGGCCAAATTAATGTGGAAGCCAACAACTTTGAGTTGAAATGGGCCCTTCTCACCATGGTACAATACCATCAATTATCGGGATCACCATCGGAAGACCCAAATATTCATCTCTCGGTCTTCTTTGAGATTTGTGACACGGTGAAGTGCAATGGAGTTACTCAAGATGCCATTCGACTAAGGCTTTTCTCGTTCTCAATAAGGGATCAAGCAAGTGCTTGGGTCTACACCATTCCGGAAAATTCAATCACTACTTGGGAGCAACTCATCGCCGCTTTCATGGCTGAATACTTTCCACCAAGCAAGACTACTTCTCTAAGGAATGAGATATCCGCTTTCCTTTAAAAGGAAGAGGAATCTTTCTATGAAGCTTGGAAAAGATTCAAGGAGATTTTGAGGAAGTGCCCACATCATGGATTCGAGAAGTGGTTCCTAGTTCAAGGATTCTACAATGGGCTAACCAACGCTTCAAAGATGGGAATTGATAATGTCGCCGTAGGAGCTCTCATGAGAAAAAGGATAACCGAGGCTTGGACGTTGATTGAAGAGATGACAATGAACCACCATAAGTGGTCAAACCCAAAGTCTGAGCCCAAGAAATCACCCGGAAGGTAAGCCATTGACACCTTTAATCTCTTAGAGGCTAAGAATGATGCATTGTCAGCCAAGTTGGATGCCCTCAACAAGAAATTTGATGCTATGTGCATGTCAAGGTGAACAATGTTGGTTCAAATGACCCTTGTGAAATTTGTGGTATGGTTGACCATCTTGGGTTGAATTGTCAATATGTGACTTCCCCCTCTTCATCTTCTCAAGAACAACCCATTGAGAATGTTGACTTCCTCAACTACCTAGGACCAAGACCTCAAAATGATCCATATTCCAATACCTATAATCTCGGTTGGAGGAACCATCCCAATTTCTCATACCAGAACAGCCAAAATACCATTCATCAACCCCTTCCAAAGCAACCTCCCGGTTTTAACTAAGGTCCTTACCAACCCCCCATCCTCCTCAAAAGTCCAACCTTGAAGTAGTGATGGAGAGCTTCATTACCACTCGAGCAAAACAAAATGATGAGTTTAGAAACCAATTTTGGAAACTTACATCCAAGTTTGATACTTTGACCACTCATAACAAGATGCTAGAAACCCAAATCTCTCAAATTGCCCAACAAGTTGCTAGCTCATCTTCTAGACCACAAGGTAGACTTACCGGTCAACCCGAGCCTAATCCAAGAGAATGTATGGCGGTGACCCTTAGAAGTGGAAAAGAGTTAGAAGATCAAAAAACAAAAGAGGTGGTAGAAGAATAAAATCTTAATATTGAATAAGATAGTGAAAAGCAAGAGAGGGAAGAAGAACAAAAAATCAATAAAATGAGAGAGGAAGGTGAGAAAGAACCTAAGTATGTGGCACCACCATCGTACAAACCACTTATCCCATTCCATCAAAGGCTTCAAAATAGTAAGCTAGACAAGCAATTTGGGAAATTCCTTGAAGTGTTGAAAAAGTTGTATATCAATGTTCCCTTATCAATGCCCTTTCCCAAATGCCTTCATAATCTTGTATAAGAAAAGAAGGCTAGATGAATTTGAAACTGTGGCCTTAAACGATGAGTGTAGTGCCATCATTCAAAACAAGTTACCTCCTAAGCTTAGGGATCCCGGCCATGTGTGATTGGTAGTGCTAGTTTTGAAAATGCTTTATGTGATCTAGGTGCTAGTGTGAGTGTAATGCCTTTTTCTATTTGTGAAAAGTTAGACATTGGTGAATTAAAAGCCACCAATATGTCTTTAATGCTAGCGGATCACTCTATTCGTTATCCTAGGGGTATCCTAGAGGATGTTCCTATTAAGGTAGGTAATTTCTTCATTCCGGTTGATTTTGTTATTTTTGAAATGGATGAAGATGCCAAATTCCCCATCATTCTTGGAAGGCCTTTCCTTGCTACGGCGGGCGTCGTCATTGATGTTAAAAAGGGAAAGCTCTCCTTGAATGTTGGGGAAGAAATAGTTGAATTTAATTTACCAAATACTACTAAACAATTTTGAGCATTCCTTGTGTAGAGTTGATCTTTTAGACCACCAAGTGAAGAAGGACTTTGTGAGACAATGCTTGAAAGATCCCAATGGAACATGTTTGGTGACCCTTGGTGGGTTTGATGATAAAGGTTTGAATGTAGACTCAAGTCCCCAACTCCATGAAGAAAAGTTGATGACTTCACCTCGATTGTCCAAAGTTGAGAATCTTGAGCAAGAGCCAAAACCAAAGGATGGACTGAAACATCTCCCTTCCACTCTAAGTGGAATCATCAAGGGTCGAAGCTCAAATAAGAATAGAAAAAATGGCACCACAAATCAAACCTTCATTGAGTTCAAGAAAGGAGATCATGTAATGGTCTTCCACCACCGCTCGGATATGTTTCCGGGTAGCAAGCATACAAGGTGGTCTGGGCCATATATGGTGAATCAAGTTTGCAATAGCGGGATGATTGAGTTGTGGCACAAAAATTCAAGAAAATTTCAAGTGCATAAAATTCGACTCAAGCACTATGTGGATGAAGATCCGATCGAAAAGGGAGTAGCTTTCCCCCTTTCCAATCCGAAGCCATGAATGAAGAAGGATGGTCTAGCTAGACCTTAGATAGCACTTCTTGGGAGGCAACCCAAACATTTCTTCCCTTTCTCTCTCATTCTACTTGATGCATGCATATTTGTGCCGTAATTGTGTGAGTCTCGTTGATTAGCTTTAGTTGAGTAGAGGTAGATGGTGCATTAACTTGTTAGTGTTTAGTTGGTTGAAGATTTGTTAGAGCATATTAGATAAACTTGAATTGGACATTAGGTGCATTTTAAGGGTTGGAAGGTTATCATTTTCATACAAATAGGGCATGCTAGGAGGATTCTAAATTTGAAAATTCTATTTTTTGGCACTACATGGTCATGCCATTTGACATGGGCATGTCAAAATTGAGACCCAAAATTTGAAGTTTCTGTTTTATGCACTGGCAAACCATGTCATTCGGCATGCCCATGCCAAAAAAATAGAATTTCCCTTTCCTTTTCTTTCCCCCTTCTTTACCTTCTTCATTTCCCCTCCTCCTCCCACGACCTCCTTCTCGCAGCCACACACCAGCTCGCCCTTCCTCCTCACCCACCACCGACCACCTACGTCGCTCCTCCACGTCGATGCTCGGCTCACCTTCGATCCTCCGTGCCGGTGCTTGGCTCCTCATCGTTCCTCACGCCTCCACCCACCAGGTACGTCTCTCCTTCTCCTTCGCGAACTGTCATGTCTCGCCTCTAGATTTCTCTTCCTACCGTCGGTCAGCTACACCCAAGCTAGCCTCCGCCAGCCCCTCCAGCGTCACAAGCCACCCCGACCAGCCCTACACATGCAGTCTCGCCTTCTCATCTGTCTTTCGTCGGCCACCACCTGCCACGACCCAGCCACCACCATCCCCGACCACTCCCCACAACCGGCCACGACCACCACTATAACACCCCCGACTTATTGTCGGAAATGCCACACGCCAGTGACCTCAGACGTTGTTGTCCGATGCCACCCAAGGCTTTAATCGGAACAATTAATCTTAAATAAACACAATTAAATAACGAAAGGTTAAACATCGAAAGACATTTGTATATGAAACTCAATCCTTTTATATTAACAGATCCCTCATCAAACGAGAGTAGTGTTTTTACAACAGAGTGAAATCACAACGAAAAACTTATAAATTACACAGCGGAAGACTTGAAAAATAAATCTATTACATGACTTAGTGGTAAAAATAAATAATACTTGACAACCTTTCAAAATACTAATACTTGAATCTCCAACTACAAGTCTCTTCTTCAACGGTTAATTCGAACTCCGGGGACCAACCAATGATGTGCCGTATAGGACGGATGACACCAACCAACCATGCAAGGAATAAAACCCGGTTGGTTAGTCTAATGAAAGACTATGCAAGGGTGAAAATAGAATGGTCCTAGTGATCGTAACCGTTTACTATCATTGTCCCTCGAATAACAACCGAAGGAACGATATATAACCCGGAACTTTCACGGAATGATTAAAGTTTAGACATGCACTAAAAAGGAAATGAGCCTTATGGGAAACGTATGAAGAGAAGACTCCAAAAGATTGAGTCTTACGGGAAAGTATGACAAATGTTTGGGAACGTTATAATTTCACACAAGCGTTTAAAAAGACTTGACCATTTGGGTCCACGACCAACCTCACCGCGTAATGCGAATTTAGATTTGGAAGGAGGACTTACTCTAATCGAAGTCCGAGCGGTTTCCACATTATACTCCTCGCCCGAGGGTATATTAATTATGTGCATAATCGCACTTATCTTATTTAATTCCGAAACGTATATTTACGTTATAAGCTTTTATCATATATCATCTCGATACGAGAGATATCTTGGGAATAAATCCCGATTGTTTGGCACCAACTGTGTGCACCTACCCTGAGTAAGGGTATAGTTATGACCAGAGAGAGTATTAGGGAAAAATCCTCCTAATACCAGTTATAAAGAAACGACTAGACCTCGCAAGGTATATAACGTTCCTACGAATACTCGTTCTAACTATAATGTATAAGTTCACACAATAAAATCCACACCATTACCATCATGGTAATAACAGATATAATAGCGTTGTTTCTAGCAATATATACAACCTATTATAATATCACATTTTAATCGTATCATTTATAAAATATGTTCCCAAACGAAAACAATAGTTCATCCCAATTTAATTAACAATTAATAACAATTGATAATTAATGGAAACATGGAATGATAAGCAAGAGCGAACTGCCACTTGCCTTAAGTAGATTCGACGATGAATCTAGACGAGACGACTACTGTTGATATCCTTTCCGGGGGTATGGCCTATGCTTCAGATAGCTCTAGCAAGATTACGAGTCCACACGCGATCCAGCAAATAACGTTATAACTGACAAATTAATTAATATCAATTAATTTATCTTGACGAACTCAAGTAATTAAATTCAATAAATTTTTATGATTTTAAATCATAATAATATTGGTTGAATTTTCCTAAAGACAGATACGGATAAAAGTGAGTCGAAATTATACCGCTCGATTGATCATGGGTTAAATTTGGACAGAAAGGCTAATGGGCTTCTCGGCCCAAACTAGGAGCTGGCTAAGGGCCCCCCCCTCCTTTCTTCCTCCTACGAACAGCGAAACCAACAACAACGAGCGGCACCGAGCTCGACCACGATGGCGAAGATCGGCGACGAGCTCGGGTTCTCGCTCCCGGACACTTGCGCAGCACCACACCCCTCCTGGCTGCACACGGCGGTGACCCAGAACTCCGGCGAGGGTCGCAAGCTCCGGCGACAACAAGAACTTCGGCGAACACACAATCGAAAGGGAGAGAGAGAGAGAGAGAGAGAGAGAGAGAGAGAGAGAGAGAGAGAGAGAGAGAGAGAGAGAGATGTGGTCTGTTGAGGCTGCCCACGACCTTCTTGCTCCGGACGAGGACCCCTCCTTACAACCACCACCACAGCACACCGCCAAGGCACCTCCGGCGACTCGAGCAACTCCGGCAACGATGAAACGAGAGAGGGAGAGATTGAGCTCGGAATGGATGAAGGATCTGAGGGTTGGGCCTCCTTTTATAGCCAAGGAAGATCACCCCCCCCCCCGACCAGATCGACGGTAGCACCGAAGATCGATGGAGGCACGCTCAACGAGATGCATTGGAAAACAAAGACGCGTGCTGGGCATTTTTCCGCGGTCGCGGTGGGTTCTGCCGCGGTCGCGGAATTGCATTTTCCGCGTCTGTTTGTCTGGGGAAATGTTTGGCATGGGTTTAACTCCCGGAAAGTAAATATTTGTACCCAAACAATTATTCTAAGCTTCTAAAATACATCGAATGTATATTCCAAGGCTCAAGGAATTTTTACAGAGATCATACACGTTACAGAAATTCCGAATTTTGCCAAACGCGTCTTGCTTTCCCAACGAGAGTTGGGAATTTATCCAAATACTCTTACTAAAAATGAGGGATATTACATCACTACCCCCTTAAAAGAAGTTTCGACCCCGAAACTTAGCTAATAACAACTCGGAGATGCACCCTCATTCTAACTTACTCAACTGTATAAGTTTAACCACGCCTAATCCATTTAACACTTCGTAAGTTAGTTCAAGTATTTCTAGTTAGAACCTATCACCCTTCACAGCTTAAGGAAATTCTATAATATGTTTACAGAAACATCCATTCTACCATGCTATCCCTATGGTAACATGAGGATTATTACATTACTACCCCCTAAAAAAATAGTTTCGACCCCGAAACTAGCATCGCTAACTAATGGAACCGGTTTCACCATAATCTTACCATCTGAATTCAATATCCTTAATCATTGCATCCATATGCTTGTTCCTGGAAAACGATATGTTTCCTCAACCATACCACTATCTCGCATAGCCTACTTCCACGTACTATCCTTGTATTAACTCGTGACCATCCTCAAAGTCATAATTATCTTAGGATAATTGTCTCTTAAAATCATCGCACTAGTCTCGCTATACCTTAAGCATGAGAACACACATTTCTCATTCACCTTTCTCTAAGCCTCTCTTAGAGTACATGCCTTATGTTCCTTAAGTTGATATCCTTGAATAAATTTGGTTTCCGAAACCTGTACCACCAAAAATCGAACTATTTACTCGATCATGATTCCACTTACTACATACTGCCTACATTCCTTACTCTTGCTAGAACAGATGTGATCATTCACAAGATTACCATTGTCTCGCTCATAGTATCCATTATAATCTCCAATATAACCTCATTGTTATGACCTATTCCTCCTAAATACCTTGATGTCCTTAATTAGGAGAATACAACATCTTTCTACTAACTTCCTTTCGACAATCCAATCCTCAAGTACATACATAGAATTCCACTATACCTTAACTTAGTACCTCTCTTGTCATATAGACCTTACTCCTTACATACACGACTCACCTATTACATTGGTTACCTTACTCACATTTGGCCCTTGTGCCATATCTTTAACTCAAAATCTTCACTCCTGTGATCCCACAATTACTCACACCACAGCCTATGTCTGATTACCTCAACATGATTTACTAATCCTCTCCATAGGATTATACTCTCGTCTTACCCAAACGTGTCATACGATCACCTTAATAAACGTGGGTCACCTTTTCCTCAAGTCCACTTGATATCATCTACATACTTACTTTATGCCACACTATTGACCTTCAAAACCGTAACAACTTTTACCGATCGAGTTTGCTATTCACCCAAAAATCCTTAGGCAATCAGTTGTCCTCATGCGATTTATTATCCCAAATCGAGCACCCTTTTGCTTTACGGATATTTACCATTTATCCAAGGTTAACTTAACGTATTCCTTATTCAATCTCTAACTTAAACCTTTAAAGTTCCTTAACTTTCTCCAAACATAATCACAATACCTTTATTCCTATGTTCCTCAAAACGAATCACATGAGATATTACTCCTATATCCTTAAGGTACCATCCTGATAAATGATTCATTATCAACCGCATCAGTCACTTCTATCAGGATCCTTTAATAACTTTATACGATTAACGCTTGCTACCATACTCCTTAGGCGCACATAGACAATTCTCTCCACTAAATCCTTTTAATTTATCGGAATCATCAACATAACCTATCCTTAAACTTTAATCTTTCCATTTAAGTGGCCTCCTTCTAACACAGTAACTTCACAACTTAGTCTTCTCCAAAGAATTGCACCATAAGCCTTTTAACTGACAAACTCACATAAAATCCAAATATCAAACCTTACAACCTTATAAGTATCATAACTCCTTATTCCCTGATCGTACAACCTACCAATTTCAATCATTTGGTCCACTTAGATTTGGCTCAGCCGCCCTTTTCCTGACTCACATCCCAAAGGTTTGTTTAATTGTCTCAAATAACTTATTTCTAACTTAAGATCCTTATATTCCTCACACAATCTACTATCCATCCAAGACTTAATCATATCATTTCCTTATAGAACCTCAAAACGAACCTCGAATAGATCGTCCAATATGATACCTATGATTTCGTACACTTGGTTGCTCCACAAGCTTTCACCACTAGTCCTACACTATAACTCTTAAATTTTCAAGTGGGCTTTCTCCCAATACAATCGTTCACAACTTAATTTCCAGAAAGTGTTATATCATCGGCCTTATAGACGTCACACTCTCTAACAATCCACATCTCAGACCTTGTAAATATCCAGATATCATATCTCTATATCCCTTGAAGGTACAATTCACTGATTCAGTTCCTTGGCCCAAATAAGTTTGGCCCTAAAGCTCACTTCCAACTCAACCTTTAGTTTCCTCAAAACAATGTCGTGATAAATCCATTAGCACAATTGTGACCAATCACTTGATTTCCCCCCAAAACGTGACATCAAATCGCATTAACAGGCATTGATCACTCTACGCCAATCCTTATGTCGTTTCTCTTAAGGAAGCCTCATAATGAAACCTCAGATAAATCTTCCAAAATAATACTTATGGCTTCACACCTTTATCCTTTCCGAAAGTCTAATCTTTTGGTCCACAATGAACATACTTACTTACAACTTCCATAACCAAAATCCTTGGGTTCTAAAGTTCTACTCAAGGTTGTAACAGAGTACGATCCGCTTAGAGAAACTGGATTCCCTATGAACTATCTCTTATATACATTAATTCTCTTCTCAACAATCTATCCATATAGACGACTACAGTATGACCTCACAACGAGGCATTCTGAACTTCATGTAGTTCATTCCTATGTGCTTTGACCAGAATAAATGTTTAGGGTACCCATATGAGAAGAAAAATTCTTAATCCCATAGAGCATTAACCACATACATTTGTTTCCTCAACATGAAGGAATTTTGGTAAAACTCAAATCATGAGATAACGCTCGTCCGATCAACGAAAGGAGTAATTAATGTCATACCGTTGTGACATTACTCCAAGAACAAAGAGAGATTCCTAATAATGGATCTAGTAATTCAGTAATGGAGTCGCCCCTGGTGTTAACCATGTAGGGAACGAACACCTCGGTTCCATACGTTACCCCTCCTTTGTGAGTCCTGACAGCCCTTATCCATCTGTGACATAACTGTTTTTGTCACTCACGGAGTCTCGTATGAACGAAAAATTTGCAATAGTAACGAATTTAGAAATTTCCGGAACAAGGAAACACTTCTGTATTGTTCGAAACATTACATAAAACAACTGATAGAAAGTCGAATAGACAGATTACTAAACTATGAAGACTAATGACACAAGTCATCGCCCCTTATTCTAAATAGGCCTTACAAAATACTACCACTTGTACAAAGCTTCTCTCCCATCGGGGTGACGTACCACAAAGAGTCGCTGCTCTTGACCCGAAAATTCCATAGGTGCCTTGCCTTTATCACGAGCAACAGATTGCTCCGGAGCAGATACTTCCGCCCATGGGTTCTGTCCACTACCAACTTTTGAGGCCTGATTATCTTGAGTTGGCCTTAGGCCCTTCTTCCTACAGTATACCTTCATGTGGCCTTCCCTTCCACAATAGTAGCATACCCTTTTATCCTTCTGGCAACTAGGACTCTTGTGCCCGGCCTTACCACAGTTGTGGCATTGAATCACGCTGCTATTCCAGCCTGAGCCCTTGGCGGAATCAGACGGAGTTGCCTTGGTCCTAGTACGACCAAACTTCTTGAACTTGGTGGGCGACGCCGGGCGCTTGAACGAGTCAGCCCTGTGATTCTGTTGCCCATTCTGTGTCTTAATCTGTGCCTCCATACTAGCTACGACTTGAGGTATGGGGGCTGCTTGGGCTTACGGTATCACCTGGCCCGTTAATACTTCGACCACTAGCCCCACTATCTGTCCAATGGTCGCCGCATTTAGCACGATCGGGGCAGGAGGTGGAAATCCCCTTGCAGCTTGGGGGTCCACTTGTCCCTGATGAACATCCTGTCGCAGGGTCGGGTCACTACTATGTGATCCAGATCCCGCGTCTTCCCTGGTGGAGTAGCACTTCTCAGTCGAATTCGAGAATCGTTGCTAGGACTTTCGTTAGCTGCTCGGTTGGTGGATCGGGTGTCCATCATCTATCGATGAACCATAACGTTAGTTTAGAACTTTTCCAACTGGTACTTGACACTGAGTCAATTACGTTGTGATACGATTTATAAGGGTCCAAACTAATAACTCTATATCAGTCTAACTGGCCCACCACCATTAATCGCAGAAACGACTTCTTCTCTGACTTACTTGGGAAGTGGAAACTCTAGGAGAAACGTCAACCTTTAAATGACATTCCATCTAAGGGGAAATGATATTCCTAAGAATGGATCTAAGGAATAAGTAACAACTTGAATCTTGCAGAAGTTTGAAAATCACTTAAATCTTATACTTTCAACTTCATACTTTATACCTTTAAATATTTTATAAAAATAGTTATTTATAAAGTTAGTTCCTCAAACTAGTGATATAATTATCACAAAACTCTTCTAAGACCCAAATCATACTTTTAAAGTTACAACCATAAACTTAGTTTAATCGCTTATAACACGACATTTTATAAACCAATTATAAATAGCTTTTGAAGTTCGAATAGCTAAAACATTAGTTTAAATTAAATTCCAAGAAATAATTAAAACTTTTAAATTTAACATTAAAACTCTCGAAATTTATTTCAAATAGAAAATAGGTTGAAAATAGTTTCGAAAGGAATTTTCGAAAATTCTCAAACCTAACAATAGGCTAAGAATTTTAAAACCGTTGCTCTGATACCATAACTGTAACACCCCCGACTTATTGTCGGAAATGCCACACGCCAGTGACCTCAGACGTTGTTGTCCGATGCCACCCAAGGCTTTAATCGGAACAATTAATCTTAAATAAAAACAAATAAATAACGAAAGGTTAAACAGCGGAAGACATTTGTATATGAAACTCAATCCTTTTATATTAACAGATCCCTCATCAAACGAGAGTAGTGTTTTTACAACAGAGTGAAATCACAGCGAAAAACTTATAAATTACACAGCGGAAGACTTGAAGAATAAATCTATTACATGACTTAGTGGTAAAAATAAATAATACTTGACAACCTTTCAAAATACTAATACTTGAATCTCCAACTGCAAGCCTCTTCTTCAACGCTTACTT
Source organism: Rheum nobile (assembly GCA_027886185.1). Lineage (NCBI taxonomy): Eukaryota > Viridiplantae > Streptophyta > Magnoliopsida > Caryophyllales > Polygonaceae > Rheum > Rheum nobile. Next base: position 212,799 of record WOAB01000248.1, on the reverse strand, counting down.
CGGACTCCGGGGACCAACCACTGATGTGCCGTATAGGAGGGATGACACCAGCCAACCATGCAAGGAATAAAACCCGGTTGGTTAGTCTAATGAAAGACTATGCAAGGGTGAAAACAGAATGGTCCTAGTGATCATAACCGTTTACTATCATTGTCCCTCGAATAACAACTGAAGGAACGATATATAACCCGGAACTTTCACGGAATGATTAAAGTTTAGACATGCACTAAAAAGGAAATGAGCCTTATGGGAAACGTATGAAGAGAAGACTCCAAAAGATTGAGTCTTACGGGAAAGCATGACAAATGTTTGGGAACGTTATAATTTCACACAAGCGTTTAAAAAGACTTGACCATTTGGGTCCACGACCAACCTCACCGCGTAATGTGAATTCAGATTTGGAAGGAGGACTTACTCTAATCGAAGTCCGAGCGGTTTCCACGTTGTACTCCTCGCCCGAGGGTATATTAATGACAAGGCCAAAAATCGGTGTCGTTTTCCTGTCAAAGAAATCCTAAATCACCTACTAAAGAGTATAGCAAGCAAGTCAGGGTCGATCCCACAGGGAGTCGGTCATCTGTATGCAAAATACGTGTGACTGACAAGTAACAAAGGGGGGTTTTGTGTGATCGCAGAGTAACAATAATTTAAGCTTTAGAGAAAGAATAAGTATGATATGTGGGAGTATTCCACTAGACAAATATCCACACTGCAGATGAAACAGGTTGATCACTGATAACTATTGTTCCAAGTTCCTTTCACAATCTTATAGTTGTTCCCATCCTGATCGTAATTAACTACTAATTCAGACAGTTGTTGATAGTACTTACCACAATATCAATAGAAGAAAACCTTACTATCAATAAAGCAATAGCATTCAAACAAGGATATAGGATACATGCAAATAGAAGAAAACCTTACTATTTAACATGCAAATAACTCTCTCTCACAATTGCACACTCGTATTCCACTATATGTAACAATTGTGCTTGCTACTAGATATGCACTCGCATTCCGCTTTATGCAAATCCTAGCACTATGATAAATGTCGATAAACCTAGTTAGCTACGCTAGATAAATCAACACAAACCAATAGACAATATGCTCAAGAGAATTAAATCAACTTAATAAGATAAAGAACAAGGAATAGAAATCTCACAACCAATCCATAGCAATGCTTCAATTGTCTAGCGAAACAAATGTGTTTAGTTCTCCATTCGTTCAAACCCTAGAGATAGAAATGAAAACGAGAGAGAGTCCCCTATCTAAGGCCTGGAAAAGACCTTAAATAGACAAAGGAAAATAAGCTAAACCTAACAATAATAATAAAGGAAATAAAATAATAAACATGGGTGATCCGAAAATGCAAAATGGGAAACAAATCTCCGCTGGCCGCAAGGCGTCTACATCCACCGCGGGGCGGCGGCTTTGCTGGGTTGCCCTCTCTGAGATCCACCGCCGGGTCGCGATGGCTTTTGGTGCGGGGCGGCAAAGTACATCTTCTTTAAGTCTTCATCTTCTGCTCTTCTGTACTACCAAGGTGTCTCAGAGAAACCTTCCTTTCTTCCGCACTCCCACAAAACGCTCGCACCAACACTCTATGAACTAAGCGCAGACAAGGATTTACTAGTTTGTTATCGGACTCCTGTCCTTTCTGAAAATCAGGCATTCCTGTAGCAGTAGTCCAGAAATCATTAATTTACGTCTCGTCAGGCCCCTTCTTCCACCAAGCAGTAGGTGGTCTAGTCACTCCCAACACCTCCCTGACTTCCTCCACCGGCATCTCATAGGCTCGTCCCTCATACTTAAACCGTATGCCAACAAGCACCTTGCGCACTTCACCATTAATAGTATGTCTCTCTGTAAATCTTGACATAGTGGCAATAAATTGATAACAGAGCTCGGGAAAGGTCGGGGCACACTTGTCAAGAAAATTACTCAGCCCCAGTCTATCCAAACACAACTGGACCATCTCCAACATGCCTAATTCGACCAATGTCCCTCTATCAAAGAATCAAGACGGGAGCACAGCTCTCTCCGCAACCACATTATAAGCCTTATTCTCCTCCGCAGTCATACCAACCTTCCTAGCTCTTGGCATAATTAAAGTATTTGAATGCGTTGGAATCAAAGGGCTGGGCAAAGATGACTTACAAACCAAAGATGGTCATTCACCAGGGTCTTGTCGCGGGGCGGTATGCTTCACCGCGGGGCGGCGGTGAGAACCAGTTATTCTACTGAAAGCTGCCGCCGGGTCGCGGTGTGGACTGACGAGGGGCGGTAGACCGTTCAACCTTCTTCTCCAATTCAAAAATTCCCGAATCGCGCGAGGCGGTGGAACATCAAAGCGAGGCGGCGACTGTGCGATCTCCCTACCTCAACCTCCAATGAGCTTAGATAGAGCCCAACGGCCCTCCAATCACACCTCCAAAACCACACAACACCGTCCTTCAACCAATAAACACCGCAGAGCGGTCGAACGAGTGCAATATGGCGGCTTGGTTATGGGAATATAAAATTGGGTTCAAGGATCTCCACAATCAGAGAGAAGAAAGGGGGGGGGGGCGGCGCAGTAGAAAAAGAGAGAAAGAAGAGGGTGAGGAGGTTAGGGTTTGGCGAGAAGTGTTTTAATGGGTTTTTATTTGAGTTCAAGGGAGAGGGATGGGGGTAAATACCCAGTACCGGACCGCGGGGCGATCCAAATAACACCGTCAAATCCTTCGTAACCAACTTAGAAAATGATTTTGAAAACAAAACTTCTTTTTTTTTTTACTCCCCGTTTAAGGTTTTTTCGGGACCCTTTATTTTTAAATCAGAGTTGAGTAAAAGTACCCAGACTTCACCGCGGGGCGGTGTGGTTCACCGCGGGGCGGTGTGGTTCACCGCGGGGCGGCGATGGATTTCCTGGGAAAATAAACTCGCCTCCATTTACTTTCGTACCTGAAATGTTAGTAGCAGGCGAATGAAACAAAGCAAGAGAACTACGGGAAAAAAAGGGTCTAAGGAAAGAAAAATCAAAAGAAAAGAAAAGGAAAAATACCTCGGGTTGCCTCCCGATAAGCGCCTTAGTTAACGTCGTTGGCTCGACGTAGGCTGTGGTCTATCGTTTTGCAGCTTCAGGGACCTCAAAACTCACTTCATCAAACTGGTTCGGGTCAAAACCTTCATGGTAAGGCTTCAATCTTTGGCCATTCACTTTGAAAACATTGTTCGTCTTGTGGTCAAGCAAGCCAATGGTGCCATGGGGGTATACTTTAGCAATTACATAAGGACCTGTCCACTTAGATTTCAGCTTCCCAGCAAAAAGCTTAAGCCGAGATTAAAACATGAGGACCTTATTGTGATACCCCGTATTTTTGTAAGGTTATTTTGGGAATTTTGGAATTTTCCCGAGTACCCGTTTAGTACGTCGGATTTAATTCAGGTAGCTTGAGACATTCTATAATGTGCTCTGTATCTGTAATATTTTTCTCAGTGAAATAAAATACAGACGACGTGCTTCGAATGTTTATACGCGTTCGCATACGATAATTTTTATCCCGGGTTAATGTCTTGCTCATCCAAAAGCTGAATGGGCAGGAAAAGGCAAAACGGCGACCGCCGTATAGTCACGGCGCCCACCGTCGCTGGGCCCGATGTGTCAGGCCGTCATCTCCTACGCTGGGCTCGCCAGAGCTAGGAACGGCGACCGCCGTAATTACGGCGCCCGCCGTAGGCAAAGTTGCAGCGCCCGCCGTGATTACCCAGAGGTCTTTAACCGATGGTCGCCGGCGTGGTTCTGGCAAGCGCCGAACTAGCTTTCGTAGGCCCATCTTTGTGCTCCCGATGCTCTGGCTATAAAAGGAAGTGTTGGGGAAGGGATTTGAGCCATCCTAAACACCGAACCTCTGCCAAATTTTTGTGTCGTCGGAGTTGTGTTTCGCCGGAGTTCGGAAGCTCTCGTCGGTGTCGTTTGGTGGTGTTCCAAAAGCCCTTTAGAAGCCTTTTGGTTGCCTTTAGAGGTCAGAACCCAGGCAAGGCATAAAGGGGTCGAAACGCGCATCATTTGGGTGAGTTTTCTCGCCGCTACTGTCGTCTGAGTTCTTCACGGCGACCGCCGCGTTCTTCACGGCGACCGCCGTGATGGACTGCGGCGACCGCTGCCAAGAACGGCGACCGCCGCCAAGAACAGTGACCGCCGCCAGTGCCCAAAATGCCTTTGTGGCTTTGGCTTGGTTGGTTGTGGTCGTGGCGTCTTTCCTTTCGTTCTCTTTCGTCGTTTTTAGATTCGTACTGTGGTTATGTCGGATCTAACTTAGGGTTCCTTTAATGGGTCGACTCAAAGGTGTTTGTGCTAGCGGAGCTATACCCGTGTCGAGCCCGGAATCCCGTCGTTGTCGTAAGGCTTGTTTCTATTCTGCGGATTAAAGCAAGTGGCGGTTCGCTCTTGCTCATTCGTTCCATATTTACATTAATTATCAGTAGTTTATCTGAGTAATTAATTTGGAATGAATACTTTGTTTGTCTGGAAACGGTTTTGATAAACTGTTTTGAAAATCATATAATAGGTTGTATATCTGTTAGAACAACGCTATTATCTGTGATCGCCTTTCGGGCCTTTATGTGGAATTATCATGTAACTGTTATTGTGTTGTATCTGTGTGGTTAGCACTGTTAACTAGGAATGTACTCGGACTTCGTCCGGTCGTTTCTTTATAATATGGTATCGGGGTGGCTCGTCTCCATCTGGTACTATTCTAAGATCATGATCGGTCTCTTTCACAAGTGTGTAGAGACAGGACACTTAGCTGGTGTCACAAACCTTCCGGTGTACATCACTCTCGATGAAACGTATACTAAGATGTGTCGTCCCAATGATGGGGTACACATGTAAAAGTCTAATAACGTGTTGTGTGTTTTTGAAACATAAATCAGATAAGTGCTACTCGACGCACATAACTAATAAACCTTCGGCGAGTAGTGCAGCTAAGTTATAGTGCAACTAGGAAAACTCGTCTCGACTTTGATCATAGTACGTTCTCTTTCCAATCTGGATTCGTTGTATGCGATGAGGTTGGTCGTGAACCGAAGCATCTCAGTCAACTTTTAAATCATTATTGTATGATGCTGTAAACATTCCAGATTTGTCATATTTCCTTAAGGACTCAATCTCTTGGAGTCTCTTTTCGAGTCGATTTCTGTGAAGATTCAGTCTTCCAGAATCTTCTCTTGTGCGTACCTCTTGTCTATTCCAGTAGGAGTATGATGGTTGACTATCGTCCTCGATTATTATTCGAGAAGCGATGAGTCTAACCTAATACGACTGCTTCGAACCATTCTGCTTTTTACCCTTGCTAGTCTATTCAGGTAGACTAACCCACGAACTTTGTTCTCCGCATGTGGGCTGGTGTCATCCGTTCGATTCAGCACATCAGATCGAAAGTAGCTCAGAAGAATAGAAGGACTATGAAGTCGACGGTGGTTTTTGAACGTTTTAATTATTTCTTTAATCAGGTTGAGATCTTTTGGACAATGACTTTGGTTGTAATGTGCTTTATAAGACTTCCGCTGTATTTGGTTTAAAATCTGTGTTGGCCTATTCGGGATTGGGTTGTAATCCCGTAACTCATGTTTCTTTAACAATGTTATGTTTGGGATTGAATGCTTTGATCATTATGTAATTGTATTTAAACGGTAAAGCCTTGGGTGATCTCGGTAAGGAACACTGGGGTCACTGGCGGTAATACCTTTCCAAAAGGGTTAAGTTTTGGGGGTGTTACAGTTGTGGTATCAGAGCCAAAGGTTTTAAAACGGGTTTAGGATTTTTATAAACCATTTATCCGTTTCGAAAATGCTTTAAAAAGGGCTCTGAATTTTCAAAGTAAAAATAATTTTAAAAACACCGTTCATAGTCATGTCTTCTGGATAGTCTGATATAGTAAGCTTGCTTCTATGTCTAGAAAGACTAATTCCTTCATCCTTATCCTATAGGAGATGGGTGCATGTCTCTCTCTGAAGAAGGGGTCGGAAGATGCCGAGATGGATTCACCGTCTACCGAGAGGCTAGACTTCCCTATACCCCAGAGGTGCTTCGAGGTTGGAGGCTCGAGCAGCCCATCTGAGGAGATCAAGCATGTGCTTCCTGAGTCGGTAGTTCTGGTGTCAAGGAATGATGTAGTTCCTATGACAGCGCCAGTGGAACCACCAAGGGAGGAAGCAATGCAAGATGATGAATCGTCTAGGTACGCTAGAGGGTACTACAATGACGATTACCTGATGGGTGTGATTATTGAAGGGAGTGAGGAGGAAGATGAAGAAGAGGACCCCATAGAGGATGACCCCGAGGAGGAAGAGGACCCCATCGAGGATGATCCCGAGGAGGATACCGAGATGGACCTCAGCGGACAAAACCAGGAGTCCGATGACTTGAGGCACTTGCTGGTGGATAGTCAGGAAACGGGGATGCAATTTATTCACCCCAGTACAGAGTTACCACCTATGCAAGAGTTGCCACCAGTGCCAGAGTACGCACCCATGTCAGAAGCTGATTGGGAGGCACTGTATACCGAGTACGGTATTAGGAGAAGGGACAGAGAATCTCAGCCTATCCCTACTCCAAGAAGAAGGAGTTCAGAATCCGAGCTGCAGGAGATCCTCCACCAGAGCGAGGTAATCTCTGCAGAACAGCAGCGTCGGAGGGATGAGCTGATCGCCAGTACTCAGAGGAGGGCTGGGATAGGAGGGCCAGTCATGGATGACCCATACCTTACCATGACTGAGGTAGGACCATGTGCTTCAGGGCCAAGCCGGGTGCAAATCCCATCGCCAGAGCTCGATGATGAGCCGAGTCCGAAGAGACCTTGCACGAGTAGCCAGTCTTATGGGAGACATTTTGGAACGCCTTGATGAGAATTGGCGTTGCCTATCGCAGTAGTTTCATTTCTTAGTATTCCAAGTTTGTACTATGTGTAATATTTCAGTATTGCGGCAAGTACTCTGGGAAACACTTTTATCTTCGAGCAATGTTGTCCTAGCGCTCGGATGATAGACTTATGTGTAGCTTGTGTAACAGTTCGAAGGTTCATCTATAAAATGTCAAGTTGATCTATTCTGAGTAATTTCTTTACGTTGGTATATTGCATAAGTATATTGCATAATATTAATGTATTGAATGCTTGGAATTGGATCGGTAAACAGATGGTGAACCCAGGAAGCACGAGGAACTCGATTCGAGCCGGTGCTGGGACTAGCCAAGATCCCAGGCCAGCAGGAAGAGGTGTTCAGGATGAGCACGAGTCAGAGTCTCGTGTCCAGCATAGGCGTGAAGGTCAAGATCAGACCCAAGCACCGGCGCTATTTGATGCCACAGCTGTTGAGGCGATTCACGGGATTGTGATACAGGCAATTGCAGACGTATTGAGACCCAGTGCGCCTCAAGCACAAGAAGTGCCTACTCATCTAGCGGTTCCTGATGTTGTGGAGCCCAGAAACCCTATGGTTCAAGAGAATGCCGTCAGGGCTAGAGATAGCTATGGTCGCGCTCTTAAGACCATCACTTCCATGAGGCCCGATTACTATAACGGGAAAGGGGAGCCAATACCAGTGACTCATTGGATCTCCAATATGGAGAGGCTGTTTCGGAACGTGGAGTGCACTGAGGCCGAGAAGGTCCATATCGCTTCTCTTCAGCTGAAGGAGGAGGCTAGCGAGTGGTGGGAGAACACAGGTTTGGCTGAGAGCCCAGTGTTGACTTGGTCGATGTTCAAGACCAAGATGGTTGATCGCTTTTTCTCTCGTGCTATGAGAGAGGAGAAGCATAAAGAGTTCTTGTACCCAAAGACGGATGGTCTGAAAGTGACCGAGTTGGCATCTAAGTTCAATCATCTTTTACAGTACGCCCCTGCCGAGATCACCAGAGAGGCCCAAAAGATCTGGTACTTCCACGAGTGGATGAGCCCGGATATCAAGCCGTTAATGGTGCACCATACATGCTCTACCTTGGAGCAGTATGTGGATTGTGCCTATAAGCTGGAGGTAACTCTAGAGGAGTCGACCAAAAGGCGCAACCGACAGAAGTCGATGTAGAACCAGAACCAGGGAGGTGGTTTTAAGTGCCCTGCGCCACCGTCTAACTTTGCCAAGTCCGGCCGAGCTAAGACGGAGATGACGCAAGGAGGATCGACTCAGCAGTCAGGGCAGACCCGGAGTTCAGTTCAGTGTTATAACTGTGGTACGGTTGGGCACAAGAGCAATGAGTGTCAGAAGGAGAAGAGGTCGTGCTTTGGGTGTGGACATGATGGTCATCTGCAAAAGTTCTGCAAGCAGGGGAAGCAGAAGGGAGTAGAGTCACAGCAAGGGTCAGTTCATCAGAGCAACCGACCTAGGTTCAAGCCTGCCGAGACTCCTAGCCCGTCAGTGCAGACGACTGCGCAGAACAGGGGAAAGGCCCCAGCTGTTTCTGGAAGTCAGGGCCAACGCTTGTACGAGATGCGTGAAGCAGATGGACCCAATGCTCCAATTGATCAAGGTACTCTATACCTTCACTCTACTTCAGTGTGCATTCTGTTTGATTCTAGATGTGTTAGCAAGTTAGATTTAGTGTGCAACGATTCGTGCGGCCCTTTCGTCGTTAATCTTCCTAATGGAGAACGTTTGGTGGGAACCAAGCATCTGTCCGACTTTCCGATTACCATTCAGGGTAAGGAATTCGAGGCAGATTTAATCTGCAGAGCCATGGCTCCATACGACATTATTCTCGGTATGGATTGGCTGACGCGTCACAAGGCGGTAATCGACTTCAGTTCAAGAACGGTGACGGTGTCATCTGGGGGCCAGTTCGTGTGCAAGTTCAAAGGTCGAAATGACGCTGATAACGGCAAGCTGATCAATGCGATGGCTGCGTTTAAGCTACTACGACAAGGATGTGTCGGGTACCTTTGCTACTTGGATTCGCCTGCGAAGGATGGACCTGAGGTTCTTGATATTCCTGTAGTTAGGGAGTTTTCGGATGTCTTTCCGGAAGAAATTCCTGGATTACCCTCGAACCGTGACGTAGAGTTTTCAATTGATCTTGAGCCTGGTACGGTGCCGATTTCCAAATCACCGTATCGGATGGCTCCAGTTGAGATGCAAGAATTGAAGAATCAACTTGAAGATCTTCTTGACAAAGGTTATGTCAGGCCGAGTGCATCGCCGTGGGGTGCTCCGGTATTGTTCGTCAAAAAGAAGGACGGATCGTTCCGACTTTGTATCGACTACCGAGAGTTGAACAAGGTGACGATCAAGAACAAGTATCCTTTGCCTAGGATTGATGACCTGTTGGACCAGTTGCAGGGAGCAAAGGTTTTCTCCAAGATCGATCTGAGATCTGGATATCATCAACTCAGGATTCGTGAGCAGGACATTCCTAGAACTGCGTTTAGGACTAGATATGGTCATTACGAGTTCGTAGTGATGCGTTTTGGGCTTATAAATGCTCCAGCTGTCTTTATGGATTTGATGAACCGATGTTTTCACCAGTACTTGGATAAGTTCGTGGTGGTCTTCATCGACGACATTCTGATCTATTCTTCGAATGAAGAAGTCCACGAGGAACATCTGCGGATTGCCTTGTCAATCCTTAGACAACATCAGCTTTTTGCTAAATTGTCTAAATGTGAATTCTGGATAAAGGAAGTGGCTTTCTTAGGCCACGTGATCAATAAAAGTGGGGTTATGGTTGATCCCCAAAAGATTGAAGCGGTGGCTAATTGGACACAGCCCCAGAACGTGAAGGAGGTGCGCAGTTTTCGTGGACTTGCCGGGTATTATAGAAGGTTCGTAGAAGGATTTTCAAAGATCGCTCTACCTATGACCAACCTACTCCGCAAGGTTCACAAGAAGTTTGTCTGGAATGACAAGTGCGATGCCAGTTTCCAGGAGTTGAAACGATGGCTGACCTCGGCACCCGTGTTAGCACTCCCAGAAGGGAATGACGATTATGTGGTCTATAGTGATGCTTCAAAGTGTGGTTTGGGTTGTGTACTGATGCAGAGAGGCAGAGTTATTGCTTACGCATCTAGACAACTCAAGACTTACAAAGAAAACTATCCGACCCATGATCTTGAGTTAGCAGCGGTTGTCTTTGCGCTAAAGATTTGGAGGCATTACCTCTACGGTATAAGATGCCAAGTCTTCACTGACCACAAAAGTCTCAAGTATATCTTTACTCAAAAGGAGATAAATATGAGACAACGCCGCTGGCTAGAGTTGCTCAAAGACTACGACATGGAGTTGCTGTATCATCCGGGCAAGGCTAATGTAGTAGTTGATGCACTAAGCCGGAAGACAACGCACGAGACTGTAGTTGCTCTACTTACTGCTCAGACCAAGCTAACCCAGAGTCATGCGACATTGAAGTCTTGTATGACCAGCGTAGAGGGTACCTGAGTATGATGGAAATTCAGGCTACACTGCTGGATCAGATCAAAGAAAAGCAAGTCAATGACATCATCTTGGTGAAGTTAAGCAGTGAAGTGATAGATGGGAAAGCTCCCAGTTTTGTGGTTCAGGATGATGGATCACTTTGGTTTCAGGATCGGATCTGTGTGCCTGACACAGAAGGTCTTCGTCAGTTGGTGATGAGAGAAGCTCATTCATCTGCTTATTCTGTGCATCCTGGCTCTAGCAAGATGTACAAGGACCTCAAGAAGAAGTTTTGGTGGCCAAACATGAAGTGGGACGTAGCAGACTTTGTGGCAAAGTGCTTAACTTGCCAGAAGGTCAAGATCGAACACCATAGGCCAGGTGGTGAGTTGCTACCTCTCCCAGTGCCAGAATGGAAATGGGAGGACATCGCCATGGACTTCGTCACTGGGCTACCAAAGACTCGAAGTCAGAGGGATGCTATTTGGGTAATTGTGGATAGGCTTACGAAGAGTGCTCATTTCATAGCCATTAAGACCACATGGGAAACTCAAAAGTTAGCAGAAGTCTACCAGAAGGAGATTGTCCGCTTATATGACATTCCTAAGACCATTGTATCGGACCGAGATGGCCGTTTCATGTCAAGGTTCTGGCAGGAACTTCATAAGGCTATGGGAACTGAGTTGAGGTTCAGCACCGCGTTTCATCCTCAGACAGATAGCCAGTCTGAAAGGACCATCCAGACCCTGGAGGATATGCTTAGAGCTTGTGTACTCGATCGTCCGACTAGCTGGAAGGACAGCTTGAGTCTGATTGAGTTCACGTACAACAATAGCTGGCATGCTACAATCAAGATGGCTCCGTTTGAAGCTTTGTATGGTCGCAGATGCAGATCTCCGATTTGTTGGGATGATAATGCCGAAAAAATTCTGCTTGGACCAGAGTTGGTCGAAAGGACGGCCTCAGACATTACTTTGATCAGACAAAGGATGTTGACCGCTCAGAGTCGACAGAAGTCCTACGCAGATCGGAAGCGCAGGACTGTCGAGTTTGAGGTCGGTGACAAGGTTTTTGTCAAGGTATCGCCATCCAAAGGAGTTTTCAGATTTGGTAAGCGTGGGAAGCTTAACCCTCGCTACATGGGATCATTCGAGATTCTGGATAGAGTAGGATCTCTAGCGTACCGCTTGGCGTTGCCGCCATCGGCTCACCCGGTGCATAACGTGTTCCACGTATCTTTGCTCAGAAAGTATGTGCCAGATGAGTCTCATGTGCTTAGTTAGGAGGACATCGAGATTCAAGCTAATGGTACTTATGAAGAGTTGCTCGTGCGCATTTTGGAGCATCGGGAGAAGCGTTTGCGCAACAAGATCGTGCCGTTGGTACGAGTGCTGTGGTCCAAGTCAGGGACCGAAGAAGTTACTTGGGAGACGTGGGAAACCGAGTCAGATATGCTCAGGCGTTTTCCCGAGTTATTTTTGACCTAAGTTTTGGGGTCGAAACTTCTTTTAAGGGGGAGGAGATGTGATACCCCGTATTTTTGTAAGGTTATTTTGGAAATTTTTGAATTTTCCCGAGTATCCGTTTAGTACGTCGGATTTAATTCAGGTAGCTTGAGACATTCTGTAATGTGCTCTATATCTGTAATATTTTTCTCAGTGAAATAAAATACAGACGACGTGCTTCGAATGTTTATACCCGTTCGCATATGATAATTTTTATCCCGGGTTAATGTCTTGCTCATCCAAAAGCTGAATGGGCGGGAAAAGGCAAAACGGCGACCACCGTACAGTCACGGCGCCCGCCGTCGCTGGGCCCGATGTGTCAGGCCGTCGTCTCCTAAGCTGGGCTCGCCAGAGCTAGGAACGGCGACCGCCGTAATTACGGCGCCCGCCGTATGCCCGCCGTAGGCAAAGTTGCGGTGCCCGCCGTGATTATCCAGAGGTCTTTAACCGATGGTTGCCGGCGTGGTTCTGGCAAGCGCCGAACTAGCTTTCGTAGGCCCATCTTCGTGCTCCCGATGCTCTGGCTATAAAAGGAAGTGTTGGGGAAGGGATTTGAGCCATCCCAAACACCGAACCTCTGCCAAATTTTCGTGTCGTCGGAGTTGTGTTTCGCCGGAGTTCGGAAGCTCTCGTCGGTGTCGTTTGGTGGTGTTCCAAAAGCCCTTTAGAAGCCTTTTGGTTGCCTTTGGAGGTCAGAACCCAAGCAAGGCATAAAGGGGTCAAAACGCGCATCATTTGGGTGAGTTTTCTCGCCGCTTCTGTCGTCTGAGTTCTTCACGGCGACCGCCGCATTCTTCACGGCGACCGCCGTGATGAACTGCGGTGACCGCCGCCAAGAACGGCGACCGCCGCCAAGAACAGCGACCGCCGCCAGTGCCCAGAATGCCTTCATGGTTTTGGCTTGGTTGGTTGTGGTCGTGGCGTCTTTCCTTTTGTTCTCTTTCGTCGTTTTTAGATTCGTACTGTGGTTATGTCAGATCTAACTTAGGGTTCCTTTTATGGGTCGACTCGAAGGTGTTTGTGCTAGCGGAGCTATACCCATGTCGAGCCCGGAATCCCGTCGTTGTCGTAAGGCTTGTTTCTATTATGCGGATTAAGGCAAGTGGCGGTTCGCTCTTGCTCATTCGTTCCATATTTACATTAATTATCAGTAGTTTATCTGAGTAATTAATTTGGAATGAATACTCTGTTTGTCTGGAAACGGTTTTGAAAAACTATTTTGAAAATCATATAATAGGTTGTATATCTGTTAGAACAACGCTATTATCTGTGATCGCCTTTCGGGCCTTTATGTGGAATTATCCTATAACTGTTATTGTGTTGTATCTGTGTGGTTAGCACTGTTAGCTAGGAATGTACTCGGACTTCGTCCGGTCGTTTCTTTATAATCTGGTATCGGGGTGGCTCGTCTCCATCTGGTACTATTCTAATATCATGATCGGTCTCTTTCACAAGTGTGTAGAGACAGGACACTTAGCTGGTGTCACAAACCTTCCGGTGTACGTCACTCTCGACGAAACGTATACTAAGATGTGTCGTCCCAATGATGGGGTACACATGTAAAAGTCTAATAACGTGTTGTGTGTTTTTGAAACATAAATCAGATAAGTGATACTCGACGCACATAACTAATAAACCTTCGGCGAGTAGTGCAGCTAAGTTATAGTGCAGCTAGGAAAACTCGTCTCGACTTTGATCATAGCACGTTCTCTTTCCAATCTGGATTCGCTGTATGCGATGAGGTTGGTCGTGAACCGAAGCATCTCAGTCAACTTTTAAAATCATTATTGTATGATGCTGTAAACATTCCAGATTTGTCATATTTCCTTAAGGAATCAATCTCTTGGAGTCTCTTTTTGAGTCGATTTCTGTAAAGATTCAGTCTTCCAGAATCTTCTCTTGTGCATACCTCTTGTCTATTCCAGTAGGAGTATGATGGTTGACTATCGTCCTCGATTATTATTCGAGAAGCGATGAGTCTAACCTAATACGACTGTTTCGAACCATTCTGCTTTTTACCCTTGCTAATCTATTCAAGTAGACTAACCCACGAACTTTGTTCTCCGCATGTGGGCTGGTGTCATCCGTTCGATTCGGCACATCAGATCGAAAGTAGCTCAGAAGAATAGAAGGACTATGGAGTCGACAGTGGTTTTTGAACGTTTTAATTATTTCTTTAATCAGGTTGAGATCTTTTGGACAATGACTTTGGTTGTAATGTGCTTTATAAGACTTCCGCTGTATTTGGTTTAAACTCTGTGTTGGCCTATTCGGGATTGGGTTGTAATCCCGTAACTCATGTTTCTTTAACAATGTTATGTTTGGGATTGAATGCTTTGATCATTATGTATCATTTGTATTTCATAAATTGTATTTAAACGGTAAAGCCTTGGGTGATCTCGGTAAGGAACACTGGGGTCACTGGCGGTAATACCTTTCCAAAAGGGTTAAGTTTTGGGGGTGTTACACTTATCCCCTGGCTTGAAATCTCTTCTCAAGATGTGCTTGTAATGCCATTGCTTGGTTTTCGCCTTATAACTAACAGAGTTCTCGTATGACTCAAGGCGTAATTCCTCTAGTTCTTGCAGTTGCAGCTTCCGGAAATCTCCAACTTCATCCAATTGCATGTTGCATTTCTTTATTGCCCACCATGCTTTATGTTCAAGCTCTACAGGGAGGTGGCATGCTTTTTCGAATACTAACCGGAAAGGGGACATTCCTATTGGAGTTTTGAAAGCTGTGCGGTATGCCCACAGTGCATCATTAAGTTTAGAACTCCAATCCTTCCGATTAGCTACAACCGTTTTCTCCAGGATAGATTTAATCTCTCTATTGGAAACTTCGGCTTGCCCACTAGTTTGAGGATGATAGGCTGTGGAGACTCTTTGGGTGACGTGATACTTCTTCAGCAGGGCAGTCACTGTCTTGTTGCAGAAATGGGTTCCCCGATCACTAATTAAAGCTTTGGGTATCCCAAATCTTGAGAAAATGTTCTCCTTAAGAAAACCTGCCACAACTTTAGAATCATCAGTCTTGGTGGCCTTCGCTTCCACCCACTTGGAAACATAGTCCACCGCAAGTAATATATAGAGATTCCCATGAGAGCTAGGAAAGGGTCCCATAAAGTCAATACCCCAAACATCGAAGACCTCGCAAAAGATTAATGATGATTGCGGCATCTCATTCCTCCTGGAGATATTTCCAACCCTTTGGCATCAGTCACAAGATTTACAAAAGGCGTAAGCATCCCGAAAGATGTGTGGCCAATAAAATCTTGCATCCAATACTTTCCTAGCAGTCTTATTTGCCCAAAAATGACCCCCATATGCTTGAGAATGGCAAAAGTTAAGGACAGATTGTACCTCGTTATCCGGAAGACATCGGCGTACTACCTGATCGACAGAATGTTTCCATAGGTAAGGATCATCCCAAACATAGTGACGGGCTTCTCTTCGTACCTTCTCCTTTTGAGCTCTAGTGTAATCCGGGGGTAATTCCTCTCGAACCAAATAGTTCACGATATCTGCGTACCATGGTCTAAAAGAACGGAGCCTGAAGACGGCTTCGGCTATGTGAAGAGAGGGTTCATAAGTACTTACAGAGCAAAGTGTGAGTCCGGAGATGTTGCCGCGGGGCGGCGATGTCACCTCGGGTAGCGGTGAGTTTCGCTGGCTCTCAGTTGAACATGCCGCCGGGTCGCGGTGGGTGTCGTCGCGGGGCGGTGGAGCCTCCAGTTCCACAATTTCTACAGACCGCCGGGTCGCGGTGGGTGTCACCGCGGGGCGGTAGGCGTTACCCAAAGTTCCTTCGATCATAAAGAGTGTGTCATCTGGAAAAGTTCCGTGAATGGGGCTCTGCGCTCCGGGCTTATCTTCTTCATGTACGAGCCTACTCAGGTGATCGGCTACTAGGTTCTCCGCTCCCTTTTTATCTCGTATCTCAACATCAAATTCAGTGAGTAGGAGAACCCATCGGATTAATCTTGGCTTTGCTTCCTTCTTCGTCATTAGGTAACGAAGGGCAGCATGATCTGTG
The DNA here is from genome assembly GCA_027886185.1 of Rheum nobile. Taxonomy (NCBI): domain Eukaryota; kingdom Viridiplantae; phylum Streptophyta; class Magnoliopsida; order Caryophyllales; family Polygonaceae; genus Rheum; species Rheum nobile. The sequence goes on along the minus strand of WOAB01000248.1, from coordinate 196,876 downwards.
TAGATGATCACCTTTACTCCCAAAAGATATTGCCTAAATTTTTCCAAGGCAAACACAACTGCCAGAATTTCCTTCTCAGTGGTGGAGTAGTTCCTCTGAGCTCCATTTAGAGTCATGGAGGCATAATGAATTACATGGGAGGCACGTCCCACTTTCTGGCCTAGAACCGCTCCAACCGCATAGTCACTGGCGTCACACATGATCTCAAATGGGCGAGACCAGTCAGGTGCCTAAATGATAGGTACACTTGTTAGGCGTTCTCTCAAGCAATCAAACGCCTTCTTGTACTCGTCGGTGAACTCATAGGTCACCTCTTTCTTCAGTAGCTCACATAGAGGTGAAGAGATCTTAGAGAAGTCCTTGATAAACCTTCGGTAAAAACCTGCATGACCTAAAAAGGAGCGCACTTCACGCACATTAGTAGGATAAGGCAAAGACTGAATCACATCAATCTTCGCCTTATCGACCTCAATACCCCTAGCAGAAACAATATGACCAAGTACTATACCTTGTTCTACCATGAAATGACACTTTTCAAAATTCAAAACCAAATTGGTTTCAACACATCTTTTAAGTACAAGTGCCAAATGGTTCAAACATGAATCAAAGCTAGTCCCATACACTGTAAAGTCATCCATGAATACCTCAATAAATTTCTCAACATATTCAGAGAAGATACTAACCATACATAGTTGAAATGTACCGGGTGCGTTACACAAACCGAATGGCATTCTGCGGTATGCAAAGGTGCCAAAGGGGCATGTAAAGGTGGTTTTCTCCTGGTCCTCTGGCGCTATAGTCACCTAAAAGTATCCTGAATACCCATCGAGAAAACAGTAATAGGGGCGCCCAGAAAGGCGTTCTAGCATTTGATCAATAAAAGGTAAGGGAAAATGGTCTTTTCGAGTTACCGCATTCAGCTTACGATAGTCAATGCACACCCTCCATCCTGTAGTGGTCCTTGTAGGAACCAAATCCCCTTGTTGATTCTCTACTATAGTGATACCTCCTTTCTTAGGGACAACCTGAGTTGGACTTACCCATTGGCTATCGGAAATAGGGAAGATCATATCAGCTTTAAAGAGTTTCAGCACCTCCTTCTTGACCACTTCCATCATTGGAGGATTGAGTCTTCTCTGTGGTTGCCTGGATGGTTTGGCTCCATCTTCAAGTAGAATCCTATGCATACAAGTCGAGGGACTTATCCCTTTTATGTCTGCAATGGTCCATCCTAGCGCAGTCTTGTACTCCCTGAGCACGCCTAATAGCTTCATTTCTTGGTCTTCAGAAAGCTTATTAGACACAATAACTGGCAGACTGTCGTTGGCTCCAAGAAAGGCGTACTTGAGGTGATCCGGCAACGGCTTTAATTCAATCTCGGGAGCTTGTACAACAGAGGGAACAAGCTTTTCGCTCGAGTTTAGTAAATTGGGGCCAACGCCCAAAGGATCTATAGGAAACTTACCATATGCATCCATCTGAGCTATGATTTCCTGCATGTTAGTTGGTAAAGAGTATTCCTTATGGGACAAATCCAAATTATTCTCAACAATGGACATCAACTCATCAAGACCAGATATATTAAATATATCTTACGCAATAGAATCAATCACATCAATGGAGCATAAAGAATGGTCTTCATTGGGGTGTTTCATAGCTTCATATATGTTATATTCCACCTTCTCCCCATCGAATTCCATAGAAAGTGTCCCACTTTGCAAATCAAGTTTAGTCTTAGCAGTTTTCAAAAATGGTCTACCTAACAGTATAGGAGTCGCCTTTGTATCCGTATCCATATCTAAGACATAAAAATCTGCAGGGAATATCAACTTATCAACCATAACAAGAACATCCTCTACTACTCCTCTAGGATAGACACTAGACCTATCAGCTAATTGAATTACAATTCCTGTTTCCTGCAGAGGTCCAAGTCTAAGAGATTCATAGAGGGAATAGGGCAAAACATTAATGGAGGCACCAAGATCAAGCATAGCTCTTTCAAATTTAGTGTCACCAATAATACAAGGAATGCTCCACATACCTGGATCGCCGCACTTCTTTGGCATACGCTTCTGGAATACAGCGGATACACGTTCGCTGACCTTGACTTTTTCCTTGCCCTTAAGCTTCTGATTTCTCTTGATGGTGCAGAGCTCCTTTAAAAACTTAGCGTACCTAGGTACACTCTTTACAAGCTTAAGGAGGGGGGTGTTTACCTCACACTTACTGAAGGTGTCGAAGAGATCCTTATCGTCGATTATTCTCCTTTCCTTTAGTGCCTCCGGAAAGGGGGCAGGGGGCTTTTCAGAACCAAGAGGAGGAAAATTTGGACGAACATAGGGGTCCTCTTCTTCGTCATGCTCAATGTCCAGATCTGGGCTTTCACCGCGGGGCGGTGTTCTTGGCCGCGGGGCGGTGTTCTTGGCCGCGGGGCGGTGGTGTTAACTCAGGACAACTGAGAGTTTCCGCCAGGTCGCGGTCGCAAGCACCGCGGGGTGGTAGGATTTGCCCATCTTCAATTTCAGCTCTGCCGTCCTTTTCAGCAGTAGGAGCCACTTGCAATTTCTTGCCACTTCAAAGGGTCACAGCACTTACACTTTCTTACGAGACCCTTTTGTCCAACCTAGTGACCACATCTGTTAACTGACCCACTTTCTCTTCCATGATCTTGATGCTTGCCTCAGTTGTTTGCACATGAGTTGTGAAGTGCATTGTTAAGGCCGTGAGCAAGTCGTTAGTTGAAGGGGAGCTACTAGCTTGGGGAACAACTGGTAGTTCATCAAAGTGAGGTTGTGGTGGTTGTTGTATCTGTTGTTGATCATGTCGAGGTCTAATAGGTCTGTAACCTCCAGTAGCGTATACTTCAGCAGTAGTGGCATCCTGAAGTTGGGGACAAGCATTGGTGTTGTGAAATGGATCAATGCAAATTCCACAAACATTGTGTTGTTGAGGTGCTTCTTGTTTACCCATCTTCGCAATTACGTCTTTCAATGAAGCAATTTCTTGCAATAAATGCGCATCATTGGAGTTGACAGTATTAACTCCTCTGGTCTTTGGGGCTTCATCAAAATCCCTTGTGCTCTCAGCCATATCATGAAGTCTAATCATGGCTGCATCAGGGGTCATATTCAAGATACTACCACCACAAGTAGCATCTATGATTCTTCTTTCATCATCCAGCAGCCCATTGTAAACATAGAGTACTAGAGCTTTCTTGTCAAAACCATGGAACGAGCAACTAGAACAAAGTCGTTTGAACCGCTCACAATAGTCATAAAGGGTCTCCTCCTCTCCTTGTTCAATACTGGCAATCGCCCTTTTCAAGGCGTTGGCCATCTTGGTTGGGAAATATTGTGCGATGAAGGCCTTATGTAGCTTAGCCCATGAATCTATGCTTCCGCCAGGCAGATGATAGTACCGGTCTTCAGCATCGTCCTTAAGAGTGAACCCGAAGGCTCTCATTTTAATTTGATCTTCAGTGACGTTAGCTGGTTTAATGTTCATAATGACGTTGTGGAATTTACCCAAGTGTTGGATGGGGTCTTCTCCACTTCGTCCATGGTATCTCGGGAGCAACCGTATCACTCATGTTCTGAGCTCAAGTGTCACACCATCCGCAAGGGGTGGAATGATTACAGCCAATGGCTGCTGTATCAGATCTGGCGCAGTCAGCTGTCGGAGTGTCTGAGCCATTCGTACCTGTCTCTGTATCAACTTCAACAAGTAGCGAATCAGTAGCAAAGGTGCGGACCGTAAAATAGATCCACACCGCAGTCAATCACAAACAGAGTATTTGACTCCCCGGCAATGGCGCCAAATTTGACAAGGCCGGAAACCGGTGTCGTTTTCCTGTCAAAGAAATCCTAAATCACCTACTAAAGAGTATAGCAAGCAAGTTACGGTCGATCCCACAGGGAGTCGGTTATCTGTATGCAAAAGACGTGTGACTGACAAGTAACAAAAGGGGGTTTTGTGTGATCGCAGAGTAACAATAATTTAAGCTTTAGAGAAAGAATAAGTATGATATGTGGGAGTATTCCACTAGACAAATATCCACACTGCAGATGAAACAGGTTGATCACTGATAACTATTGTTCCAAGTTCCTTTCACAATCTTATAGTCGTTCCCATCCTGATCGTAATTAACTACCAATTCAAACAGTTGTTGATAGTACTTACCACAATATCAATAGAAGAAAACCTTACTATCAATAAAGCAATAGCATTCAAACAAGGATGTAGGATACATGCAAATAGAAGAAAACCTTACTATTTAACATGCAAATAACTCTCTCTCACAATTGCACACTCGTATTCCACTATATGTAACAATTGTGCTTGCTACTAGATATGCACTCGCATTCCGCTATATGCAAATCCTAGCACTATGATAAATGTCGATAAACCTAGTTAGCTACGCTAGATAAATCAACACAAACCAATAGACAATATGCTCAAGAGAATTAAACCAACTTAATAAGATAAAGAGCAAGGAATAGAAATCTCACAACCAATCCATAGCAATGCTTCAATTGTCTAGCGAAACAAATGTATTTAGTTCTCCATTCGTTCAAACCCTAGAGATAGAAATGAAAACGAGAGAGAGTCCCCTATCTAAGGCCTGGAAAAGACCTTAAATAGGCAAAGGAAAATAAGCTAAACCTAACAATAATAATAAAGGAAATAAAATAATAAACATGGGTGATCCGAAAATGCAAAATGGGAAACAAATCTCTGCTGGCCGCGAGGCGTCTACATCCACTGCGGGGCGGCGAGTTCCACCGCGGGGCGGCGGCTTCGCTGGGTTGCCCTCTCTGAGATCCACCGCCGGGTCGCGATGGCTTTTGGCGCGGGGCGGCAAAGTACAGCTTCTTCAAGTCTTCATCTTCTGCTCTTCTGTACTACCAAGTGATGGTAGCCTTCCTCCATGAGTCTTAAGCAGATCTTCTCCTCCATCTTCTCCATCCTTCATTAAGCTGTAAATCCTATGATATCTTCACTTCTCAATCCTTCTTATGGATTACAGACTTAGCTTAAATCTATACCGAAACTTCATCTAAATCATGCTAATAATCACTAGTTAAGGTGCATGAAATGGCACCTATCAATTAATTATGTGCATAATCGCACTTATCTTGTTTAATTCCGAAATGTATATTTACGTTATAAGCTTTTATCATATATCATCTCGATACGAGAGATATCTTGGGAATAAATCCCGATTGTTTGGCACCAGCTGTGTGCACCTACCCTGAGTAAGGGTATAGTCATGACCAGAGAGAGTATTAAGGAAAAATCCTCCTAATACCAATTATAACGAAACGACTAGACCTCGCAAGGTACATAGCATTCCTACGAATACTCGTTCTGACTATAATGTATAAGTTCACACATAAAATCCACACCAATACCATCATGGTAATAACATATATAATAGCGTTGTTTCTAGCAATATATACAACCTATTATAATATCACATTTTAATCGTATCATTTATAAAATCTGTTCCCAAACGAAAACAATAGTTCATCCCAATTTAATTAACAATTGATAATTAATGGAAACATGGAATGATAAGCAAGAGCGAACTGCCACTTGCCTTAAGTAGATTCGACGATGAATCTAGACGAGACGACTACTGTTGATATCATTTCCGGGGGTATGGCCTATGCTTCAGATAGCTCTAGCAAGATTACGAGTCCACACACGATCCAGCAAATAACGTTATAACTGACAAATTAATTAATATCAATTAATTTATCTTGACGAACTCAAGTAATTAAATTCAATAAATTTTTATGATTTTAAATCATAAAACTATTGATTTAATTTTCCTAAAGACAGATACGGATAAAAGTGGGTCGAAATTATACCGCTCGATTGATCTTGGGTTAAATTTGGACAGAAAGGCTAATGGGCTTCTCGGCCCAAACTAGGAGTTGGCTAAGCCCCCCCCCCCCCCCCCCCTCGTTTCTTCCTCCTACGAACAGCGGAACCAACAACAGCGAGCGGCACCGAGCTCGACCACGATGGCGGAGACTGGTGACGACGGCGATGAGCTTGGGTTCTCGCTCCCGGACACTTGCGCAGCACCACACCCCTCCTGGCTGCACACGGCGGCGACCTAGAACTCCGGTGAGGCTCGCAAGCTCCGGCGACAACAAGAACTCCGACGAACACACAACCGAAAGGGAGATAGAGAGAGAGTTGTGGTCTGTTGAGGCTGCCCACGACCTCCTTGCTCCGGACGAGGACCCCTCCTTACAACCACCACCACAGCACACCGCCAAGGCACCTCCGGCGACTCGAGCAACTCCGGCAACGATGAAACGAGATAGGGAGAGATTGAGCTCAGAATGGATGAAGGACGTGAGGGTTTGGCCTCCTTTTATAGCCAAGGAAGATCACCCCTCCCCCGACCAGATCGACGGTAGCACCGAAGATCGACGGCGGCATGCTCAACGAGACGCATTGGAAAATGAAGACGCGTGCTGGGCATTTTTCCGCGGTCGCGGTGGGTTCTGCCGCGGTCGCGGAATTGCATTTTCCGCGTCTGTTTGTCCGGGGAAAGGTTTGGCATGGGTTTAACTCCCGGAAAGTAAATATTTGTACCCAAACAATTATTCTAAGCTTCTAAAATACATCGAATGTATATTCCAAGGCTCAGGGAATTTTTACAGAGATCATACACGTTACAGAAATTCTGAATTTTGCCAAACGCGTCTTGCTTTCCCAACGAGAGTTTGGGATTTATCCAAATACCCTTACTAAAAATGAGGGGTATTACAACCACATCCCCCATTTTCCATGGTTGCCCTCTATTTCCCCAAACCCTCATATCCCTAATTTTAAACCCTAATTTTTTTAATTAAAATTCCATGAGTTTTGGGCTCAAACTGTTGATGAAAACTTGCAATTAGGTTGTTTTGAGGTTAATTAGATGACTTGTGGTTCCAATTTGTTGAGAATTTGGAGAAGTGATGTGTTGAATTTATGTGAATTTGGAGAATTTTTTTTGACATTGATCTTGCAAAATTTAGAAGGACTAGGTGTTTCTCTTGTTAGTTATGTGTGATATTGATATCATCTTATGAAATCCGATGAAAAATGTTAAGAGCTTCTTATTAAAATTTATCTTAATAAGATGTTGTGGACTTGTTTTTGTGAAAATCATATGGTAAGTTGTTGTGAAGTCATTGAAAATTTCATGCCATGTACCTTTAGAGCTTAAGCATGAATTACATTGCCTTAAGGTGAGCCTTTGTCTTGTGATGGTTTATGGTGTTTAGTCTCTCAATTTAAACTAATTGGTATTGTATCTTATTCCTCTTTGCATATTGTAGGGACCTTTGATAACCTAGACATGGCTCGTAAAAGGGCTAGAAAACCAACTTTCTCCGATCATGAACCTTTGCAAGAAGAACCACCGAATTGTCACAGCTTCCATTGTGCCGATGATAAGCAAAAAGAGTGCTATCAAGATATCAAAAAGCGAGAGATCAAGCCAACTCGTTACCTTGATGAAGTAGCACTTCAACATTTGGGTCCATTTGATGATGTGATGTGGATGTTTAGGTGGGTCAGATTGGAAGATTTTGTTCAACTTCAACTACCCGCCTATGCCCGAGTCACTATGGAGTTCTTGAGTTCCCTCAAGGAGGAACATGGCACCGATTTGTCCTTTCATCTCTTCGGCCAATAGAGCTTCATGAGTGCCTTAATTCGATACATTGAAGAAGAGCAACATGCCCAATGTACTCTCCTTAAGCAAATTCAAGAACAACAAGGAGGCATGAACGACACTCTCCAAGCTATATATAGGATGATGCTCAACCATTCTCTTCCACCTCCACCACCACCGTAGTGATTTGGTAACTTCCACCCTCCTCGCTTTTGTTTTTCATTGAGGACAATGCATATTCTTGAGCATGGGGGAGGGAGTGAAAATTACCATGCATTGCATTTTCTATCTCTTTAGCATTAGTTACATTGGTCCATGACATGACATTTGAATTAGTTAGATTTGTGATGAGATCCGAGGTGGCTCGGCTCTCGTAGGTGGCCCGATCTAGGCAGGAAGCGGCCTATGTTCCTTCTCGTGGGTAACCGGGATAAGTATGAACCATTGAGGTGATGGTTTGCGGGTCTTTTGTGCTCGCTTTGGGCGAGGACGGGGTGAGACTTGCTCGAAGCGACGAGCTACGGAGGTGCAGTAGCGTCTGCAACGGAAGAAAGGGATATGAAGACAAATTTGTGTTTGACGTTCGGATCTAAGAAGGATGATTGATGCACTCGACTTTACTTAGATTAATAAACTGAACGTGAATGATAAGAGGTACAATGATGCCTATTTAAAGGCAAAGGGCATGGCCATAAACCCTAATGGACTTGGGTCGTGGGCACACTAATGGGCTAGCCTTCTCTAGCAAGAGAAAGGCACACGCTCGAAATAAAAACTGTTAAAAGTAGGAAGTGCTAAACATAGTAAGTTCTAAAATAGAAAGTGCCAAATATGGGAACTTTATAAATATAGAAAGTCCCAAAAATAGCAATGCTAAAAGGGGAAACTTGCTAAAACAGAAAACTTGCTAAAACAGGAAATACGAGGCTAAAATAGACTAAGTCTTATGCCAAGGGGGACGCCACGGTCTTGGTTGCCTTGGGCTCGCCATAGCCCGGCTTGGGTCGATGGTGGGACACATCATCCTCCCTCCCTTAGAATCGAAGCGTCCTCGCTTCAAGCCGAATGGGGCAAGGGAAGACAAGCGTTCAGCAGCCAGTGTGAGCGATGCATCGGCGTAGGGCTCGGGACCGACTCTTGGAACCTCAAAGATGAGCATGTATGGCTTCGGTGCAGGAGCGGTCCTGGCGTTGGGTGCCTTGGTCATCATCATCGCATGGAAGCCTGGATCTGGAGTCGACATCTTCGGCGGTGTAGGCACGTCGGGCTCGCGCGTGGGCATGGAAGCGCTGGGCACGGGAGTGGGTGCGGTGGTTCACGGACTCACAGTAGTGGGCACGGGTGCAGGCGCGCTGGTGCACGGACTCACTGCGATCGGCACCGCGGCGGGCGAGCTGTGAGTCGGCGCGGCAGGTTACGTAACCGCGGGCGGCGACGCGACTGGGCACGCAGGTAGGCGCGGAACAGGGGCTAGTCGGCCGACGCGAGTGCGTGCATGGGTGCGGACCTACACAGAGGGTGTGCGCTACACGTCGGCTTAGGCGCACGGGGGCACGACTGCGGCGAGACGAGTGCATAGTCGTAGCGCGCCGTTGGGTAACGTCGGCACCAAGGTGGGGAGTCTTAGTCGTAGCCGTCATCGGGGTCGCAGTCGTAGGCGCTGTGTCGGGGTGGTGGGATCTAGTCTGAGTCGTAGTCGCGGGCATAACATCTAGGCAGAGACGGATGGGACCAGGGCGCCAAGTCGGGGCATCGGCGCGGTGGCGGGGGAGCATAGGGGCAGGGTGGAGGAATCCAGTCCGGATCCACCTCATATGGGTCCATACCACCGAACCAGTTATAGTCGTTGTCCCACTCGTCGAGTTCAAAGTAAGGGTACCAGCTGGACATGGAGCGGGTGCGGCTACGGCTTAGGCGTTGGTCATGGTGTGGGTGCAGCCACGGATTAGGGTTGGTCTAGGTTGTGGGTACAGCCACGGCTTAGGGTTATTGGGTGGGATAATTTGGTTAAGGCAAAATAATCGGGAAAGATATTGAGATCTTTCGGTTACGGAAAGATAGGATTTGGGAAAGATGTGGATAAGATCTTCGATTAAGGAAAGATCTTGTTAGGAATGGATATGGCCGAGATCTTTGGGATTCGGATAAGGCAAGTGTGGAATTGGTGGGATTGTGGATAAGGAAGGCCGAGATTTGTGGGATCTTGGTTTGGCAAAGGCAGCGGATTAAGGTTTGGCAGAGGCAGTGGGCGCGGCAATGGGCGCGGCGGTGCCACTAAGGGCGGGCACGACACCGGGTCTAGACCTGCGACGCGTGAGCGGGCTTGGCACGGCGCTGGAGAGGGTCGCCAAGAGTGCGTGAGCGAGGGAGATGTGTGCCCGCTGGGTCGCTCGCGAGCGCGGTTACGTCGAGGTCGCGCACGGGTGCGGAAGACGCCGTTGGGGAAGGCGATCCGCGTGCGGCGATGGCGATGTCGTCGGAGAAGGAACGGCACGCTGCATGCCGCCTGGCTGCTCTGATACTAGTTGATGAGATCCGAGGTGGCTCGGCTCTCGTGGGTGGCCCGATCTAGGCAGAAAGCGGCCTATGTTCCTTCTCGTGGGTAACCAGGATAAGTACGAACCACCGAGGTGATGGTTTGTGGGTCTCTTGTGCTCGCTTTGGGCGAGGGTGGGGCGAGACTTGCTCAAAGCGATGAGCTACGAAGGTGCAATAGCGTCTGAAGCGGAAGAAAGGGATGCGAAGACAAATTTGTGTTTGACGTTCGGTTCTAAGAAGGATGATTGATGCACTCGACTTTACTTAGATTAATAAACTGAACGTGAATGATAAGAGGTACAATGATGCCTATTTAAAGGCAAAGGGCACGGCCAAGAACCCTAATGGACTTGGGTCGTGGGCACACTAATGGGCTAGCCTTCTCTAGCAAGAGAAAGGCACACGTCCGAAATAAAAACTGTTAAAAGTAGGAAGTGTTAAACATAGTAAGTTCTAAAATAGAAAGTGCCAGATATGGGAACTTTCTAAATATAGATAGTCCCAAAAATAGCAATGCTAAAAGGGGAAACTTGCTAAAACAGGAAACTTGCTAAAACAGGAAATACGAGGCTAAAATAGACTAAGTCATATGCCAAGGGGGACGCCACGGTCTTGGTTGCCTTGGGCTTGCCGTATCCCGGCTTGGGTCGATGCTGGGAAGCATCATCCTCCCTTCCTTAGAATCGAAGCGTCCTCGCTTCGAGCCGGATGGGGTAAGGAAAGAGAAGCGATCGGCAGCCAGCGTGAGCGATGCATCGGCGTAGGGCTCGGGACCGACTCTTGGAACCTCAAAGATGAGCATGTATGGCTTCGGTGCAGGAGCGGTCTTGGCATTTTGTGCCTTGGTCATCATCATCGCGTGAAAGCCCGGATCTGGAGTCGACATCTTCGGCGGTGTAGGCACGTCGGGCTCACACGCGGGCATGGAAGCGTTGGGCATAGGAGTGGGCACGGTGGTGCACGGACTCGCAGCAGTGGGCGCGGGTGTAGGTGCGCTGGTGCACGGACTCGTAGCGATGGGCACCGCGGCGGGCGAGCTGTGAGTCGGCGCGGCAGGTTGCGTAACCGCGGGCGGCGACACGACTGGGCACGCGGGTAGGCTTGGGACAGGGGCCAGTCGGGCGGCATGGGTGCGTGCGTGGGTGTGGACCTACGTAGAGGGGGTGCGCTACATGTTGGCTTGGGCACGCAGGGGCGCGATTGCGGCGAGACGAGTGCGTAGTCGTAGCGCACCATTGGGTAACATCGGCGCTGAGGTGGAGAGTCGTAGTCATAGCCGTCATCGGGGTCGCAGTCGTAGGCGTTGCGCCGGGGTGGTGGGATCCAGTCTGGGTCGTAGTCGCAGGCGCGGCGTCTAAGCATAGACGGGTGGGACCGGGGTGCCAAGTCGGGGCGTCGGTGTGGTGGCGGGGGAGCATAGGGGTGGGGTGGAGGAATCCAGTCCGGATCCACCTCATATGGGTCCACACCACCGAACCAGTTGTAGTCGTTGTCCCACTCGTCGGGTTCAAAGTAAGGGTACCAGCTGGTCATGGAGCGGGTGCGGCTACGGCTTAGGCGTGGGTCATGGTGTAGGTGCAGCCACGGATTAGGGTTGGGCTAGGTTGTGGGTGCAGCCATGGCTTAGGGTTGTTGGGTGGGATAATTCGGTTAAGGCAAGATAATCAGAAAAGATATTGAGATCTTTCGGTTATGGAAAGACAGGATTTGGGAAAGATATGGATAAGATCTTCGGTTAATGAAAGATCTTGTTGGGAAAGGATATGGCCGAGATCTTTGGGATTCGGATAAGGAAAGTGTGGATTTGGTGGGATTTTGGATAAGAAAGGCCGAGATTTATGGGATCTTGGTTTGGCAAGGGCAGCGGATTAGGGTTTGGCGGAGGCAGTGGGCGCGGCAATGGGTACGGCGGTGCCGCTGAGGGCGGGCGCGACACCGGGTCTGGATATGCGACGCGTGAGCGAGCTCGGCACGGTGTTGGAGTGGGTCACCAAGAGTGCGCGAGCGAGGGTGAAGTGTGCCTGCTAGGTCGCTCACGAGCGCGGTTGCGTCGAGGTCACGTACAGGTGCGGAAGACGCCGTTGGGGAGGGCGATCCGCGCACGGCGATGGCGATGTTGTCGGAGAAGGAACGGCACGCTGCATGCCGCCTGGCTGCTTTGATACCAGTAGATGAGATCCGAGGTGGCTCGGCTCTCGTAGGTGGCCCGATCTAGGCAGGAAGCGGCCTATGTTCCTTCTCGTGGGTAACCCGGGATAAGTACGAACCACCAAGGTGATGGTTTGTGGGTCTCTTATGCTCGCTTTGGGCGAGGGCGGGGCGAGACTTGCTCGAAGCGACGAGCTACGAAGGTGCAGTAGCGTCTGCAGCGAAAGAAAGGGATGCGAAGACAAATTTGTGTTTGACGTTCGGATCTAAGAAGGAGGATTGATGCACTCGACTTTAATTAGATTAATAAACTGAACGTGAATGATAAGAGTACAACGATGCCTATTTAAAGGCAAAGGGCATGGCCAAGAACCCTAATGGGCTTGGGTCGTGGGCACACTAATGGGCTAGCCTTCTCTAGCAAGAGAAAGGCACACGCCCGAAATAGAAACTGTTAAAAGTAGGAAGTGTTAAACATAGTAAGTCCTATATAGGAAGTGCCAGATATGGAAACTTTCTAAATATAGAAAGTCCCAAAAATAGCAATGCTAAAAGGGGAAACTTGCTAAAACAGGAAATATGAGGCTAAAATAGACTAAGTCTTATGCCAAGGGGGACGCCACGATCTTGGTTGCCTTGGGCTCGTCGTAGCCCGGCTTGGGTCGATGTCGGGACGCATCAATTTGCATTACCTTAGACTATCATAACATTCGCATTGCATCTAGCTTTAGGTATTTTTGATGGACTCCTCATGTTATTCCATTTGAAATGTCTTGGTTGTCAAAATTGCAATTGATCATGAAACAAAAACTTTGAATTATGAATATGTGTGAATGATGGAATTAAGAAATTGCATGTGATTATCTTTGAGATTGGCTAGGATTAAAATTCATGACAAAAGCCGTGAGTTATTTTGGACCTTAGGACTTACACTTCATTAGTCCTCTCTTTTCATGTGTGAATTCTCCCTTGAATTTCTATCTCTAGAACTTGCATTTAGAACTATTTTTGAAGACCACATTATAACCATTGCACATGCATAAAAATGATCGAGGCAATTTCTTCTTTTTATAACCTATTTTACCCATAACTACCCTTTGTACTTCATCCTCTTTGTTTAGTCCCTTTAAGCCTATATTAGCCAATCATTTTCTTAAGCACCACAAAAGCAAACCGAGCCTTAATTATTAGCCTTTTATCCATCCGAGGAATAAGGATTCTATTGTGACTTATTTGTGTGCTTGGAATCTAAGCTTGGGGAGTTCGATGTACATGTTGATATTGTAAAGTTCTTGGGTATATATATATATATACATATATATAACTCTTTCCGCATTACCTAGTAATCGAGTGCATTCACAAATGTTTGTATCTCGATTAAACATTGGTGTAGAAATTGGAAGAAAAAAAAAGAAAGAAAGAAGAAGTGCAAGTACGAAGAAGAACGAAATGTTTCGTATTCTTTGTAGTAATTGGGAAAATTTTCAAGATCTAGTGGATTCTTTTTGTCTAGTCAAGATAGATTTTTTCCCAATATTCCTCGGACTAGTACCACATGGCCAAATATAACTCCTACCCCATCACCATGACCCCATTACAACCAAATAAAAGACCTCTTGATTTATGTTATGTGCATGGTTCCTAGTGGTAGAGAATTAAGACACTGATGCAAGCTTATGGTAGATGATTTTCTAGGGATGAAAATAAGTGAAACATAATCCTTTTAAACACATTTGAGTGAGTGGACCATATTTACCTCCCGAGAGGTCTATGAATTTGAATGTTAGACTAATCTCTTGAACGACCACTTGTTGTTTCCTATGATTTCACTCATTACATATTCAATATTTCAAAAGCTTTGTTTGAGTTTATTTTGCATGGAGACAACTTTTATATTTCTCTTGGAATATCAATCTTTGTGTAGACATCTTTCCTTGAGGACAAGCAAGATTCAAGCTTGGTGGAATTTGATAGGATGTGTTTATAACACCTTTTGACCATATTAACCGCCACTTTTGTGCATAAATCATACACTTACATTATCATTTTAGAATATTTATGCTTGTTTGTACGGATATCTACTCTCTTGTGCTTTTGGTTTTGTAGGTGCAATTTTGGAGCTCTTTCAAGAACAAATGGATTCAAAACTACTATGGTTGGAGCGAAGAAGAGCCAAAGGGATGCCAAATTGAAGATTCAAAGGAGAAAAATGGTGTTTCACAAGCCATACAAGCAAGTGGAGTACTCATTTTCATCCAAAAATGTCAAAATGCCTTCATAGGACATGACATGGGGTGCCAGTGCTGCTCAGCATGGTCACGCCAAAAGCCTAGACCAAAACTATGTATTCTGATTTTGGCATGGCCACCCAATGCCAAATGGCATGCCCATGTAACTCTCAGGATTTCATTGCTTTTAATTTTTGGAAGCCTACACCTTTTAGGCACCTATAAATACCCAAAAGCAAGAGATTCTCTCCCTCTCTCTCTCTCCCACTTTAGCCTCTATTTCTAGGGTTAGCTTAGATTGCATTTCTTTTTAGATTTAACTCTAGAGCGTCATAGATTCGACTTAAACTACTAATTGGGTTTATGTTTGTTAGAAGATTTTAGATCTATTTTGGGTTGTTGAGCTCCTTTGTGGTTCAAGACATGGAAAGGGAGCAAAGGTCCATGCTTTCTCTCATGGTTCAATGAAAATACAAGGATTTGGTTGAATGTTAAGTCTATCTTGTTTAGTCTTACTATTTGGTTGAATGCTAAGTATATCCTGTTCAGTCTCTTTATTTTTTATTTTGTTTATCATTGTACTCATGCTTATGATGGTTGGATTGATGCTTTATGTCATGTTCTTGCAAATCATGAGTGAGTAATTTGTTATGTTAGGATTGGGAGTAGCCCAATGATGATTATGTGATGATTTGGTGAAGTTTTCTCTTTGGTTGGATAAGTTTTGGTCTAATACTCAAATCTTGCAGACCAAATGTTTGTGAAAATGCCTAGCTAGTATTTTACATGTATTAAATATTGGATATGCATTGAAATGTAATATTTGACATTGAAACCTCAAGATTTCAGTTAGGACTTTTAGGATCACGAAAGTAAAGCTATTTTCCTAGTGGTTGTGTGAATTGTCATTATGCTTAATGAATCTAATCTTGCATTAATTACCACGAAAGTAGAAATTAAGTAGGATTAGACTAGTTTCTTATACCTTGAAAGAGGATAAGAGATATATTAGGACATTTGACCATTGTAGACCACTACTTGCAACCATAGAGATTTATGTGCTTGTCATGACATGATCTCATTTGTGGTGAACCTTAATTCTAGCTTTTCATCATTCAAGTAACCCAAATCTACCTTTTTTCGTTTTAGTTAGCTCTAGACTTAACATTTCTTGTTATTTCTATAAAATCAAAACCAAAAACTCCACATCTTTTGTTTGATCTAGATTATTAGTTTGTGTAAAATTGGTGATCAACGAGTGCTCCCTTGGATTCGATATCTTTTATACTAATCGATAGTACAGTGCACTTGCGGGCCTATCATATACCTTAGAGAAATGTGAAACACTGCTACAAGTATTCCAGGTGATCGAGTTCGAGTTTCAAGGTATAAACTTTGTGTGAAGAACTTTGTTTGGGGTTTCTTATGTTCTTGTGATTATTATGAAGATTACACTTGGAGTTTAGAAGTCTTGGATCTGTGTGAGACTAGGTGGAGATTGGACTTGCGAGATTGTACAACTTGATTAATAATACATGTAGACATTTGAAATCCTACTAGGGTAACACCTAGAGGTAGAGGTTTTTCTCAAGGCAACTATTTGGTTGATTGAGTTTTCCTCTCTAAGGAATTGTGTTGTCGTTACTTGTCTAAATTATTATTTTCGTTGCCCATGGAACAATATTACCGTTCCTTGACTAACACACCTCGATTCAACAATTGGTATTCAGAGCATGTTGCTCTAGATTGTGTGTTACTTTCAGATTTACAAGTAACGATGTCGTCAAGTCATGAAGTTGGGATCGAGAACAACAAGTCAATGTTCCTCAATGAAGGTCAATACCAACACTGGAGGAATCTATTCACGTCTTGGATGAAGAGCAATGACTATCAATGCTCGAGAGTCAATGAAGTTGGTTATGAAACCGTTGAAAGGGAGGTTCTTGTTGGAACCAAACCTTGGAGTCAAGATGATTTCAAAATCATGGAGAAAAACTCCAAGGCATGCATGCTCATCAACAACACCCTTTGTGTTGAAGATGTCTCTAAGTTTCAATCCTGTGCAACGGCAAAGGAGAATTGGGCCGCCTTGGAGCAAATGTACATGGGAAGTACAGACCTTCGTGAGATCTCTCGTTTTCAAGCCAAGAAGGACTTCTACAACTTCGCCATGATCGACGGTGAAATTGTTTTCTCATATTAATCTCAATTTGAGGGAATCAATGCTCGTCTCACTACCCATGGAGTCACTGACAAAGAAATTCTCCCTAAAGAGAAAGTTCTTATCATCATTGATGGACTTCCTCCAAGGCACAAAATGACCAAGGCAATAATGAAAGTAAATTCCACAACTCTCACTCTTACACTTCATGAAGTGTTTGCCAAGATTAAGAAATATGCCAATGAAGAAAGCTATAAAGCCTAAGGGAATTGCTTTAATGGTCAAAAAAGTTGTTGAGATTGTCGAGAGTAACAATGATGAAAACTTGGACAATGTTGATCCAGAAACTGCACTTCTCACCAAAGCCATGCATGCTCTTTATCGCAAGGGAAAGTTCAACAAGAGTGAAGGGAACAATGGTGATAAACGCGATCTCAAGGATATCACATGTTACAACTGCCATGATAAGGGTCACTATGCAATCAATTGCCCCAAAGGAAACAACTCTAGAACCTGAAGCATGGGCTGACAACAAGATGTGTTCCATGACACTAAACTCATCAAACGAGAAATAAGAGGTAGACCCTATATCTTTTGTAGATTCTCTTGTCAAGTATGAAAAAAATGCTTTGATCACACTTATTGAATGCATGTATAAAGAAAATCTTAAAACTTAAGAGGATCTATGTCTTGCTAAAGATAAATTCAAAGAATTGAAAGAATCTATTTCTAAGACTGCTAGCTCATCTACTGTTCCATGTGATCAATGTGATGCTACTCGATGTGAACTTGAAAAACTTAGACAAGAAAATGTTTCTCTTGGTATGGATGTAGCGTCAAATAGTGTTAATTCTATATTGTCTCATGAACCCACAAAGACTAAAAGGGACCTATCTCAAATGAAGGCTCAGATTAACAAAATTCATTCTAATCTGGTTGAGCAAAAACTTAAGGAAGAAGAGATCACCTTTGTTGAAGCCATGTTCGATATTGGATGTAAGGGTGAAAAGAAAGAGAGTGAAGAAAATGAGTTAACCATTCATAAGCTTAGAGAACTCAAAGATAAGGACCTACAAATTACAAATGATAGGAATTTTAACCTAGAGGAACGTGAGAAAACTCTAGAGAATGGGCTAAATGAAAACCAATCTTGGCACATAGGTGAACCAGCCCACAAGATGTATCTCAAACAATCCCAGACCTACCTAGCACCCCTGATCCAGTTAGAGCCAAACAACATAGGTTCCCCGTTCTAGATCGTAAGTATACCCTGGGGATTATTACAAGATTTTTTGGCATTGTGGGAACAACGAACATTTAGTGAGAAAATGTGCTAAGAAAAAGAAGTTCACTGATGAGCACACTCAGAGAAGGAACAGTAAGAGAAATGATGTTGATCTTAATGACTACTATTATGAGACCCCTAAATCTTTCCATGCTAGACCTAGGGAGCATCATCATTTTATCTCTCATTGACCAGGTAAAGCCAAGCTTGCCTGGGTCGTTAAACGTTAACCATTTCTTTGCAGGTTGAAGTGAGGGGGAACAATCCGTGGTACATTGATAGTGCTTGTTCATGCCACATGACTTGAAACAAGAAACACCTCACCTCACTTCACCGACACTCCAGAGGGAGTGTTGGCCTTAGAGATAAGAGATGTAGAGAGATAGTAGGAATGGGAGAGCTTATTTGAACTCAAACATAAATGTAAAAGAGGTAAGTTTGGTTCATGAACTTGGGTTTAATCTTTTGAGTGTAGCACAACTATGTGATCATAGAGACAATGAGATGGTTTTCACCTCTCAAGATTGCTATGGGAGAAATTGGAAAATCAAGGAAATAATGTTGAAGGGAGTTAGATACAAAGATGCGTACATTGTTGATCCAAAGTTCAAGCCAACGAAGGAACTATGCTTTGCGTGTCTTGTTGATAAGACGAAATTGTGGCATAAAAGGCTTGGCCATGCTAACCTTTAACTCATTCACAAACTCCGCAAAAAGGAACTTGTTCGTGGTCTCCCAAATGTTCAATCTGAGATTCATGGAGTTTGTGATGCATGTGTAAGAGGAAAACAAACACGTTCTCCATTCAAGAGAAACCAGATGTCACCACTTTACGTCCTCTGGAACTGATCCATTATGGATCTCTGTGGTCCTATGAGAATAAGGAGTCATGCTGGAAACATGTATGTATTTGTCATTGTCGATGATTATTCTAGATTCACTTGGACAATTTTTCTCTCTTCAAAGGGACATGTATTCGATGCATTTGAGTCTTTCATCAAGAATGTGGAGACAAATCTGGGACAAAAGCTAAGCACCATTCAATCCGACCATGGAACGGAGTTTGGGAACTCGAAATATGGCATTTCTCACAACTTATCTGCTCCTAGGACACCACAGCAAAATGGAGTTGTTGAAAGGAAGAATAAAACCCTAGAGGACATGGATAAAACCTTGCTTATTGCTAGCAATCTTCCTCGAATCTTCTGGGCAGAGGCGATTAACACTTCATGCTATATCCTTAATCGCGCAATGCTTCGTCCCCTAATCAATAAAACTGCTCATAAACTAATTAGGGATTGCAAGCCCAATATTTCCCACTTGCATGCTTTTGGCTGCATGTGCTTTATTCACAACAATGAGAATGATAACTTGGAAAAGTTTGATCCACGAAGTGATGAATGCATCTTTCTAGGATATACAAAGGCAAGCAAAGTTTATAGAGTGTATAACAAGATAACCTAGAAAATTGAAGAAAGCATCCATGTTGTATTTGATGAACACTCAAAAGATGTGAGTGATGATTTTAATGCAACATTCCATGATCAAGACTTTCCACGTATGCAACGTGAAGACTCGGATGATGATGGTGATGATAGAAATCACCGCGATGATCTACGTACATGGAACGGTGTCCCCAATGCTGGTGGTGGCACTACTGGTTCTCCAGGATTATCCAATGTTAGTGGACTTGCTGATACCACTACTGCACCAGCACCTGATGTTCCCTCTGTGTCCACTTAAGCAACAGATGCAAATGTCATCATTGTTCCTGCTGGAACTTCTAGTGGTGATAACTCTAATGAACAAGTTGTGCAAGATGGCCAAGTGAGTGATGTTATAGGAACAGTCAATGCGGAGGAGTCAATGGGTGTTGAAGATGTTCCCTTGCCTTCGTCATCAACTATTTTTCCCCATGTTGCGCCTCTTCCCACTTTAATCCCTGAATCTCAAAGCATTAAAATCCAAAAAAATTATCTGGTTGATGTTGTTTTCACACCATTTGATAAGAGAGGTACTCGCTCTAAACTTCATAATTTATGTGCTTTCCATGCATTTTTCTCTCTTGTAGAACCCAAGAAAATCAAGGAAGCATTGAAAGAACGAGACTAGATTGTTGCATGCAAGAAGAGTTGCATCAATTTGAGAGGAACAAGGTGTGGAGATCAGTTCCTTTGCCTAAGCACATGCATGCTATTGGGACTCGATTGGTTGCACAAGGCTACAACCAACAATAAGGGATAGACTATGATGAGACCTAAGCTCTAGTAGCTCGCTTTGAAGCCATTTGTTTGCTCATAGCCTATGATGCCTTCAAGGGTTTCACATTATACCAGATGGATGTCATAATTGCCTTCTTGAATGGATACCTTCAAGAGGAAGTGTATGTGAAACAGCCCCTTGGCTTTAAAGATGTAGATTGTCGTGACCATGTGTATGTATTGGACAAGGCATTGTATGGCCTTAAGCAAGCACCCCGTGCTTGGTATGATAGGCTGGCACAATTTCTTCTCTCCAATGGATGGATTTAGACGTGGTGCGATCGACAAGACAATATTCCTCTTGGAACAGAAAGGTGAGATTCTAGTTGTTCAAATCTATGTTGATGAATGATGATATTATTTTTGGTTCCACTAACCCTGCACTTGTAGAAAAATTCAAAAATCTCATGAGCAGTGAATTTGAGATGAGTATGATATGGGAACTTCCATTTTTCCTTTGATTACAAGTTTCACAAAATTTAGAGGGAACAAAGGTACATCAACAAAATTACATCAAGGAATTGTTGAAGAAGTATGGTATGGATAGCTCTAAACCTATTGATACTCTCATTTCTCCTAACAACAGAGGAATGATTGGATCCCTTCTCTATCTAACAACAAATAGGTCAGATATCATGTTTAGTGTGTGTCTTTATGCTAGATTTCAGGCAAATCCTAAAGAGTCACACTTGGTGGAAGTGAACCAAATTTTGAGATACTTGAAGGGGAATGACCATCTGTGTCTATTGTATCCAAGGAAGAGTGGATTCGAACTTGTTGGCTTCATAGACGCTGATTTTGCTAGACATCTAGTTGATCGCAAAAGTACGTCTAGGATGGCACGGTTTCTTGGTCTCTGTTTGGTGTCTTGGGATTAGAGAAGCAAATTTATTTCCCTTTCCACTGCTAAAGGTGAGTACGTTGTTGATGCATCATGTTGTGCCCAAGTATTAGGGCTCAAGCAACAATTGGAGCATTTTGGTATATCCCTTAGCATCGTTCTTGTCATGTGTGACAACACTAGTACTATTAACATTTTCAAAAATTTAGTTCATCACTCTCGTACTAAGCATATTGATATTCGTCATCATTTTCTTTGTGATAATGTTGAGAAAGATTTTATATGAATGGATCATTGTAGGACCGAAGATCAAGTTGTTGATATCTTCACCAAAGCACTAGATAGAAGGCCCTTTGAACATCTAAGGATGCTTTTGGGTACGATCTCTCTGAATTGAGGAATTTCATGTCCATTATTCCCTCAATGACTGCTAAATTGATCATTCTTAACGGGGAATATCCAACTTCTAGCTTATTACTTGATAAATTTAATTTGTAAATCTTTGTTATGTGCTTTGTGTTACATGATATCATGAATTCTTACAACTTCTCTTTTGATCTTAAGAGACTTAGTATTGCATGATTACATAATATTTATTGTCAATGCAACCAATTTGATATTTGAACCCTCAATATATGCCTACATGATAATTGTTTGCTAGCCTACCTAAGTTGTGATCCAAGTAAATGTTCCCTATGATCCTTCTTTGTTTTCCTTTTTTACTGGGTTTAATTATTTGGATCTTCTTGTTCCCTACCATGTTACTTGTTTGGATATATTATTGTTTTTGTATGAACCTCATTAATATCCAAACCAGCCTCATATATTCACTCATGGTCGTCGGCATAGGAACAAAGAAACATTGTTTAAGGGGGAATAGAGAATGGAACACTAATTGTGGGAACAATCTGTGGAACGTTGTGAAAGTTGCATGTTGATGTTGCTTAATGGATAAGTACAAATTGAATGCTGATTTGACAGCTTTGCAAGAAGAAACGACTACTGAAAAGAAAAGAAAAAAAGAAAAAAGTAGCCGTTACCAGAGGAGAGAGAAAAGATTTGGTTGAAGGATTGGATAAGATCTTCTTGAGATTTTTGGTAAGTGTATCATCTGATTTCCCTTAATTATATCTCTTATCCCTAAAAATATTATTTTTTCCTAACCATAAATCCACCTTGTTATCTTGCTTAAATCTCTCTCGCTCTCAAGTCTCCAAATCTCTCTCTCTCGCTCTCTACCGCCACAACCCTAAAAGCTTACACATTTCTTTCCCAAACCACAAATGGCCACCTCAAGCTCCATCTTTGTCCCAACCATGAACGTCAACTACATGACCCTGAGCAACTGGTAACATTTATCGTCATTGCTCAGGCAAGGCAAGTTTCCCTCACACCTTCCTCCAAGCCCTCCTCAACAACCACTCCAATTGTTGTACAGATTGCCCAAGAAGTTGTTGCCTTCATTGCTGAGTTGCATGAGGAATAGTCATCGGAGAAGATGTCCTTACCGGCCAAGGAACGGTCACCGATGACGACAAGGGAGATAATCGTTGCATCATAGGAGGATCCAGAAGTTAACTCTCCTTCAAAAGAGAAGTCTTTGGATGAGGATGTGGCCATGGTGGATGTTGAGGCCAATCCTGGTATTGAGTGAATTGAAACTATGGCACCCAGCCGCAAGCGCAAACACACCATCCTCTCTGAGGAAATTGAGGAGGATATAGACTTGGTCATCACTAGGGAACGCCATGTTTCTACGAACCTTTCTACACCCACTAAGTCTGGCGCCAATGAGACAACGTCGGGAACGTTGAAGGCCATATTGAGATTTGCGAAGAAGTCCGAGAAGAAGAAAGCTAAGGTGGAGGAATAGTCAATTGTTCATGATTTCACTAAAGGCAAAAAGGTACTTTGGTGGCTCTTCATCCAAGAGAATTTCTTTTCTGAGAATGATTTTGAGGAGATTCTGGATATGCTTAAGTTCCAAGGATGGGAACAATTGTTTCAAGTCGATTCATGGTCAATCAAGACCAGATTCGTGAGTTGTACCACTTCTTTGAGCCCACTGCTTCGTCTACACTTGTGAGAACATCAACTGTCACCAGGGAGAAACTGTCGTTTACCACAAAGAATGTGTCGCGGTTGTTGGGTGTATCTACTGAGGGATTTTGTGATATCTCTGGACACAAGGTATTTGCTGCACAAAGGGAGGCCAAGGAGGCCAGTGCTGTTGTAATAGCCCTCATTTTATCATAAGGGTAATAATGCAAATTCTATATTTTTAATTTTATTTTGATAATAATAAAAGTTATGAAATTATTTTTATTTATTTTAGAGGAGTAAAATTAAATTTTCATTAACTTAAGTTCAAAAATTATGTTAAGATAATTTTTGTACAAATTATAAAATGGGTCATAACAGTATGGCTAGAAATAAGTAATTAAGTACACCCATGAACGTAGCTTTGGGAATTTTTAAATATTAAAATAAAGGTTATAAGATTTATTATGTTATCCATGTAGGGTTAAAATTATACTTAACCTAAGTAGGTTACCTTTTTATGTCATGAAATATTTAAATTATATTAACTTATGTTAGTATTAATTTAAATAAAATTATTTAACTAGCATATAGTACTTAAGGTAAGAATAATAGAATGTTAATTAAAATATGGTTATAGGTGATTTAAGCTTAGAACTAGCTTAATTTAATTTTTCCTTTAATTCAAATTTGGGTCAAAAAGTATAAATAAACTTAGGATAAGTTATAAATAAGTTTGGTTAATTTTTGTAATTTTTAAAAATTAAATTAAGGGTATTTTTGCCACAACTTGAAAAGTTGGGCAAAAATGTGCAAATAAGCCAAAAGTTGGCTGGCATGAACAGTAGCTCTTCTTCCCCAAAACGCAGCAGCTCAGCCGAGAGCTCCAATGGCGGATTTGGGCCGATATCGGTGCCAATCTACTATATAATAACTAAAGCAGAATGGCAGCTGAGCAGCACGCGCCCCGAGATTAATCCCGCGTTTGTTGTTGCCACGTGTCACCGCTGAATTAATTTTGACACGTGTCATTAGTCCAGTTAATGTGGTTATTTTTTTTAAAATCTCTCTTTCTGACATATTTTTGTAGAAAATATCTCTGTACGTTTCTTTTTAGGTATGCTTAATCTTTCCAAAAAAAAGAAGCAAATAAAATTACGAGCTACGTTTTAATTGAATAAAATCCAATATTTGAGAATTAAACAAAAAAAAATTGTTGTAAATGCTTTTTCAAACCTGTTTTACGATAAATATTGGATTCACAGTACATAGAACATACCGGAAAAAAAATTATGACATAGCCTACACGACATTAAAACAAGAAAACCAACCCCAAATATGACAAAACAATACACAAAACCTGCACACATATTACAAAACCGCATAAAAGACATGAACCTAAATATGAAGCATACAAAAATTACATAAGCATTACAGAAATGCAGCAAAACTCTTAACACAAAACCAACCACAAATATTACAAAACAATGCACAAACCCTACACAGAAATGACAAAACCTCATACACACTGATTGCATAATTTCTCCAAATCATAACTTCTGCAAATCATAACATATCCATAAAAAGTGTGCTTTTTCTGTTTCCCAATGTCAGAAATTCTGCAAATCATAACATATCCATAAAAAGCAACATTGATTACAAGATCTGAACAAAAAAGTCAAAATATATTATAGAATCATTATCAGCCGTCCAGAATAGTTATGTACAAAATTAAAAAGATTACTACGAAGATATGATATAGAAAAATATGTGCATTCCAAAAATTACAAAATAAACATGATTTGTTCTACCGAAACTTCTAATACAAGACTACATCTCTTTCACATATTCCTCTATAAATGTAGACCTTCTCAGTTATTTCATAAGATTAACTATAACAGAAAACAGACATTTAAGAGGTAATGCTTAACTAAAGCAGAACTCAGTTATTTCATTTGTAATGCATATACCATTTCAAACATAACTTCAATGTCTGTTTTGCAGGGATTCAGATTTAACATTTCAAACGAAACTGATATTTTTATTCTGGAAATCCATAACTCAGTTACAAAGTAATAATTCAGAACCTATGTGCAACATCGAATATCTAATTTTTATCCTTTCATTCACTCTACTCTATGCAATATTGAATATCTATTTGTCATGTTCATCTCAATGTTAGACACACACACACACACACACACACACACACACACACACACACACACACACAGAGAGAGAGAGAGAGAGAGAGAGAGAGAGAGAGAGAGAGAGAGAGAGAGAGAGAGAGAGAGAGAGAGAGAGAGAGAGAGAGAGAGAGAGAGAGAGAGATTCTACCTACATTTATCGTCTTTGGAGCTTGCCAGAACATCCACCCATTCCATATCTCTTCACCAACCTCCAGATCTGCTCATATGAAATAAATTATTTCAGTTTTTTTAGAGATTGATGAACTAGGACATAAATCAAACAAAGGATTTGTATACACACACACACACACATACACACACACACACACACACACACACACACACACACAGAGAGAGAGAGAGAGAGAGAGAGAGAGAGAGAGAGAGAGAGAGAGAGAGATCATGATTACATTTATCACTTTGGATCTGTGGAGGACATCCTCCTTCCATATCTCTTCCCAACCTCCAGACATCCTCATAAAGGAAAAAAATGAAACGAAAAGGATATGTTATGGAAGAGATGATTTACAGTAAAGAGAAAGGGTGTGTGGTGATTTTGTCAAAGTGTTTGTGCTGATTTACAGTAAAGAGAAATGTTTTGTGATGATTTACAGTAAAGAGAAAGGGTTTTGATATTACATAATTCATAGAAATGAAATATAGATTGCACTGTTTTCCGTGTGTTAGATTGAGGCATGATTACAAGCTTATGCAGAATCTGCACAACTAGCCACTATATTACCGTTTTCTTTCTTTAATGAGGATGCATGATTACCTTAAAGTTTGTGCAGAATATGCTCAGAGAGGGTATTAGATTAGTCCTTTTGCCGATGAAACTAATAATGCCTCCGAGCATATTCTGCCCAAACTAAATAATACCCTCTCTATTTACAAGACTGTAATTTATAAAATGCTTCTGTCTATTTACATATTTCTATATACTTTTAAAAATATGTCTTTCATACATACATTGCAACATATATTCCAATATTGATAATTTTCATTAGTATATGATTATAGAATTTCAAATTCAATATCATACTTGCACAAAGAGAAATAGACAGATAGGAAATAAAACAATAGATGATATAAGATTAAACACATTATAGTATATTTGCTTAGGTGTTCATTTTTTGTCACAAATCAATTTTTAATTGAACAGAAAGCAATCAAGTATTTTCAAATGAATGGGTTGCTAGAGATGTAGACAAATAGATATATAGACAGAGAGAGTTTACGTTTTGATTCCTTGATGAGGGTTGGGATATTGCCATAAACTTCTTCAATGTGCAATCCTCACCAACCTCTAGATCTCGACACCAGAGCAAAATATATAATTAATATGAGATTGTAGTGAACCAGGACATAAACACCCCTGAGATCTGAATTTGAATGTTATTTTACATATGTATTCCCACAAAACGAGTAGGCTGAACAAGTCGGTGCAGAATATGCTCGGAGAGGATATTAGAAGAGTCCGTCGGTCATTCTAACAACCTATCCGAGCATACTCTGCACCTACTAATGCACGCTCATTGATATGAGAATGCTCATATATTTTGTACAGTTTTGTAACTTTAATATTTTGTTTTGTAGTTATGTCAAAAGCTATACAAGAAATAAACGACATTACAGGTGTCCGAGGAAATTATGAGCTTAAGATTCGAGTAATTCAATTATTTAAAGTTCCAAAGAAAGAGGACCCTACCCAATACAGTACCACTGAACTAATATTAATGGATGAAAAGGTATTGAATTTAAATTTTATGCAATTTTTTTGTTTTAGTATTTACAAAATGCTATGCTTAATATTTCCAGTTAAATTACATGTATTGATTTCAATTGTTTAATATTGTGTTTCAGGGAGATAAAATACATGCAGTGATTAAAGAAGGTTTTATGGTTACCTTATCAAATTTAAAGGAAGGAGGTGCATATTTTATGTCAAATTTTGGTATTGCCCTTTATGATAAACCTTTTAAATTCACTAATCATAAGTACAAAGTCATATTCTATCGCAACAGTACAATTAAGGCATGTTCGTCCATTGACGAGTCATTGGATCAAGGATATCTTTACGGTTAGTTAATGTTTTTCTTTGTCATATAGTAGATTCTGTTAACTAATATTATTCGTTGCCTATGTATATTTTATTTTTCAAACATTGTATTTGTTTGTGTAGATTTTATTGGGCAATTGATTGGAATAGGAGATAAAATTGTCTCTTTTACTAATCGCAACGGGAAAGATGATAAAAGGATTAATCTTCAATTAATGGATGCCAGCCTGCCAGGTATTAAATATTAACCTTTTTTCTGCAAGTTTTATGTAATTATGTAGACTTAATTTAGTATTTATTAAAACTTATGTATAACTATACTGTTTAATATTGTCTAATTATTTTAGGGATAATGTAATCAATTGTACCCTATGGGATGATTATGCTGAAATCTGTCGTCTATATATTGGCACTTCAACTCAGAAGATGGTGGTTGTGATAGTTCAGTTTGCCAAGCTTGGGAAATGGAATAATGCACCAAATATCTCAAATGGTTATTATGGCACAAGGATTTATTTTGATGATGACAGCATTATTGACATCCATGATTTCAAACAAAGGTATATTCTTAATATGTTCGTAATATTGCAGTTTATATTAATTTCGATTAGTATTAATACTAATTTTGTTTAAATTACAGTATATCAAAAAATGAGGTTTCAAAAAGTGGGCATAGTTTTGTACAACTATCAAGTGAGCCGTCATGCAATCATGCAGATATTTTTTTAGATGTGAATTCTAGAAAAACATTGGACGATCTTTACGAACATCTTCAAGAGCATAAAACGGTTAGTTTTTAATTTATAAATTGGATATTGTTTTGTTTTCATGTTGATATGTTACTATTCAATGTCTTTTATAATTATAAAGGTTCTCCAATGATGTGACCTCGCCTACCATGACAGTTGCAGACGAGGAGGAGGCTATGAGTCTTAGGTCCTCAGGTCCCATTACTAGAGCACGAGCCAAAGCTATTCAAGCTGCGACTCAATCACTGGTGACCAGACTCGTAGCAGGTCAGGGACGTCCAACTACAGATGAGGGATCCATTCTGAGTTTAGTGACAGTTGGGACGTCTACATAGTCTGCAGAGATCCCGGAGTTTACAGATTAGAAATATTGATCGCTATTCGCCTAGTTATCGATATTTCTGATTTATGACATTTTAAGCTTTTAGTCCGGATATTATTTATTATTTTTCAGCATTTTTTAAGGGAGTTTAGGAGGTCATTTTTATACTTAGAATGACCAACCCCCTTAGAGTAATTTTTAGTGTTTTAATTGTTTTATTTTTGAACTTTTTGGTTAAGGAAAAGGAAGAGTCTTCCTTTTACTTAACCTAGCTTTGTAGCCTCCTTTCTCTTTTACGTTGATAATTATACTTTTATGTTGAGAGAAAACCTCCATTGAAGCTCCATCAACGTCACCTTGAATCACCTAGTCGAGCTTGCTCCTTCGTCATTCTCACATCAAATCCTTTAGATCTAGGTCGAGCGTGCTCCCTTCATCTATCCCGCTTCCAAATCTCCATCTTTTCCAGCCCTATACTGGCCGTGAACATCCTTCACCTCTACGGCCATCCCCCTCAAATTCCTATCGCTTCCGCAATCGCTTCCGCCTCGCCGTCGTCTTGCAATCTCCATCAACGTAGACGCCTATTCAAGGAGTTGCTTCGCCCCACTACGGATTCATCATGATCTCATCCGGGACTTGAGACCTTCTTCATAGCAAGGTCACATCAACTGGCATCAGAGCCTTCGAATCTGTAAGTCGAATCGATTCCTTGCTTATCACAACCTTATTTTCGTGTCAAAAAATTCAAAAAAAAAAATTCCTGCATTTTTCTTGATAATTCTGATTGTTATTATTCAGTTAAGTTTTTAGAGTCAACAAAATTCGAAAAAAAAAAATTCCCCTTCAAAACCGAATTGATTTTAAACAAAAATTGGGTGATTTTCTCTAGTTCTTCACGGCTCTAGTGAATTTCGTCCTCAAAAAATTCGTTGGCTTGATTTTTAGAGTTCTTACCTTGTCCCCTACACACAACAATTGCTTCTTGTGTTGATAAATTGGTGATTGAATTATAGATCTAGATTTGCATGCATATACGTTGAATTGTTGTACTTGACCTATTTGCCATTAATCTGCATCTTCTTTGATCTCTTCGTTTCCCACTTGAATCAATTGAGTGTGTTGGTGTCTAGAATATTTTTTTTTAATTTTTTGAATACCGATCTGCACAAGGAGGCTGAAATTCTTAAAGATTAGGGTTCTTGAGTTCTTGTTGCAATTTCTCTAATTCAAAAAAAAAAAAGGCTGAGATCTTTCCTTGTAGAAAAAGCCAGATCTGAAGAATTGCCAAAAAAATTATCACTCAAAAAAAAATCAAGGCAATCAAATCCTTGTATTTAGGGAAGGTTGTTAGGGCATTGTCCTCGGCGCCTCCAAGAACCGAAGCCAGCAGCGTCGGCCCAGCAAGCCGCGACCACGCGCGCGCGCGCCCAGGAGACCAGCGCTTATATCCCGGGTGCCTCAGAACCGGGTTAAAAGACCCCCCCCCCCCCCCAGCGCAACGATCACGGACTTCGCAGATCCGGGTTCTTTTCGTGGGTTCCAAAATTTATACCCTACGGAAGGCCTTTGGTATTTTTATTTTTTATTTCTTTCTTTTTGTGTCGATTTCTGCATTCGCTTTTTACAGTTATCCTTCTGACTTTGGTATGAGTTATCCACTTTTGTTAGTTTACAGCTGCTTAGCCGGGACGCCTAGGTTCACGCCGGATTAAGTTCTGTGCCTACCGTTATATCCTGGCGACAGCAGTTGAGGTTACTGTAGGGGTATTAGATTGCAGGGATCTGAGTCCTTTTATTTTTATTTTTCCTTTTTGTGTCGGTTTCTGCATTCGCTTTTTACAGTTATCCTTCTGACTTTGGCGTGAGTTATCCGCTTTTGTTAGTTTATAACTGCTTAGCCGGGACGCCTAGGTTCACGCCGGATTAAGTTATGTGCCTACCGTTATATCCTGGCGACAGCAGTTGAGATTTCTGTAGGGGTATTAGAGTGCAGGAGCTTTTTGTGAGAAAAGCCGAACTTAGGTGGCAACGGTGAAGAGATATAGGGTGCGCAAAGCCAAAATAAGGTAATCGTTGCCCTATCATTATTGATTCATTTACCATTTCCTCTCTCTCACTGTCTTGGATGTTATAGTCTTGTTGGCATATCTAGGCTTATATTGCTGCAATTTATATCTACAATTTGTTTGCTGAGTTATCGCGGCATTTTGTGATTGTTGTGTGATTATCCTTAGCCATCCCATCCTCACGGCCATATCAGCCTTGCTTTCAGTTGTGATATCTTGGTAGTTCGACTTCTCTTTCGTTTCTGTTGCTTTGTTTTTGTTTTTCCTTTGCTCTGTTGGGGTTTCTGTTGTCTTTTCAGGATAATGGTGAACTCCAATGACGGACAGGATACGGGTCGGGTCGATCAACTGGCTAATGCCATTGAGCTTTTGGTGGCCAATCAGCAACGTTCCGACGCCGCCATTCAGAGCAACGCGGCTTCCATCGCACGTTCCGATGAACGTTCCGAAGCCAATTTTGCAGCCCTGCGTGACATGCTCAGTAGAGTGATGCCGTCTCCATCACCGAACCAGCGTGACGACCAGAGTACCCTAGCCCAGAAGCAGAAAAAGGGCAAGGGCGTTCTGATATCCGATCCTCCTACGCAGCCTCCGCGGAAAGGATCACAGAAAGAAAGCAGCGCGTCGAAGAAGAAGGTACGCTCCAAATCAGCCCAGTTGATAATTCCTGAACACAACTCTCAGGACGAGGACGAGCAGGACGATGATGAGTCATCTTCAGAGGAGGATGAACAGGTCGATGACAGTGCCGTCAGACGCCAGAGCAAACGCACAGACCCGCATGCTTCCACCAGCAAGCAAGGGAAACCCTCCACAGCTCGTCCAAGTCGACACCAGGTAAATTCTGAAACCTTCAATGGCCATTCTTTTGCTGACCATCAGAGTACTGTTTCGCCTGTTGAGTCAGATTTAGATGAAGGGTTCAAGGAATTTGACCTTGAGGATGAGAAAGAAGGGGCCTATGGGTTTTCTGCAGGTTATCACCCACCCCTACAAGACCCACCAGAGCAGCAGTTTCATCGTACAGCTTGGGTTCCTCCTCCACAGCAGCCACAGAATCAGGCTGCTTATTACGCTGCACAAGGTCATCCACAACAATATCAGCAGCAGCGTGTTGCCGGTCCTCCACGAGCGCAGCAACGGCGATAACTACCAGTTGGACAGCAGCGGCAGGGGCTTCCACAGCAGAATTTCTATGCTCCAGCTGCAGGCCAACAGCGATACCCACCCCTAGCTACGTATCGCCAAGAAATTAAGGTGAAAATCGAACCCTTCCTTGGTACTTATGATCCTTCTACTTTCATAGATTGGTTGCAGAGTACTTGCCATGTTCTTCAACACTATCAATATGAGGAGCATGCGAAGGTGGAGATCGTCACCTTGCATTTCCAAGGAGCAGCGCGCACCTGGTGGAACCGACTGGTCCAACAGCAGGCACGCATGGGGTGGCAACCTGTGACAGAGTGGAAACAGCTAGTGGCGCTCATGACGCGCAAGTACGTGCCGATGACATACCGGGAGGATATGAAGACAGCCATTGCACTTGCTACTCAGGGTCGTGATACGCCACAAGAGTTCTTTGCTCGCTTAGAAGACATGTACTTCAAGGCCGGGGTAAGTGTTACTCCCTCTACTCTACGTACACGT
The DNA here is from genome assembly GCA_027886185.1 of Rheum nobile. NCBI lineage: Eukaryota > Viridiplantae > Streptophyta > Magnoliopsida > Caryophyllales > Polygonaceae > Rheum > Rheum nobile. The sequence goes on along the minus strand of WOAB01000248.1, from coordinate 164,658 downwards.
TTTGTAACGGGTTTGTCACAGCCATACAGGGATCAGGTTGACGTTCTGCCAATTTGAGACCTCAACAACGTAGTACATACTGCGCAGAAGCTCTATCTTCAAGCGTAGAGACGTCGACAACAGCCTTGGCAGTCTTCGTCTTCTCCCGCACCAAGGTATACCTCAAATCCTGTCAATTCTTATCGCACTAACTCTTCTTCTAGTTCTGTGCCTAGACAGGATCGCACAGGTATTGCCTCTTCTATGACGCCGTGGCCGGCGCCCCCTTCTTCTGCGCGTCGACAGCCATCGGCCTCTGCTGAGACAGGACGTACAGATCGTTCTAGCGATATAGAGTGTTACAGATGTGGTGGACGAGGACACTATCGGAAGGACTGCCCTAATCAGAAGCGTGTCCTCTACTCCGCCCAAACTGCAGACTACGAGAGCCTTTCAGATGAAGAGGAGAACGTCCCAGAGGAGTCTGCAGAGCTGACTGATGAGGTGATCAGGCCAGGCGACCATGATACAGACGTCATGCATTATGCCTTGGTCACCAGACGCGTCCTCAACGTCAAGGAAGAGGTCCACTTGACCAAAGGGAGAATCTGTTTCATTCCCGGTGTCGTATGAAGAATGCGTCGCTGAGTCTGATAATTGATGGAGTGTCGTGCTGCAACATTATAAATGAGATAGTCGTCCGCGACTTCAATCTTCAGACGCAACCACATCCTCAGCCCTACGGTCTGTAGTGGATTTCAGACCAACCCGGTAACAATGTCTCTTTACAGTGTCCCGTTACTTTTTCCATAGGACCATTTACAGACACTGTTTTGTGCGATGTTACCGCCATGGATGCCACCCATATTCTGTTAGGGCGTCCTTGGCTATTTGACCGTCGCGTCTTCCATGATAGGTTTTTGAACAGTTATATGTTCACTCACCATGGAAAGCGCGTGACGCTCTTACCTATGACTCCGAATGAGATTTTACAGGACCATGCTATTCGACAGAGGAACAAGGCTATACAGGCTACAAAGGACAACGGAAAACCCCCTCCAGAGTCCCCTACAGCTTTCCAGCAGAGTTCCCTACAACTTCCTACAACATCTTCTTCGGGTACCCAGTGTACTTCAGAACAGGGCACTGTAAAGGGTTCTGATCATCAAAAGGGTGGCAAAGGTAGTTCTGCGCTGAAAGGCACTTGTGAGCAACGACTTCTCTTGGCGCGACGCCGGAAGGTTTCCGACGTCATCCAAGGCAAGTCTCCCTGTTTCCTACTCATTGCTCTTCCTACTGCCCTACCTGTTTCAGGGTCCGCACTCCCCTCTTGTATTTTGTCTGTTTTGCAGGAGTTTCAGGATGTGTTGCCGGACGAGTTGCCAGATGGTCTTCCACCACTTCGTGGCATTGAGCACCAGATGGATTTTGTCCCGGGAGCTACTCTTCCCAACCGAGCTGCCTACAGAACTTCTCCAGAGGAAACAAAGGAGTTGCAAAAGCAGGTGCATGAACTGTTGGAGAAGGGGTATGTGCGCGAGTCTCTTAGCCCGTGCGCTGTTCCCGTCATATTGGTGCCTAAGAAGGACGGTTCTTTGGAGGATGTGCGTGGATTGCCGTGCCATCAACCAGATCACCGTCAAATACAGACATCCCATTCCTCGCCTCGACGACATGCTTGACGAGCTACATGGAGCACAGTTCTTCAGCAAGATTGATCTGAAGAGCGGCTATCATCAGATTCGCATGAAGGAGGGGGACGAGTGGAAGACTGCTTTCAAGACAAAGTATGGTCTGTATGAGTGGCTAGTCATGCCATTTGGACTGACCAATGCTCCTTCTACGTTCATGAGACTGATGAACCATGTCTTGAGAGTTTTTCTGGGTAAGTTTGTAGTTGTCTATTTTGATGATATTCTTATTTACTCCAGGACTTTAGATGACCATGCTGAGCATCTTCGCCTTGTTTTAGAGTGTTTGAGAGTAGAGAGCTTATACGCCAATCTTGGCAAGTGTGTATTTTGTTCTCCTTCTACAAACTTCCTAGGTTTCTTCGTCAGCAAGGACGGCCTGCAGGTGGATGCAGAAAAGATCCGCGCTATCCAGGAGTGGCCGACGCCAGCTACTCCTACTCAGGTACGTTCGTTTTTGGGTTTGGCTGGTTTTTATCGACGGTTTGTTCGTGATTTCAGCACTATAGCCGCCCCATTACACGAGCTGACCAAGAAGGCCGCGTCTATCACTTGGCTTCCACGGCATGATGCTGCTTTTGCCGCCCTGAAGGATGCCTTGTGCCGCGCGCCGCTGCTACAGCTTCCTGACTTCACCCGTCGGTTCGAGGTGGAATGCGACGCTTCTGATTTCGGCATCGGAGGTGTCTTGCTGCAGGAGAAGAGGCCGATTGCCTACTTTTCAGAGAAGCTGTCAGGTGCACAGCTGAACTACCCGACGTATGACAAGGAGTTGTACGCGCTGATTCGGGTTCTGAAGACGTGGCAACACTATCTGTGGCCTGCAGAGTTCGTGATTCACTCAGATCATGCAGCTCTTAGTTATCTGCGCAGCCAGACGACTCTTAGCAGACGCCACGCTCGCTGGGTTGAGTTCATGGAGACGTTCCCCTATCTCATTGTTCACAAGAAAGGTAAGGAGAATGTGGTAGCCGATGCCCTTTCTCGCAGGTATGTCCTCATTACTCAGCTACAGTCTCAGTTATTTGGGTTTGCATTGCTCAAGGATCTTTATGCTGTTGATCCTTTCTTTTCTACATTCTTTGAGCAATGTAAATCCACTGGTCGTGAACATGCTACGTATTTCCTTGATGACGGCTTTCTGTACAAAGGTGGGAAGCTTTGCATTCCTTCATCCTCTGTCAGAAATTTGCTGATTGAGGAAGCACATAGTCGTGGTCACTTTGGCGTGTCTAAGACGCTGGCATCACTTCGCGAGCACTTCTTCTGGCCTAAGATGGCCAACAGTGTTACGAAGTATTGTCAGAGTAGTGTGACATGCCATAAGGCTAAGGCCAGGTCTAGTCCGCATGGTCTCTACACGCCTCTGCCGATTCCAGCTGGCCCGTGGCAAGATCTTTCCATGGATTTTATCACTGGGTTGCCTATGTCTTGGCGTGGTAGAGATTCTATATTTGTGGTCGTAGACAGGTTCTCTAAGATGGCACACTTCATTGCCTGTAAGAACACTAGTAACGCCACTGATGTTGCTACTCTGTTCTTCGACAATGTCGTGAGACTGCACGGTATTCCGCGCACTATTATTAGTGATCGGGACACCAAGTTCGTTGGCCGTTTCTGGAGAACCTTGTGGGGTAAGCTCGGTACTAAACTACTATTTTCTACGAGCTACCACCCACAGACGGATGGTCAGACAGAGGTGACCAACCGCACTCTTGGAGCCCTCCTTCGGACGGTTCTGAAGAGTAACCCACGCAGGTGGGAGGACTTACTGTCTACTATGGAGTTTTCTTATAACAGGTGCAGGCACAGCGCGACTAAACTGACCCCGTTCGAAGTTGTCTATGGACGGAACCCGCTGACGCCGCTGGACTTGACTCCCTATCCTAGGAAGGATACAGACAGCACCACAGCTGACAGATTGGCCAATCACATCAAGGAACTGCACACTCGGATGCACAACCAGCTGGAGCGCAGAGCAGCACAGTATGCGGCCCAGAAGAACAAAGGACGATGCAGGATTGTCTTTGCTCCTGGCGACTTGGTTTGGCTTCACTTGCGGAAGGAGCGTTTTCCTTCCAACCGCAAGTCTAAGCTCGACCAACGGGGTGATGGTCCATTTCGTGTTGTCAAGGCCATCAATGACAACGCCTACCAGCTAGAGCTCTCAGACAAGTATGGTGTTCACCTAACCTTCAATGTTGGTGATCTATCACCGTACGTGGAGCCAGAGTATGATGAGGGTGAAGCGGGGATGCTTCACACTCAAGTGGGGGAGGATGATGTGACCTCGCCTACCATGATAGCTGCAGACGAGGAGGAGGCTATGAGTCTTAGGTCCTCAGGTCCCATTACTAGAGCACGAGCCAAAGCTATTCAAGCTGCGACTCAATCACTGGTGACCAGACTCGTAGCAGGTCAGGGACGTCCAACTACAGATGAGGGATCCATTCTGAGTTTAGTGACAGTTGGGATGTCTACACAGTCTACAGAGATCCCGGAGTTTACAGATTAGAAATATTGATCGATATTCGCCTAGTTATCGATATTTCTGATTTATGACATTTTAAGCTTTTAGTCCGGATATTATTTATTATTTTTCAGCATTTTTTAAGGGAGTTTAGGAGGTCATTTTTATACTTAGAATGACCAACCCCCTTAGAGTAATTTTTAGTGTTTTAATTGTTTTATTTTTGAACTTTTTGGTTAAAGAAAAGGAAGAGTCTTCCTTTTACTTAACCTAGCTTTGTAGCCTCCTTTCTCTTTTACGTTGATAATTATACTTTTATGTTGAGAGAAAACCTCCATTGAAGCTCCATCAACGTCACCTTGAATCACCTAGTCGAGCTTGCTCCTTCGTCATTCTCACATCAAATCCTTTAGATCTAGGTCGAGCGTGCTCCCTTCATCTATCCCGCTTCCAAATCTCCATATTTTCCAGCCCTATACTGGCCGTGAACATCCTTCACCTCTACGGCCATCCCCCTCAAATTCCTATCGCTTCCGCAATCGCTTCCGCCTCGCCGTCGTCTTGCAATCTCCATCAACACAGACGCCTATTCAAGGAGTTGTTTCACCCCACTACGGATTCATCACGATCTCATCCGGGACTTGAGACCTTCTTCATAGCAAGGTCACATCAACAGGCATCAGAGCCTTCGAATCTGTAAGTCGAATCGATTCCTTGCTTATCACAACCTTATTTTCGTGTCAAAAAATTCAAACAAAAAAAATTCCTGCATTTTTCTTGATAATTCTGATTGTTATTATTCCGTTCAGTTTTTCGAGTCAACAAAATTCGAAAAAAAAAAAATTTCCCCTTCAAAACCGAATTGATTTTAAACAAAAATTGGGTGATTTTCTCTAGTTCTTCCCGGCTCTAGTGAATTTTGTCCTCAAAAAATTCGTTGTCTTGATTTTTAGAGTTCTTACCTTGTCCCCTACACTCAACAATTGCTTCTTGTGTTGATAAATTAGTGATTGAATTATAGATCTAGATTTGCATGCATATACGTTGAATTGCTGTACTTGACCTATTTGCCATTAATCTGCATCTTCTCTGATCTCTTCGTTTCCCACTTGAATCAATTGAGTGTGTTGGTGTCTAGAATATTTTTTTTATTTTTTGAATACCGATCTGCGCAAGGAGGCTGAAATTCTTGAAGATTAGGGTTCTTGAGTTCTTGTTGCAATTTCTCTAATTCAAAAAAAAAGGCTGAGATCTTTCCTTGTAGAAAAAGCCAGATCTGAAGAATTGCCAAAAAAATTATCACTCAAAAAAAAAATCAAGGCAATCAAATCCTTGTATTTAGGGAAGGTTGTTAGGGCATTGTCCTCGGCGCCTCCAAGAACCGAAGCCAGCAGCGTCGGCGCCCAGCAAGCCGCGGCCACGCGCGCACGCCCAGGAGACCAGCGCTTATATCCCAGGTGCCTCAGAACCGGGTTAAAAGACCCCCCCCCCCAGCGCAACGATCACGGACTTCGCAGATCCGGGTTCTTTTCGTGGGTTCCGAAATTTATACCCTACGGAAGGCCTTTGGTATTTTTATTTTTTATTTCTTTCTTTTTGTGTCGATTTCTGCATTCGCTTTTTACAGTTATCCTTCTGACTTTGGTGTGAGTTATCCACTTTTGTTAGTTTACAGCTGCTTTGCCGGGACGCCTAGGTTCACGCCGGATTAAGTTATGTGCCTACCGTTATATCCTGGCGACAGCAGTTGAGGTTACTGTAGGGGTATTAGATTGCAGGGATCTGAGTCCTTTTATTTTTATTTTTCCTTTTTGTGTCGGTTTCTGCATTCGCTTTTTATAGTTATCCTTCTGACTTTGGCGTGAGTTATCCGCTTTTGTTAGTTTGCAGCTGATTAGTCGGGACGCCTAGGTTCACGCCGGATTAAGTTCTGTGCCTACCGTTATATCCTGGCGACTCCAGTTGAGGTTTCTGTAGGGGTATTAGAGTGCAGGAGCTTTTTGTGAGAAAAGCCGAACTTAGGTGGCAACGGTGAAGAGATATAGGGTGCGCAAAGCCAAAATAAGGTAATCGTTGCCCTATCATTATTGATTCATTTACCATTTCCTCTCTCTCATTGTCTTAGCTGTTATAGTCTTGTTGGCATATCTAGGCTTATATTGCTGCAATTTATATCTACAATTTGTTTGCTGAGTTATCGCTGCATTTTGTGATTGTTGTGTGATTATCCTTAGCCATCCCGCCCTCACGGCCATATCAGCCTTGCTTTCAGTTGTGATATCTTGGTAGTTCGACTTCTCTTTCATTTCTGTTGCTTTGTTTTTGTTTTTCCTTTGCTCTGTTGGGGTTTCTGTTGTCTTTTCAGGATAATGGTGAACTCCAATGACGGACAGGATACGGGTCGGGTCGATCAACTGGATAATGCCATTGAGCTTTTGGTGGCCAATCAGCAACGTTCCGACGCCGCCATTCAGAGCAACGCGGCTGCCATCGCACGTTCCGATGAACGTTCCGAAGCCAATTTTGCAGCCCTGCGTGACATGCTCAGTAGAGTGATGCCGTCTCCGTCACCGAACCAGCGTGACGACCAGAGTACCCTAGCCTAGAAGCAAAAAAAGGGCATGGGCGTTCTGATATCCGATCCTCCTACGCAGCCTCCGCGGAAAGGATCACAGAAAGAAAGCAGCGTGTCGAAGAAGAAGGTGCGCTCCAAATCAGCCCAGTTGACAATTCCTAAACACAACTCTCAGGACGAGGACGAGCAGGACGATGATGAGTCATCTTCAGAGGAGGATGAACAGGTCGATGACAGTGCCGTCAGACGCCAGAGCAAACGCACAGACCCGTATGCTTCCACCAGCAAGCAAGGGAAACCCTCCACAGCTCGTCCAAGTCGACACCAGGTAAATTCTGAAACCTTCAATGTCCATTCTTTTGCTGACCATCAGAGTACTGTTTCGCCTGTTGAGTCAGATTCAGATGAAGGGTTCAAGGAATTTGACCTTGAGGATGAGAAAGAAGGGGCCTATGGGTTTTCTGCAGGTTATCACCCACCCCTACAAGACCCACCAGAGCAGCAGTTTCATCGTACAGCTTGGGTTCCTCCTCCACAGCAGCCACAGAATCAGGCTGCTTATTACGCTGCACAAGGTCATCCACAACAATATCAGCAGCAGCGTGTTGCCGGTCCTCCACGAGCGCAGCAACGGCGACAACTACCAGTTGGACAGCAGCGGCAGGGGCTTCCACCGCAGAATTTCTATGCTCTAGCTGCATGCCAACAGCGATACCCACCCCCAGCTACGTATCGCCAAGAAATTAAGGTGAAAATCGAACCCTTCCTTGGTACTTATGATCCTTCTACTTTCATAGATTGGTTGCAGAGTACCTGCCATGTTCTTCAACACTATCAATATGAGGAGCATGCGAAGGTGGAGATCGTCACCTTGCATTTCCAAGGAGCAGCGCGCACCTAGTGGAACCGACTGGTCCAACAGCAGGCACGCATGGGGTGGCCACCTGTGACAGAGTGGAAACAGCTAGTGGCGCTCATGATGCGCAAGTACGTGCCGACGACATACCGGGAGGATATGAAGACAGCCATTGCACTTGCTACTCAGGGTCGTGATACGCCACAGGAGTTCTTTGCTCACTTAGAAGACATGTACTTCAAGGCCGGGGTAAGTGTTACTCCATCTACTCTACGTACACGTTTTGTAACGGGTTTGTCACAGCCATACAGGGATCAGGTTGACGTTCTGCCAATCCGAGACCTCAATAACATAGTACATATTGCGCAGAAGCTCTATCTTCAAGTGCAGAGACGTCGACAGCAGCCTTGGCAGTCTTCGTCTTCTCCCGCACCAAGGTATACCTCGAATCCTGTCAATTCTTATCGCACTAACTCTTCTTCTAGTTCTGTGCCTAGACAGGATCGCACAGGTATTGCGTCTTCTACGACGCCGCAGCCGGCGCCCCCTTCTTCTGCGCGCCGACAGCCATCGGCCTCTGCTGAGACAGGCCGTACAGATCGTTCTAGCGATATAGAGTGTTACAGATGTGGTGGACGAGGACACTATCGGAAGGACTGCCCTAATCAGAAGCGTGTCCTCTACTCCGCCCAAACTGCAGACTACGAGAGCCTTTCGAATGAAGAGGAGAACGTCCCAGAGGGGTCTGCAGAGCTGACTGATGAGGTGATCAGGCCGGGTGACCATGATACAGACGTCATGCATTATGCCTTGGTCACCAGACGCGTCCTCAGCGTCAAGGAAGGAGGTCCACTTGACCAAAGGGAGAATCTGTTTCATTCCCGGTGTCGTATGAAGAATGCATCGCTGAGTCTGATAATTGATGGAGGGTCGTGCTGCAACATTATAAATGAGAGAGTCGTCCGCGACTTCAATCTTCAGACGCAACCATATCCTCAGCCCTACGGTCTACAGTGGATTTCAGACCAACCCGGTAACAATGTCTCTTTACTGTGTCCCGTTACTTTTTCCATAGGACCATTTACAGACACTGTTTTGTGCGATGTTACCTCCATGGATGCCACCCATATTCTGTTAGGGCGTCCTTGGCTATTTGACCGTCGCGTCTTCCATGATGGGTTTTTGAACAGTTACATGTTCACTCACCATGGAAAGCGCGTGACGCTCTTACCTATGACTCTGAATGAGATTTTACAGGACCATGCTATTCGATAGAGGAACAAGGCTATACAGGCTGCAAAGGACAACGGAAAACCCCCTCCAGAGTCCCCTACAGCTTTCCAGTAGAGTTCCCTACAACTTCATGCAGCATCTTCTTCGGGTACCCAGGGCACTTCAGAACAGGGCGCTGTAAAGGGTTCTGATCATCAAAAGGGTGGCAAAGGTAGTTCTGCGCTGAAAGGCACTTGTGAGCAACGACTTTTCTTGGCGCGACGCCGGAAGGTTTCCGACGTCATCCAAGGCAAGTCTCCCTGTTTCCTACTCATTGCTCTTCCTACTGCCCTACCTGTTTCAGGGTCCGCACTCCCCTCTTGTATTTTGTCTGTTTTGCAGGAGTTTCAGGATGTGTTGCCGGACGAGTTGCCAGATGGTCTTCCACCACTTCGTGGCATTGAGCACCAGATCGATTTAGTCCCGGGAGCTACTCTTCCCAACCGAGCTGCCTACAGAACTTCTCCAGAGGAAACAAAGGAGTTGCAAAAGCAGGTGCAGGAACTGTTGGAGAAGGGGTATATGCGCGAGTCTCTTAGCCCGTGCGCTATTCCCGTCATATTGGTGCCTAAGAAGGACGGTTCTTTGGAGGATGTGCGTGGATTGCCGTGCCATCAACCAGATCATCGTCAAATACAGACATCCCATTCCTCGCCTCGACGACATGCTTGACGAGCTACATGGAGCGCAGTTCTTCAGCAAGATTGATCTGAAGAGCGGCTATCATCAGATTCGCATGAAGGAGGGGGACGAGTGGAAGACTGCTTTCAAGACGAAGTATGGTCTGTATGAGTGGCTAGTCATGCCATTTGGACTGACCAATGCTCCTTCTACGTTCATGAGACTGATGAACCATGTCTTGAGAGTTTTTCTGGGTAAGTTTATAGTTGTCTATTTTGATGATATTCTTATTTACTCCAGGACTTTAGATGACCATGTTGAGCATCTTCGCCTTGTTTTAGAGTGTTTGAGAGTAGAGAGCTTATACGCCAATCTTGGCAAGTGTGTATTTTGTTCTCCTTCTACAAACTTCCTAGGTTTCGTCGTCAGCAAGGACGGCCTGCAGGTGGATGCAGAAAAGATCCGCGCTATCCAGGAGTGGCCGACGCCAGCTACTCCTACTCAGGTACGTTCGTTTTTGGGTTTGGCTGGTTTTTATCGACGGTTTGTTCGTGATTTCAGCACTATAGCCGCCCTATTACACGAGCTGACCAAGAAGGTCGCGTCTATCACTTGGCTTCCACGGCATGATGCTGCTTTTGCCACCCTGAAGGATGCCTTGTGCCGCACGCCGCTGCTGCAGCTTCCTGACTTCATCCGTCGGTTCGAGGTGGAATGCGACGCTTCTGATTTCGGCATCGGAGGTGTCTTGCTGCAGGAGAAGAGACCGATTGCCTACTTTTCAGAGAAGCTGCCAGGTGCATAGCTGAACTACCCGACGTATGACAAGGAGTTGTACGCGCTGATTCGGGTTCTGAAGACGTGGCAACACTATCTGTGGCCTGCAGAGTTCGTGATTCACTCAGATCATGCAGCTCTTAGTTATCTGCGCAGCCAGACGACTCTTAGCAGACACCACGCTCGCTGGGTTGAGTTCATGGAGACGTTCCCCTATCTCATTGTTCACAAGAAAGGTAAGGAGAATGTGGTAGCCGATGCCCTTTCTCGCAGGTACGTCCTCATTACTCAGCTACAGTCTCAGTTATTTGGGTTTGCATTGCTCAAGGATCTTTATGTTGTTGATCCTTTCTTTTCTACATTCTTTGAGCAATGTAAATCCACTGGTCGTGAACATGCTACGTATTTCCTTGATGACGGCTTTCTGTACAAAGGTGGGAAGCTTTGCATTCCTTCATCCTCTGTCAGAAATTTGCTGATTGAGGAAGCACATAGTCGTGGTCACTTTGGCGTGTCTAAGACACTGGCATCACTTCGCGAGCACTTCTTCTGGCCTAAGATGGCCAACAGTGTTACGAAGTATTGTCAGAGTTGTGTGACATGCCATAAGGCTAAGGCCAGGTCTAGTCTGCATGGTCTCTACACGCCTCTGCCGATTCCAGCTGGCCCGTGGGAAGATCTTTCCATGGATTTTATCACTGGGTTGCCTATGTCTCGGCGTGGTAGAGATTCTATATTTGTGGTCGTAGACAGGTTCTCTAAGATGGCACACTTCATTGCATGTAAGAACACTAGTAACGCCACTGATGTTGCTACTCTGTTCTTCGACAATGTCGTGAGACTGCACGGTATTCCGCGCACTATTGTTAGTGATTGGGACACCAAGTTCGTTGGCCATTTCTAGATAACCTTGTGGGGTAAGCTCGGTACTAAACTACTATTTTCTACGAGCTACCACCCACAGACGGATGGTCAGACAGAGGTGACCAACCGCACTCTTGGAGCCCTCCTTCGGACGGTTCTAAAGAGTAACCCACGCAGGTGGGAGGACTTACTGTCTACTGTGGAGTTTTCTTATAACAGGTGCAGGCACAGCGCGACTAAACTGACCCCGTTCGAAGTTGTCTATGGACGGAACCCGCTGACGCCGCTGGACTTGACTCCCTATCCTAGGAAGGATACAGACAGCACCACAGCTGACAGATTGGCCAATCACATCAAGGAACTGCACACTCGGATGCACAACCAGCTGGAGCGCAGAGCAGCACAGTATACGGCCTAGAAGAACAAAGGACGACGCAGGATTGTCTTTGCTCCTGGCGACTTGGTTTGGCTTCACTTGCGGAAGGAGCGTTTTCCTTCCAACCGCAAGTCTAAGCTCGACCAACGGGGTGATGGTCCATTCCATGTTGTCAAGGCCATCAATGACAACGCCTACCAGCTAGAGCTCCCAGACAAGTATGGTGTTCACCCAACCTTCAATGTTGCTGATCTATCACCGTACGTGGAGCCAGAGTATGATGAGGGTGAAGCGGGGACGCTTCACACTCAAGTGGGGGAGGATGATGTGACCTCACCTACCATGACAGCTGCAGACGAGGAGGAGGCTATGAGTCTTAGGTCCTCAGGTCCCATTACTAGAGCACGAGCCAAAGCTATTCAAGCTGCGACTCAATCACTGGTGACCAGACTCGTAGCAGGTCAGGGACGTCCAACTACAGATGAGGGATCCATTCTGAGTTTAGTGACAGTTGGGACGTCTACACAGTCTATAGAGATCCCGGAGTTTACAGATTAGAAATATTGATCGCTATTCGCCTAGTTATCGATATTTCTGATTTATGACATTTTAAGCTTTTAGTCCGGATATTATTTATTATTTTTCAGCATTTTTTAAGGGAGTTTAGGAGGTCATTTTTATACTTAGAATGACCAACCCCCTTAGAGTAATTTTTAGTGTTTTAATTGTTTTATTTTTGAACTTTTTGGTTAAGGAAAAGGAAGAGTCTTCCTTTTACTTAACCTAGCTTTGTAGCCTCCTTTCTCTTTTACGTTGATAATTATACTTTTATGTTGAGAGAAAACCTCCATTGAAGCTCCATCAACGTCACCTTGAATCACCTAGTCGAGCTTGCTCCTTCGTCATTCTCACATCAAATCCTTTAGATCTAGGTCGAGCGTGCTCCCTTCATCTATCCCGCTTCCAAATCTCCATCTTTTCCAGCCCTATACTGGCCGTGAACATCCTTCACCTCTACGGCCATCCCCCTCAAATTCCTATCGCTTCCGCAATCGCTTCTGCCTCGCCATCGTCTTGCAATCTCCATCAACGCAGACGCCTATTCAAGGAGTTGCTTCGCCCCACTACGGATTCATCACGATCTCATCCGGGACTTGAGACCTTCTTCATAGCAAGGTCACATCATCCAAGCTGTTACACTTGCAACCATTGATCATATAGAAGATACATTTGGTTGGTACTACAATTCTTGCAAAATGTGTAAAAGCAAAGTACAACCACAAGAAGGACAGTTTTGGTGCAAGAAATGTGATACATTGGTGAACTTTGCTATCCCAAGGTAATTGTAATTATTGAATTGAAATGATATGAAAATTGAATGAGGTGAGTACATATTCATATTTGTGCAGATTCTGTGTGCAAGTCAATGTCATTGATGGAATAGGAACTGCTCAATGTACTATATTTGATAGGGAAGTTAGCCAATATTTGAAGAAATCTGTTACAAATATAATTGAGACAATAGATAAGGTAATTTATTTTTGTACATTCTGTATATATCATTTAAATTAATTTTTTTACCACAAACTTACTGATTTAATTATTCATGTTTTCATGCTTTTTTTTTTCAGGACAAGGAAATTACTACCATCCCAAATGATTTAAATGTTTTGTTAAACAAAAAAATGTTGTTTAGGGTTTTAGTTTCATAATACAACATTAGTAGACTATCATCTCCTTCAGCTTATACAGTGACGAATATGACCGATGATTCCAGTTTAATTGAATAGTTTGAGCAATGTACTATTGAATCTGAGGTATGCATTCCAATTTTTTTTTAAACTTTATAAATTATTATTACTTACATATTTCTGCAATTTACTTTGTGAATAGGATAACATGGAATCATGCAACCTAGAGAATGATGTGGTGTCAAATGTTTCTTCAAATGAAGTTCTAACGCCGCGAAAGCGTGAGTTTATAAACATTGATGAAGAGGAACATTGTAAATCTGATGAAGAGGAGAGTGCAAAATTTGAAGATCTTCCTATATCGTGTCGTGGTGATAACTCAACTTCCAAGAAGAGCGTTACGCTTAAGAAAGTGAAGAAGGAGAAGTTTGACTAAATGAGATGATGGTTTCATAAACATTTTTTCCTCTATTAGAAAATTCAAGCACTCTGCTATTTCATATATTTGTTCAGTGAGTTTATGATTTGCTTCAATTGTGGAGTTTTGTGAACTTCTAACCCAGAAAAATGCTCAAAGTTATTGATAGTTAAAGGTATTTTTTATGTTTATGTATTTGCTTAAAAAATATCTATTGTGTTTATGTAGATTTAAATAACTTCTACCTTATGTAATATGCTTTAGGTTATTCTGATTTGGGAACATGAGTTGTGGAATTATTATGAACATGAATATTTTAATCTATCTATGATTTACAGCTTCTATGCATTTTTTACAGTCAGTATATATGTATTTATTTACAGCTGAATCATTTACTTATAAATCATAGGATTTAGTTTACATCTAAACTACTTACTATACTATTTACAGTTAAATTTCTTACAACACTAAATGTTAGTATAGAAGATATACATTTAGGTCTTCTTTTGTATAGATTTATAATCCAATTTATCTTTGAGTTCAATCCGAGCTCCCACATGATTCCTATATCATAAACAAATTAGTTAAGTACACCATAAACAAGTAAATCATTTCAGATTAATTAATTAACTGCTTAAACCATGACCTCATTGTATAGATGAATCATAGTTTTAATTTGATTATTATCAATCACTTCTGATTTGCTTACACTTTAATTATTAACAATAGTTATGAAATTGACTAAACTATAATAACACAGATTCAGTAAATAAAATATGATTGTGATAATATAGTATCATTAATTTAATAGTATAAATGTACACTTTTTTAGATCATTTTAGGTTTAGGGTTTAGGGCTTAGGGTTTATATATTAGGTTTATGTTTTAGTGTTTATTGTTAGGTCTAATATTAAGTTTTATACTTAATATATAGGTTTAATATTGGGTTTTATACTAAGTATTTAGGGGATGTAACAGCTTGATGGATTAGGTTGTATGGTTTAGGTCTTAAAGCTTATGGGTTGTGTTTACTGTTTAGGGTTGAGAGAATAAGGTTGATGGTTTAGGGTTTAAATTTATATATTAGGTTTTTGTTTTACTGTTTAGTGTTAGGTCTAATATTACGTTTTATACTTCATATATTGGTTTTAGTATTAGGTTTTATACTAAGTATTTAGGGCTTGTGTTTTAGGGTTGATGGCTTAGGGTGTATGTTTTAGGGCTTAGGTTTAGGTTTTAGGGTTTAGGTGTTTAGGCTTTATAATAAATTTTATAAATAATATATAGGGTTTAATATCAGGTTTTATACTTAGTATTATGGGTAGTGTATACGGTTTATTGTTACGGGATTAGGGTCTACCGTTACATTTATATATTATGTTTCTGTTTTAGGGTTTAGGGTTAGCTCTAATATTAAGTTTTATACTTAATATATAGGGTTTAATATTAGGTTTTATAGTATTTAGTGGTTGTGTTTTAGGGTGGATGGATTTGGGTGTAAGGTTTATGTCTTAGGGCTTACACCTTAGGTTTAGGGTTTAGTGATTAGGATTTAGGGTTTAGGGCAAGTTTTATACTTAATATATAGGGTTTCCTATTAGGTTGTATACTTGGTATTTAGGGATTGTTTTTACGGTTTAGGGTTGAGGGAATAGGGTTTACGGTTTAAATATATACATTAAGTTTTATATTTTGTTTTTAGGGTTTATGTTAATGATTAAGTTTTAGAGTTAATATATAGTATCTGGTGGTCAGTTTTATACATAGTATTTAGGTATAGTGTGTTTGGTTTAAGGGTTTAGGGTTGTGGGTATTGTGGTTTAGGGTTTATGTTTTCGGTTTGGTGTTTAGGGTTTACTTTTTAGGATTTGGATCAAATATTACCATATATATAATGTATATAGTTCCATAATATATAGTATATATTACATTATTTATAATGTTACAGAAGTATATTATTTACATAATATGGAAACATATGAACTTTATTTATATACTATTTCCTTAATTGATTTACTAGCATTTCAGTAATAGATGGTATGTACCACCAAGTGGACCGATTTAACTTAATAAAAGATTATGTGTATATTTAGTCGATATTATATTTTGATTTATATGCCAAAATTAACCACCTACACTCTATATAAGTTAACATTGTAGGATTAATTGCTTTACAACGTTCATTCATATAGAAATCAGAATGGTTCACCCTATACCTCATGATGTCTCAGTACACACAGAAGTGTTGTTACTTTCTGATGTTGAGCCCGAAAGCCATTTCTTTAGGTTTCCACGTATTGGCAACAGTTTTTACATTAGACTTTCGTTACCAATTGATCTATCCGATGATGTTCATTACATGAAATGTTCAATTTCAATGCCGAGTGAACTTGGAAATGCAACACAAAGGTATTTTTAATTTTATACATGTTTTATTGTTATATTATGTCCAGTATATATTTACTGTTGAGCTTATTTTACAATTTGCAAACCAGTTGACATTTGTGTAAAACAGTTTACATTTTGTGACGTGCAATTTAGTAGAATGTAGAATATAGTTAGTCTACTTTTATCATTTTTGTCCGAACACAATTTTGTTCCTATTATTTTGTACAATATATTCATTGTTGATTGATTATTATATTTGTTATGTACAGGTTTTAAACTGCCTTGGATGAAATGAATATGAAGTATCGTCCATTCATATATGAGAGGGATCCTATTCTATTCCCAAATATTCAATTGAACTGTGCAGTTAGAAATGTTGTAGGATTATTTGGTTCAACTCAAGTGGCAGCCTTTCATTCCACGTTCACAACCTATAATCATATGGTTGTTATGCTTACATATGCTGAATTGGAGGAAACACTTCTTGAACAAATGTTTCTACAATATGGGCATGATCGCTATTTACGTATTGATTCATTGTACAATGAATAACACAATTATATCTCATGGCATAGCAGTGAGGTGAATATATGGATTGATGGTGAAGGCAGCGATTATATTTTGAAATTTAACAGTAGGTGTGTTGAAGCATGGCAGCTTTCATGTATTTACGAAATGGGACATGAAATATCGAGACTACAACTATAGAGTATTTTGGACGACTTTGCAAAGCTTAATTGTCTATAGTGGCAATACTTACATAACAGACAGTGTTTTTAAATTTAACCGATGAAGAGGGAGATATTCTTGAAATACCCCAAATAAGTTGATAATGGCATTTTGGTAAATTAATTATGGGGTTTACTAAAAAGGGGAAAAAATGGGAATTTGGGGGATTAAATCCCTAACTCCCTAAATTCGGATCTCTCTCTCTCGATCTTCACTGTACGTGGTCTCCCTTCCATGTGCTCAGCTTCATCTTCCCCGACGAACCGACCCCTTCTCCTGTGCCAGCCGAGCTCTTCCCTCCGGCGAGCCGCCCGGACACCGCGCCGCTTCTCCTCCTCCTCCCGATGTCCGCCGTGTTCGTGTTGTTCATGGTTCGCTGTTGTCCGTGCTGTTGGTTTCTGCAGCCCATCGTTCTGTTATTTCCGGTGGCTTTGGGTGGTGTTCCGGGGCTGAGTTGTGGCCACCAACGAGGTAAGATTGGGTGGGTGGACTGTGTATTTATGGACTGAATTTTTCTTTGCTGAATTTTTGAGTGTGAGCTGCGAACTGTGCAGCGAAAGGTGAGTTTATGGGTTAAGGGCTAATTCGAATTTTTGCTGAATTTTAGTGCGTTCGAATTGATATTGTGTTATGTTCGAATTGATGTTGATTTATCCTTCGTGGGCAGTGGAAGAGAAATTTCGTGAGCCATTGGGTTGATTTTTGTGGGTGTGATTGCTGAATTTTGTGAAGGTATTATTTAGGGTTTGAATTTGGGGGTTTTCTCTAGTTGTGGTTTGGTAAGAATTAACGCCAGGGTTTTGCTCGGATTGTTGTCTCAGGTTCGTTCGAGTGGTTTGGAGACCTCTGGGGTCGTTGTGGTTCGACTTGAGGCAAGAGGATCCTTGCTAACTTTATATTTTTATAAATTGATTTATGCCTAATTTATTTCATAATTAAGTTTACCGTTGCTTGGTCGAAAATGGATATGTGCGTGTGATATGATTTGTCTTGTATCGTATTTGATTAAATGTTGACGTGGTAGTCAATTGTGACTAAGTGTGATTGATTGTTGTTGATAGTGTTTGTTGACACGTGTGTGTGTGTATTGGCTTGAGTGTGTGTGTGTGTGTGTTGGATCGTGTGTGTGTGTGTTGGATTGAATGATGTGTGTGTGAGGATATGTGATAAATGTGTGATGATGTGTGTGTGATGAGATGTGATAATGTGTGATGATGTGTGATAAGGTGTGGTTATGTGATTTTGATTGCCGATGTGTTGTTTGATTGGTGTTGGTATGGTGCGGATAGTGGGTTTTGGAGGTTGTGAATTGTCTCACCTTGGTGATGTGGGGGTGGAGACGGAGATGTTGTGAATTGTCTCACCTTGGTGATGTGGGGGTGGAGACGGAGATGTTGTAAATTGTCTCACCTTGGTGATGTGGGGGTGGAGACGGAGATGTTGTGAATTGTCTCACCTTGGTGATGTGGGGGTGGAGACGGAGATGTTGTGAATTGTCTCACCTTGGTGATGCGGGGGTGGAGACGGAGATCTTGTAAATTGTCTCACATTGGTGATGTGGGGGTGGAGACGGAGATGTTGTGAATTGTCTCACCTTGGTGATGTGGGGGTGGAGACGGAGATGTTGTGAATTGTCTCACCCGGTGATGTGGTGGTGGAGACGGAGGTTGGATTGGAGGTGTTGGTGGTTGTGTGTGTTGGTTATGTGTTGAATGTTGGTTGTGTACTTGATTAAGTGGTTGTGTTAATGATATTGGTTGTGTACCTGAATACGTGGATTTGTGATGAATGTTGATTATGTACTTGACTAAGTGGTTGTGTTGGTAATTTGGTTGTATGTTGATAATTGGGTTATGTTGAATGTTGATTGTTATTAGTTGTGGTTGTGGGCCATTGTTGGCCATTGTTGGCCATTGGTTGTGGTTGTTAAATTACGTGTGTTTAGTGGTTGATTGTATCTGGTCAAGGTGGTAATTTCTGTTGGTATGGTTGTTGTTGGTAGCTAGTAGGTTATGAAGGTCGGTTGCGTTGATTGAGTGTATAGATTGGTTTCCCATCTTGAGGGTGTGGGCCAATACGAGTTGAGTTTGAAGGTATGAGTTGCAGTCGTGGTTGACGAACCGGCGATACCAGAAGGGTGGCTGGCCTGGATCGTTATTTTGTTATGTTTATATGTGATGATTATCTCATTGATGCTTATGTGTTTGTTGATGTGAAGGTTAATTGATTTTGTTGTGTTAGTGCAGTAGTGAGTTCAGTATAATTGGTTAGCTTTGGTTGTAAGTCAGTAGTAAGAGATGTGTATGTGCATAGAGTTGTTGATTGAGGTATTAGTAATAGAGAGAAGGATGGATTGGACGTGTCAGTGAAGTTGGATTGGATCGTTTTATTCGTTTATGCTTGTGATGAGTTTGAGGATGGATTGATTGAGGTTAATATAGTGAAGAGTTGGATAAGGATGTGTAATGAATGGTATGTGATAGTGTGTGTATATGTTTTGACGTGTGGTTGGCATTGGTTGGTTGATATGATTAAGTATAGTTATGATATTATATATTGTGTGGCATGTTGTCGTTGTTGTGAGTTGATTGGTGATATATGTATGTGTTTTGAACTATTTTGGCTTGAGGAATCTTGCCATAGTCTTTCACGAGACTGACCAACTGCGGTTTACGTGTCGTGGTTGGCTGGGGTATCGGGTCCCTCAGTCAATCAGGCTTTTCAGGTTCAGCGCCAGCAAGGAGGTTCCTGATCACCGTCGGTTTTTGAGTCGAGAACTCTACTTTTGGTTTGAGACTTTGACTTGATTGTATGTATCGTTTTGGTTTTGGACCTTGAAGTGGTCGAACTTGTTGTATTGGCTTTTGGTCTTTGGTTGTTGGTTTCTGGTTTATAAATTGAGACTTTGACTTGATTGTATGTATCGTTTTGGTATTGACTTGATTGTATGTATCGTTTTGGTCTTTGGTTGTTGGTTTTAGGGTTGAGCAGGACAGATTAAGCACATTCAGATATGATTGTGTTCTGAGATGAACTTTGATGGTAAGGCATAGCTGTACAATCCTTGAGTACTGATGAGTGCTGATCAGGGAGACTGCTACAGTTGATTTTGATCAGGCTATTGATGTTGGAAGTAGTAAGGAACAGAGAACTCAGTTGCATCTGAAAAAGTAGAATTTCGCGACTATGGGATTCGGCTGAGCTGAGAAGTAGAATGCGCAGGTCGTAACTAGTGTATCAGTGTTGGTTATTCCGCAGGGAACAGAAATGCTTATTGTCTATAGTGATGTGTCTAAGCAAGATCCGGGTTACGTTCTAATGCAGAATGAGAAGGTCATTGTGTATGATTCTCATTAGCTCAAATTGTGTAAGAGAGAGTTGAACATGAGATACAGATGGCTGCTGGAATCGATTGAGGATTATGGAAAAGATATTGTGTATCAATCAGAAAGGGCTAATGTGGTAGTTGATGTTTTGAGTAGGAAGTTGACTC
This sequence comes from Rheum nobile, assembly GCA_027886185.1. NCBI lineage: Eukaryota > Viridiplantae > Streptophyta > Magnoliopsida > Caryophyllales > Polygonaceae > Rheum > Rheum nobile. The sequence continues at coordinate 144,458 of WOAB01000248.1, read as the reverse complement.
TCGAGTATACGGTTGCGTGCTTATCAGTTCTGCCGGAGTTGCAACAAGAATTGTGCGGGGTGAGATTGAGATTGGTCTGAGAAGGAAATGATGCTGAATGTGATGGAAATTCAACCGACATTAGTAGAGTTGATCCAAGAGAAACAATCGCAAGATTCTGTGAGGAACAAGTTATGCAGTGGAGTTTCTCAAGGAAGGGCACCCGGAATTCTCATTCATGAGGATGGAGTTTTGTGACTTCATAATCGGTTATATGTGACGGGTGATAAGAGATTAGAATATTGATTCTCAAGGAAAGTCATTCTTCGGCAACAGTAGTTGAGATGCGTTGATTCAGATGACACCTTATGAGGCTTTGTATGATAGTCGCGGTAAATCGCCTTTGTGTTGGGATGATTTGACTGATGCTGTGTTAATTGCTCCTGAGCTTCTGCAGAAAACTAAGGATGACCTTGATGTGATTCATCAGAGGTTGTTGACAGCTCAGAGCAGACAGAAATCGTATGCAGATGTTCGTAGACGTCCTTTGGAGTTCAGTGTGGGAGATCATGTATTTATTAAAGTTTTGTCGACCAAAGGAGTATTCAGAATTGGGAAACGAGGCAAGTTGAGTCCTAGGTACGTTGATCCCTTTGAGATTCTGAAAAGAGTTGGTGTCGTAGCTTACCAAGTGGCATTGCCGCCAGAGATGAGTGGAATGCATGACGTATTTCGTGTGTCTCAGTTGAGGAGAGATGTGTATCATCCGTTATAGGCTAGGCATGGAACAGAAGAAGAGACTTGGGAACTGGAATCAGTTATGCGACGCAGTTATCCAAGCTTGTTTGACTCTAGTTTCGAGGACGAAACTATTATAAGGGGGAGAATGAAATACCCCAAATAAGTTGATAATGGTATTTTGGTAAATTAATTATGGGGTTTACTAAAAAGGGGGGAAATGGGAATTTGGGGGATTAAATCCCTAACTCCCTAAATTCGGATCTCTCTCTCTCGATCTTCACTGTACGTGGTCTCCCTTCCCTGTGCTCAGCTTCATCTTCCCCGACGAACCGACCCCTTCTCCTGTGCCAGCCGAGCTCTTCCCTCCGACGAGCCGTCCGGACACCGCGCCGCTTCTCCTCCTCCTCCCGCTGTCCGCCGTGTTCGTGTTGTTCGTGGTTCGCTGCTGTCCGTGCTGTTGGTTTCTGCAGCCCGTCGTTCTGTTATTTATGGTGGCTTTGGGTGGTGTTCCGGGGCTGAGTTGTGGCCACCAACGAGGTAAGATTGGGTGGGTGGACTGTGTATTTATGGACTGAATTTTTCTTTGCTGAATTTTTTAGTGTGAGCTGCGAACTATGCTGCAAAATTGTGTGTGCAGCTGCTGTTTGTTGTTGTGGTGGTGGTTCTGGCGACGAGGAGCCCTCCTCAGTGACTACCGTTTGGTTGTCGACAAGGTGAGTTTATGGGTTAAGGGCTAATTCGAATTTTTGCTGAATTTTAGTGTGTTCGAATTGATATTGTGTTATGTTCGAATTGATGTTGATTTATCCTTCGTGGGCAGTGGAAGAGCAATTTCGTGAGCCATTGGGTTGATTTTTGTGGGTGTGATTGCTGAATTTTGTGAAGGTATTATTTAGGGTTTGAATTTGGGGGTTTTCTCTAGTTGTGGTTTGGTAAGAATTAACGCCAGGGTTTTGCTCGGATTATTGTCTCAGGTTCGTTCGAGTAGTTTGGAGACCTCTGGGGTCGTTGTGGTTCGACTTGAGGCAAGAGGATCCTTGCTAACTTTATATTTTTATAAATTGATTTATGCCTAATTTATTCCATAATTAAGTTTACCGTTGCTTGGTCGAAAATGGGTATGTGCGTGTGATATGATTTGTCTTGTATCGTATTTGATTAAATGTTGACATGGTAGTCAATTGTGACTAAGTGTGATTGATTGTTGTTGATAGTGTTTGTTGACACGTGTGTGTGTGTGTTGGCTTGAGTGTGTGTGTGTGTGTTGGATCGTGTGTGTGTGTTGGATTGAATGATGTGTGTGTGAGGATATGTGATAAATGTGTGATGATGTGTGTGTGATGAGATGTGATAATGTGTGATGATGTGTGATGATGTGTGATAAGGTGTGGTTATGTGATTTTGATTGCCGTTGTGTTGTTTGATTGGTGTTGGTATGGTGCAGATAGTGGGTTTTGGAGGTTGTGAATTGTCTCACCTTGGTGATGTGGGGGTGGAGACGGAGATGTTGTAAATTGTCTCACCTTGGTGATGTGGGGGTGGAGACGGAGATGTTGTGAATTGTCTCACCTTGGTGATGTGGGGGTGGAGACGGAGATGTTGTGAATTGTCTCACCTTGGTGATGTGGGGGTGGAGACGGAGATGTTGTAAATTGTCTCACCTTGGTGATGTGGGGGTGGAGACGGAGATGTTGTGAATTGTCTCACCTTGGTGATGTGGGGGTGGAGACGGAGATGTTGTGAATTGTCTCACCCGGTGATGTGGTGGTGGAGACGGAGGTTGGATTGGAGGTGTTGGTGGTTGTGTGTGTTGGTTATGTATTGAATGTTGGTTGTGTACTTGATTAAGTGGTTGTGTTAATGATATTGGTTGTGTACCTGAATACGTAGATTTGTGATGAATGTTGATTATGTACTTGACTAAGTGGTTGTGTTGGTAATTTGGTTGTATGTTGATAATTGGGTTATGTTGGATGTTGATTGTTATTAGTTGTGGTTGTGGGCCATTGTTGGCCATTGGTTGTGGTTGTTAAATTACGTGTGTTTAGTGGTTGATTGTATCTGGTCAAGGTGGTAATTTCTGTTGGTATGGTTGTTGTTGGTAGCTAGTGGCTTATGAAGGTCGGTTGCGTTGATTGAGTGTATAGATTGGTTTCCCATCTTGAGGGTGTGGGCCAATACGAGTTGAGTTTGAAGGTATGAGTTGCAGTCGTGGTTGACAAACCGGCGGCACCAGAAGGGTGGCTGGCCTGGATCGTTATTTTGTTATGTTTATATGTTATGATTATCTCGTTGATGCTTATGTGTTTGTTGATGTGAAGGTTAATTGATTTTGTTGTGTTAGTGCAGTAGTGAGTTCAGTATAATTGGTTAGCTTTGGTTGTAAGCCAGTAGTAAGAGATGTGTATGTGCATAGAGTTGTTGATTGAGGTATTAGTAATAGAGAGAAGGATGGATTGGACGTGTCAGTGAAGTTGGATTGGATCGTTTTATTTGTTTATGCTTGTGATGAGTTTGAGGATGGATTGATTGAGGTTAGTATAGTGAAGAGTTGGATAAGGATGTGTAATGAATGGTATGTGATAGTGTGTGTATATGTTTTGACGTGTGGTTGGCATTGGTTGGTTGATATGATTAAGTATAGTTATGATATTATATATTGTGTGGCGTGTTGTCGTTGTTGTGAGTTGATTGGTGATATATGTATGTGTTTTGAACTATTTTGGCTTGAGGAATCTTGCCATAGTCTTTCACGAGACTGACCAACTGCAGTTTACGTGTCGTGGTTGGTTGGGGTATCGGGTCCCTCAGTCAATCAGGCTTTTCAGGTTCAGCGCCAGCAAGGAGGTTCCTGTTCACCGTCGGTTTTGGAGTCGAGAACTCTACTTTTGGTTTGAGACTTTGACTTGATTGTATGTATCGTTTTGGTTTTGGACCTTGAAGTGGTCGAACTTGTTGTATTGGCTTTTGGTCTTTGGTTGTTGGTTTCTGGTTTGTAAATTGTAGTACTTTCTGTATGTTAAGTTGATTATGGTTTTGCAGGTTTTTCGCTGTGCCGCTTTTGATACATTATATAAATATGGGTTTTCTTTCGCATTTTTTTCTTTCACCCGCCTTATAATCCTTCTGGATTATGGCACTATAGCACCACTAACATGGGGGTGTTACAATTCTTAATGAAGAGAACGAAGAAGATGAAGAAGAAGACAAGGAAGAAGAGAATGAAGAAGCATAAGATAATAATTAAGACATATTTTAATTAAAATTTGAAGTTTTGTTCAAAAGTGAGTTATATTAGTTGTTTACAAAGTGAGTTATATTTAATTTTCCTTTAGGTAAAAATAGCATTATTATTCATATCATGATGTTTGACTTATTTATTTAACTTAATAAGATCATTTAAAGTCGATATCGTTTGGTTATTGCCTATTTGACATGACTATTAGCTTTTTTTATGTTTGTTAAAAGAAATAAAAGAGAAATCAATAGTTTATAGGACATAAAAGAGTGTATAGTTGTATTAAATATAAACCGAGAAGGAAAATTAAAAAGATATATAAAACGTTTAAAGGAAAAGATATTGTTCTTATGATTAATTTCCTTATTTTGTTAAACTGCAAAATAGGTTTGTAATTGTTTGATTACTTATATATGTGAATCTGCGTAAGGAAATAATAGATTGATAAAAGTCTAAAGTAGAAAAAACTAAATATCTTTCATATATTTGTTACTCTATATGATTGCACATATATTGCACTAATTAATCAATTGATAGCGTGTACAAGGAGAGTACATGCAACTTCCATTTATCCTATCAGATCCGGTATATGGAAATATTTTGAAGATCATTTATTAACCTATTTTATCTTAGAATTATTGTCGCAATAATGATAAGTTCTATATATCCTAGCATATGGCACAACTAAAATCGTCTGTGGTCTTAAGAAAACTGCTCATATCATTTGGAGGTATTGTGGAGTTTTGTGTACTACAATCACATAGAACTGCTCATATGATGTGAAACTTAATGGTATTTTTTATGTTTATGTCGTTAGCTTATAAAATTTCTATTGTGTTTATGGGGATCTAAATAACTTTGACCTTCTGTTATATGCTTTAGATTATTCTGATTTGTGAACATGAGTTGTGTAAAATTCTGAACTTGAATTGTTTAATCAATGTATGATTCACAACTTTTACGCATTGTTTACAGTCATTATATATGATTTAGTTTAGAGTTGCATCATGTACTTATAAACCAAAGGATTTAGTTTACAACACTAAAAGTTAGTATAGAAGATATACCTTTAGGTCTTCTTTTGTATATATTTATAATCCAATTTGTCTTTGAGTTCAATCCGAGCTCCCAAATGATTCCTATAGAATAAAAAAATAGTTAAGTACACCCTAAACAAGTAAATCAGTTAAGTAGAATTAATCAATTGATGAAACCATGACATCATTGTATAGATTGAATGATCATATCCAGATAGAAAAATAATAGTATAGTAGTCATTATATTCATTTACAACTAGATCTATATGTGTTCAGTTTTTTGATTTAGGGTTACTCAATGTTTGACAATACTAAATACTACATGCAAAATATCATTACAAACTAATCTATTAAATACTATTATGTATTTATAGAATCCTATTTTAACTCAGTAAACTTAACTCCAGATGACATATAAAGATATCTAAATTAAAGTTTACATTCTGTTTATCTTTTTTTTTTGTCAAACATTTTGTTTATCTAATAAGCATTGTAGTCATTTTTCTTTTCAGGTCTTGGTGAATGTCTCACATGCAATCAGACAGTGGAAAAACAATTGGAATTTTAGGGTCAAAAATTCTATTACAACAGAACTAATCTCTACAAGAAAGGTACCTTTTTTTTAGTAATATTGTTCTGAATATTTATGTTTGAAAATGTAGATATTATATATATTATATGATTATAGCATTTCGAATTGACTTCAAATATAAACCCTAAGTAGCATCATTAAATCTATTAAAGTGACCTAAGATTGATTTAAGACATTTCAAACACATATCATATTGACCTATGTATACTTAATGAAATAGAATTAGCAGAATAAAATAGAGACAGAAAGATATTATATCACTTTTTTCAGTTGATTAGGTTAGGGAGATACCTGCATAACTTCCTCCTTGAAGGTCTTTTTTTCTATCTGAAACCGTTTGGTTGTGAAAATTGCATTTGGTTGAACCCTCGAAAACAAATAAAACGAAAACAATCAGATCTGTAAACTCATACACAAATAGATAAAGACAGAACTATAGATTGATATATATATATATATATATATATAGAGAGAGAGAGAGAGAGAGAGAGAGAGAGAGAGAGAGATAGACTTCTTACATTTATGTGCTTTGGATCTCATCCTAACATCTTCCATGGATCCTAAACCATGTGTGTATTTGCATGTAATTAAAGAAGAACAAAATTGATTAATACCAGGTATGTAACTAATAGCAGATAGTTATTGAACACAGTAACTGACCTATATGATTTGCTGTTTGTATTGTTAATATTGGACATAAATATCCGCATCATCGGCGTTTCTGTTGTTTGAATGTTCAACAAGATAAATACAAAGACAAGGTCAGTTTGCGGGATAATGTTGGTGGTCGATGTTTTTGTTTCGGATATAGATATGTAAATGTGAAAGATATATATTCTGACAAAGAATAAGAGAAAGAGGATGTCCTGTTATTGTTTTTGTTATGGATATGTTAATGTGAGAGAGAGAAATAGAGTATATAAAGAGAGAAATAGAGTATATATATATATATATATATATATATATATATATATATATATATATATATATATATATATATATATATATAGAGAGAGAGAGAGAGAGAGAGAGAGAGGACACCTGTCGATATAAAACAATTAATTTATTACTTTGTGAATATTTATGACAACAGTCTACACATTATCGTAAACGTCATTAAGTAATTAATTCCTGGGCCTAAAGTCATCATTTGGGCCGGCCCATGTAAAAAAAGTAATAAATGTTTTCAGACAATAATAGTAAGTTTAAAAATTGATTAGGCTTATTAAACATTTAATTTTGAATTTGTTTCCTACAGTTTAAGATCTGATTTTAAATATTATACTATTTATAATCTGAACTGTAAACTTAAACATTTAGCATAAGTCGTGCCGGTTTCATATACTATGATTATATTACTTACATTTTCATCCATTAAACAAAAAACATATATATTTTATTAAACGAAGAACAGTGAATGAAGAAGAGTGTAGATTAATAAATGTTTTCAGACTTGAAGAGTGTAGTTTAATCATTGTTTTCAGACAATAACATTCTTCATGTACCTGAAATGATATTAATATCCAAAGTACTAACACTATGCAACAAGAAGAAAACGATTAATACTACAGTTTTTTATCGCACTTCATTAAATCCTAAGGTTTTAGGGTTTCAAACATGAGGAATCTCGAGAAATTGAGAGAAAGAGATAAGGAAATTGGTGAGATACAGCGAGATAGAGAGAATGAGAGTCAGAGATTTACAGATCTACATATTTATGGATTTCTAGAAAACGAGAGAAATTCGAGAGAGAGAGAGAGAGAGAGAGAGAGAGAGAGAGAGAGAGAGAGAGAGAGAGAGAGAGAGAGAGAGAGAGAGAGAGAGACTTACATGGTCGCAGGCAGATAACTAGATCCTTTTCTTCAAAGTACAATCCACAGTCAATGATCTCCTCATAATCAAATACTGATGTCAGTATTTCAGAAAGTAATTGATAAGCACTACACTCTTCAACTCAGCTTGGAAGGTTGGCTCAAGTTGTGGCAAATATGAATGAGGATTTTGAAAAGCCACCACCCCAACCGACCCCAGTGGCTAATGTGAGTGGCATATCACAACTGAAAGGAGAAAAGACAGAGGAGAAAGTCGAGAACCAGCGTCCGCAAGTTTGGACAAAATTTTGCGGATCAGTTCTTGGAGTATACCCTTTGGAAGCGATTCCTGTTGATTACACTCCTCCACCTCGTGGTCCTAGGAAGCCACCTCCTCACCTTCCTAAGATGCTAAAAGTGAAGAAGAAGCCGGTGCTTAATATGGAGCCGCACAGCTCCATAGGTGAGCATGAGGTAAATCTCCCTTTACTTGATCTGATGCATGTTGTGCCTAAATTTGCTAAATACATGAAATGCTTATGCTGGCCTAGGAAGAGGAAGAAATTGACAGGAGTAATTAATTTGAATGAACATGTGTCTGCTGCATTCGGAAGACATTTGCCTGAAAAGTGTAGTGATCCTGACATGTTTCGTATTCCTTGTGATATAGGTTACTCCAGGTTTGATCATTGCATGTTAGACTTGGGCTCATCTATTAATGTGTTACCCTACTCTGTGTATAAATTGCTAGATCTTGGACCTTTGCTTGAAACTGATTTAGTTATTCAATTTGTGAATGGATCCAAAGTTTTTCCGAAAGGAATAGTTGAGGATGTTCTTGTAAAGGTTAATAATATGATTTTTCCTGTGGATTTTGTGGTGTTAGGCATTGGTTATGATATGCATGTGCCCCCTATACTGTTAGGTAGGCCTTTTCTTAAGACTGCTAACATCCGAATCATTATGAGTAGAGGTATTGTGTCTGTGAAGTATGGGGGTGATAGGGTGACATTTAAGATATTTGATCATAAGAAACACCCTCCTGATAGTAAGTCTGTGCTGTGTTCTGGATTGAGTGATATCACATGATCATAGTAGCACAATGTCAAGCCATGACAATAACTAAGGCGCTATCCGGGAGGCAACCCGAGGTATGCTTTTCTTTTCTTGTTTTTCTTTCCTTATTTTTGCATTTGTTTTGGTGTGTTTTTGTTCTTGTTTTTGTTTCCGACTAACCTACAGGGAGGAGACCCATGCCTATTGAAGAAAGTGTTTACCACCATTGTAAGTCTTTCCTTCCCTGCACTAAGTCACCCCCCGAAAAAACCATAAACGGGGAGCCAAAAAAAAAAAAAAAAAAAAAAAAAATTCCAAAAAAACCTTAAACGGAATAAAAAAAAAATTGAAAAGAAAAAAAAAAGTTTTACCGAAGGCCAGCTGTCCAGAATTTCTCATGGAGAAGGTGCGCATCATGTTGTCAAGGAGGATACATTGCCTTACACTTGATTTGGCAACGATGATGGCCCTACAATTGACAGTTGAGGAGGAGGAACACTAGAACCCACACCATGATTACATCTGGGCTCCACCATGTGTTCCTAGACGGCCGTGCAATCCTAATATCATTGTTTTACCACTACTCACCAAAGTGGTTCCCTTTTGATTGCACGGTAGGAGAAGATTATAGAGTTGATGAAGACACCCGCCCAACACCAGAGACCTAGGCATTTATTGGGAAGACCGCCAGCGACACCTACAGTGTCCAAGCAGCTTGGCGACGTTTGTGAGTTATTTTTTGCTTTTCCCTGTACTTCTATTCTTTTGTCTTTCATTACATTGAGGACAATGCAATGTTTAAGCATGGGGGAGAGTTCTATACTTGCTACGTTGTTGAGGGGAAAAAAAAATTGAAAAAGCCAAAAATTGAAAAAAGGCATACATAGAAATCCTGGGATAGGTCGAAAACCCGAAAGGGTGGCCTAGGCAAAAAGCAGGTGGCTTGGACCAGCATTAGGCTGGGGTAATATGAGGTCAAGAGTGACGTGAGCTTATGTGAGTACATCTATTGTAAAATGATATGAGTGGCTTGGTGAAAACCCGAAAGGGCGCCTTGGCAAAATGAGTGAAAAGAAGAAGAGTGATTTTTAGGAATCCTCATTTTACTTGGCGAGGCGTCATAAGAAGAGGAGTCAAAGAAGGATTGTCGGGTAGGTCACTCTGGGAGGCATAAGGAGCAATAGATGGAGGCTAGGATTAGAGGTTACTCACACTATTGGATGTCCGGGTTAAGCTTGGGGGAAGTACTCTGCTTGCCCCTTAAGCTTGTTGAGTATGGATGTGTTGTAGATGAGATTGGTGCCAGGAGCTTTGGCATGGGTTAGGTGACTCTTAGTTGGAGGATATGATTCCTGAGACCTTGGGTGCTGCATTGGAGGAGTGGACTTTCTTTTAGTTTACTCGAGGACGAGCAAAGGTCTAAGCATGGGGGAGTTTGATAAGCACTACTTTGTAGGGCTTAAGTAAGAGTTATTAGAGGGTTTATTGGTGCCATTCGGGTAGATTTAGACACATTCATGTGTATGGCATTTGGGGGCGAAGTTTGGTATTTTTGGAGGTGATTGAGCTATTTTGGAGATCATAGGAAGCCACAAGGAGAAGACGCCAAGGAAGTGAAGAGAAGAGTAGAAGAACAGTGGGCTGAATTTAAATGGTTCGTTCTCTCTACTCAGATGTCCAAATGGAGTGATTCCAATTCGAGGAGTTAGATCTTGAAGTCTACTACAAGTCCTCAAAATATGAGCGCAATCCGAGTTGAGAATCAAAAGTTATGGCGTTTTTACTGAAGTGTCGCAGAAGCTGAAGTACTGGAATCCCACCGCACCCAGCGGTGGGCACTGCCGCACCCGCGGCGAGGTCGTCAGAGAACTGGAGTTTCTGTTAAATGGCCGCACCCGGCGGTGGAGCCACCGCACCCGCGGTGGAGACGCGCTGAAAGTCTTTTACGAGTTTTCTTATTCCCATTTTATTTTATTTCTGAAACTTTATTTCCAAGTTTGTTATTTTTCTTTTCTTTATTTCTGAATTATTACTTTAGTATTTAAGTTAGGTTTAAGACTTTTTAGAGAGGATCCAATTCTCTAAACCTAGTTGCCACAGAGAAAATAGTTAGACCTAGTTTCATTCATCGTTGTTTTTCCCTTTTGCTCAGGCAGACAATTGAAGCCTTTGGATTGATTGGATTGTGAGGTTATTCCTTTACTCTTTCTATGATTGTATTAATTTTCTCTCATGCTTAATCTCATTGATCATATATCGATTCCCCTTGATTTGTTGATTAGGAAATCAATTAGATTGTTAATAGTAGTTCCCTCTAGTCTGACAACCTAGAGAAATTAGTATTATGCTATTGGTTCCCCTTTTCCATACAACCTGTTGAGATTGTTATTGATCATACTACTAAGGATTAGAGGATACTGGTTGAGAATCTAAATCCCTTAGTTTGTGTAGAGAATTAATTGCATGCAATTGTATGACTGGTTGCTACACTTGCATGTACCTATCTATTCCTGAACTTCCTGCTGCTATTGAATTAAATCGTGAAGGTTAGTAGGGATTTGTTTAATAGTTAGGGTTATCAAGACTGGTTGGACTGGTAACTATTTCAGAACAAGGATTAGGACTTTCATGAGTATTGGGGACTAGGAATAACCAATGATCGATCTATCAATCTGAAGTGTGGATATTTGTTTGGCTGAGTTATTTTTCCAATTTAATTTCAAGTCTTTGTTTTTATTTATTTTGGTTTTAATCAGCAAACCCCCTTGGTTACTTGTTGGTATACAATTACATCATTGGAATAGTATTTGATTCTCTGTGGGATTCGACCCTTACTTACCAGACTACATTAGTTAGGATTATTTTGTATAGGTGTCACGACAACGCCTATCAAATTGGCGCCGTTGCCGGGGAGTCAATTTTACTATTCTAATTGTGTGTTTGTTTACCAACTGTTGTGTGGACCTATCTTACGGTCCACACCTGTGTTACTAATTGGTTTCATTGAGATCTCAATCCAGACAGATGGCAGCATTTGATTTTTACTATCAGCAGCAAGACTGGCCCCATTACTATCCTGAACCTCAAGAGACGAGCCAAAGTTCATATACGTCAATGGAGGAGGGCTTCAAGTCACTTGTGCAGAGCATGATGACTATTCATCAGGCGACAAACTCCAACATCCAACTTCTAACAACTCAAGTTGGAAGTTTGGCAACTCAGCTTGGAAGGTTGGCTCAAGTTGTGGCAAATATGAATGAGGATTCTGAAAAGCCACCACCCCAACCGACCCCAGTGGCTAATGTGAGTGGCATATCACAACTGAAAGGAGAAAAGACAGAGGAGAAAGTCGAGAACCAGCGTCCGCAAGTTTGGACAAAATTTTGCGGATCAGTTCTTGGAGTATACCCTTTGGAAGCGATTCCTGTTGATTACACTCCTCCACCTCGTGGTCCTAGGAAGCCACCTCCTCACCTTCCTAAGATGCTAAAAGTGAAGAAGAAGCCGGTGCTTAATATGGAGCCGCACAGCTCCATAGGTGAGCATGAGGTAAATCTCCCTTTACTTGATCTGATGCATGCTGTGCCTAAATTTGCTAAATACATGAAATGCTTATGCTGGCCTAGGAAGAGGAAGAAATTGACAGGAGTAATTAATTTGAATGAACATGTGTCTGCTGCATTCGGAAGACATTTGCCTGAAAAGTGTAGTGATCCTGACATGTTTCGTATTCCTTGTGATATAGGTTACTCCAGGTTTGATCATTGCATGTTAGACTTGGGCTCATCTATTAATGTGTTACCCTACTCTGTGTATAAATTGCTAGATCTTGGACCTTTGCTTGAAACTGATTTAGTTATTCAATTTGTGAATGGATCCAAAGTTTTTCCGAAAGGAATAGTTGAGGATGTTCTTGTAAAGGTTAATAATATGATTTTTCCTGTGGATTTTGTGGTGTTAGGCATTGGTTATGATATGCATGTGCCCCCTATACTGTTAGGTAGGCCTTTTCTTAAGACTGCTAACATCCAAATCATTATGAGTAGAGGTATTGTGTCTGTGAAGTATGGGGGTGATAGGGTGACATTTAAGATATTTGATCATAAGAAACACCCTCCTGATAGTAAGTCTGTGCTGTGTTCTGGATTGAGTGATATCACATGATCATAGTAGCACAATGTCAAGCCATGACAATAACTAAGGCGCTATCCGGGAGGCAACCCGAGGTATGCTTTTCTTTTCTTGTTTTTCTTTCCTTATTTTTGCATTTGTTTTGGTGTGTTTCTGTTCTTGTTTTTGTTTCCGACTAACCTACAGGGAGGAGACCCATGCCTATTGAAGAAAGTGTTTACCACCATTGTAAGTCTTTCCTTCCCTGCACTAAGTCACCCCCCGAAAAAACCATAAACGGGGAGCCAAAAAAAAAAAAAAAAAAAAAATTCCAAAAAAACCTTAAACGGAATAAAAAAAAAATCGAAAAGAAAAAAAAAAAAGTTTTACCGAAGGCCAGCTGTCCAGAATTTCCCATGGAGAAGGTGCGCATCATGTTGTCAAGGAGGATACATTGCCTTACACTTGATTTGGCAACGATGATGGCCCTACAATTGACAGTTGAGGAGGAGGAACACTAGAACCCACACCATGATTACATCTGGGCTCCACCATGTGTTCCTAGACGGCCGTGCAATCCTAATATCATTGTTTTACCACTACTCACCAAAGTGGTTCCCTTTTGATTGCACGGTAGGAGAAGATTATAGAGTTGATGAAGACACCCGCCCAACACCAGAGACCTAGGCATTTATTGGGAAGACCGCCAGCGACACCTACAGTGTCCAAGCAGCTTGGCGACGTTTGTGAGTTATTTTTTGCTTTTCCCTGTACTTCTATTCTTTTGTCTTTCATTACATTGAGGACAATGCAATGTTTAAGCATGGGGGAGAGTTCTATACTTGCTACGTTGTTGAGGGAAAAAAAAAATTGAAAAAGCCAAAAATTGAAAAAAGGCATACATAGAAATCCTGGGATAGGTCGAAAACCCGAAAGGGCGGCCTAGGCAAAAAGCAGGTGGCTTGGACCAGCATTAGGCTGGGGTAATATGAGGTCAAGAGTGACGTGAGCTTATGTGAGTACATCTATTGTAAAATGATATGAGTGGCTTGGTGAAAACCCGAAAGGGCGCCTTGGCAAAATGAGTGAAAAGAAGAAGAGTGATTTTTAGGAATCCTCATTTTACTTGGCGAGGCGTCATAAGAAGAGGAGTCAAAGAAGGATTGTCGGGTAGGTCACTCTGGGAGGCATAAGGAGCAATAGATGGAGGCTAGGATTAGAGGTTACTCACACTATTGGATGTCCGGGTTAAGCTTGGGGGAAGTACTCTGCTTGCCCCTTAAGCTTGTTGAGTATGGATGTGTTGTAGATGAGATTGGTGCCAGGAGCTTTGGCATGGGTTAGGTGACTCTTAGTTGGAGGATATGCTTCCTGAGACCTTGGGTGCTGCATTGGAGGAGTGGACTTTCTTTTAGTTTACTCGAGGACGAGCAAAGGTCTAAGCATGGGGGAGTTTGATAAGCACTACTTTGTAGGGCTTAAGTAAGAGTTATTAGAGGGTTTATTGGTGCCATTCGGGTAGATTTAGACACATTCATGTGTATGGCATTTGGGGGCGAAGTTTGGTGTTTTTGGAGGTGTTTGAGCTATTTTGGAGATCATAGGAAGCCACAAGGAGAAGAAGCCAAGGAAGTGAAGAGAAGAGTAGAAGAACAGTGGGCTGAATTTAAATGGTTCGTTCTCTCTACTCAGATGTCCAAATGGAGTGATTCCAATTCGAGGAGTTAGATCTTGAAGTCTACTACAAGTCCTCAAAATATGAGCGCAATCCGAGTTGAGAATCAAAAGTTATGGCGTTTTTACTGAAGTGTCGCAGAAGTTGAAGTACTGGAATCCCACCGCACCCAGCGGTGGGCACTGCCGCACCCGCGGCGAGGTCGTCAGAGAACTGGAGTTTCTGTTAAATGGCCGCACCCGGCGGTGGAGCCACCGCACCCGCGGTGGAGACGCGCTGAAAGTCTTTTACGAGTTTTCTTATTCCCGTTTTATTTTATTTCCGAAACTTTATTTCCAAGTTTGTTATTTTTCTTTTCTTTATTTCTGAATTATTACTTTAGTATTTAAGTTAGGTTTAAGACTTTTTAGAGAGGATCCAATTCTCTAAACCTAGTTGCCACAGAGAAAATAGTTAGACCTAGTTTCATTCATCGTTGTTTTTCCCTTTTGCTCAGGCAGACAATTGAAGCCTTTGGATTGATTGGATTGTGATGTTATTCCTTTACTCTTTCTATGATTGTATTAATTTTCTCTCGTGCTTAATCTCATTGATCATATATCGATTCCCCTTGATTTATTGATTAGGAAATCAATTAGATTGTTAATAGTAGTTCCCTCTAGTCTGACAACCTAGAGAAATTAGTATTATGCTATTGGTTCCCCTTTTCCATACAACCTGTTGAGATTGTTATTGATCATACTACTAAGGATTAGAGGATACTGGTTGAGAATCTAAATCCCTTAGTTTGTGTAGAGAATTAATTGCATGCAATTGTATGACTGGTTGCTACACTTGCATGTACCTATCTATTCCTGAACTTCCTGCTGCTATTGAATTAAATCGTGAAGGTTAGTAGGGATTTGTTTAATAGTTAGGGTTATCAAGACTGGTTGGACTGGTAACTATTTCAGAACAAGGATTAGGACTTTCATGAGTATTGAGGACTAGGAATAACCAATGATCGATCTATCAATCTGAAGTGTGGATATTTGTTTGGCTGAGTTATTTTTCCAATTTAATTTCAAGTCTTTGTTTTTATTTATTTTGGTTTTAATCAGCAAACCCCCTTGGTTACTTGTTGGTATACAATTACATCATTGGAATAGTATTTGATTCTCTGTGGGATTCGACCCTTACTTACCAGACTACATTAGTTAGGATTATTTTGTATAGGTGTCACGACAACGCCTATCAGTAATGAAAGAAGAACCATAGATTTAGATAAAGAGCGCAATATAGAGAGAGATTAAGAGCACAACAATATCGATATTGTTTTTGGTGATTTATAGAAAGAGGAAGATTAATTTTAGAGGTAGAGATTTTGTTGATTGGAGACGAAAATGGTGAAGTTAGATGAAGAACAGGTATAGAGAGAGGAAATGAAAGCGGCGCAATTGGAAATTTCTTAATGTGGTAGGGTTTCCCAAAACGTGAACCGACTAAAATTATTTAACAGCCCTACATTCCAGATGAATCCACTGACAAACTCAATAACGAAACCCAAATGAAATGGGCCTATAAGCCCATTGACTTCTAGGCCCATATGTTATTTTTATTAACGGCCATTAATTGTTGTCGTTCTTTAAAAATTGGACCACTAAGCCGATCTAATTTAAACTTGGGCCAAAATTTGTTACACGTGTTGGGCCGGCGTTAATCAAGCCCATTAAAAACTTGGGCCACTAAGCCGTTATAGCAAAGCAATTTTCTTATCTGAATCCAATTCAATTCATATCAAATATAAATTTAATAGTTATTGTATTGTTGAACCCGGTTTATATAATACAATATATTATTATTATTATTGAACCCATTATAACATATATAATGTATAGATTCAACGAGAAGATTCTAGATATTGCACAATGAACATCCAAACACAGTATTAAAACAGATCTTTAATGATTCATGGTAGAGGTTGACGGTTAAGTTTTTTCGAAGCAAGGTAACATAGCATTTCAAACGAATCGAGACTAGATGAAGAACAAACATGAAGAATATTGAAACAAAGCATTGAAACAAATTCTTGATGATTCGTGCTAGAGTTTGACAGATAAGTGTTGTTCAAATTAAGGTAACCTAGCAAAATCGAAAGGGAAATCCAGAGAATCAAAGAGAGAGAGAGAGAGAGAGAGAGAGAGAGAGAGAGAGAGAGAGAGAGAGAGAGAGAGAGAGAGAGAGAGAGAGAGAGAGAGAGATCTTACGTTTATGTAATATTGAGCTCTCCAGAACCTCCGACTTCCAGATCTGCTCTTCGTTTCGATTATCTTTTCATAAACAGTGGGTTGTCAGTTTTGCATGAAAATTTTGGAGAAGAAATTGTTCTAGATTTGAAACAGAACGATGGTGGGTGGTATAGATCTAAACTAGATCTGGAAAGAAATATTTTGTATCTCATATTTTGGAAAAAGAATTAAACAATTTGGTCTGGATTAAGTGAGGAAAGGAAGTAGAGTGACGAAGCTTCAAGGAGTAGATCAAAAAATGCCATAGATCTGGAAAAGGAGAGAAATGGAGATGAAGCTTTTTCTGAGACAGACAGATGAAGATAGAGAGAAAGTTAACGGCGAAATGAATTGCCCAAAGTGGAAATGTGGTAGGGTTAGGGAAGCTGAAGATATGTCTGTCGTTCTGATTGGGCTTAATTGGGCCGTTTGGTTCCAATCACAAAAACGGCCCAAATAGCATAAGTCGGCCCAAAACACAGAAACGGTCGGGTATTTCCAAGTAGATGTGTTATATAGTATAAAATTAAATTAATTGAATACTATTGTAATTTTTTTTATTTATTAGGAATATATAAAATTCTACATTGATTGTGTTAGTTCTGTTGTAACCCAACATAATATAATGTTGAGATTAGTTGTTATTATAGATAAACGACAACTAACAAATTCAATTTATTACAATTAATATATTGTTAAATAAATCAAGCTTTTGGAATTGGCTCTCTATTTCACTTCCTCATTTTTTATACTTGAGCCTATATGTCGATAAACCTATTTAATGTTGCATGAAAAAGTTACAACCTATACAAAAAAGTGGGCTCATATGTCCATTTATTATTTATAATTTTGTATTATAATTTAATAATACAGAGAAATAAAATTATTTTTTATTTTTATAAGTACATAATCTCTATTTTGGTATGTATTAGGCCTATAATCCGAAACCCTGCCAATGATCTCTGTTTTGGGCGTATAAACCCATGTAACAAAATAATATAAACATGTCCTTAAGTATTTACATTTATTTTAAAAAAAATCATAAATATATTTTATTCAATTTGTGTATTACATCTGATTACACTAAAAAAATATATAAGTTTTAATTTGAATATATTTATGAATTTGCAGGGTAATTTTATTATGGACGAATTAACTCGACATAATAGAGTGTTGAGATTGGCTATTATTAGAGATAAACGACAACGGACAAATTCAAATCGATCAGGTGAAAAGATCTGGTCAATTCTTTCAAAAAAAAAATTGATAAATTGAAATCTGACTGTTGAATATAAATATTGATTATACAGGATGTATTCTTGGAGTTAGCCACAATTCTTTTGTTAGTGGTCGTATCCCCATGTCTGATATTTCAAATGGTTAGTAATTGTTATTCGATAAAGTCTTCATTTAATTTGATTCGACCAGCTATATTGTAATAAGTGTGTGATGTTCTATAATACAATATATCTTTAATTTCATGATTGTAAAAATAGTATTTTAAAATAACTATTTTATAACTATGAAATCATAAAATTATTGTTTTTTTTTGTTTTGCTTATGCTTAAAATTTCTAGCTCATATCCATGTATTTATGCAGTGCAACAAAATATTACAGCGTCGGCTTTGCATTTATCCCGAAGTGATCAAAACGGTCATAATTCATTTTTATCTATAAGTGTTCCACATCAAGCAAACTACGGTATAATTTATTTTGGTCTTACTTTCCGTTTTATTCAGTATTAATGTTTTTTTTGTTTTAGTAGCTATAATAAGTACATTATGATATAAATATTTATTTGTAGTTCAATTGCACAATGTCATTCTTACAGCACAAAATTATATTCACAATGTCGAACAAGGTATGATATTCTTAAAAGTGGTATGAAATAAGGGATTTATGTACTTATAATATTTGAATTTTATTTTCATTCACACATTAGCTCGACAAAGGAGGAAATTGAGAATGAATGTGGTAAGACATAAGCGGGATGGAACACCGCTAATCGAATCAGATTAGAACAAAATATATTATATTTAATTACAATTTAAAATTAATGTAGGTCTTGCTTAACCAAAAAATAATGCATGCAATATAATTAGAAATGGTAGCAAGTCTATATTTACACAGGCTAAATCATTATCTATTACAGTTTATGTTCTTAAGTTTGAGGTTATTAATAATCTATTATTATTTAATACTTTAATGTTCAGGTTCAAGAAATTCATCGGCATTGATCAATCTTTAGGTTTATGCAATGGGACGAGATTGATCAATCTTTAGGTTTATGCAATGTGATGAGATTGATAACCACGCAACTTGACAGTCATGTTATACAAGGGAGAATTATTTCAGGCAACAATATCGGACATTCGGTGTTGATTCCTCGCATGATAATGTCACCATCAGACACTTCATTCCCTTTCAAGTTTCAACGAAGACAATTTCCCTTGAGTGTATGTTTTGCTATGACCATAAACAAAAGCCAGGGCCAATCTCTTGCAAATGTCGGTTTGTATCTTTCACGCCATGTTTTCAGTCATGGTTAGTTTTATGTTGCATCATCAAGGGTGACTAGCAAGAAAGGTTTGAAGATATTGATTTGCGACAAAGATAAGAAGAGGTATAATACTACAACCAATGTAGTATACAAGGAAGTTTTTAATAATTTGTAGCAATTTTGAACATCGTTCCACATTTAATGTTTTTCGTTTCATTTTCATGTATTATATGATCATTTTTATTATTTTTGATGGTTTTAGTAGTATTGATGTAAGTGGTGTGGCTATATCTGTTTGAAATACTACTTAGCCAATTTTTATTATTAATAAAGTTATGGAGAGTGTCGTCTCTCTTTATATAATTTAGTTTTTGGTATATCTTGAAATTTTTTTTGATTAGTCATGTTTTATTTAAATAACTAATCAAATAAATATTGAACCAATGACTCATCGATAATAAAAAAAAAATACTATTTGTACAAATGTAAAAAAAATATAAACAAATCTCGTGCAAGGCACGGGTATTACACTAGTTCTTGCAATTGGAGTATGGGATTTGAAAATTAGGTTGACACGTCCTTAAGCCCCAAGAATCGGGAAGTGATTCCCCCCAATCACGCTCGAATTTCTCCCCGAAAGGCAAGAATATTCGCAGACGCGTCGTGCTCTATATTTGGCAAAATTCGATCCGATTCGGCATCAATTCGAGCCAAATTAAGCACGACTGTGTAGATCTCTTGTAGGGCAATCCATACACTATGAATACAGCCTCACCCTCTAATTCATCCAAAAACCGATCCAAAACCAACTCGAACATTCTGTTTTTTTTGCTTCTGTAAATGGCATTTTTTTACTCCATTTCTCGAGATCTTCCACAACCAACCACATCAAAAGGTAGCTTGCAACGCCACGAGTCCATAGACGCCGATCATGCTCGATTTGTACGTTGTTTGAGCCACCAACGAGCCGCTCAAAGTGGGCTCGATCTAAACGTTTTTTTTCAGGAAAACTAATGCGACACCCTATGTTCATCGGAACTTTCCGGCCACCATAGCCACCTACGACGCTGATTTCAAGTTTTGGGGAAAGTATGTAGTGCAAAACATCCAACACCACCAGCCTCGTCCCATTCCGTCGTCGTTTGAACCCGTACGAGCCGCTCAAACTCGGCTAGTTGTGAGCTCTGGTTTGGGTGTTGTCCAACACGTACATTCTTTGCCATTGTTTGAGCCACTTTTCAGATGTCGTTTGCCGTCCCCAGTCGCCGCGACCCATCATCGGTGAATCCTTGCAACACCACGAACCCAACGTCGTCGACCTAGCGTCGATTGGACCCGGTTCAAGCCACCAACGAGTCGTCTAAAGTGGGATTGGACGAAAGCGCAATCTGGAAACTTTGAGGTTGTTCGTGCCAGCCAGTAGCGCCTCGGTCCTATGTGACGACGTGCCCAGATGCATTGGTTGGCCCTAACGCTGCCAGCCTCCACTTCGTGATGTCGCGCTGTCGTACCAGGATCCGTCGCCGACGTGCAAGGCTCGTGGTTGTCCGTGTGGGATGCCATGGCCGCTGGTGAAGTCCAAGCTGTGTATTGCTGTGTCAATTTGGGGTTTGTTTGGTAATAGGTGTTTATTGTTTATAATGTGTCTTTTGTAAAAAAATAGTTTTTAAATTTTAAATTTGTGAGATATTGGGATTTGTGCAAGGTTGTAAAAAATACTTTTTTATTTATAAAGTGATTATAACCTCATTTCCAAACAGAGCCTTGAAAAAGAAGAGAATTAGATGGGTCGTGCTGCTCCATGTGGAATAAGGATGGGCCATTTATTCCATTAAGCCTGCTTATTCAAACCAATTTCAACCTCAAGTTAATCTAGCGGTATAATTTCGACCCATTTTTATTCGTATTTATTCTTAGAAAATTTTAATTAATATTTTTATGACTATATTCATAGAAATTAGTGAATTTAGTTACTTGAGTTAATCAAAATAAATTAATTGATATTAATTATTTTGTCGGTCTATATCGTTATTTGTCGGATCACGTGTAAATCCGAAACCTTGCTAGGGTTATCATGGGGCAGAGTTCAGGCTCCCGGAAAGCAAATCAACGGTTATCGTCTCATCTAGATTCATCAACGAATCTAATTAAGGCAAGTGGCGATTCACTCTTGCACATTTATTCTATTTTTATCTTAATTGACAATGAATCGATTGTGATATTAAGTTGGGATAAATAATTATCTTGTCGTATGGGAACTTGTTTGTTTAAATGGTGTGATAAATGAACATTATTATTAGGTTGTATAATATGCTAGAAACGACCTATATATATCTATTACTCCTTCCGTTCACTTTTAGATGTCCTTTTAGACTTTAAAATTTGTTCATAAATAATTGTCCTTATAGGATTTCAAGGCAATTTATCACATGTAAGTCATAGAATTTGTATTGGAACTTTATAATATTGATTATTTTCTCTTCATATATTGGTTTTAAAGGATGGTGGGTGATTAAATTAAGAAAAATTTTGTATTTTCAAAACATATGCAATGACTTTCTTAATATACGTACAAAACTCTAAAAGGACAAGTAAAAGTGAACGGATGGAGTATTATTATAGGGTGCTAGATAAACTTGGTGTGGACTTGTTGTGCAGTTGGTGTGGACATATATGTTAGTTTAGCACGAGTATTCGTAGGAACGCTATTTATCTTGCGAGGTTTAGCTTTTTCGTTATAACTGGTATTAGGAGGATTATTGCCCTAATACTTTTGGTCATGACCTACCCTTATTCGAATATAAGTATTGGTGCACTTAGCTAGTGCCAATATTCAGGGTTTATCCCATTCTATATCTCCTTGTGAGATCGGCTGTGAAAATTAAAAGCTTTAACGTTAATGCACGTTTTGAAATTAAATAAGATAAGTGTCTCGTTGCACATAATTAATATACCATCGGGCAAGAAGTACAACGTGAAATCCGTCCGGACTCTTGTTTAAAGTAAGTCCTCTTTCCAATCTGGATTCGTATTATGCGGTGAGGTTGGTCGTGGACCCAAATATTCAAGCTCGGTTTTCAAACTTTGTGTGAATTATAATTTTCCCAAACAAACATACATATTCCTATAAGACTCACCTTCTTTGGAGTCTTCTTTTGTCGCATATCTCTTCTTACATTTCAGTGAGAGTATCTGGGTCATATATCATCTACCGACTATTATTCGAGAAGCCATGATAGTAACCGGATACAATAACAAGAGCCATTCTGTTTGAGTTCTTGTTTAGTCTTTCATTAGACTAATCAACCTTCTTTTTCCTTGAATGGTTGACTGGTGTCATCCATCCTATACAGCACATCAATGGTTGGTTCAGACGCCTTGAAATAACAATTCAAAGATGAAGGCTTGAAGTCAAAGCTTAGAGAATTTTCAAGGTTGTTTGAATATAAGATTTAATTTCCTAATTAATGTAATAGGTGAAATTGTATATTCTAGTCATGTAATTAGGATCTATTTTAAGCCTTTTGCTGTAATTTCAATATCGTGTGTAAGCTATCCTTCTCAATTTACTAGGGAAATTTTAATAAAAGATTAAGTTTTCTTTATACAAAGTCTTCCACTATTTACTATTTATTATGATTGTACTTAAGTATAATTGTTCAAATAAAAGCATAGGGTGGTTTCAGACATTAAAGTCTGAGGTCATTGGCGTGTGGCACTACCGACATAAGTCAGATTCGAGTTGTACAAGGTGTTGTCTTTCCATCTCTTTCATCTCCATTTTATCCATCACCATTAAACCCTCCCAGAGCCGAACTCGAATTCTACCCAGATTTCGTTCAAAAGTTTTTTGTCTTTTCTGCAATTTTATTTCATAATCTTGTAGAGAATTTCAATACAAGTCCGTGCATATAAAATTCATCCAAAACGGACATCGTTTGACCCCTCAAAAGGCCAAAATACGCATCATTCGCCACCACCAAACCCTAACCCGCCGCGTGCCCCCTAGCCTAGCCCTAATTCGGCCCCTTATCCCTTTCCCTTCCCAAAAGATTTGATTCCCATAAAATCTTATCTTTTCCACAAAAAAACAAAACAACGATGACCTGGGGACTTCCCAAGAGGTCACCCATCCTGGTATTACTCTGGTCCTAGCACCTTTAACTTCATAGTTCTTTGTCCTCACTTGAACCATGAAAAGGAAGAGCTCTTGTTGACATGGGTAACACTCTAATCCTTATAAAGGATTACAAATTCGGGGTATTACAATCACCCCCACTTCAACCATTGACGATCTCGTCAAGCCCAAAGACCACCCTTTGAGTCGAGTGACCGCCATCCAGGCCAAGTCCACTCGTAACCCAGAGTCGGCTCTAATAGCATTTGTAATACCCAAGGCCTTAGAAGCGTCATCTCATGCCAATCCGGGGACTTCCCAGGAGGTCACCCATCCTGATACTACTCCCGCCCTAGCACGCCCTTACCTTCATAGTTCTTTGTCCTCACTTGAACCATGAAGAGGAATATCTCTTGTTGACATGGGTAGCACTCTAATCCTTATAAAGGATTACAAATCCGGGGTATTACAGATGTAAGGCTATTTAAGTCCAAGACAGGTGGCACACATACGTCTCAGTTGACGTTGCCACAACGCATAGCTTACCAGATTATCATGAAGGTTGTTCCTCGTCAGGAAAAGAGGAACATCACCACTGTCACCGACTTGTTGCTGCTGGATCACTTCCTTCACAAGGAGAAGATTGATCTCCCAAGAGTCATTCTTCAACATATGGCGAAGTGCACTGGTAAATCCCATTCTCTCCTCTACCCTGGTTTGGTGAAGATGCTGCTGAAGAAGGAAGGTGTTTACAAGAAGGAGGGTGAAGTTCCCTTGACCACTGAGCTGAAAATGGTCAATGTGCAAAAGATGAAGTACCAAGGAGACAATAAGGGAACGTTCCCTTGACCACAACGCTAACTAAGAAGGAACAAGGTGAAGTTTCCTCCAAAGGTGGTTCAGTACAGAGCCAAATGTTGGATGAGTCGAAAGAAATAAAGGTTTTGATGAAATTGTTGCTTGACCACTTTCTGAGCAAGGATGATGAACACAAGGAGGATTCTGAGACTTGAGTGAACATCGTTTATATCCCTGCCACATCTATCCTATGTTTTCTTATTTTTCATGTTGTTATGTCTTCCTTTGTTCTCTTTTGATCCTTTGTGTTTGTTTGCTTAGTTCTTCATTGACTGTAATCATTGCCCTACAAACTTCAATGAATTCTGATTTTGATAACTAATTTGAAAATTTAGTCTGATGTTCCATTGGTTACTTTTGATCTTTTGATGGTGTCAAAATGTGGAAGTGTGGAAAATTGTGCAATAAACTCTACGAAGAGAGGTAACAATTTATTTGTCCCTAATTCTTTATGTTTTCTGAACGATGCTAGTGCTAAGGGGAAACGATGACGCAACTTGAATGTATGATCTACAGTAATTCATTTGAAATAAAACTTTATTGAAAATTTGATCTTAGGAGAATAATGACTAATGTTGATTTACTTATTACTATATGTTTTTTATCAAACATTTTTGAATGGGGTTGTCATCACCAAAAAATGGGAAATTGTTGGAACGATGACGTTGCCTCTAGTTTTGATGATGATAAACACTATTAGGTTTTATGATTTATGTTGTTTCTATTAGTTTTAGGGAAAATGAAAGAATTAAGGAACCATAAGAAGAAGCAAAACAAAAGAGTGAAGGAACGATAAGTCAACAATGGAACAATGACGATGAGCATGATGGAGAAATGATACGCACACTGTGAGGAGAAAAGAAGAAAAGGAACAACGCGAAAGGAACGATGCGGTGACGCAAAGAAGATTGCGTTGGGAACTTTGGAAATAATGCTAATTATAGAAAGAAGATTTCTACGATTTCTTTGGCTGCAAGGCTTGAAGATAGAGAAATATGTTAGCATATCTTTGAAGATTCTATAGAAGGAAAAAGTGAATATTTGATTTGGTGCTCAAGATTAGGAAAGATATTGTTAGTTACCGTAGTTAACAACACTTAGAGGGCTGCTAGGTTAATTAATGGGTCGTCTCTTCCTATGACTATATATACTCGTGTATACCTTAGAGAAAGGTACAACAGAGCTACAAGTATTCCAGGTGATCGAATTCGAGATTCAAGGTACAAATTTCGTGTGAATTACTTTGTTTGGGGTTTCTTTAATTCTTGTGATTGTTAGGTTGATTATACTTGAAGTCTAGGATCTGTGTAAGACTAGGTGGAGATAGGACTTGCGAGATTGTATAACTTGATTAATAATACAATTAGACATTTAAAATCCTACTAGGATAACACCTAGAGGTAGAAGTTTTTCTCAAGACAACTATTTGGTTGATTGAGTTTTCCACTCTAAGAAACCGTGTTGTCGTTACTTGTATGAATTATTATTTTCACTGCCCAGGGAACCATTTCCTGACTAACATACATCGATTCAACAAGCATAAAAAATGACTTATCTACTAAAATTATTTTATAAATAATGAATTACAACACCAATAATATATTAGCAAAGATAAACACTTAAAATGCATAATGTCTTTAAAAAGTGTATTCCAAACTAGCCTTTTAGGGCACCATTATTTAAAATAAGGCAATGAAAAATTCATGAAATCGAAGTATAGTTTTGAGAAATAATAAATAACATAGGAAAAAAATATGTGCAAAATAAAGAAGACACATTGCACATAAATGTAGCTATATGATGCCGTCATCTCCGGTCCACAGAAAAATGCCCATCCCCAACGAACCAAACCGGCGGTAGCCGGTAGCTATTTGAACCCCATAACGTGGGCCATTTTTGTTCTCACAAACCAGTAAATAAAAATAAAATAAAGCAAAATTTGCCTTCTCTCCCCACCCAAGATATATATAATATGGCGGAGCTCAATTCCGACTCCGACTTCCATTTATATCCACACCTTTTCTTCTGTAAACCCCCCTAATAAAGAGAGAAGAGGAAGAAGTAGGAGTTATGGATGAAAGCTCAACGGGAGCGCTGGTTCCTGCAGTCAAGGCGGATGCTCGCCCTATCTCATCGTTGCCTCCACCGGCGAGTAGCGGCGCTGCTGAATCCGGCGAAGATGCGGCGGCTGCCACCGCGGCGGTTTTGGACAGGGATTTAACTTGTCCTATTTGCATGCAGTTGATCAAGGATGCTTTTCTGACCGCTTGCGGACACAGTTTTTGCTATATGTGCATTGTGACGCATCTCCGGAATAAGAGCGATTGTCCCTGCTGTGGACGCCATCTCACTAGCAATCAGCTGTTTCCTAATTTCCTCCTCGACAAGGTCTGTTTGTTTTTGAGGTTTTCGATTGAAATTCGATTTGATTGATTTTGATGAGTTGTGTTCGGTTTTGGGACAAGGTTTGTGTGAAACCCGGGGGTTTTCATGGATTTTGGTTGAATTGTTGGATTTGAAGCGAAGATTTTGATATGTGGAGTGATTTTTGTGCGCTTTGACCGGTCTTGCTTGGAAATGTGCGGCGTTTTGGTTTTGATCTTGCTGGATTTTCGAGCTTGATTTGTATTTGAGAGGATCTGTTTTGCGGTCTTGGAATTGCAGCTTATTGTTGTTATACGGTTTCTATATGCCGCATTTGTAGCTATTGAAGAAAGCATCTGCCTGTCAAATTTCAAGAACTGCGTCTCCAGTAGAACAGTTTCGTCGTGCAATGCAGCAGGTCGGTTATGTGTTTTACTTTTGTTCCTTTTTCCCTTTTAGCTATGGTTTTGGATTGGTTCTTCACTCACTGCTTTAACTTTGGTAGTTACTTGATATATGGTACTGGTACCAATACGAATGTGTATTTGAGAGGATCGTACTTCTGTTATACTTGCTACAATTACATCAACTTATAACCAAAAGACCATCAAATTCATGCAGGATTGTAATAGTAACTGTTTAATACTGGTTGGCCAAGTTTAAGTTTCCTTGGATTTCTTAGATTGTTTTCTAAATTATTTTTAAAGAGATGTTTCAACCTGATATATTAATTGATTCTTCTGAAGAAATAATGGACACTTAATATCCCATTTGGATATTACCTCTTACTGTCGCTTACATGCTCCTGTGATCCTTAGACAGGGCTGTGAAGTGTCAGTTAAGGAGCTTGACACCATAATGGCACTTCTTGTGGAGAAGAAGAGGAAAATGGAGCAAGAGGAAGCTGAGAGAAATTTGCAGATATTACTAGATTTCCTGCATTGTTTAAGAAAGCAGAAAGTTGACGAGCTGAGTGAGGTGTGGCTTCACTTCAAATTCATGAATCTTTATCTCTGGCATAACATTTTTTACATTCATTTTTCTCTTGTTGTTAGATTCAAGCTGATCTTCAGTACATCAAAGAGGACATAAGTGCAGTAGCGCAGCATAGAATGGAGTTATATCGGGCAAAGGACAAGTATTCGGTGAAGTTACGGATGCTTGGTGGTGATCCTACTTCAAAGTCATGGACTTCATCACATGATAAGAACAGCGGTGGCCATAGCTCTGGTTCACGTAGCTCACTGGGAGGGTTGGCTGTTGGGAGTTTCCAGAGCAAGAAAGCAGAAGGAAAGGGTCTAATAAGCTCGCAAGTGGCTCAGAGGAAAGATTCTTTGAGTGGCTTGGACTCACAGCACATTAGCCAATCGGGTTTTGCTGTGATGAGAAAGAAGAGGATTCATGCACAGGTTAAAGCCTTACCATATCTATGGTCCAGAAAGTGTTATTGGAAAATTTGGAAGGCTAATCTGATATTGAAGCTATTGCTTAATACTTACTCCGTATTGTTTATTAAGCTGGCTGTGGATGTTGAGCAATCCATATGAAATTAGTGACCTAGGCACCTAGCTATCCTCCTGTTTCTGTGCAGTTGTTCTTTTCTCTTCTTACACTTTCTTTGAGATCTTGGATGATGTCTATTTTTCTGAGAAATGATGTTCTATCTACTATGACTTCTGCTATTCAGAATGATCATCTAATTAAACTTCTATCTGGGGAGTTTAAATAAGTTGGATTTCCTATCAACTAGCTTCCCTTATAGATGTACAGTTGCTTTAAAAAAATGCCTAAAAGGAGTATGCATGGTAACCAATAGGGACTCCAGATCAAATTGCATCGCCACTTAAGTCATATGATGTTATTTTATTATATAACAGTGTAAGATTAATGTTGACTGCTGTGTATTTAGAGCAAACTCCTAATTTATTTTTTTTGGCTCCAGTTTAACGACCTTCAAGAATGTTACCTGCTAAAGAGAAGACAATTTCCTAATCAACATGGACAAGAAGAGGATATGGATCCCACACGTAAGGAGAGCTACAATGCAGGTCTTGCCAACTTTCAGTCTGTATTGTCTACCTTCACAAGATATAGGTATACTTCCAATACGTAGCACGTACTAATGCAGCCTTTTGAGTTTTGTCTTCCTGACATCTAATTGTTCTTTTTTTGATGACATGAAACAGTCGATTAAGAGTTATAGCAGAACTTAAGCACGGGGATCCTTTCCATTCGGCTAATATTGTATCAAGGTGAACCAGTCTTTTCTGTTATTGGCACCTCTTTTTCTATAAGCTGTTGGTTGTAGAGTGTAGGATGGTTAGTGTGTAAGAGTAACACTGAAGGGGGTTAGAATCTTATCCACCCATAAATCCGCAGATGCACTTTCCATAAGAGAAAATCAATCATATACTCTTCCAAGATTATTTTCAAAACAGACTTTAAAGAAAGTATGTAAGCGGTAAGCCAATATGGATATACCTTTTTGGCTTAAGTGCCACCAAGTTGACTTTTATTACATCAAAATACTACAAACTTGATTTTTACGCCTATAGTTCAATTTCACGTGATTGTCATGTTGTCAACACTCAACACTGTTTTTACTCAACATGAAGCATGACCTAAACACGTGAACAAAGATGAATTCACCTTTGGTTGTGTCATGATTAAAACACGATGTTATGCAGTCCTTCAACATAAAGTCATGTATATGTTTTAAAACTACCTCTTAATAATTTTACATCTGTCTCAGTCTTATAAAGATGTAAGTATTATACTCTTTTGAGTTAGCAATAGTGGAAACCCTGTCATGTGTAAGTCTGATGGAAAGTGTGTGTAACACAGTACCTTAGACTGTGGTTTCCTTGCATGTATTACTGTTTGGAGCTGTTACAAATGGCTCTATACTTTTGTCTGTTGCTGTTTACACATTGATAATTTGATATGTAATGAGAGATTTCCTGCTTGCATATGTATGGCTACATAATGCTATTACAGATTTGTTTGTGGATTGTTGGATCTTTGCTTCTAGATTTTTTATATAAGGAATGTATTATCTGTGTCTTTTACAGCATCGAATTTGATCGTGATGATGAATTGTTTGCAACTGCTGGTGTTTCACGACGGATAAAAGTGTTTGACTTTTCCTCGGTAAGCTTATACCTGATATATCAGCAGTTCCCCTTGTAGAGAAGTACATGGTGCTAATGTGTTCATTAAACATGAATTATTTAAAAAAAGAATATTATGGTTGCATACTATTTTGACATTACGGTCAAGGATTATCGAATAAACATTCACAAGTTGGCAATCTTTTTATTATGGTTGTACTTCCATTGTCAGTTTCATGCTGTAAAATTTGCATATCCATAAGTAATTTCTTCCATCATTATTTTTCAATGGTGGTCAGTCAATACCGAATATGTAACTATTGAATTGCATAGAGCTAAAGACTAGTTGAATTCTTCCTGAAATGGAAACAAATTCACCTAATATAATAAGCATAAATAACTAAATACATAAAAACGAAGAATTGAAGAGTTCTGGGATTTCAGTCCTTATAATTATCTTGGTTAGATTTCAGTTTATTGTTTAGTTATGGACCTTATGGTGATTGTACTTTGAAATTCTCAACCAGAAGTCTTTTACTTTGATGCCTTATCAGGGTAAAACCTATGACAATTAATGATTGTTTCTGCTAGAAGTTGCCAGATTATAAGAACAGAACTGATTCTTCTCCTTTTCCAACAATGGCCTTTTTGTTTTCTGTATTATGTTATTCCATGTCAATTTTGTTGCTCTACTACTCTATATCTTTCACATTGGTATGTACTTGGCTGTTGTGTTACTTACCTTCTATATTCTTTCCTTTTTCATGACTCCCAATTTCTTTTCGGCTCCATTTAGGTTGTCAACGAGCCTGCAGATGCACAGTGTCCTGTTGTGGAGATGTCTACCATGTCAAAACTAAGTTGCTTGAGCTGGAATAAGTTTACGAAAAATCAAATTGCTAGCAGTGACTATGAGGGAATTGTTACTGTGTGGGATGTAACTACCCGTCAGGTATTGCCCGAGCAATAAGATTGTGCGGTTAGATTTTCAAACTTGCTGGAAGAATTGGTTTATGTATGTGTCATGTTTTTCTCATGCCTTGGCTATACAGAGTGTAATGGAGTACGAAGAACATGAGAAACGAGCATGGAGTGTAGATTTTTCACGCACAGAACCCTCAATGCTTGTTTCTGGCAGTGATGATTGTAAGGTATGTGAATATTCTTCTCTAGTTTTCTGAAGGTAGTTTACTTAGTGGAAGATGTTTTCAGTACAGCTGTTGACTGACATGTAATGAAGTATGGTATGGATATTGATTATTACTCTATGATTGCCATTTATTCATTTCCCTGTCCAAAAGCATATCTTATCACCTTCTTGTTGGCATTGGTTATTGCTTTAAGGAAGCATGTAGTTTCTTTTCGGATTGTTGGGGGGGTGGGGGATCCAGTGTCAAAATCCCGTGTGTCCTCACCTAGTCATCTGATGACTGTGGCCTGTTATCCTATAAGTCTCACATTGTATCTTTTCGAGTGATCCGTCTTGTAGTGAAATGCAAGACGCTGCCTGTGTACTGCTGTTACTCATTGTGCTTCTTGTTAACAGGTAAAAGTGTGGTGCACAAGGCAGGAAGCGAGTGTTCTTAACATTGACATGAAAGCTAATATATGCTGTGTTAAGTATAATCCTGGATCCAGCTATTATATTGCGGTATAAATTCTCCTCCCTGTTCCTTTGAAAGAAATATACAAACTTTGTCTTGCCTTTTCTCTGTACTTTTTTTCCCCCTATACTGGTAGATTTAGTGCTGAAATCAGTAATACAAGACCGAAAACGTTCTCAGAAAAAGAAGTGCAAAACATATGAGAAGCAAAAAGTGCACTCATTATGCAGTCTTTCTCTAACTGGTGCTCTAGGATGTGTATAACGTTGTGTGTGATTTGAATGTTTATCTTAAAGATACTATCCACTATTCCGCAACCATAACCTTTATATTAGGGGTGTTCATGGGTGGACCGGACCGGATTTTCGGACCGGACCGGAAATGACCGGACCGGACCGGTAAAATTCCGGTCCGGTCTCCGGTCCACCATTTCCACAAAATCGGTTTCCAGTCCGGTCTGGTCCAAACCCGGAAAAAATCCGGTCCGGACCGGAATTTAAAAAAAAAATATTTTTTTTGTAATTTATATGTTTTATATATTTTTTTTAGAGATTTATATGTATTTTTTTGTAGATATTTTTTTAAATTTAATAAGTTAGGAGTATATATGTTTTATAAATATTTTTTTAGATATTTTTTTATAGATTTTAAATAAGAATTTAATTTTTTTATTTTTTAAAATTAAATCCGGTCCAAGACCGGACCGGACCGGATTAAAACCGGACCTATCCGGTCCGGTCTTTGGTCCACATATGCCCAAAAATCCGGTCCATCGGACCGGACCGGACCGGAAATTCCGGTCCGGTCCGGACCGGACCGGAAATTCCGGTCCGGTCCGGACCGGATGAACACCCCTACTTTATATTATTGTCAGTTGACCTGTCTTTTTATTGGAATCATGGAAAAATCCGTTAGGTGCTTGCTCGTTGAGGTGCACTTGACTCTCTTTCTTGGGAGTAAATTGATTTCGATGAATAAACCTGTCTGACATTTTGGTGGTTCTTCATATTGAGTGTTTTTGTTCTGTTAGAAGCAAATAACATTTCATTCGTCCTGAGCTAAAGATTGCATTTCTAAGTTTATTCTCTTTAGCTGAACCAGTATTGTGCATTGAAATGAATTACGGGGACAGCGGTGTGGCAAAAAAGGCTGCACCAGCCATCATGTTACTGAGAATCTATAACAAATATATTTCTGCTGTTTCGCAGGTTGGTTCTGCAGACCACCATATTCATTATTATGATTTGAGAAACAGCAGCCAACCTGTTCACGTGTTTGGTGGGCACAAAAAAGCCGTTTCATATGTCAAATTTCTGTCCACAAACGAGCTTGCTTCTGCCTCAACAGACAGCACATTATGTCTTTGGGATGTCAAGGATAACTTGCCTGTAAGTAACATGCAATCTCAAACTCACTGTTCACGTAATAATTCATAATTCTAAGAACTAGATTGCCATGTTCAGCCAAGAAGCCACAAGCAATCTTTTTTCCACTCGTGGCTTTGGGTGCATGGCCTGGGGAAATATAAATTCTGGACTCTTTGTGCTTTAAAACTAAATTGGCTGAGGGACAAATTGTGGGAATAGGATCATATTAGCTTAAGTACTAAACCACTAAGATCACATGCAAAATCATACAATTTACTATCTGAAATATTAGCAAGATTCTTAAAACTGATGAAATTTGCTGACCTTGTGCTTATATCATTATCTTTGTAGACATGTTAGATTGTTAAGACTGTTCATTTTCTGAATAGCTCCTCTATGGCTGGGTGCAATGCTTTACACATTCTTCGGTCTTTTCATGTGGTCACAAAAATGTATATTACTAGAAGCACTCAGATAGTCACATGAATATAGAAATAATTTGCTTAAAAATCTTGATATATCGTTGTTTTGTAGCTTCGTACATTTAGAGGCCATACAAACGAGAAGAACTTTGTGGGCCTCTCTGTGAACGGCGATTACATTGCCTGTGGGAGTGAGACAAACGCAGTATACGTCTATCATAAGGTAAGAATGTTCACATTTTACTAACTATAAAACCTCATTCTTACTCCAGAAACAATGTTCTTTTCCTTGCTCACTTGCAGGAAATTACAAATCCGGTGACATGCCATAAATTTAGCTCGCCTGATATGGAGGACGCTGAAGAGGACGCAGGGTCATACTTCATAAGCTCCGTATGTTGGAAGAGCGATAGTCCTACGTTGCTGACTGCAAATAGCCAAGGAACCATTAAGGTGCTAGTACTGGCTGCTTGAGTTTATACATAAATGGTTATATGATGTGTTGGAACATTCACATTCCCACTTTTGACAGATTCTGGTTTTCTACTAGAAGAAAATAGTTGTATATCTCTGATTTTATTGTATGTTGCTCGATTTGCTAGGCCTAACAAGAGTGGTACCTATTTTTGGGCAACATGTTTAAATCTCCTTTCTTAGTTTCAAGCTTATCATATGTAAAAAGCAAGTCTTGTCAAATTGTCTAAACTAGTAAGTAATTCTCGTGTCAGGCATTTCGTCACATAATAGAAAATATTATTAATTATTAAAATTGATTATATATTTTTAAAAAAGTCATATCTAGATATTATTAATATCAAACTCAAATTTGGATCATAGTATACTATCACAATCATCCATATATCGGATTTTTCTTATTTATTATATTATTATATCCATCAAAACAAACAAATATTATATTCTTACATAAAGAAAGATAGATGCTAATGAAATTGGAAAAAAACAAAGAATATTTTAACAATATTTTAATAATATTAAATGATGTGAAAAACTACTATAACAACACGTGACATATATGACGTGTGGCTTATTGTGGAAGGGACATGTGATCTTAATTGAGTTACGCTTTAGTATAATACAATAGATTTATGTCAATTCGGTTTTCTCAATCAGTGTATTTGTTCTTAATTGCATACAACACCAATTTAGATAACAATTATATGTGTTGAATGAAATATTTAACAGTCGTATAAATAAAGCAAGTAGAAAGTGTTAAGCTAGCAATTAAGTTAATATACTTTTGACTAAGATGAAGAAAAAAAATTGGTTATTAACATAACAAAAAAATATAATTTCAACATAAGAAGCAAAAATTAAGATAGATTTAGGATAAAAATCTTTGATGTATAACTAAATTTATTTTAAAAAAGTGAAAAAAGAAGAAAATGACGCATGACAAGTTTAATGAGGGGGTGTTATGTGGTGTAATTAGGTTATAGTTTAGTGTATATATATAGTAGATTGTTAAAAAAATGTGATTGATTTTTATTTAAATTAGAAATTTTCGGATTTGTAATCTTTGTGAATGATTTGTATTCAAATTAGAAAGAAATTAGTGATATATTTAGGATAAAAATCTTTAATATATAATTAAATATATTTTTAAAGAAGTGAAAAAATAAAAAATGACATATAACGATTATAACGAGAAGATGCCATGTGGTGTAATTTGATTCTAGTTTAGTATATATATATGGGGTTTTTGCACCAAACCGCTCATTATGACCGATTTTGCATGAAATCACCCGTTATATCAATAATTATTTTAAATCACCCATAAATGGCCCTCCGTTAACAAGGAGCCACCCACGAGCTGATTTCGTTAACTTCTCCGTTAAAAATCATAAAAGACCAAAATACCCTTGTGAATATATCAAATTTTCAAAAAAAATGCCATTCTTCCTCCACCCTAAACCCTAAAACCATAAACCCTAAATCCAAAACCCATAAACCCTAAAACCCTAAACCTTAAAAATAAATAAAATTTCCCAAAATAATGATCGATTACATAATGAGAGGGTTTAGGTTTAGGGTTTTGGGGTTTAGGGTTTCAATTTCCCAAAAAATGCCATCAAAAAAATGGTATCAATTTTTTAAAAGAATAAACCCTAAGCCCTAAAAAAGTTTTTAGGGTTAAGAGCTTAGGGATTTAGGGTTTAGATGTAGGGTTTAGAGTTTATGTTTAGGGTTTAGGGGTTTAGGATTGTAGAGTTTAGGATTTAGGGTGGAGGAAGAATGACATTTTTTAAAAAATTTGATATATTTATAAGAGTATTTTGGTCTTTTGACATTTTTTAACGGAGAAGTTAACGGATATGCTCGTGGGTAGCTCCTTGTTAACGAAGGACCATTTATGAGTGGTTTAAAATAATTATCGATCGGGTGATTTTTAATACAAAATCGGTCATATAACGGGTGGTTTGACACAAAAATTCCTATATATAGTATATTTATGTAGTAAATGACAGGTATGATGAAAGACACTCAAGTTGAGCTGGAAAGAAAAGTAAAAAAATAGTTGTCGTAAACTTGGACTTCCTATAAAGCCCATATTTAAACATGGGCTTCCTAAAGCCCTAATTTATACATGGGCTTCCTAAAGCCCAACTTTAAACATGGGTGCTCAGTGCTCTAATACTTGCGCTGTAACGATCGCCATATTATGCATGTACTCGTTATTTTATTCAGTTATGATCTGTTTTCATGCCGGATAGCGTATGATAAAAATATATAATTTATTTTTATCTAAAAACATGAGGTTTTAAAAAATAAGGTCTGATATCTTCTTAAACATTTGAGAAAACAAATGTAATGTCAGAATTATATAAGGGGGGTGGATGGCAATTTTAAGTGGGGTTTGATCTCTTCTTTTTTGCATGGCCTTCTTTTTTTTTGTTTTTTTTTTGTTTTGATAAGGTAAAAATTAGACTGAAAATTACAGAATGAACGATTTCTCAGTCTATAGCATCATTACGGATGAGAAGTTTAAGTTCTAAATTTGTTTTTGCATGGCCTTTGTTTTCATTGCTATATTTTAGTGTCAAATTTGTTTTTGCATGTATATTTTTCTCTCAGTCAATATTACTTTTATTATGAAATAATTATACAAATATCACATTTTATGTTAAACTCATGTAACTTTTCTGGAAATATAATTCAGTTTGTTCAGGACATGAAACTTAAATTAGTTTTCCATACCTTCCTAAACAACCATATGAAAACCTACGCATTTGTGGCATCTCCATGTGATGAAGAAAATTTATTCCATGCATTATTCGTTTGGGTTGGCATCATCGGATGTAATCTTATCCTGTTGTTGTGGTAGCAAAAAATCTTTTACAATAAATTGTTGATTGTCGATGATGAGAATCCATAACTCTATCGGATTTCCATTCCGATGTCATGCGAATAGAGAAAACAAGTCAAAAAGACAGGTTTCGTCTCTCATTATCCCTCCTACTCTCAAGTCAAATCAAAGTTTTGTAAATGAGGCTAATGTTTTTTACTCTAAAGATTTTTCCTCTTAATTAAACCCTATTAATGAGCTTTTTTTAAATAGTTGATATGGAAAGAATGTATACTCATACCTTCTTAATGGGCATTTTCCTTTTGACTCATCACTTTAGATAATTTGAAAATATAAAACTAACTGGTTTATTTTTACCTCCAGTTGTATTCACTCATTTCCAAATTTGAAAATATATGCATAAATTGTAGCAATTAACTAAATTGATGCATGTTGGCCTGCTTTCATCCCAACAGGTACAACATTTCGGCCTTTAGATCGATAAGTCTCGGATCCTTATTTGGAAACAAGAGACTTAGGGCTCGTTTGGTATTGTAATAGGAATCGGGTTGGAATGAAGAATCGGGTTGAGTATGAGGAATGAGGTTGAGTAATTATTAAAACTTTATGTTTGGTATAAATTTAAAGAGATGAAAGAAAGACAAAAATAGGTATGAGCAATACCTCTTTTTTTGGGTGGATATGTGGATTAGTCTTGTAGGAAGGTATGAGTCATTCCTTGGAATGAACTTCATACCCATACCTACATCAACCAAACACCAAAACCAACATTCAGTTAGTCTAGTGGTTTTGGCACTAGGCTTCCTTAAGCGTTCTATCCAGAGGTCTCGAGTTCGAGTCCTGTTGGAGGCGTGTATGGAGACATTGATGTTAGGAGAGGTCTACCACTTTGTGTGCCAATAGTATCCCGGTCTGGACGTAGAAAGGCTTTGTCCGATCGAACCACGCGATCAAAACCAACAAAAATCAACCAAACACCAAATCCGATATGACCCATTCCCATACTCATTTCATATACCCAAGGTATACAAACAAACACCCCTTAATGGGAACAACATTAATGAGCTCTTGACCTTATCTAAACAAAGAGCTACAAAGAACAACGACTGGGGACAAAGAGGCGAAAGTTAAGAAGTCACTACGACTTGGGCATCAATATGTCAACGTATTGACGAAAGTCACAGAGCGTCAACATATTGCATTAAATACATAGCGAGAATCAAAGGGTTTAATTACTAATCATTGTAAATTTGGATTAGGGAGTTGTTGGAAGAACACAAGGACAAGAGCAAGGGATTACATTTATGGGAATAATGAGACAATTATTATCGCATTATTCTAGGATTTATTACAATTAATACAATCATAATAAAAAGATATTCTCATTAATTACAATATCTTTTGCTAGCATTATATAAATGTGTACATATGTAAACAAGACCATTATAAGCTCAATTAATCTAAAACAACATTTTTATTCTCTCAAAAAGCTTTCTCTTTGATCTTGCATTCATCTTCGTTGCTCGATCTTTTGCTGGTCGTTTTTTGGGAATTCCCAGCAAGTCGCCAAAGTTTTGCTCATCAGGGGAAGTTTGCATCGATCTCTCTTTGTTTAGTTCCATTTTATTAACATATAATATCTACAATTCGACGTTGCTTTATATCTATATTGTAATTTGTCACCGTTTCTCCAACTTATCAACATATTCATTACTTACCACTCAAATTAACATTTTAGCGGTTGTGCTGAACTTGCCCGTAAAATGTCGCTATGAAATGTAGGGGTGTTCATAATTATCCGATTCGGTCGATTCAATTCACCGATCCATCGATCCGATCCTAAAATTTCCGAGTCCAGTGGAATACGATCTGAATCCGATCCGATCCGATCCGGATAAATTTTCCGGATCACCGGATCGGATACGGATCGGGTCTAGATATCCGGGGATATGCCACTATTATAATATTTATATAAAAAATAATATATATTACTTGAAAATTAAATATGTCAATGGTTTTCCCATTTTTATAAATGTGTAAACATTAATATTTTCATTATGAATGAAAGTATTGAAGTTTAGACATTTAAATATTATGTTTTGAACTCGAATTAGTGGACTTTGAAAGTATTTTTGTTGTTTTTCGGTGGTTTGTTTGAAATTGTATATTGATTAAACTACTAAGTATTGTTGTTTGAATTTATATATTTGAACTTGTAGCTAATATAGTTGATGAATTATAAATGTGTGATAATATTTTTAAAAATAAAATAATTTGTATATTAATTTATATATAGATTGGATATTTAGGATATCCGATATGGATATCCGATCCGATCCGAGGTTTTCGGATCGGATATCCGGGATTTTCGGATACGGATATGGATAACGATTTTGGGATTTTTCATTTGAGGATATCCGATAAGCCCGATCGGATCGGATATCCGGTAATGAATACCCCTAATGAAATGTGCAAGTTTGTCTCCAAATCAAACACGTTATTCTTCATATGTTACATCAATTGTTGCATGCTTCACCCACATAAAGGTACGCACGTAGCTCATAAAGTCTGGTGGACATATAAAGGGGTGACGTGTCAACTCGTGCACACATGCGCGTATAAGTTCAGCATATAAGTCCAATGGGATTCCATCCTAAAATCAATTGGTCATAGGAAGAGTAATCTACTAAGCTTATATATTAGGCCTTTTATTTCCAAGTTTCCGATGTAAGATCTTATTTTTCACACGCCCTTTCAAGTGCAACTAATCTGACCCAGTTTACACTTGACAACATGCCTTAAGGCCGGCAAGCCAAATGGACTAGCCCATATCGCGTCATCATGACGGACTAAGCCCAAACAATGTCTTAAGACGGACAAGCCAAATGAGTTATCCCATATCATGCCATCATAACGGGCTAAGCTCAGATAAACTAGGAAACGAACCCAGATCCGAAACCCGCTCTAATACCATGATAAAGTCTGATGAGCCAATAGACGGAGACGTGTCAATCACATGTGTAATATATATTGGTAATGGTGCAGTAACTTATGTTTAGCTAGCAAATTATTGAAGCGATTAACATTTCCATATAAAATCAAATATTATGATAATTTAGTTAAGTAGTGTAGAGAGATTAGCATTTATCATATTTCAAAAACTGTAGAGTATTAGAAATGGAAAGGTCACAATTACGGATTACCCCAAAAAATGACGCGAGAAATTGTTTGACGCGTGGGAAACACTGGAATATAATATTGTCTCATATAGAGTATCGAGAGCTGAAGTCAAAATTAATTTCAGCACGTAATCAGAAGCATAAATCCTGATAGTTCAAAATCTGATGGAAGTTTGCCTCATGAATCGAATGCATGACGCTTTAACAGTTTGCTAAGAATTATTAATTATAAGAATTAATTTAGTTTCTCTCACTGAAATATACTAATTGTGGTATAAGGAAACACTCTTTCAATTTAAAAAAATGAGAAGAAAAGAGTAAAACAAAGAGAGAAATGGCCTCTTAAAGTATCAAAAAGAAGGCAAATAAGTTGGAAAGTTAAGAGAATTAACTTGATTTAATTAAATATAGTACAATTGAATTGCACAACGTCTTATATTTCTGATCAATTCTTAACTCCTTAAATGCCGGAGAGTGATTCTCCTACCACAAGGGTAGTCTACGAAAGAGGTGTTCAGCGGTTCCTTTGAACCGTTCAATCGGCGATTCTGAAACAGTCCAAAACCGTCTGAAATCGAAACCGACTAAAACTGTTTGAGGCCGGTTTCGGTTTCGGTTCATGATTTCATAGAACCGTGGAACCGGCGGTTCCAAACCATTTCAGAACCGCCAATTTCAAACCTATTAGCTAAGTGAATTTCCATAATAAAGGTAAGAGGACTACATGAGTTTTGATTTCTCTAACCCAGAGAGAGCACGTAAACAATTTAATTATGTTCAAACCCTTTATTTTTCCAATTTTTCCCTTATAATTTTGTATAAATACAAATGCTTATTATATTTTTAAGTTTAAGAATATATTTTATAATTAAAATATAAATATTAAATGATTAATGTTAATTTTTTTTTTTATATTCAACTTTTTTTTGGATATTTTTTATAAAAAATCCGGTTTGGAACCAAAACCGGCTCAAAATCGGCCGAAACCGGCAAAACCGGATGAAACCGAACTTGGTCGGTTCCGGTTTCGGTTCATGATTTTTTGGAACTGGAACCGACGGTTCCAGAACCATGAACATCTCTAAGTCTACCCATTGACATGTCATTAGTATTTTGCCAAAATCACTTCTTATTCAACTTTGTGCTTTAATGACACCATAGTGTACTACTATTTCCTAGAATGTAGAGTACTACTCCCTAGTATGTAGAACAATAATTATTAT
This sequence comes from Rheum nobile, assembly GCA_027886185.1. NCBI lineage: Eukaryota > Viridiplantae > Streptophyta > Magnoliopsida > Caryophyllales > Polygonaceae > Rheum > Rheum nobile. Next base: position 103,882 of record WOAB01000248.1, on the reverse strand, counting down.
TCTTTATTAACTCTAAAAAGTAAAATAAAGCTAATATTTCTAGTCTACTACACAAAGAGTTGAAAAAACTTATATTTAGTCGATGCCCAAAGTATATGTTTATTAATATTAAAGTTGATAATATATGCTTATAGTTTTCACTATGATTTATTAGTATAAGGTTTCCATTTTCCATTTTACTGATAAAATGCAATACGCCCGATTATAATTGCCAATCCACTTTTCTATTTTCTTATCAAAATAGTGAAGAATGAATGTTAGATACGTTTGATCTTAATGACGAGGATTGGTTTGTTTATGTTTATAACAACTTTAATCCATTAAAGCCAAAAGGCATAATTGTTATAATTGACTTTGACCATGATTATAAAATAAAGCTATCTTATTTTATAAATGATTAATTACAAAAATTATACAATTATGAATCATATTTTATAAATATTATAATAAAGTTAACATTATATATATATATATATATATATATATATATTAATACATTAAGTATTAGAAGTATATTCAAATCATGTTGGATACGTACGTAGTATACATAATTTTCAAATTATGAATATCATAATGTTTAATTTATTGTACTTAATTATATCAAAGAAAATATTCAAATTAATAGAATGACTGAGTATGATAAAATTAGTCTCAAAGGGATAGGTTCCCACTTTACATACTATTAGTTAATGTTTCTAGAGTTTTTCTGATAGATCAAGTTCTCCTTGATAACTTCGGTACCAAATTCGATTTCACTTTACAATATGTATATCATTGTAAATATTTAGTGATTATGATTATATGTTTTACATGGTCTTAATAATTAGTAAGTGGCCGGAATGGTTTACAATTTTATTTTTAAGTAAGATGTAAGTTATATAGTACCACATAAATATATGCATTTTATATAAGGAAAAATGACTTTAAATAATATCAACTATCACCTTTGAACCAAAAATAATAAAAACTTTAAAATTTTTAAAAACGTATGAAACTGTGTCAATATTAACAAAAAATGGTATGAAAATATTTTTCGGTGAATTTTTCAGCGGATTTGCTGATCTGGAGCCAGAAAAATGAGTTGTCATATTTCTTTTTAATACATAAAACTACACCTCATTTATATAACAAAAAGATACAAGAAAATAAAAAAATACACAAATCAATATCAGTAATTGGCATCTTACAACAACACGAACAAAGAGAAAATCAGACATATTTTTTGACAGGTCACTTTTTAAACAAACCAAACATTATTATACAAATGATGTGTAATTTGATGTATAAATTTATTTTTGAAAAATCACATTTTTGGCTCCATCTTAGCATACCCCTTTAGAAAATGCACCAGAAAATATGTTCATACCGTTTTTTTGTTTATATTGTCATAGTTTGAATACGTTTTTATAACTTTTGAAGTTCGTATTATTTTTTATTCAAAGGTGATAGTTGGTATTATTTAGAGTCATTTTTTCTTTATAAAATTATAAGATAAAAGTTGTAATCTAAAAAAGTATAAGTATCATTAAGTAATATATAAGATATTTGAATTACGCAATATTACATTTATATTACATTAAAAGACGTGTAAATATGTTCCAAGCATTATTTAGGTTTTAATTTGATATAAAGAAGTGACTTAATTTTCATTGTTCTTCAAGACAATCCTTAATTTATACTATAGTTATTTCCAAAGTTTTGTGGTTTGCATATGTAGCTTAATTACATCAATCATATATAAAAGTGTGACTTATTACATGGAACTAATCGTTATTCATAAAAGTATATTTACATTTGATAAGAATTTAGTAACAAGAAATTTGGATTATATAATTATTTATTAGACAAATTTAATAAAAGTATGTCTACACTTAACGATCGTATAAGAAGTCTCTTTCTTTAATATATTGTACAATGTTAGCATTGAAAAACAAATTTCAATTATGGTTTCAAACTAAAAAGTGTGACTTATTACAAATTTAATAACTTAGAATCATAGTAAAAAGTGAACTCATCGTTAGCATTGAAAATCATATTATGATCATACCTTAGAATCATAGTAAAAAGTGTGACTTATTACACTGAACTCATCGTTATTTATAAAAGCTTATTCACATTTTGATAAGAACTTAGTAACAAGAAGTATGGATTATATAATTATTATTAGACAAATTTAATAAAAGTATGTCTACACTTAGCATACATATAAGAAGTCTCGTCCTTTAATATATTGTACAATATTATTATTTAATTACAATTTTTAATTATGGATTCAAAATAAAAGCATAGTAAACAATCAATGAACTAGTACTCAAAACACAATAAATAAATTAGCACGAAATGATTACTATGATTCTAAGGTAGGATCATAATATGATTTTATATTCCTATATTTGGATCATAGGATTTTAAAATCTTATTACAATTTTTTTAAGCAGTTTCTTATAAGGTTTTATGTTCCTATAGTTGGATCACAAGACCACGAAATTATAAGCAATTTCAACTATAGAAAGATTTTCTAGTACTAATTTAGATTTTTTAACTTTTTATTAACGAATTTAAAATTTTCTATTTAGAATAACAATTTTTAAATCGAAAATGTTTAACCTATGTCCTTAGGGTATAAGTACAAAGACCATTTTACGTATTCCATCATTCAACTTTCTTCAAGAATATAATTGAATAAGTTGTGATTGGGCGGTTAATTTTTTTCCTCATTGATTCAACTAGCTTATACACGTGCCTTGTACGATTTGTATAATATTAAATTGAACTTATTCCATTATTATAAATGTATCAATTATATATTAATTTTTTTATAGAGAATTATGTAATTGAATAATGGAATTTTTTTATCTAGTTTGTATAGTTTAAATTAATTTATTAGCTAGGTGAATAACATATTTCTCAATGTGATTCGATGAGACACTGTTACTTAATTTTTAATTTTTGTTTGTTTAGCATTATTAGGAAAAAATGAAACTTCACAACTTAAATTGTTTCCTTTGTTTTATCTGTATCAACTACATTTTGTTAAAAATCAATGCTTATGTCTCGTTTACACTTTTATAAACATTTTGATGTGCCTAAATCATATATTAACTAAATATTATTCACATTTAATTTCATAATTTATGATATTGTTAATTAATAATTTGATATAATTTTTGTCCAAATTAGAAAATGAAAGTATTTCATTATAAATATGTAGAGGCACATAAATAATGTGCCACAATATATACATGGGTGTCATGTGCCGAATAAAATGATGTGCCACAATATGCCAAATTGGATTTTTTTCGTTTTATATATAATACGGAGTATACATCATTGTCATTTAATACTCGTAAATTCAATTATAATTTTATAATACCATTTACAAAATTACAATATCCTTAAATAGAATGACTCGTCTTTAAAAAAGTATATCATATATAAAATAATAATCTACTATATAATAACTAAAGCAAAACGGCGGTTGAGCAGCACGCGCCCCCGAATTGCACTCGCATTTTCCGCCGCCACGTGTCACTTCCAGAATATTTTTCCACGTGTCAACATTTCGCTCAATGTTTTTTTTTGGAGAAAGATCTTTGATTCTTTGATATTTTGTTTACGGTATTTTTTTGATATCTTAATGTTTCCCACTTAGTAAAAAGCAATCAAAACTAACAGATACGTATCAATAAATATAATCAAAAAATTAAGAACTTTTTTGGGAAATAATTATTTTGCTGTAAATGGTTTCTAAAACATGTTGTATGAAAGAATTTGCAGTCAAATTACCAAAATAAAGTGACAAAATAACGACAAATCATGAACCTAAAATAATTACTGAACCAACCACAAATATGACCAACTAATGCACAAAACTTGCCCACACATTAGAAAACAAAATACGCAAATGCGTAAACACAAAACCAACCACAAATATGACCAAATAATGCACAAAACCTGACCACATATTACAAAACATAATACGCAAATGCGTAAACACAACCAACCATAACATACATTACAAAACCCCACATACACACAAACCTGCACTGAAATGACAGAATATATTACAAAACTTTTAAAACCTGGATACAAATTACACAATTGCATATATTCTGAGACAATAGTCTTCTTTTCTGTTTCCCAATGGCAGAATAACTGCATATCAGAAAACTGCCATAAATTTCGCAACTGAATACAAACTCTGACCAAAATAAGCAAGTTTACAATGATTACTAAGAAGATAAGATAAAGAGAAATATATATTCATTCCAAAATTTAAAAAAAAACCTAATCATGACTCTCTTTGTCATAATCGTCTATAAAACAACTTCTTCAGCTAGGTTAAAATACTACACCACAGCAGAATATAGACATTTAGAGGTAATGTTAAAGCACAATTCAGTATTCAGATTTAATATTTCAAACAGAACTGATTCCGATTTATTTTCTGTGTAGCAGTTTTATTGTAGAAAATCCAGAACTCAGGTATAAGGTATTAATTCAGAACCTATATTCAACTTTGACTACATATTTTTTATTATTTCATTGGTTATATATTTTTCATATTCATATATCAAACTCCATATATGCTCATATTGGATAAAAGATTTCTGTTTTTTACACATATTTGCAGCAACAGAGCATAAATGAAACAGAGCATATGCATAGAAATTTATAAGCAGAGACAAATAACTAGATATAGAGTTAAGGCGAGAGAAATTTAACATTTCAAACAGACCTGATTCCAATTTATTTATTTTGTTGCAGTTTATTTCAGAAAATCCAGAACTCAGGTACAAGTTATTACTTAAGAACCTATATGCAACATTGAATACATATTTTTCATTAATTGATTGGTTATCCATTTTTCATGCATATTCAAATATCAAACTCCATATATGCTCATATTAGATCAAAGATTTCTGTTTTTTTACACATACTTGCAACAGGAGGGCATAAATGAAACAAAGCATCTGCATAGAAATGTATAAGCACAGCCATATAGCTAGATATAGAGTTAAGGATAGATATAGAGTTAAGGATAGAGAACTCAGGTACAAGGTATTAATTCAGAACCTATATTCAACTGTGACTACATATTTTTTATTATTTCATTGGTTATATATTTTTCATATTCATATATCAAACTCCATATATGCTCATATTGGATAAAAGATTTCTGTTTTTTTACACATATTTGCAGCAGCAGGGCATAAATGAAACATAGCATATGCATATAAATTTATAAGCAGAGACAAATAGCTAGATATAGAGTTAAGGCGAGAGAAATTTAACATTTCAAACAGACCTGATTCCAATTTATTTACTTTGTTGCAGTTTATTTCAGAAAATCCAGAACTCAAGTACAAGTTATTACTTAAGAACCTATATGCAACATTGAATACATATTTTTCATTATTTGATTGGTTATCCATTTTTCATGCATATTCAAATATCAAACTCCATATATGCTCATATTAGATCAAAGATTTCTGTTTTTTTACACATATTTGCAGCAGGAGGGCATAAATGAAACAAAGCATCTGCATAGAAATGTATAAGCACAGCCATATAGCTAGATATAGAGTTAAGGATAGAGAGAGAGGCATGTTTACCCAAAATCTTCTTGAAAGTACACTCCAATGTCAATAGTCTCCACAGTCAATGCTATGTTTCCAACCTCCAGTGATCGTCATCAATGGATGAAAAAATGAAACAAAAAACTATTTAGATACAGATTATATAAAACAGAAATATAGAGACATGTTAAACACAATATATTACTGTTTTTTGTTTTTTTAATGAGAATGCATGTTTACCCAAGTCGGTGTAGAATATGCTACGAGAGACTATTACATTAGTCCTATTGCCAATGTAACTAATACTCTCTTGCAGCATATCCACACCGACTAATAATAAAATACCCCTCTATTTTCAAAAATAGCATTTATACAAACATTCTTCTGTCTATATACATATATATCTGTATTGAAAGTGATATAAATATAAAGAGATAGATACACAAAGACATAGATTGTGCTTACATTGATCACTTTGGAACTGTGCATGACTTATTTATAACATATCTGTGCTCAACCTCCAAACATCCTCATCAAGAAAAAAAAAATAAAACATACAGGTTTTCAGAAAAAATACAGTAGATTAAAAGATAGAGATAGAGAAATATAACATTCATAAGTAGGAAATAAAATAGTGTTTATGTTCTTTAATGAAGAATGTTTATGTAAGTAGGTGTAGAATATGCTTAGAGAGTGTATTACATTAGTCCTTTTTCCAATGTAACAAATACTCTCTCTAAGCATATTCTACACCGACTAATAATAAATCCTATTTTTCAACAATGAAATAAATAACTGTTTTTGTTCTTTAAGGAGGCATGTTTACCTAAGTCGGTGCAGAATATGCTCCGAGAGACTATTCCATTAGTATTTTAACCAATGAAACAAATAGTCTCTCGGAGCATATCCTGCACCGACTAATAATACACCCTTTATTTTCTACAATGTCATTTGAAAAATATGTCTTTCATATATATATATATATATATATATATATATATATATATATATATCGGATCGAAGAGCACAATAGATATATTGACAAAGAACTTACTTTTATTCTTTCTTTGATGAGGGTATGTATATAGACAAATAAATGTGCAATCCTCAGCAATCTCGAGATATTTACACCATTACAAAATATTCTGCAACACAGGATATATATTATAGCATTCATTATTATGCAGTAAATTCAGAAATCTCACACAAATTTAAAAACTGAAAGTATAGCTATTAATTTCATATGGGGTTTAAATTTTGTTGTATTACAAACTGATTCTATTTCATAAATTCATTTTTTGTTGTAAATCATATTATATGTTGATGTTAATATAAATACTTAATTGATTATTCTGAATTGTAGATGTAGTCTTATTTAATTTGAGAATGCTTATATAGTTTGGTCAGTTTTGTAACCTTATTATTATGCTTTGTACATATGTCAAAAGCTATACAAGAAATAAAAGACATTACAGGTGTCCGAGGTAATTATGAGCTCAAGATTCGAGTAATTCGATTATTTAAAGTTCCAAAGAAAGACGACCCTACCCAATATAGTACCACTGAACTAATACTAATGGATGAAAAGGTACTGATTTTTTTTATGCAATTTTAAGTTAAAGGATTTATAATATGTTGTGCTTAATAATTCCAGTGAAATGAAATGTATTAATATTAAGTGTTTCACTGTTTCATGGAGATAGAATCCATGCAGTGATTAAAGAAAGCTTTATGGTTAACTTATCAAACTTGAAGGAAGGAGGTGCATTTTTAATGTCAAATTTTGGTGTTGCCCTTTATGATATACCTTTCAAATTCACTAATCACAAGTACAAGGTCATATACTGGTACAGCAGGTAAGTCTATTGTACTATTTGTTACAACTATATCATATGTATGTTTATTGTTTAATGCTCATTAATGTGTTATAGTGCAATACCTCGATCACGGTGAACCAGTGTATGAATGTCTGCATTGTGGGGCGTTGCTATGGCATGCTGAAAGAATAAATACAAAAGACCCTTCAAGCGAAGATATATGTCATATATCTTCCTTGTGTTGCATGAAAGGAAAAATTGAGCTCCCATTGCTACAAGAGCCACCGGCGTTGTTGAATAATCTTTTGACAAATAAGCATCCAAAAAGCAAACAATTTTGTGATAACATTATAGCTTACAATATGATGTTTGCTTTCACCTCTTTGGGAGGAAGGGCCGCACCCATCACAAAAGGTCGTGGAACTTATTGTTACCGAATGCATGGACAGAATTTTCACAGAATAGGGAGTTTGTTACCATTGTCGGGGACAACTCCAAAGTTTTCGCAGCTCTATATATATGATACCGAAAATGAGGATTCAAACCGAATCAATGCGATAAGGTATGTCAATTATTATTATTTTTTTGTTACCACTTATAGTTATATAACATTATTCTTTAATATTACAATTTTTACTTTGATATTTATTTATGCCAGCTCTAGAGTGAAAAAAGTTGATGAATCTCTTGTGATTGAGTTGAGAAACATGATAGATCAACACAACCCTCATGCAAAAGCATTTAGAATGGCTAGAGATCGATTTAAGGATGAAGGTGTTACAGATATGAAGTTGCGATTGCTTAGCAATAGAAACACTGATGGTCGACGATATAATCTCCCAACAAGTTCAGAAGTTGCTGCTATTATTCTTGGTGATATTGATACATTGCATTAGCCTAGGGACATTATACTTCATACAAGGTCAGGTCAGTTACAACGGATTCATGAATTACATCCTTCGTACCTTGCGCTTCAATATCTGTTAGCATTCCCTTATGGTGAGGATGGGTATCGACCTGATATTGATTTAAGTGAACGGTGCAACACTTCTGCAAGGAAGAGGTCAAGGGTTACTTTAAAAGAATTCATTCAGTTTCGAATTCACGAGCGTCGTGGCGAAGCCGGAATTCTGAGGTTTTCTAGAAAGTTGTTTCAACAATGTTTGGTTGATGCTTATACAATGATTGAATCAGAAAGGTTGAACTACCATCGAACTCATCATAAGAACATACATGCTGATTTATATACAAATCTTGCTTCAACAACGAGCAAGGGTCATACAGCACCAGCATCTTCTGGGAAGCGAATAGTGTTGTCATCTTCATTTACAGGTGGTCCTAGATATATGCAGCAGAACTATCAAGATGCAATGGCAATATGCAAACACCATGGTTATCCAGATCTATTCATAACATTCACATGTAATTCAAAATGGCCTGAAATTGTTAAGTTTTGTGAAGAAAGGGGTCTACAAGCAAAGGATCGCCCAGACATTATATGTAGAGTATTCCACATGAAATTGGAGTCCATGATCAAAGATTTTAAAGTAAACAAAATATTTGGCAAGGTTAATTCAGGTAATGTCTCTTTTACTATCCTCATTTTAGTTATTGATTATATGTTTATAAGATATTTTATTTTCCCTACATTTTATATTATATTAAATATATTATTTTTTATTTTTTTAAAATGTATTAATTAAGTTTAACTTATATCATTGACTTATGAATATTTTGCAGTTATTTACACAATCGAATTTCAAAAGCGTGGTCTGCCTCATGCACATATTTTATTATTTCTGGTTAAGGAATCTAAGTTGCCAACTGCTTCAGATATTGATACGGTCATTTCAGTTGAAATTCCAGACCCAACTGAGGATGCTGATTTATTCAATGTTGTGAGAAATTTCATGATGCATGGTCCATGCGGAGCTTCAAAACCATCGTCTCCTTGTATGGCTGATGGAAAGTGTAGAAAATACTTTCCAAAAAAATTTGTTGAACAAACTTTTGTTGATGACGATGGGTATCCTGTGTACAGAAGACGTGACGATGGTAGAACGTTAGAAAAAAGTGGAGTTCCCCTTGATAATCGGTATGTGGTTCCTTACAATGCATTTCTTCTTCTAAAATACAATGCACATATAAATGTTGAATGGTGCAACCGATCGCCTCTATCAAGTATCTGTTCAAGTACATAAACAAAGGACATGATCGCGTCACTGTTGCAATTACAAACTCCGATGCAAATAATGTCGGTGATAACTGCATGGACGAAATAAAAAACTATCACAGCGCCAGGTATGTCCTTGCTTGTGAAGCTGCTTGGAGGATTTTTGCCTTTGATATTCATTATAGGACTCCTGCTGTTCAACGTTTGAATTTGCACCTTTCCGGTGAGGAAAGCGTTTTATTTAATGATGATGATCCTATTGATGTTGTCTTAAATGATCATGAAAGTGAGAAATCAATGTTTCTGCAATGGATGGAGTCTAACAAGAAGTTTCCAGAAGCTAAAGAATTGACGTATTCTGAATTTCCAGAGAAATTTGTTTGGGTAGCCTCAGCTAAGCATTGGAAAAAACGCGACAGGCGTGGCTCTGTTGGTAGGATATATCATGTAGCTCCTGGTACTGGCGAGAAGTACTATCTTAGAATTTTGTTGAATCATATAAAAGGACCAACATGCTATGAAGATTTAAGGACTGTTGAGGGTGTAGTTTATAGTACATTTAAAGAAGCTTGTTATGCTTTGGGTTTGTTAGATGATGACAAAGAATACGTTGACGGGATAACTGAAGCAAGTTTTTGGGGATCAGCAAACTACATTAGGAGTCTGTTTGTATTTCTTTTGGTGTCTGATTGCATGGCAAAACCAGAGTTTGTTTGGGAACAAACATGGAGGCTTCTAGTAGATGACATTGTCGATAAACAGAGAAGAATTCTACGAATTAAGGGTATGTATTCCATTAATGTTGTTTACTTGCTAATAATTATAATTGTATTTGATGTACATTTAGGCATAATATATTTTACTCATTTAATTGTATTGACATTTTAATTCTATTTATATGCAGATTTGAATGTAACAGATCACCAATTACAAAACTACGCTCTTGCCGAAATTGACAAGTTATTACGACGAAATGGTAGTAGTTTGAGTCACTATAAAACCATGTCTTCTGTAGATTCAAGCCTCATATCTGAAGGATTCAACAAGCTTATACAAGATGAACATCGATATGACACGACAGTTCTAGCCGAGGAACATTCACAACTACTTTCTAGATTTACAATGGAACAGAAAGGGGTTTATGATGAGATCATGAATGTTGTTATATCAAATAACGGGGGTGTCTTCTTCTTATATGGTTATGGTGGAACAGGCAAAACTTATATATGGAGGGCACTTTCGTCTGCTATAAGGTCAAAAGGTGAAATAGTCCTTACTGTTGCTTCAAGAGGAAATGCGGCTCTCCTAATACCCGGCGGCAGAACTTATCATTCAAGGTTTAAAATACCTTTGCAAGTTAATGAGGATTCAACGTGTCATATATGTTCAGGTACGGAACTTTCTGAGTTGATATGTGCCGCCAAACTTATTATTTGGGATGAAGCAGTCATGACGAATAAGTACTGTTTTGAAGCTTTAGACAGGACGTTATGAGATATTTTACGAGCTACAAATCCTCTTAGTTTAGAACAACCTTTTGGAGGAAAAGTCGTAGTATTTGGTGGAGACTTTAGGCAAATTCTTCCCGTTATTTCAAAAGGGAGCAGGGAAGATGTTGTTGTTGCCACCATTAATTCGTCTTATTTGTGGCATCATTGCAAAGTTCTTAAGCTGACAAGGAACATGAGGATTCAACAAGGTACATCTGAATCTGATATCCAAGAGGCAAAAGATTTTTCGAAATGGATATTAAGCATTGGAGATGGGACTGTAGGTGTTGACAATGATGGAGAAGCGCAAATAGAAATTCCCGATGAACTATTGGTAAAGGATTATGATTTAGATCTGATTCCAGCAGTTGTTAAATCTGTCTATCCCTCTCTAATGGAAGATCAGTTGTCTCCTACATACTTTGAAGAACGAGCAATTCTTGCTCCAACACACGAAGAGGTAGATAAAGTTAATGAATATATATTGTCTTCTTTGCCCGGTGATGAAAAGATATATCTCAGCTCTTATAGTTTGTGCAAGGCAGGTTCTGTTAAAGACGATGATGTGAGTATTTATACGTCTGATTATTTGAACAGTATTAGATGTTCTGGTATGCCCAATCATGTACTAAAACTAAAGGTTGGTGTGCCTATTATGCTGCTCCGAAATATTGATCAATCTTTAGGTTTATGCAATGGGACGAGATTGATAACCACGCAATTTGGCAGTCATGTTATACAAGGGAGAATTATTTCAGGCAACAATATCGGACATATGGTGTTGATTCCTCGCATGATAATGTCACCATCAGACACTTCATTCCCTTTCAAGTTTCAACGAAGACAATTTCCCTTGAGTGTATGTTTTGCTATGACAATAAACAAAAGTCAGGGTCAATCTCTTGCAAATGTGGTTTGTATCTTCCACGTCCTGTTTTCAGTCATAGCCAGTTTTATGTTGCATCATCAAGGATAACTAGCAAGAAATGTTTGAAGATATTGATTTGCGACAAAGATAAGAAGAGACATAATACTACAACCAATGTAGTATACAAGGAAGTATTTAATAATTTGTAGCACTTTTATCATTGTTCCAGATTTATTGTTTTTTGTTTTATTTTCATGTATTATATGATGTTTTTTGGTATTTTTAATGCTTTTAGTAGTATTGATGTAAGTGGTGTGCCTATACCTATTAGAAAAACTAATTAGCCAATTTTATTATTAATAAAGTCGTGGAGAGTGTCGTCTCTCTTTATATAACCTGAATATGTTTTAATGTTCGATTAGTCATATTTTATTCAAATAACTTATCATAAAATAATTGATCCAATGTCTTATTCATAATTTAATAACTATTTTTCTTACTAATGTAAAAAAAATATAAACAAATCCCGTACAAGGCACGGGTATTACACTAGTAACTCTTTAACATGTAACCAAATTCTATATTTAAATGTAACCAAATTCTACTTATATTTATAAAAAATACACATTAGATAATATATATGTATACGTAAGAGAAACTCCAAACATTTTGTACTTTGATTTATATGCTAATATCAAGTGAATCAAATATCAATAAAAATTACGAAGCACTCCTAGTAAAGACTTCTCTTACCAAATAAATAAAATAAATTGTATTTCAGTTTTCTATTCCCATAATCTGCATAATAAGTACTCAACCTCCCCTCTCCTAATTCTTAAATGTAAATTCCAACAAGTATTTTATCGTAATTCCCCCACCCTAATCAATAAAGTGAGAGTAGAGAACATAGTATTTATTACTAGTAATTATTACCTTGTTAAAGTAAATATAGAGTAAAATAAATGAATATAATTTTTTTCAAATAATGATGAATAGACCGCCACGTCATGAAGGTAATCTACCCTAGAGGTAAGACAAACATTTTCCTTAAACGTCATCTAATCCTGATCGGAGGGAGCATTGTTGTTCAAGCTCAAAAATTCAAAGCTATTAATTAATTATGGCCCAAAGTCTAAACTTTGGGCTGCTCTTTTTCATTTTTCTCATGATAATGCTTAGAGATGACAATTGAATGGATCGGTTTGATGAAAGAGTCGGGTTTCGTAGCGGTCTTTCTAACGTGTGTATTATTCCCAACAACACCGCACACACATATTAATATATTTAAGTTGAAAATAAATTAAAACTATTTTGTAGATGGATTAATCCTATAAAATTATTTTAAAATTTATAAACAACTAACATATTTGCTAAGCTTGTAATAATTAATGTGTGACCATGAGCATACTTCTGAAAATTTTATTTTAGATACAAATGTTATTTTCTGTCCTTTTTCTTTCTATATTTTCTAATTAGTAATTACATTTAATCTAATTAGTTATTATCTATTTTGAATTAATTTTATAGGATTTATTATTTTTATATAAAATAACAATTTGAATATAATCTCTAATTTTGAACTCTAAAAATGTGTTAATGAACATACGTTAAAAAACTCTTTTTCTTTTATCACATATAGTTGGTCCATTTATTCATCATAGATAATTGGGTTTGAGATAAAGTGATTTAGGGCGCGTTCGGTATAGATGGAAGAAGTTGAAATTTCAATTTCCAGCTTTGTTCATTTACTGATTGCGCGTTCAACAAGTAGTTGGAGCTGGCTGGAAGTAGCTGCTGATGGTTCCTACGATTATAGAGTTAATGAAATACAAATCTATTCGACATTGGCTATCAAAAAAGGCACAACATCCTTCCTCTTTATTGCATCTTGAGAGATTTAACTACAGATTACAAATTAAAGACTTGATTACATGCACTACTACATAACAAGGCAAATAACCCGGGCGTTTAAGGGTATATAACCCGAATCCGGGTTAAAGGGCTACATCGCATTTGCTCAAGGTCAAATAACCCGAACCTAAAATCGATACGCTCGGGTTATTTGCCTCCCACAATTTCCCCACATTTTTCAAGATCCGGGTTATTTGATGTTCATATAACCCGGATATTAGCACATCCGGGTTATAAAAAAAACCTATATATCCGGGTTATTTAAATTGCCAAATAACCCGAATATGTAACCAAAAATACATCGGATTTTACCGGTCCGGTTATTTGATTTCAAATATAACCCGTATTTATAGGTCCGAGTTATTTCTATATTGTTAAATAAACCGGCTATGATATCCGTGTTATTTAATGGAGACACCATAGCCTCTATAAATGACATTTTAGGCACCTATCGTGATTATACATAATAATTAACAACATTCTCAAACTCGTCAAAATACCATACATTTTTTCATTATCCAACTACGTCACTAACCAAACAAGTCATTGACAACATCAACGTCACAACTACAAGTAACTAAGACAATATATGTCAGTGTCAACTCCATGTCACAACTACAAATAATTAAGACAATATATGTCATTGGCATTGCTAACTCAATGTCACAACCACTAGTACAAAATACATTTTTTAGCCCATGTGCTTTTTGTAATATAGTCCGAATATAACGTGAAATAGGTCCGGACTTCAGAGTAGTGTGATAATAGCTCAAATAGCCCAGACCTCTTTCAACACGCCCAAGCTAAAAAAAACTTAGGTATATCACGATCCAATACATTTTATAGCCCGGGCGTGTAAAATGATATTCGGGCTAGAAAGTGTATTTTATATCCCGGACCTTTAATATCTGGGCTAAAAAGTCCCTTTATTTTGTAAAAAAACTTGACTTTTTAGCCTGGATCTTGAAAGGTCCGGGCTAAAAAGTCCATTAAGTTTAAAAAAAATATAATGTACCACCACCGGATCATAAGAGTTAAAAGTGAAAGTCAACAACTTTATCCCTGTAATAGACAAATCAAGCCTAGTGAAAGTTGAGAAAGTAAAGTACATCTCCAAATCCTACAACTACTCCTACAGCTAGAACAGTGAGATAGCAATATAGAGTAACATATGTACAAGATAATGAAAAAGAGAATTCAAGATATTACAAACTAACGACCAGAGCATGTTCCATATAGTCATTATACATTTATGGAAAATTCCTGTTGATATCCCTGAGTTTATGATTATTTATGTTGGTATCCTATGATTAAGTTTTTTCCGGTTAGTACCCCTAAAGTTTTGATTTGTTCGCATTGTACCCGAAATTTTCCATATCCGTATCATTTCGGTTCGAATTGATCAAATCGAATCTCATCATTATGTTTATTGACCTCAACTTAGTAGAATTCGACTCCTAAAACAATCAAATACATACTCGAACCATTGCGATTTGAATTTTTAAGGTCGAAAACGGATTGTTGCTTCAGAATTCAAATCGACATGGTTCGAACATGAAATTAAGTATTTTAGGAGTCAAATCTTACTAATTTGAGGGTGAGGAACACAATGGTGGACTTGGATTTAATCAATTTGAACTGGAATGGTACAAACATAAAAAAGTTTGATTACGAAGGAAACAAACTCAAACCTTAGGGACACCAACTGGAAAAAACTTAATCGTGAGACACCAACAAGAATAACCCTAAACTCATGGACACTAATAGGAATTTCCCTATATTTATATCTAAACAAAAGATTTATCCTTCAACAAATTAGATAATGGGTTTCATAAATCAGGATCAACCTGACCAGAGCAACAAGACAAGTTCTTATTTGCATAGAAACGGAGGATAAAATATACACAAGTAAATGTATTCCGTTCGGGCCCAATCATAGAGATTAATAAAATCAACCCAATCAGCGAAACCTCTCAGGCTCTCCAGCGAACCAACAGTAGTACATGCCACAATTTTTGCAAATTCAATACAGCTAAACTTCAATGGAAATTTTAGTGTATTCACCTCAAATTCTATTTCCTCACAATGTAAGAAGAATAGGAAAGTGCTCTATTATTCACATATGTTGAGTCTAATAGTCAGATCCTCACCTGTGCCCCGCATGTTGGAAAAATAAGCCTGGAACTAAATTTGGATTCCCTTTGTCATTCTCTTCCTTTTGACGCACCTGCAAACATAAATATAAAAAAGTTAAAATAGCTTGTTGGATTGGTCATAAAACTGGTGACTGGAAGTTGGTATGTTATAAGTGATTATTTGTTCCTCTTCTAATGAACTTTCTAATCTGGGTGATATATGTATTTTATATAAACTACCCATAACTTAGGATTATTTTTTCAGTTTCACACTTGCCATTCTTTTACAAATTATCTGATGCTAATAACATTGACAACTTCAAAGTCAAGTGAGGTAATACTGTCTTGATCTATAGAAGATAAAACGGTGCCATTGCTCTTCAGCTCACCTAACAACAATACAAGGGCCTGTTTGGTACGATTCCGATGGGAATGAGAAATCGGAATCGGAATCGTTCATTCCGAAATTTTTGTTTGGTTAGGTAAAAACTAGGAATGGAATTCATTATCCGGAATGAGTGATTCTAAACTTTGTGAAGTACTTGATTCCTCCAAAAAACCTAGGGAATCATCCATTCCCATCTAAAAACACCAATCGTTTTTTGTCTCTGCCTCCTTTCTCCTTCTTCCTTCGCAGAACTGGTTCTCCTTCTTCCTTTGTCTCTGCCTCCTTTCTCCACCTCCATTCCCATCTAAAAAATTTCCACTTCCAGCAGAACGCAGAACTCGTCTCCGCCGGCGTCGTTCTCCTCCACTGCTTCCGTCGGCCTCCTCCGCTGCTTCCCGCCGGTCGTCGTCCTCCGCCTTACAGGTACGGTATTTTCTCACTCAACCCCAACCCAAAAATTCTCACCGCCGGCTGTTGCTTCCATTAATTTCTCACTGCTTGTTTGCTTCCATTAATTTCTCACCGCACCTCACTGTAATAGTAGTCAATTGTTAATCAAACCTCCAAAGAGTCAACTATACAAACATTCAAGAAATCTGGGTTATTTATAAAAAATAATTCTTGACCAAAATGGAGCAAGGGCCTTCTATTTGTACTATTACGGATACAAAATGAAAATTTTGGATTAACTGTCAACTTGGTTGCATTTAATTTCTCATGTTTGTTTTCAATTCCTAATTTGCAGGTTTCTAATGTGTATTGTAGTGATGTAGCACTATAATTTCTACTGTGTATTGTAGTGATGTAGCACTATAATGGACTTGTTTTCAATTCCATGAATTTTCTCACTCGTGTATTGTAGCACTACTGTGTATTGTACTTATAATTCTGATATTTTGTATAAAATGATGTGTAGTGATGGATTCTTTTGAACATGATTCGGAAAGGAGGAGGAAGGAAAGACAAAAGCGCATTCAACTACTAATAACGATCATTATTAGATTTGTTATGATAACAACTATGATGTTACGAGAACAAGTTTCTCAAATTAGAGAGATTAAATTTGAGAAAAAAGATAAGATACGTCATATAATGCAAAATTTGAAAAATATTATTGGTATAAATGATGTTATATGTAAGAATGAGCTTCGTGTCAATAGACCACCTTTGATGTGCTTTGTGAGATGACTAAAGAAATAGGGGGATTGAGTAGAACAAAAAACATGGAAGTGGATGAGATATTTAATTTCTAATATATATATAATTGTGAAAACATAAAAATCAAATTTATAATATAAAACATGATTTAATTTCTAATTAATATTTTTCAGGATTGTTCATTCCGACAGCATACCAAACAACAAATTTACAGGAATGGTTCATTCCGACAGCATACCAAACACCAGGCTACAAGAATGATTTATTCTGATTCCTGATTCCATTCCGATTTCTCATTCCATTCCGATTCCAGACAGCATACCAAACGGGGCCTAACTGTATAAGATTATAAATAATCAATATTTCACTTTCTACAGATTTGTGAAAGAAACTTCCTAAGCTTTAAACATTGTCATAGTTGGGTATAAATAAAGACAAGGAGCAGGGATGTCCTTGTAAAGCACACCTTGGCATAGTTCCAAATGTTTAATAGACTGCGGCACTTCCAAAGACAGTTGGGTAGTCAGGGGACCACTGGAACACGAGGAAATGGTCAGTTGCTTCTATTGCAAGAAAAAAATGAAATCCAAAGAAGACTTCTATCAAAGTAACTAAGTACTTGCACACATGGAGCAGCAGCACTATGCCCCTGCAATTTGTGAACATGCGATCCTACCCCACCAGAGTTAAGATTCCGACGATCAAACATCTTGACTGAAGTATCAGTTGACCTGAAGATCGCTATACAAGAATGAACAAAAGTACAAACCCCCTAAATTTGAAGAAAATAGCACATAGAAGGCCAAAGTGAAGACTTGAAAGGCAATCCAGTTGTAACAAAAGCCTTAGATTATATTACAAGATGCAAATACATTCACTAGAACATACCCAGACAAAACGTAGTTCTCATCAAAGGGACTCCAATCTACACAGTGAAGATCAACATCATAAGCCTTCTCCACATATCCATAAGACATACCAACAGTGAAGTGCCATCAGTACCACACATGACTATCACTGGGATTTACAATCTGAAAGTTTGGACCTTGATTTGGATTTACAATCTGAAATACCATGAAAGTTTTAGTTTGCTACATGAGTACACTTCTATAAGAATAGTCTATATGTTGGAACAATTACTCTTTTGACCCAATGAATGCTAGAAGATGTGATTACTTAGAAGGATGGTTAGCAGATATTGTAGTTAATGGATCAAAAGTTTAGTGTAACATGAGCATCATTCAGTCAGAAGAGATAAAAAGATTGAGTTATTGAATCTCACCTGGTGGACAATACCAGAACCAGGAGGAACAACTAGCATGTTCTGAAAGGCAGTAGATCCCCATTTCATAAATCCAAACCTCTCTTCATTTCTTTCAAATTCAATCTTCTGGTTTATATTTACTGCCTCTTCTGTTCTTGCTACATCAGCCTAGACCGAATGGTCAATAATAAGATCCACTAGCACCTGTTAACATCACATGTAATTAGGTTACATCACTGTAACACAGGATCAATTTAGGCACCACTACATTGTTTGAAGGAATAATATACAAGGAGACAACATACCAGTGGGTTGATCTTTTTCGGATCCCTACCAGGATTGCTCATCGCATCCCGCATAGCAGCCAAATCTACAACTGCAGTTAAAACCTATATTAAAATGAATCATGAATGACACTAAAGCAAGACCATATTCTGATCAAGGAATTATGAATGACACTAAAGCAAGACCATATTCTGATCAAGGAAAAGAGCAAGCAAAACATATATATGGTCATCCTAAAAGTACAATGTAACCTTTCTACTTATATTGCAATGCTATACGACCTCTTCCACCATTTTCGTCCATAGTTTCAGGACCCATCTTACATCAAACTAAAAATAACTGAAATATAACTAAGTCAACTGCTTCTTTCTTGGCTTGCTCTGCAGCATTCTCTTGAAATTCAACTTCCTTCATCAGCTTGAGGACTGATTTCATATCAGAAACTAACACCTTCTACATTATAACTTAGAATTTAGAATTCAAATATGCCAAAGCTCTCCATAATAAAGCCTATTTCCCAAAGAGATTATAGTTCAAAGCCAATCACTGATGATGACAGGAAATAGAAAGTCATGCCACCAAGTTTTAGTATCAAATGGAAAAAGTAAGACACATTGCCATGTAAATTATGTCAATTCAACTGTGTGGTGAACATTGCACAAATACCGCCTTAGAATATAAGTTTCTTATATATGGTTCTTACTATTATAGTATCATTTTAATTGTAAATAGTAATTATCAAGCTGAGATACATTTACATAATCTAAAGGGGCAACTGAGATCACCAAAATACACAATAGATATTTACATTTCACTACCACAATAATTTTGGAAATTTATGGTGCTTTCCTTAACAAATATTATTCAGTTTAAATTGTCCTTTACAAATATTATTCAGTTTAAATTGAAGCTAATAAACTTAGTAGTTCAACGAAGCGTTCATTAAATTGTAATATTTGGAAACAAGAGAAAGAGAACATGAAACATAAGAGCAACATCTTGATATTCATTTAATCTCTTACTTGTTCATTTTTTTTAAATATATTCAAATGTCAAGTGGGAATCATATTTCCACTGGCATTTAATAAATTGATTTGTCATGGAAAGCACTAGGACTAGGGTGCATCAGATTTTCAAAGAGTAGAGAATTTACCTGTGGCAAGTGTAAGAAAATGTTGGTTTTAGCTGTTTGCAGATTATGATTCTCAACACCTTTACTCCAATCATAACTAACCTAACAAGCATACACATAGTAAGCAATTTGATGAGTCACTTAAAGCATACACAAACCAAGGCCAGAAATAATTAACCCGCAGAAGAACTGTGATGAAAAGTGTGTTAGACATATGAATAAATGACTAATCTGTCAAGTTATTTGAGACGTTGTGAAATAATTAACCCGCAGAAGAACTGTCATCTTGCTAAAATCCCAAAATGAAAATCATACTTAAATAAAACAAAAAGTGATTTTTTCAACAAGTTATACATGAGCACATAAATCTAGAAATAGACATATTTAACCTATGTTTTATGTAATGATAGGCAATGCATAAACCTTCTAATACTTTGTCATGTGAAATCAAAACCAAGCGGGTAACTAACAACTACATTTACCTTATCATGCCACCAAAAACTCTGCCCTTTTGTGAATCATGACAATAATTATTGTCGAATCCTCGCTCACTTGAATTCCAAACTCCTTTGCCACAAGTTGCTTTTCATTGTATCTCTAACCATCTTTAAGCCACAAAAACATAAGAATACCTATGATCAGTGGGTCAATTAAAATAAGATCGACTAGATTCCAAAATAAGGCCGTAATTTTCAGAACATAATGAATCACCAGAAGAATATCATTTGTGCAAGGAAATAATATGGAGGGTACAAAGCTCCTACTATGCAAGCATGGTGTGTTCTATTTATGCTACTACTTCATCTTTCATTGTCATACAATTCATAGATGCTAATCTTAGAAATACAAATAATAGAGCAACATTTGAATTGAGAGTATTTTAAATGGAGAGAGATAAAAGGCTTATATAATACCACAATCAAGTGAACAATTCAGTAAATGCACCTAGTCTGAACCATGTGAGGGCACTATGGAAGATTATGAGCCTTACATGAGGTACTCGTGGCTGGGTAGAATATATGCTAGTTGAAGATTGAAATACCCTCTTGAATGTGGCAACACATTTTGACTCAAACCAACAAATAGATTAGTGATTTGAAAAGGAAAAATTAGTTTTGACTTTAACCCTAAAGTCAAAACTTGGAACTTTAAACATAGGGATAAAAAGATTGAATGTCGATTACGATTCATGGTTCAAGACAAAAGCATAAGACTGGATCTAGAAACTTACATTTTCCTTATGCTTTTTCCTCAGCAGGTTGTTCTTCAGGAAATGCACAGCTTGATTCCATGTAGTCGAAGAGAGTGGAGAGATGAAATCCTACAATTCTCAAACAACAACAAAAACACCAGAACACAAACAATGAAACCAGAAAGTTGTTACTGTTATTCCATCATGTTCATTAGTAAATATAAAGCTACTTATTGGAGACGTACGATCAGGTTTAATGAACACAAAATATGAAACCAGAAAGTTGTTACTGTTATTATGCTTTCCTGGGCTACATACTTAGTATTTAGCCTTATACAGAGCTTAAGTTACAGCTTTAAGAGCAAGTGATGTCCATTAGGCATACGCTCCAACATGAATTTTCTGGACCAAGTCTCTAAGGCCAATAGATCAAGGACCACCCATAAGGGTCAATTCTTCAAGTTAATTGTGTTTGCTAGGATTAAATAACCTCATGTGCCACATCACACCAAAAGGGGAAATCAATTGATAGGAAATCACACCAAATCATGCATCCATAAATCTTTTTCGTCACAAAATCGAACCTTCCCCGCCGATGAACAAATAGTCATCGTCCGTCTATCATATTAACCCTATACTTTCATAATTGGCAAATCGCAAACGAAACCCCCAAATCCACATATAATCAAAATTGAAGAGAAAACGTGTAAAATAAAGTAATAGATCACAATGCAAAATCAATCTGAGAAGCCGAAATCTATCTAGGGATGTTATCACGCTTAGGATCGCCGGGCAATTTGCGAACAAAGGAGTGGTCCCAATGAAGGTCCTTGAGACTGAGCTTAGACTTCCATGAGGCATCCGACTTCTGATTTCTGAGATCTTTAGTGACTGAATCGACCGTAGAAATCCGTTTAGAGTCCACCGGGGAACGCCATGGGAGGCGATGCTCCTGGAAGCGTTGCCGGGAGCGCGGCGGTTACAGGAGGTGGGAGTAGCGAGGTAGGATCCGAGGCAAAGGTTGGCGGCGGTGGTGAGCGAGGAGGAGAGAGAGCGAGTGAAGAGGCCGGGGAACAGAGCTGCTCAAATCGATCTCGGATTAGGGCTGATCTCGGATTAAGTAGGATCTCGAAGAGGAACGATAATAACAGAGCTCGAGGATAGTAGTATAAAAATTAGGTTTAAATAATCCGTATGGCAAAATCGTGATGTATATGTATGTTATAATAACTCGGGCGTGTCTGATACAAGTTATTTAATTGTATTATTTTTTTATATAACCCGGATTAGTAGAGGTCCGAGTTATATTTGACAACAATTTTTTTAGAATACGTATATATCTCGCCAATTGAACGTCCGGATTATTTTCTACGAGATATTAGATCATTTTTGTAGTAGTGATGAGAACCAACCACGAACCTTTAATCCTAAACCAACAAATTGGACGTCAGATCGAAGATCCTCTCAAATGAAATGTTAGAGGCCTATTTATAGAAGAAGCTAGCTTCTAAGCTAAGCAAACCCTCCAGGCTAAGTTTCTTTCACCAGCTTGTATCAGCTACTTGTATCACTTGCATGCATCAACTATTTGCTTGCATCGGCTACTTGTATCACCAGCTTGCATCATCTACTTGTATTATCTGTGTGCATCAACTACTTGTATCACCATCTTTCATCAGCTACTTGTATCACTTGCATGCATTAACTACTTGTTTGCATCAACTATTTGTATCACCAGCTTGCATCAACTACTTATGTCACATGCTTGCATCATCATCTAGGTTGAACACCTAGTTTGGGAGACGCGATGAAAAAGACGACGAGTAATAATTTTTCAAAACTAACGTGTCCTAAAAATTAGCGCGTTCCATCACAGTCCCATGTTTTGACAGCCTTCATGCCATGCTGTTAAAACAAACCATGGAAGTTGTCTTGAATCATCACATTCGGTCTATCCCTTTGAACATACAAACTCTTCCGTCGAGTTCGAGTTTCTTGACTTGGGCGAGAATGAAGATGACTTGGTGGCATCCCCAAGCTAAAGCTTGAAGGATCTCACCCGCTTTGAAGAGAACGCAGTGGCAACCCCAAGCCAGAACTTGGAAGATCTTACCCGTATTGAAGAGAACGCAATGGCAGCCCCAAGAGAGAACTTGGAGGATCTCACCCGTCTTTAAGAGGACGCGGTGACAGCCCCAAGCCAGAGTTTGGGAGATATCACCTGTCTTGAAGAGAACGCAGTGGCAACCCCAAGCTAGAGCTTGGAGGATCTCACCCGCCTTGAAGAGAACGCAGTGGTAGCCCCAATCGAGAGCTTGGAGGTTCTCACCCGTCTTGAAGAGAACGCGGTGGAAGCCCCAAGCGAGAGCTTGGGGGATCTCACCCGTCTTGAAGAGAACGCTGTTTAAAAAAAAAGCCACCGTGCAGGTGGTAATTTATTCATTACACATGAATACAAATCTTTTACCTCTTACATCACGCGCGACGCCTCTATTGATGTGCTATCTTTTATGTCTTGGTGAGGGAACACAACTCCTCTCGTAGTTTTGGCGCGTCATCATGAGCTCATTTGAACCGAATTCACCCGAACTTGACATGGTTCTTGCTTGCACACCTCAATGATAGCCAAGTCGTCCTAAAGTGAGGAAATTCCCCACGGACAGCGTCGGTGATGGTTCCCGCGATTATAGAGTCAATGAAATACAAATCTATTCATATTGGCTATCAAAAAGGGCGCGGCAACCTTTCTCTTTATTGCATATTGAGAGATTCAACTTGCTTGCATCAGCTACTGTATAAGCATCTTGCATTAGCTACTTGTATCACCAGCTTGCATCAGCTACTTGTATCACCTACATGCATCAACTACTTGTTTACATCAGCTACTTGCATCACCAACTTGCATCACCAACTTGCATCAGCTACTTGTATCACATACTTGCATCACCATCTAGGATGAGAAACTAGTTTGGGAGACCACGGTGAATAAAGACGACGTGTGCTATTTTTGCAAAATTAACGTGTCCTAAAAATTAGTGCGTTCCATCAGCTGATTTTTTGGTAATTTTAGCAAGCTCTCCCCCCCCCCCCCCCCCCCCCCCCCCCCACCCACCCACCCACCCACCCACCCACCCACCCACCCACCCATCCAAGCTTGCTCGAGATGAAAGAAGCTGGATTTGGGGAAATTACAAGATTTTCTTTTAATCTATTTTAAATCAGAGACATGCCTCCTCATAAGGGTTTTTAGAGGCGTCATACTTCCCGTAGGGATTGTCAGAGGCGGTGGGGCAATCGTCGCCAATGACGAAGTCAACGGGCATTGCGGGAACGGTCTTGGATGAGAGACTCCTCGGCGACGACGGTCGGGTACTTGTCGTGGCGGTCCCGAAGGCGCACCCACCTTGGCGTTGGGGAAGAAATCCACGACGAACTAAATTAAAATGAACAAATTGAAAGCATATTCAAAATATTTTGGAACTAAATTGAAATTAATTTCGTGATTCGAATTTAGTTGATAAGGATTTATTAATTCGGTGAGCATATTTGGATTTAGGAATGTAATATTTTAGGTTTATATGAGACTAGAGATTTGGTGATAAGGATGAACATCATCGGTCAAGGGCGGCAATGCTCTTAGGTTACCTCATTGTCAAACATGAGGAAGAATGAGAGAATTAGATTTCTTATTGAGGGCATTTCAGTAATTTTCCTTACTATTTTTACAATTTATGCTCGTACATACATAACACTCAATTACATATTACAACTCCAACTTTATCCAGCTTCAGCTACTAATTCCAACTCTAGCTCTTAAAAGATCCAACTATGCCGAACAAACCCTTAGTTTGAGTTTTATTCAAATATCATTTTTCTATTTTTCTTTTTTTGGTGTACGAGCGGGTTTGCTATATTAAACTGGACAACTTTGTTTTATTGATCATCGGATCTTACCAGTTGCGACCTCTAGCAAATGCTTCAACCTGTGATTTGTAATTTCAAACTATGGAAGATAAATCGCACGTGTTTGTGGCATTGAAGCATATGATATAAGTTGCAAGAGCCGGATCATATGTGGATCGACCTTATCGTGTAATATGCTCACTAGTGGAAAAAACACTTTTTGAGGCTCCCTTTTAGAGGCGTACATATTTCAAAACGCCTCAACAACGACCTACGCAATCAGTTTTTCAGGCGGATAATTATTTTATACGCCTCAAAAAAATCTATTGAGGCGGGCAAATAACTATACGCCTCAAAAAATTTCCAAAAAAATATTCCCGTTAAAGTATTAGAGGCGGGCCAAATATAGGCCCGCCTCTAATGGTACATAATTGAGGCGGGCGAAAAAGCCCGCCTCTATTAACTTTTGTTGAGACGGGCATATTATAGCCCGCCTCAACAAATGTATGCAATAGAGGTGGGCATAAAGGGCCTCTATTGCCTCATTACATTCAGCTTATAGAGGCGGGCATATTAGGCCCGCCTCTATAAGTCTACCCTAATTAAATTAAAAACATTCAGCTCCGCGCGCGCCTTCGTTCATATCTTCGTATCGTCGTCTTCGCCGAGCTCCGACTTCCTCTCCTTTCGCCGAGCACTCGGTTTCACCAGAGTTCCGACTTCCTCACCCGATTCCGCTGGCCGGTAAGCACATCTAACACCCTATTTTACTTTAATTTCATCAAACACATTTACAATTTTATTTAGGTTCATACCGAATTGGAGAAGTAATTGGAGAAGTAAAATCATAAGTACTGAAGCTTGTACGAATTTGGAGAAGTAAAATACGAGCAAATCCTAATGTACTGATTTCGAATTTGTGTATTTTGTGTTTAAAGCTTGTACGAATTTGTGTATTTTTGTGTGTAAAGCTCGTGCATTGAAGGTGTTTGATGAAATGCCCCTATGAATATGCGTTTCTCTAATAGGCGGGCCTAGTACTGATTTCGAATTTGTGTATTTTGTGTTTAAAGCTTGTACGAATTTGTGTATTTTTTGTGTTTAAAGCTCGTGCATTGAAGGCAATGAGGATGTAATATACTAGAGGATCACATTTTTACAGTTTATTTAATTGGGGAAATTACATTCTGCAGGTTGATAGAGGCATTGTCTTGAAGGATCGATATTGGGTCAAGGTAATACTTCTACCCTAATTCCTTAGGCCCTTGGCGGGATAGAATTCATAATTTAGGCCCTTGGCGGGATAGTTGAGTTTGTATTTTTTCTTGCTTAGTTGCGTATTATTATCTATTTAGGCCATTGGCGGGATATAATTCATAATTTAGGCCCTTGGCGGGATAGTTATTAGAAATGATATTAAATCTTCCTTGTTTTGCATTTATTACTAGAAATGAGTCATCCTTGGATGTACGGTGATCATACTACGACACAATACTTGAGTGGGGTTGCGGAGTTCATTAGATGTGCTTTAGCACATCAACGGAGTACGAAAACCAAAAAAATCTATTGTCCATGCCGTGATTGTAAGAATATAAGGCGGTTAGATGATATTGATGAGATTGAGGATCATTTATTTCGTCGTGGTTTCAAACAAGATTACCATGTTTGGTTTTGGCATGGTGAGAAAATACCTGATCGTCCAAGTTCTAGTGTCAATGAGTTTGATGTTCGGGTAGACACTGATGATAGTGATGATGATATTGCTGAGAATAATGAGATGGATGATGATGATGACCAAGAAGATGATGAAATAAATGGGATGATGGATGGGGTGAGAGATCACTTGAACGAACGACCTCAGATGTTCGAACAAGTATCAAAGGCTGCAAAGACTCCCTTGTATCCCGGGTGTACAAAATTTAGCAAGTTAGAGACTGTGTCAATACTTTACAACTTGAAATGTGCTTCTGGTTGGACTGATGAAAGTTTCAACACCTTATTGGAATGGTTAGGTGAATTTTTACCAGAAGGCAATGAGATGCCTATCTCTACTTATTATGCCAGGAAATTGATGTGTCCCTTAGGCTTAGAGGCCGTCAAGATAGATGCTTGCCCAAATGATTGTATGCTTTACAGAAATGAACATGAAAATTTGAATGAGTGTCCAAAGTGCGGTGCATCTCGTTACAAGCGTAAAGGGGTAAATTCGGCTAAGAAGGGCCCAACAACTAAGGTTATGTGGTATCTTCTGATAATACCTAGGTTTCAGCGTTTGTTTTCGTTAAAGAAGGAAGCAAAAAATCTGAGGTGGCATGCGGAAGGGAGAAAGAAAGATGGACTCCTTAGACATCCTGCTGATTCTCCTCAATGGAGAAATATTGATAAGAAATATTCTGAATTTGGTGATGAGGATAGGAATCTGAGGCTTGCTTTATGTACAGATGGTGTGAATCCGTATGGCACTCTAAGCAGCCAACATAGCACATGGCCGGTTCTTCTAGCGATTTATAATCTTCCTCCATGGTTGTGTATGAAGCGCAAGTTTATCATGTTATCACTCCTCATCTCCGGGCCTAAGCAACCTGGGAATGACATAGATGTGTATCTGGCTCCACTTGTTGATGATTTGAAATTACTGTGGAATGAAGGTGTTCCAATGTTCGATGCATACACCAACTCAAACTTTACCTTGCGAGCTATGGTTTTTTGTACCATAAATGATTTTCCAGCATATGGAAACTTGTTTGGGTACAAAACCAAAGGAGAACAAGCATGCCCTATATGTGAAGAAGATATGAAACCCGCCTACTTGAAAAATTACAGGAAAAATGTGTATCTAGGGTACCGGAAGTTCCTTAGTCGATATCACCCTTACCGTAAAAAGAAGAAGGAGTTCAATGGGTACACCGAGGAAGGAGTAGCTCGTACACCTTTGACAGGATCACAGGTTTATGAACAGATTAAAAATGTTGACACCAAATACGGCAAGGGCTTCAAGTCCGTCTCTGAAAAGGGTGTTTTATGGAAGAAAGCGTCT
Organism: Rheum nobile; assembly: GCA_027886185.1. Lineage (NCBI taxonomy): Eukaryota > Viridiplantae > Streptophyta > Magnoliopsida > Caryophyllales > Polygonaceae > Rheum > Rheum nobile. The sequence continues at coordinate 75,550 of WOAB01000248.1, read as the reverse complement.
ATACTATGGGATCTTCCTTATTGGAAAGATTTGTCGGTTAGGCATTGTCTCGATGTGATGCACATTGAAAAAAATATTTGTGATGCTATAATTGGGACATTGCTAAATATACCCGGAAAGACGAAAGACAATCAGAAAGTTCGTTTTGATATGAAAGAGAGGAATATTCGACTAGATTTGTGGCCCGTTGTAAAACTGGATGGTAAAAAGACTTTTCTGCCTCCGGCCTGTTACACAATGTCAAGAAATGAGAAAAAGGTGTTTTGTGAGTGCTTACATGGCATTAAGGTTCCATCGGGATATTCGTCAAATGTAAAACGTCTAGTTTCTTTTTCGGACCTTCGGTTGATTGGTATGAAGTCTCATGATTGTCGTGTATTGATTAATGTTTTCTTGCCGATCGCACTTCGTGGGATATTGCCGAAACACGTGAGACATGTTATAACAAAACTATGCGTGTTTTTCAGTTCCATATGTGCTAAGGTTATTGATCCGGAAATATTGGATGCTCTCCACGTTGATATTGTTGAAACTTTGTGTCGATTTGAAATGTACTTTCCGCCGTCTTTCTTTGACATAATGATGCACTTAATTGTTCATTTGGTTCGAGAAATCAAGTTATGTGGTCCGGTGTATTTAAGATGGATGTATCCTTTTGAGAGATTTTTTGGCAGTTTAAAGGACAAAGCAAAGAATCGGCGAATCCAGAGGGTAGTATCATTCGTGGAGTCCTTCATGAAGAGATATCTCAATACGCAGCTGAGTTTTTGTCAAGGCTTCATCCAATAGGTCTTCCAAAATCTCGTCATGTAGGGAGGCTTGAAGGAGAGGGAGTAATTGGTAAAAATGTGATATCTCCTCCATCTGAAAGGAAGATTAAGGCACATCTTTGTGTGTTGCAGCATCTTACAGAGGTCAATCCTTACATAGAAAAGCATTGCCTTGAATTGCAACACAATAATCCAAAATTGAATGAAAGAGCTTTGATGCGGGAACATAATCGCACATTTGTTGATTGGTTTAAGAAGGAAGTAGCTGAGGAACTTATGGTGTTATCGAAGAAATATGGGAGCTTGATTATAACAATTTTACAATCCCTGTTTTCCGGTGCAAGTGGGTCAACAACCCTAACGGGGTGAAGCAAGATGAAATTTATCCGGGTTTGACATTGGTAAACTTTGACCGATTAAGTGATAGTGACGAGCCATTCATCCTAGCATCACAAGCTAAGCAGATTTTTTATGTGGTAGACAATGTTGATCCTAGATGGTGTGCAGTTGCCCAAGGTAAAAGACATATTCTGGGTATTGATGATGTTGTGGATGAAGATGAGTATGACGAGTATGACGACACACCCTTGTTATCAACTGTTGTTCAACCATTACCCGAGGAGGAAGATACAAATAATACTAATCACATCCGTACAGATCATAGGGAGGGAATATGGGTTACAAATCACAAATGAATAAGATGAGGTAATTTATTGACAAGTAGATTTAATTGCATTATGAATTGTCTTCCTTGGATTTTTTATTTTTATATGTACTCATATGCTTTTTTTTATATGTACTCATGAAATCATGATCTAGTTTTTTGTGTATGAGCAATGCTGAAGCAAATGAGTCTTTATTACATAGACGTTAATTATACCTTGTTCTCCTTTTAGGAAGTTCATTTTCATGTGACAATGCAGAAGCTTTATGTTACAATAAGTAATTTTTTGTGTGTGCTTGTTGCAGGAATTCTAGCCACTATGTCTAACGAAAGTGGAAATGCTATTTTCCCTACCCAAGGTGATCCTGAATCACAAGGTGTTAGCGCGATTACACAGATCGCTAAAGGGCGTGGTCCGTCAAAAGGCGTTCAAGTAAAAAAGCCTATGCACCTTGAGTTTAATGAGTTTAATGTCCCTGATGGCGAGTGGTCGAAACAATACGGAAAGCAAGTTGGGAGTTGTGCTCAAAGAATTAATATTAACGTGAAAGAATACCGAAGGATAGATGAGCAGACGAGGCAAGGGTTTTGGGAGAAGACCAAGGTATAATGTCTTTTTAAATTGTTTTAAATATATACTATATTAACTATCATTCTAACTTATTGTAAAAATCCATAGCTTATGTTCCACATCATTGAGGATGTCAATAAATCAAGGGAAAAATACTTCCATTCTTGTGTGGCAAAACGATTTAGAGATTTCAAGAGCAAGTTGGTAGCTCGATGGATAACTAAGACGCAAAAGCCGTCGAAGTATCCTAGAAACAAGATGCCTTGGGAAATCTACCACCACATTACAGAGGCTGATTGGTCAGTTTTTCTTCAAGAATATTACAGGCCAGAGTCATTGGTAATAATGCTATTTCTTTTTAGTATTAAAGATTTCTAGTCAGCTAGCGGAAATCATTGGTAATAATGCAATTGACTTTTGACAGGCTCGTAGTGAGAAAGCAAAGGCAAGTGCAGCCCACCACAAGAATCCTCATCGCACCGGCCAGGCGGGTTATATTAGAAAACGACACGAGTGGATAAAAGAAGGACGACTCCCAGAGGAAGCAGCTTTATCTCTGTCAAGTAGCTCCTCAGTGAACTCATCGGTTCCTAGAGCTAGAAAATACAGATCAAAGGAGTGGGTTTTGGCTCATCAAGTTCGAACTGAGGATGGAAAGTGGGAAGTTAGCCCGAACGATAAGCATGCCGTAGAAATTGCAAGAAAAGTTGTAAGTAGTGCTTTTTAATGAATATTTACTTAAATTTACTTGGAAATATGAACTAATCTATACTTTCCTAATTGACATTATAGGAGGAGTATATCGAAGAAGAAGAAAAAGGAAACCTTACTTTCGAGGATGATGAGGATGCCATCACCAAAGCCATTGGGAAAAAAGATCATCGTGGCCGTGTCAAGGCAATAGGTGGAAATGTGGGTTATAGAGTTGCTTTCGGTCCAAGAGAACGACGGAGAAGATGTTCTAGTGAAGCTTCATCAGATCTGATCGAATCGATCAGAGCTGAAGTTAGAAAGGAGTTTGAAGGTGAGTTAGATAAAAGGGTTGCTGAGGCCCTCCAAAAGCAACTACGCTCCATGTTACACATAAATCAACCAAACTTCACTTCTACTCTCGTTCTTGAACTTAATGTTGATGCACCCTATACCACTTGTCCTGATTCCACACCGCAACCACGTGAGCTAAAGGTATGATTGAGTTTGAGTATTATCATGAACTCTTTATGTCCAAATACCTCTTATAACATGAATTAAAATACCTCTTCTGCACGAAAGGACTCCATGCCATCTTGCCCTTGAGGATAAAGATTCTGGTAACAAAGTGCTCGTAGCGGATGGTATGGTATAACCCTCAAACGGTGCATCGTCCCAACACTTTACACCGATGAAGCCTGATCACTACAAAGTCCAAGTTGATTTTGTTTATGATGGACATCATGATGATATTCTTCCGGTGCCTACGGGTGATGGTTTCACTAACTTAGGCGGTGCTCAGGGTAGTTTCGTGCAATGGCCGATCCGCTTAGTGATTTTCAAAGACGACGAGGTAAGAAATCTAGGCCCAATAATAATGTACACATTACTCACTCTTGCTCATCTATAATTCTAATATATATATAGGACTATACTACTCCACGCCCAACAAAGAAGTCCAAGTCATTTCTCTCTAAAAAGGTGGATGACAGCGCCAAAAATACAAAGGTAAGTCATTTCTCTCTAAAAAGGTGGATAGAATTCATAATTTAGGCCCTTGGCGGGATAGTTATTAGAAATGATATTAAATCTTCCTTGTTTGTGCTCAATAATACAAATGTTACTTCATTATTATTGTTTGGAAATTTCATGTCAAAATAACTCTTAAGTCTCAGTCCAACAAAGAGGTGGTTGGTAGCTGTGATCGTAAAACAGAAGAATCAGCCGCCAAAAGGAAGAAAGCAGAAAATGAAGAAATTCAAGGTCATGGCCAGTCATGCAAGTGGTTGCAATTTGTTATGTCTTCGGCGCCGGGTGGTATATATGATAGTACTCCCATCCCATTGGATGCCTCGGTTTGGAATTATGTGACAGATCAAGAAACATACGTCACTGCATCCGATGTAGAAGAGTTCCTTAAGGGGGCGTGCTTAAACATTTCTGTGATTCAAGTCTACATGATGTAAATGTTTTGATCAGTCTTTATCTTTTAATTGTCAACTATCATTCTTAATCGTTTTTTCTTTAATTGTTCAACTATCATTCTTAATCGTTTTTTCTTTAAATGTGCAGGTATTTATTGGACAATCACACATATGCATTTGAAAATTCTCGAATTGGGTTCATTTGTCCTGATATGGTGTCAAGCACTAGAATCAAGGCCGATCCATCTGTTCCAGCAAATTACTTGCAACTTGTGTTCAATGCTAACAGTGCCAAATTGTTTTTGCTCCCATATAATCAAGAGTAAGTGTTTTCAATAAGTTTCATATATAATTAGTATTTTAAGCAATCATTAATGTTTATCAATTTACGTTTAAATGATACATCAATCATTGGACTATGTACGTGATAGACCTATTTAAAGCACATGTCTATCTTTTCAATTCTCTAAAAGGTCCAGACAACAGAACGACTGATGCATCTGGAATCATGAATTTGTAAGTTATTTTGCTTACGAACTAGTTTTTTTTGGAATATTAACAATATCAGTTTCGTGACTGTATTATGTTGATTTTCTAGGGCATTTCAAGTGTTTAAGTATCAAGGTGGGAAGTGCGATAAATCAATAGGAAAACGTAAGACGTTGAGAGTCTGCAATATAGAGGTACATATAGCATTTTAAACGCTTTAGGTTTGTTTATTTATAATCAAAGGCCTTGTATCTAAGACAACCCCCTTATGTTGTGTAATTAGTGTGCTCAACAAAGCAGCGGAACCGAGTGTGGCTATTATGTCATGAAGTTCATGTTAGAGATAGTCACGGGACTCGAGGACTCTGATGAGCGACTAGATAAGGTATGTAACTTAACTAACTATATATTGATAGTATTTGTGTTTTGTGTCAATAATTTCTGTGTTTTTTATGAAACTATATCCTAAGAGGAAGACAGCGTATACTTATGAAGAAATGGATGTTGTTCGTGAGCAATGGGCACAGTATTTTACATCGAAGTATTTATTATCGGATTGAACTTGTTTGTACTTGTCATGTAAACTGTTATTGAGAACCTGACTGTACTCTGGTGAAATCTGTTGTGTTGTTGTATATTATTCTGTGAATAAAATCAGGAATCTATTCTGCAAATTTAATGTGTGTATGGTGCAAATTTAATGTGTGTATGGTACATCATAAAATCAGGAATCTATTCTGCAAATTTAATAAAATAACTTTTAGAGGCGGGTCTATGGAGACCCGCCTCTAAAAGCCACTTGTTGAGGCGGGCCTCTATAGGCCCGCCTCAACAAGTGCCTCACTATGGCGCCAAAGTGAGGCACTTGTTGAGACGGGCATATAGAGGCCCGTCTCAACAAGTGGACTTTTAGAGGCGGGCCTACATAGGCCCGCCTCTAAAAGTGCCTCACTTTGGCGCCATAGTGAGGCACTTGTTGAGGCGGGCCTATAGAGGCCCGCCTCAACAAGTGGCTTTTAGAGGCGTATATTGCCCGCCTCAAAAAAGGTCCACACTTGTTGCAGCCCCCTCATTTGAAGCGAACGGTGTTCGCCTCAATAAGTGTCCAAATGTCCGCCTCTATTAGGGTTTTTTCCACTAGTGACTGATGGATTTGGGTCTTTTATTGCGCTTCATCCAATGGCTCGTGTTTTATTTTTGTGCGTGTTTGGGCTTCAAAATAGCTAAAGGATATATTCTTTCTCTATGAAGTACGAAGTGTACGAAGCACAACTGCTATTGTTGTTGTGGGAGTGCCTAAAGGTTAGGAGTTCAAACCACGTGAAGCACGTGCCCCCTCTATTCTTTTTTAATTCTTCATTTCTCCTTTAATCACCCAATTAAGCACACACACAATTGTTTAATAATTATAACTGTAAGCATAATTTTTTTATTTTTCGTCCAAAATAATTATGGTTTTTTAGGACATTTTTTTATTTTCTATTTTCTATCCAAACTAATCATGGGTTGGTTTTTAAACATCCTAAATATGAATATTGATGTTATTATATACGAACCTTATATGACAATATATGAACATTATGACACAATATAAGAACTTCTAGTTTATTTATATGAACCTTAGATGCCAATATATGAACATAAGTATACTAAGGTTTATATTTAGTAAACTAAAAGTTCATATTTAGTACACTACATGTCCATAATTGGTATACTAAAGGTTCACATTGTATAAACATGTATTTTTATATACTAAAGGTAAAAGATGCATTGTCACAATAATTACACTAAAGGTTCATATTTAATATAACAAAGATTCTCATTTAAAAAATGTGTATACTAAATGTAAAAGTTGCATGGTTAATAGATATAAACTATGCTTGAGGCTCACAGTTAGTACACTAGAGATTCATATGCATTACAAATTCATACTTAATATACGAAAGATTCACGTTTAATAAATAGAGTAAATATGCATTTTAATTATACATCTATATATTACACTAAATTCCTAATTATCTCTCCTACGTGTCAGCTCGTGAGTAGACCTGAGCAAATACGGGCCGACCCGCTCACCCGCATAAATGGGCGGATATGGTTACTATATTTAGCTCATTTTGTACGGATAGTCCGACCCAACCGTATAAATGGGCGAGATACAATCACTGATAATATCCCTTTTAGCCCGGAAATTCAGCCAGGAAGCCCGAAGTAATCTTAAAAATAAATAAAATAAATATATTTTTATGAATGTCTATTGTTTGCATTTTTAAAGTGTTGGATAGAGTTTTTATGGGTGTTTTTGTTGGAGTGGTTTGGTTTGTAATTGCGTCTTCAAAGTTTTGGACAAATTTCTTATGGGCATTTTTGTTGTACAAGTTTGTAACAGGCATCATGTCTACTGTTTATAACAAATGACAACTTTTTTATGGTTATTGTGTGTTAGATTGGATTTGTTGTGATACCCCGTAATTTTGTAAGGTTATTTAGGGAATTATGGAATTTTCCCGAGTAACCGTTGTGTACGTCGGATTTAATTCAGGTAGCTTGAGACATTCTGTAATGTGCTCTATATCTGTAATATTTTTCCCAGTGAAATAAAATACAGACATCATGCCTTGGAGTTTAATTGTCGTTCGCGTACGATAATTTTTATCCCGGTTTATCGTCAAGCTCGTTCAAAGCCGAATGGGCGGGAAAATGGGGAAACGGCGACCGCCATTCAGAAACGGCGACCGCCGTGGTTGGGCCCGAGAAGTCAGCGTGTCAGCTTCTAGCTGGCCGCGACAGGCCTAACGACGGCGACCGCCGCATTTACGGCGACCGCCGCGTGCCCGCCGCAGGCAAAATTACGGCGACCGCCGTGATTGTCCAGTGGGCATTGCCCGTTGGTCGCCGGTGTCGTTCGAGGCGCGCCGTTGCGTCGTTTGCCGCGTCTGAGGGTTTGCAGATCACTCCTTGGGGTTTGCCTATAAATAGATGAACTTGGGCATGGGTTTTGGGTCATCTACAACCCCGAATCGCTGCCAAATTCGCCTCTCGCCGGAGTTGTGTTTTCGCCGGAATTTGAAGGTCTCGCCGGTGTTGCTTTGGTGTGGTTCCCGAGTGCCTTTGTGAAGCTTTTGGTTAGCCTTGGAGGTTAGAAGCCAAAGCAAGTCGAAGGAGGCCGAACCGCTCGTGTTTTGGGGTGAGTTTTCTCTCGTTCTGTGTCGTCTGAGTTCGTCACGGCGACCGCCGTGTTCTTCACGGCGACCGCCGTGATGAATACGGCGACCGCCGCCAAGAACAGCGACCGCCGCCAGTGCCCAGAATGCCTTCGTGGCTTTGGCTTGGTCGGTTGTCGTCGTGGCGTCTTTCCTTTCGTGTTCTTTCGCCGTGTTTAGATTCGTACTGTTTATGTCGGATCTAACTTAGGGTTCCTTTTATGGGTCGACTCGAAGGTTGTTGTGCTGTCGGAACTATACCATATCGAGCCCGGAATCCAATGACGTCTTTAGACTATTCTGCGGAGTAAGGCAAGTGGCGGTTCGCTCTTGCTCATTCGTTCCATATTTACATTAATTATCAGTAGTTTATCTGAGTAATTAATTTGGAATGAATATTCTGTTTGTCTGGAAACGGTTTTGATAAACTATTTTGAAAACCATATAATAGGTTGTATATCTGTTAGAACAACGCTATTATCTGTGATCGCCTTTCGGGCCTTTATGTGGATTTATCCTGTAACTGTTGTTGTGCTGTAACTGTTTAGTTAGCACTGTTAAATAGGAACGTTACTCGGACTCTGTCCAGTCGTTTCTTTATAATCTGGTATCGGGATGGCTCGTCCCCATCTGGTACTATTCTATGATCATGATCGGTCTCTTACACATGTGTGTAGAGACATGACACTTAGCTGGTGTCACAAACCTGTCGGTATACATCACTCTCGACGAAACGTATACTAAGATGTGTCGTCCCACATGTAAAAGTCTATAACGTGATGCGTATTTTTTTTGAAACATAAATCAGATAAGTGCTACCTTGACGCACATAATTAATACACCTTGGGCGAGTAGTGCAGCTAAGTTCAGTGCAGCTAGGAAAACTCGTCTTGACTCGAATGTAGTACGTTCTCTTTCCAATCTGGATTCGCTGTAGGCGATGAGGTTGGTCGTGAACCGAAGCATCTCAGTCAGTTTTAAATCATTGTTGTATGATTCTGTAATATTCCAGATTTGTCATTCTTCCTTAAAGACTCATTTCCGTTGGAGTCTTCTTTCGAGTCGATTTCTGTGAAGATTCAGTCTTCCAGAATCTTCTCCTGTGCATACCTCTTGTTTATTCCAGTAGGAATATGATGGTTGACTACCGTTATCGGTTATTATCCGAGAAACGATGAGTCTAATCTAATATGACTGCTTCGAACCAGTCTGCTTTATACCCTTGCTAGTCTATTCATTTAGACTAACCAACCAATATTTTCCCTTGCATGGTTGGCTGGTGTCATCCGTTCGATTCGGCACATCAGTTAAGAAGTAGCTCAGAAGATTAGAAGGACTATGGAGTCGGCGGTGGTTTTTGAATGTTTTAATTATTTATTTAATCAGGTTATGATCCTTTGGACAATAACTCCGTTTGCAATGTACTTTCTTAGTCTTCCGCTGTGTTTGGTTTAAACTATGTTTTGACCTATTCGGGATTGGGTTGTAATCCTGTAACTCTTGTTTCCTCGACAATGTTATGTTTTGGAATTTAATGCTTGATCTTTGTGTATCAATTGCATTTCATAAATTGTATTTATTTGGTAAAGCCTTGGGTGATCTCGGTAAGGAACACTAGGGTCACTGGCGGTAATACCTTTCCAAAAGGGTTAAGTTTTGGGGGTGTTACAGTTGTGGTATCAGAGCCAAAGGTTTTAAAACGGGTTTGGAATTTTTATAAACCATTTATTCATTTTCGAAATGCTTTAAAGAGGGCTCTGAATTTTCATTCTGAAAAGAATTTAAAAACACCGTTCATAGTCGTGTCTTCTTTATAGTCTGATATAGTAAGCTTGCTTCTATGTCTAGAAAGACTAATTCCTTCCTTATTGTTCGATAGGATGGGTGTCTGCTTTTCTATTGGTAGGGGGTCGAAAGACGCCAAGTCGGATCAGCCGAGGCTAGATTTTCCGTTACCTCAGCGATGTTTCAAGGTTGGAGGCCCGAGTAGCCCACCCGAAGACGTCAAGCACGTTCTCCCCGAGTCGGTTGTCCTTGTAGCCAGGAATGCTATGGTCCCTGAGCCTGCACCTGTGCCGCCACCAAGGGTGGAGGAAGTACGAGAATGGGAGCAGGAAGATGAGTTATCAAGGTACGAACAAGGGGTTTACCAAGACGACTTTCTATTGGGACCAATTCCCGAGGAGATCGAGTATGAGGAGGAGGAAGAGGAGATGCTTGAGCAAGATCCTGTCGAGGACGAGGATATGATCGAGGATGATTCCGAGGATGAGGATCCCATCGAGGATGATCCCGAGGATGAGGATTCCATCGAGGATGATCCCGAGGATGAGGATCCCATAGAGGATGATCCAGAAGAGGATCTAGAGTTGGACCTTGGAGGGCAGAATCAGGAGCCCGGTACAGAATTGTCACCAGTGCCAGAGTACGCACCCATGTCAGAAGCTGATTGGGAGGCACTGTATACCGAGTACGGTATTAGGAGAAGTAACAGGGAATCTCAGCCTATCCCTACTCCAAGGAGATGGAGGTCGGAATCCGAGCTGCAAGAGATCCTCCGCCAGAGCGAGGTAATCTCCGCAAAACAGCAGCATCAGAGGGATGAGTTGACCGCCAGTACTCAGAGGAGGGCTGGAATAGGAGGACCGGTCATGGACGACCCATACTTTACCATGACTGAGCTAGGACTATGTGCTTCAGGGTCAAACAGGGTGCGAAACCCATCGCCAGAGCTCGATGGTGAGCCTAGCCCGAAGAGACCATGCACGAGTAGCCAGTCGTATGGGAGACATTTTGGAACGCCTTGAGGAGGAGTGGCGTTGCCTATCGTAATAGTTTCGTTTCTTAGTATTCCAAGTTGTACTTTGTGTAATATTTCAGTATTGCGGCAAGTACTCTGAGAAACACTTATATCTTCGAGCAATGTCGTCCGAACGCTCGAATGATAAACTTATGTGTAACTTGTGTAAGAATTCGAAGGTTCATCTATAAAATGCCAAGTTGATCTATTCTGAGTGATTTATTTACATTGATATATTGCATAAGTATGTTGCATAATATTAATGTATTGAATGCTTGGAATTGGATCGGTAAACAGATGGTGAACCCAAGAAGCACGAGAAACTCGACTCGAGCCGGTGCTGGGACCAGCCAAAACCCCAGACCAGCAGGAAGAGGTGTTCAGGATGAACACGAGTCTGAGTCTCGCATCCAGCAGAGGCGTGAAGGTCAGGATCAGACCCAGGCGCCGACGCTGTTTGACGCTGCAGCTGTTGAGGCGATCCGTGGGATCGTGATGCAGGCAATTGCAGATGTCTTGAGACCAAGTGCGCCTCAAGCACAAGAAGTGCCTATTCACGCAGCGGTTCCTGATGTTGTGGAACCCAGAAACCCTGTGATTCAGGAGACTGCCGTTAGGGCGAGGGACAGCTATGGTCGCACTCTTAAGACCATTACTTCCATGAGACCCGACTGCTATAACGGGAAAGGGGAGCCAATGGCAGTGACTCATTGGTTCTCCCATATGGAGAGGCTATTCAGGAACGTGGAGTGTACGGAGGCCGAGAAGGTCCATATCGCTTCTCTTCAGCTGAAGGAGGAGGCTAGCGAGTGGTGGGAGAGCACTGGTTTGGCTGAGAGCCCAGTGTTGACTTGGTCGATGTTCAAGACCAAGATGGTTGCTCGCTTTTTCTCTCGTGCTATGAGAGAGGAGAAGCATAAAGAGTTCTTGTAACCTCAGACTAATGGTCTGAGAGTGACCGAGTTGGCATCTAAGTTCAACCATCTTCTACAGTACGCCACTGCCGAGATCACCAGCGAGGCTCAAAAGATCTGGTACTTCCACGAGTGGATGAACCCGGATATCAAGCCATTAATGGTGCACCACACATGCTCTACCTTGGAGCAGTATGTGGATTATGCCTATAAGCTGGAGGTAACTCTCGAGGAGTCGATCAAGAGGCGCAACCGACAGAAGTCGATGCAGAATCAGAACCAGGGAGGTGGTTTTAAGCGCCATGCGCCACCGTCTAACTTCGCCAAATCCGGCAGAGCTAAGACGGAGATGACGCAAGGAGGATCGACTCAGCAGTCATGGCAGACCAAGAGTACAGTTCAGTGTTATAACTGCGGTACTGCTGGGCACAAGAGCACTGAGTGTCGGAAGGAGAGGAGACCATGCTTTGGGTGTGGACGTGATGGTCATCTGCAAAAGTTCTACAAGTAGGGGAAGCAGAAGGGAGTAGAGTCGTAGCAAGGGTCAGTTCATCAGAGCAACCGACCTAGGTTTAAGCCTGCCGAGACTCCTAGCCCTTCAGTACAGACGACTGCTCAGAACAGGGGAAATGCCCCAGCTGTTTCTGGAAGTCAGGGCCAACGCTTGTACGAGATGCGTGAGGCAGATGGACCCAACGCTCCGATTGTTCAAGGTACTCTATACCTTCACTCTACTTCAGTGTGCATTCTGTTTGATTCTGGTGCTACGCATTCCTTTATTTCGGATAGTTGTGTTAGCAAGTTAGACTTAGTGTGCAACGATTCGTGCGACCCTTTCGTCGTTAATCTTCCTAATGGAGAACGTTTGGTGGGAACCAAGCATTTGTCCGACTTTCCGATTACCATTCAGGGTAAGGAATTCGAGGCAGATTTAATCTGCATAGCCATGGCTCCATACGACATTATCCTTAGTATGGATTGGCTGACGCGTCACAAGGCGGTGATCGACTTCAGTTCAAGAACGGTGACGGTGTCATCCGGGGGCCAATTCGTGTGCAAGTTCAAAGGTCGAAATGACGCTGATAACGGTAAGCTGATCAATGCGATGGCTGCGTTTAAGCTACTACGACAAGGATGTGTCGGGTACCTTTGCTACTTGGATTCGCCTGCGAAGGATGAACCTGAGATTCTTGATATTCCTGTAGTTAGGGAGTTTTCGGATGTCTTTCCGGAAGAAATTCCAGGATTACCCCCAAATCGTGACGTAGAGTTTTCAATTGATCTCGAGCCTGGTACGGCGCCGATTTCCAAATCCCCGTATCGGATGGCTCCAGCTGAGATGCAAGAGTTGAAGAATCAACTTGAAGATCTTCTTGACAAAGGTTATGTCAGGCCGAGTGCATCGCCGTGGGGTGCTCCGGTACTATTCGTCAAAAAGAAGGACGGATCGTTCCGACTTTGTATCGACTACCGAGAGTTGAACAAGGTGACGATCAAGAACAAGTTTCCTTTGCCTAGGATTGATGACTTGTTGGACCAATTGCAGGGAGCAAAGGTTTTCTCCAAGATCGACTTAAGATCTGGATATCATCAACTCTGGATTCGGGAGCAGGACATTCCTAGAACTGCGTTTAGGACCAGATATGGTCATTACGAGTTCGTAGTGATGCCTTTTGGGCTTACAAATGCTCCAGCTGTCTTTATGGATTTGATGAACCGATGTTTTCACCAGTACTTGGATAAGTTCGTGGTGGTTTTCATCGACGACATCTTGATCTATTCTCCGAATGAAGAAGTCCACGAGGAACATCTGCGGATTTCCTTGTCGATCCTTAGACAACATCAGCTTTATGCTAAACTGTCTAAGTGTGAATTCTGGATAAAGGAAGTGGCTTTCTTAGGCCACGTGATCAATAAAAATGGGGTTATGGTTGATCCCCAAAAGATTGAAGCGGTGGCCAAATGGACACAGCCCCGGAGCGTGAAGGAGGTACGCAGTTTTCTTGGACTTGCCGGGTATTATAGAAGGTTCGTAGAAGGATTTTCAAAGATCGCTCTACCTATGACCAATCTACTCCGCAAAGTCCACAAGAAGTTTGTCTGGAATGACAAGTGCGAGGTCAGTTTCCAGGAGTTGAAGCGACGGTTGACCTCGGCACCCGTGTTAGCACTCCCGGAGGGGAATGACGATTATGTGGTCTATAATGATGCTTCCAAGTGTGGTCTCGGTTGTGTTTTGATGCAAAGGGGCAGAGTCATTGCTTATGCATCTAGACAACTCAAGACTTACGAAGAAAACTATCCGACCCATGATCTTGAGTTAGCAGCGGTTGTCTTTGCGCTGAAGATTTGGAGGCATTACCTCTACGGTATAAGATGCCAAGTCTTCACCGACCACAAAAGTCTCAAGTATATATTTACTCAGAAGGAGTTAAATATGAGACAACGCCGCTGGCTAGAGTTGCTCAAGGACTACGACATGGAGTTGTTGTATCATCCGGGCAAGGCTAATGTAGTAGCTGATGCACTAAGCCGAAAGACAACGCACGAGACTGTAGTTGCTCTACTTACTGTTCAAACCAAGCTAAACCAAGGGTCATGCGACATTGAAGTCTTATATGACCAGCGTAGAGGGTACCTGAGTATGATGGAGATTCAGGCTACGCTGCTGGATCAAATCAAAGAAAAGCAAGTCGATGACATCATCTTGGTAAAGTTAAGCAGTGAAGTGATGGATGGGAAAGCTCCCAGTTTTGTGGTTCAGGACGATGGATCACTTTGGTTTCAGGATCGGATCTGTGTGCCTGACACAGAGGGTCTTCGTCAGTTGGTGATGAGAGAAGCTCATTCATCTGCTTATTCTGTGCATCCTGACTCTAGCAAGATATACAAGGATCCCAGGAAGAAGTTTTGGTGGCCAAACATGAAGTGGGACGTAGCAGACTTTGTGGCAAAATGCTTAACTTGCCAAAAAGTCAAGATCGAACACCGCAGACCAGGTGGTGAGATGCTACCTCTCCCCGTGCCAGAATGGAAATGGGAGGACATTTCCATGGACTTCGTCACTGGGCTACCCAAGACTCGAAGTCAGAGAGATGCTATCTGGGTAATTGTGGATAGGCTTACGAAGAGTGCTCATTTCATAGCCATCAAGACCACATGGGAAACCCAGAAGCTAGCCGAAGTTTACCAGAAGGAGATTGTCCTCTTACATGGCATTCCTAAGACCATTGTATCGGACCGAGATGGCCGTTTCATGTCAAGATTCTGGAAGAAACTTCATAAGGCTATGGGGACCGAGTTGAGGTTTAGTACACCGTTTCATCCTCAGACAGATGGCCAGTCTGAAAGGATCATCCAGACTCTGGAGGATATGCTTAGAGCTTGTGTGCTCGATCGTCCGACTAGCTGGGAGGACAGCTTGAGTCTGATTGAGTTCACATACAACAATAGCTGGCATGCTACAATCAAGATGGCTCTGTTTGAAGCTTTGTATGGTCGCAGATACAGATCTCCGATTTGTTGGGACGATAATGCTGACAAAATTCTGCTTGGACCAGAGTTGGTAGAAAGGACGGCTTCAGACATTGCTTTGATCAGACAAAGGATGTTGACCGCTCATAGTCGACAAAAGTCCTACGCAGATCGGAAGCGCATGACTATCGAGTTCGAGGTCGGTGACAAAGTTTTTGTCAAGGTATCGCCATCCAAAGGAGTTTTCAGATTCGGTAAGCGTGGGAAGCTTAACCCTCGCTACGTGGGACCATTCGAGATTTTGGATAGAGTGGGATCTCTAGCGTACCACTTAGCGTTGCCGCCATCGGCTCACCCGGTGCATAACGTGTTCCACGTATCTTTACTCAGAAAGTATGTACCAGATGAATCTTATGTGCTTAGTTATGAAGACATCGAGATTCAAGCTAATGGTACTTATGAAGAGTTGCCCGTGCACATTTTGGAGCGTCGGGAGAAGCATTTGCGCAACAAGATCGTACCATTGGTACGAGTGCTGTGGTCCAAGTCAGGGATCGAAGAAGTTACTTGGGAGACGTGGGAAACCGAGTCAGATATGCTTAGGCATTTTCCCGAGTTATTCTCGACCTAAGTTTCGGGGTCGAAACTTCTTGTAAGGGGGAGGAGATGTGATACCCCGTAATTTTGTAAGGTTATTTTGGGAATTATGGAATTTTCCCGAGTAACCGTTGTGTACGTCGGATTTAATTCAGGTAGCTTGAGACATTCTGTAATGTGCTCTATATCTGTAATATTTTTCTCAGTGAATTAAAATACAGACATCATGCCTTGGAGTTTAATTGTCGTTCGCGTACGATAATTTTTATCCCGGTTTATCGTCAAGCTCGTTCAAAGCCGAATGGGCGGGAAAAGGGGGAAACGGCGACCGCCGTTCAGAAACGGCGACCGCCGTGGTTGGGCCCGAGAAGTCAGCGTGTCAGCTTCTAGCTGGCCGCGACAAGCCTAACGACGGCGACCGCCGCATTTACGGCGACCGCCGCAGGCAAAATTACGGCGACCGCCGTGATTGTCCAGTGGGCATTGCCCGTTGGTCGCCGGTGTCGTTCGAGGCGCGCCGTTGCGTCGTTTGCCGCGTCTGAGGGTTTGCAGATCACTCCTTGGGGTTTGCCTATAAATAGATGAACTTGGGCATGGGTTTTGGGTCATCTACAACCCCGAATCGCTGCCAAATTCGCCTCTCGCCGGAATTGTGTTTTCGCCGGAATTTGAAGGTCTCGCCGGTGTTGCTTTGGTGTGGTTCCTGAGTGCCTTTGTGAAGCTTTTGGTTAGCCTTGGAGGTTAGAAGCCAAAGCAAGTCGAAGGAGGCCGAACCGCTCGTGTTTTGGGGTGAGTTTTCTCTCGTTCTGTGTCGTCTGAGTTCGTCACGACGACCGCCGTGTTCTTCACGGCGACCGCCGTGATGAATACGGCGACCGCCGCCAAGAACAACGACCGCCGCCAGTGCCCAGAATGCCTTCGTTGCTTTGGCTTGGTCGGTTGTCGTCATGGCGTCTTTCCTTTCGTGTTCTTTCGCCGTGTTTAGATTCGTACTGTTTATGTCGGATCTAACTTAGGGTTCCTTTTATGGGTCGACTCGAAGGTTGTTGTGCTTTCGGAACTATACCGTGTCGAGCCCGGAATCCAATGACGTCTTTAGACTATTCTGTGGAGTAAGGCAAGTGGCAGTTCGCTCTTGCTCATTCGTTCCATATTTACATTAATTATCAGTAGTTTATCTGAGTAATTAATTTGGAATGAATATTCTGTTTGTCTGGAAACGGTTTTGATAAACTGTTTTGAAAACCATATAATAGGTTGTATATCTGTTAGAACAACGCTATTATCTGTGATCGCCTTTCGAGCCTTTATGTGGATTTATCCTATAACTGTTGTTGTGCTGTAACTGTTTAGTTAGCACTGTTAAATAGGAACGTTACTCGGACTCTGTCCAGTCGTTTCTTTATAATCTGGTATCGGGATGGCTCGTCCCCATCTGGTACTATTCTATGATCATGATCGGTCTCTTACACATGTGTGTAGAGACAAGACACTTAGCTGGTGTCACAAACCTGTCGGTATACGTCACTCTCGACGAAACGTATACTAAGATGTGTCGTCCCACTGGTGGGGTACACATGTAAAAGTCTATAACGTGATGCGTATTTTTTTTGAAATATAAATCAGATAAGTGCTACCTTGACGCACATAATTAATACACCTTGGGCGAGTAGTGCAGCTAAGTTCAGTGCAGCTAGGAAAACTCGTCTTGACTCGAATGTAGTACGTTCTCTTTCCAATCTGGATTCGCTGTAGGCGATGAGGTTGGTCGTGAACCGAAGCATCTCAGTCAGTTTTAAATCATTGTTGTATGATTCTGTAATATTCCAGATTTGTCATTCTTCCTTAAAGACTCATTTCCGTTGGAGTCTTCTTTCGAGTCGATTTCTGTGAAGATTCAGTCTTCCAGAATCTTCTCCTGTGCATACCTCTTGTTTATTCCAGTAGGAATATGATGATTGACTACCGTTATCGGTTATTATCCGAGAAACGATGAGTCTAATCTAATATGACTGCTTCGAACCAGTCTACTTTATACCCTTGCTAGTCTATTCATTTAGACTAACCAACCAATATTTTCCCTTGCATGGTTGGCTGGTGTCATCCGTTCGATTCGGCACATCAGTTAAGAAGTAGCTCAGAAGATTAGAAGGACTATGGAGTCGGCGGTGGTTTTTGAATGTTTTAATTATTTATTTAATCAGGTTATGATCCTTTGGACAATAACTCCATTTGCAATGTACTTTCTTAGTCTTCCGTTGTGTTTGGTTTAAACTATGTTTTGACCTATTCGGGATTGGGTTGTAATCCTGTAACTCTTGTTTCCTCGACAATGTTATGTTTTGGAATTTAATGCTTGATCTTTGTGTATCAATTGCATTTCATAAATTGTATTTATTTGGTAAAGCCTTGGGTGATCTCGGTAAGGAACACTGGGGTCACTGGCGGTAATACCTTTCCAAAAGGGTTAAGTTTTGGGGGTGTTACATTTGTTATGTTTCATTTTTTACAGTTTTTTTCATGTCTCACGGGCTATATGGGACCTGCGGTCAGCCCAGGTCTGGGTGTTTGGGCGGATCCGGGAAGCCTCTCGAGCCCATTTCCTTGGGTTGCCCGGATTCGGCCCGCCCATCCGGGCATGAGTTTTAGTCAAGACCTGACCCAGATCCCGCTCGGATCCGGGTTTGCTCATGTCTACCCGTGAGCTATGCCACATAGGTAATTCTTAAAGTACAATTACAATTTTATCCTTCCCTAATTTTGATATTTACATATTCTATTTCTTATTTACTTATTTTTTATACCTAAAATAACTTACCTTAATTATATTGATAGTATCATCTCAAATATTATTTACAAATTCTATTTCTTGCATAAGCTTACATTTAAGCTGATAAAAAATATCCAATCTTATTTTGGAATCTTCTTAAAAAATTAATGTGTGATATTTAAAAACCAAAATTAAGAACTATGTAGACTTGATCACGTATTAAATGGATCCCAAAGAAGCAAGCTTTGTCTTCAAGCCAAGAAGGCATAAGGCCTCGAGTGGGCAAGTTTCAAGGACCGACCATCCAAGTCAAAGGCCAATGGTGGGTCCTATCAAGCACCTATTCATCCTCCTCCAACAAACAACATGACTAAGTAGTCCTGAAAAAGGAGGGTTGCGAGAATGGGTCAAAGTGCTAGAAAGCAAATCACATGGCTAAACTAGCTTGTTCTCCAGCTTTGGAGTTAGCTCAGGCTACCTTAAGAAAAGCCGCCCAAGATCTTGAAGCACCGGCAAGAAAAGCCATCACTCCTTGTGTAAATGCCCCGAGGAAAATTATGATCGGGTCAATTCTTATTAACCTTGACCGAATGGAACAAGTCAATATGATCTCCTACTTGGAAAATGGCAAGGGATAAATTCAACCAAAGACTTCTAAAGCTATTATGATATCACAAGGTTTTGAAGAGGGTGAACACACTTTCACTTCAATTGGTTCGATTCTTCAACGGGTCGAACCTACAAATAATATTGACCTTGTCACGAGGTCAAAAGCTAAGGAGATACCCTATGCCAAATTGGTTTCTCAATCACCAACTCCATTGATTCCTTTGATGCTAAAAGAACATGAGCTAGTGAAAAAACACACATGTCCTCTATTATATGAAGATGAACGTTCATCTTTTAAAGAAGATAACTTTCCACTAATCTTTGGCAAGAAGAGTAAAAAAAGTGTCACCTTTCAAGAAGAGGTGTGTGACATGCCTTTGATGGTGACGAATAATTCTAGCATTGAAGAAATAATTTAAGAAATGTGAAGAAGGTTGGCTGAAAAAGATGTTAAAAAAATTTTGGTCTCTTAGCTCAAATTGCTAGTCAAGCCCAAGAGAGTAGGCAAAAGCAAGTGAGAATAAATGACGAAGGTCAAAGTGGTACCTCAAACTCGATGGGTGCAATAAGCATATCTCCCCAGGAAATTAGGGAGATGATTGCCTAAGAGATCAAAGAGTTCTAAGTTTCCCGAAACCCACCTATGATTAGGTATAGGAACCCATATCCCATACACTTTGATGTTGTGACATTTCATTTGGGATATCAAAGACCCAACTTCGACAAGTTCGATGGAATACACGAGTCACCGCATGAACACCTTGCTCACTTTTACTCCGCATGTGGAGAAGCAACTTTAAGTGATGCCTTATTGATTAGTCACTAAAAGGATTGACTTTCACTTGGTATGCCAACTTCAACCAGGATCGATCGAAAGTATGATGAACTGGAAAGGGCATTCTTTGCTCAGTTAGTGAGCACAGAGGAAAAAGTTTCTATCATAGACCTTGCAAACACTTATCAAAGGCATGACGAGTCTTCAAACGAATTCATAACAAGATGAAGAATTCAAAGGCTCCAATGCCCCGAAAAGTTGAGTGAGCTAGCATGTGTTCAAATGTGCACAAATAACTTTCTTCATGAGCTGGTCGTGCATGTAGGTAGTAATGAACCACTATCTTTTGATGCTTTGATATCGAAGGCTTGTAATGTCGAACGTCAACTTGCTCAATGCGAAATTGGAATACATCGGACTCATGCAAATGGTGGAAAAAGGTCACAAAATGAAGATGAGTCTATGACGACTTCCTTCAAATAAAATGGCCAATTCTATAATGAGTGTAATCTTAAAACCCAAAATAAGAGTAAAGACAAAGATCCCTCTAAAAAGCTCACTCTTCAAGAGAGAATAAAAAGAAGTAATCGTTTGATGATGATTATGTTCAAGGGATCTTTGATGAGTTTATGGTTGATAAATCTCAAACACTTCACGAGCCAAAAAGGCCCAATGAAACGACTATGACGGATGACCCAAAGTATTGCCAATATCATCGCATTATTGGTCATTTAATACAAGATTATTATGTATTAAAGGATATCATAGATATGATGATCAATGAAAAGGAGATTGAGGGGGCAAGTTCACAAGGCTCATATGCTTCATCAAACACAATTTCAATAGTAGAAGATGTGGACACACTCCCTATATCACCACAAATATCTAATGCTTGTCCTTCAGGCTCCAAGATGGGTGAGAAAGAACCTGACAAAAAGAGGAGCAAGAAACACGAGAAAGAAATAAAGAAGGGTATAAAAGAAAATAAATTGATTTTGAGGATGAATACATTCAACCTCAAAGAGTTCCTTTCACCTAGAAAGACTTTATCCCTAAAGATGTTCTCAATGACAACTCCTTAGATCATGATGATGATTCGATATGTGGAGAAGAAATTGCCCAATGTTGCATGATTACTTGTGTCGAGGATGGTCAAGATAATTTTACTCTTCACTCGTCACATCAAGTATCCTCCGCATAGTCAATGAGAAATGAGGAAGGAATCTCTCGACACGGGGTGATGTTCAAATACATACCACAATACAAGGTCATTGCTAAGGAAAAAAATCGAGGATCTTCATCATACTTTTCCTTTACAAAAGATTGACCAATCCATCTTAACGAAAACATTGGTTGTCCACATATACTTTGGAGAGGGAAAAAATAAAAGCAAGGGGGTGGTGCTACGAGGTGAAGCCTCTAATCCTTCCACCATATATTCCTCTTCAAGAAAACAAAAGAAGCACAATATTAAAGCGCGAAACTCGAAGCCCTTTTCTAAGGGAGGAGCTCAAAGAAAAGCTGTCAATGAGAGTGCTCTCAACCACTCTCAAGTTTCCCATGAAAGGGGACTTTTGAAAGCAAGTGTCATAAAGCCAATGGAACAAGATATGATTCTAGAGGAAAAAGCAATTGTTCCTCAAGTGTTCGTATTTCAAAGGCTCGACGCAACATCTACAATGGGAATCATCTCGACCATTTGTGTTTGAAATTCTTGAGAAAATCGATGATCCTAAGAACGAGAGGGTTTAAATTAAAAAGAACAAGAAATGGTGGATCAAGAGGAAGAAGCAACAAAGTTTCCTCGTCCAAAAATCAAATGATGCCCAAGTTGGAGAATGCAATGTCACCTTCGAGGCAAAATTTTAAGATACCTAACTCTATGAAAGAGCTGAAAATGGTGATAACCTCGAAAAGTAAAACCGCAAGGAGGATTGACCGAGCCGCATCAAAATTGTCCAAAGTATGCCACTAATACTGGAAAATAGAGTTTAACGGTTATACAAGAACTACGTTAAGACTTGATCCCAATAAGGGTACGTAGGAAATTCAATGTTAAATACAATCGGATCCAGTCATAACTTTCAAAGCAAAATCAAAAGCCTATGTGCAAATGATAGTTGAAATGACTTGGGCAACCCTTCCTAGAAGGTGGGTTCAAGTTATCTCGGTGATGCGTATAAAAAAGGCAATATAAACATGTACATGATATTTGGATTAAAATTTTACCAACCCTTCCTAGAAGGTGGGTTTACATTTCGTTCTCTTATGCATGAAAAGAAGAAGAAGAAGATAAATTGGTTCAGAAAGAACTACGAACGACTTGATCCCTCACAAAGAGGGTATGTATGCAGTCTAGTCAATTCATATGCTAGATGCAGCCACAAAAACAAAGAAAAAAAACCTCTTGTCTTTTAGAGGAAAACGAAGATCATCTCATACAACTATACATCATCTTGGTTATATCAAGAGTCAAATATGATTTGAGTTCATAAAAAAAATGAAGAGGGTTACAAAGAAAGGAGAAATGCATCTATGAAAGATGTGAAGGAGAAACTACGGTAATTTATTCTTAAAATTCTCAAGTCGAATCATCAAAACAAATTAGTATCAAATATTATTGTTGGAATATAGTAATTAGGTTTAGAAACACATACTCCGGAATCGATATTGAAAATACGTAAATTTGCAGAAAAGTAAAATGAATTAAACTTAAGAGTTAACCATAAAATAAAATGTATACAAAGTGGGACAAGTTTATTGTGGTTCCTCGAGAATGGATAAGTCTTATACATATATATCTTGATATTAATTTGATAAAAATGCTTTGATATATATCTAAGTTGTCGTGATATATAATTGAACATATGTTTTGATAAATTATTATGTCATCACAATTCTCAATTTCATGCAAATTGAAACTACAAAGTATTTTCAAATTAATATGCAATTGATACATATCTTTGATAATTTTTTTCCCATTATTTGATACTATGCATATAATTATACATATAATTGTGTTATTTAGTGTAAGAGGTTATGGTTAGTTCATACTTAGTTTTAATGTTATATCTCATTATTACGTGGTGGCAAAAATTAGTAAAAGTTGGATACTTACAAAAATTACAATTGAATTTTATATCGTAATATTATTTACAATTGAAAAATTAGAAAATAAATCATGGTGTGGATACATGTCAATTTTATGGGATTTAATTATTAACTAAGATTAAGATTAAAATTATGTGATTATACAAGTATAACTAAAGCGTGATTGTTATTTATTTTACAAATTTTTAATGCCTTAAAATGAAATTAATATAGATTTGGTAGTTTATTAGTAATGTTATTGCAAGAGAATAAAAAATAACAGTAAATATGCTAGCGAATAAGATTATAATTATAATTAAGGCAAGACCCACTTCTATAACTTTTTTAAAAGGCCGAATAATGTGTCATATATCAGAAGCCGACACGTAGGCAACATGGGGTTTAGGCTTCTCCTTTAAAATATATATATATAGATAATAAATTGAATACATCAAAGTATACGACTGGAGAGGCAAAATTAACATCAAGATTAATCTAACGTACAAGAGGCAAAATTAACATAGACATGCTTGCTCACAATTCAATTGTTGCTGTCGTAGATGTATTTGGGGGTCTGACATATGGAAGGAAAAAAAGCATAAGAACCATTTATAATCCAATGAAAAACCTAAAAGTCAAATGAAAAGAGGCAAAACTAAAAGAGAGACATACATACATATGAGCTGTAGATGTGTTTGGGGGCGGTCTGACGCATTGAAAGAAATGAAGCATGCAAACCATTTATGATATATATATATATATATAATGAAAAATCTAAAAGTCAAATGAAAATATGCTACTAAATAAAAACTATCTATAAATATAAAAAAATATTTGTGATTACATATATAAAAACTATCTACAATTTTAGAAGAAAAATGTATTGATGATTACATATAATATTTCAAGATTTTTTTTCCTTCCTAATAAGTAATTAAGTTATTCCAATATGTGACCCAAATATACCTTCAACATTTCTCCAACAAGTCCAATATTCTGACCTCTCAATTTGGCATCACCTTACAACCACTAAACGATGTCTTTTTGAGCAATACAGTTTATCCAAGTGCAAATCACACACGGACTCAAACTGTAACACAAAATTATCTTCTCTTCTTTCGCAAGTAATTGCAACAATGGATGCTCAATCTCTCTCCAAACTATCATCGGCATATTACACACACCACTCCGGAGGTAGAAGAGAAATACTTCAATGGCGGAGAGGAGATAACAAAACTTAGTGGCATAGAGAAGATAGCAGAACTCAATGGCGGAGGAGGAAGAATTTTCTCCTAATCTTTTCTTTAATTCACCTCTATCCATATTGTGCACTTTTGTAATCTTCTAATTGATTTGTACTTTTGATATTACTTGCTATCCTATTCTAACCTATTCTCAAATTTAGAACGTCAATGGAGGAGAGGAGAAAATG
Source organism: Rheum nobile (assembly GCA_027886185.1). Taxonomy (NCBI): domain Eukaryota; kingdom Viridiplantae; phylum Streptophyta; class Magnoliopsida; order Caryophyllales; family Polygonaceae; genus Rheum; species Rheum nobile. The sequence continues at coordinate 51,278 of WOAB01000248.1, read as the reverse complement.
GAGATCAATGGTGGATAAGGGATTTATGCCTGCCTAATTATTTGTTGTTTTATTTTATTTCATTTTTTATCTTCCTAATTCATTGATTTGTAATCTTTTAATTGATTTTTGCAATCTTCTAATTGATTTGTATATTTAAATAAGGAAGTATTAGTTATAGATTTAGCTTGTAACAAGAAAAGTTTAGTACATAAATCTCTCTATATAAATTTATTTAAAAATTAAAAAAATAGAAAAAAACATGTGACAAAGTGAAGGAAATGGCGATACATGGCGTAGTGAGATTCTGCTTTAGTATATATATAGTAGATTCATTGATTTGTAATCATTGAATTTATTTTTGTAATCTTCTAATTGATTTGTATATTTAAATAAGGAAGTATTAGTTATAGATTTAGCTTGTAATATGGAAAGTTTAGTACATAAATCTATATATGTATATATATTTATTTAAAAAATGAAAATATGAGAACAAAACATGTAACAAAGTGAAGGAATTGGCGACACATGGCGTAGTAAGATTTTGCTTTAGTATATATATAGTAGATTAGTTGATTTGTAATCTTTTAATTTATTTTTGTAATCTTCTAATTAATTTGTATATTAAAATATAGAAGTATTAGTTATAGATTTAGCTTGTAATAAGGAAAGTTTAGTACATAAATCTCTCTCTCTATATAAATTTATTTAAGAAATGAGAAAATGAGAAAAAGACATGTGGCAAAATGAAGGAAATGGCGACACATGGCGTAGTGAGATTTTGCTTTAGTATATATATACTAGATTCCTTGATTAATCTTCTAATTGATTTGTATATTTGAAGAATGAAGTATTAGTTATAGATTTATCTTGTAACTAGCTTAGTTCTCCGTGTCGTGCATGGGGCTTGGATAAATTTTATATTGATATTTTTAATTATTAAAAATATATCAATTTCACATTTAAAAAATATTGAATAAATGAAAAATATATCTAATTAGTGACAATATAAATGAAATTAAGATGAGTACGATAAAAAAAATATCTAGTAATAATCAGTTAATAGGGAAGTTTTGTTTTAGTATGACCTAGGATAGTGCTCGTGCCAAACACGGGTTTAGTTTTATAATATATTTTTAATAATAATTTAAAAAATACATTTTATATCGATTAAATAATAAACATATACGAATATACGATATTAAAAATTGATCATATTATTTATTTTCTAAAATGTTTTTCTTTTTATAATTAATAGCGCAAAAATGATATATTATAAAAAAATTCATGGGTTGAGATCCGGTGAGGATGGAAAGGAATGAGGACGCATGAGAGTCGTAGGATGGGAAGCAAATGGAGTATCCAGATCGCTTTTCAAAAATTCGGCAAAAAATCGGCACGGCCGAATTATTCGCGATAAAGACAGATTCAGGTGCATGCGAAGTGTAGATTTGTGTGCATGTCAAATACATTGTTGTGTGCATGTCAAATACACTACGGTGTGCACGTGAAATTCAATTTTGTGTGCATGCATAAAATGTGTGCGTTCATATGGAATGAACAAAACGTGTGCACATGAAAACACGACTGTGTGCATGCGAAATATACTACCGTTTGCATGCGAAGTATACTATTTGTGTGCATGTAAAAATGACCTGTTTGTTCATACGAAATGCACTACGTGCTATGTGTGCATGTGAAACAACGTATGTGTGCATGTGTGCACATGAAAATAACATACGTGTGCATGCGAAAATGACTCAAAGCGCATACAAAATAATATGTGTCATGTGTGTATACGTATGAAAATCAACGAAAATAACCTACGTGTGCATACTGAAATGACCTGTGTGTGCACATGAAAACAACTTGTGTGTGCATGCAAAACAACATATGTGTGCATACGGACTAAAATGCGTGTGCACGAAGGGACGCATTTTTTTGCGGAAAATTCGGTCGTGCCGAATTGTATCCGATTTTTTTCCTTGGCTGATCTTGGCGCTTTCTTTCTTGATCTGACGGTCTTGGAGCGTCCTCACTCATCTCTTAAGCCCTCATCCTCACCTTATCTTTTCCCATTTTTCATAATCAAATTATATTCCTTCAAAGTATCTTTTTCAATGAAATATATAACATTTAATTTATCATATTATATAAACCATAACACCATAAATATAATTGAAAATTATGATTTTATGTTATAAGTAGGATAATAAAGTTGCTCAATAGATTTTAATGTATCTTCGTCAAGGTAATTATGAAAACCTAAAATTTATAGATTGTTTTTTTATCAATTTATATAAATCTTATCATATCTAATTATTACTTATTTCTAATCAATATCTTTTTTAATCAAATATTTAATTATTATTAAAATTATAATTATAGTGGGACCTACTCTAAGATTAATAAGGTTATATATTATTATGTTATAATTTTTTTCTAAAAGGTTGGATGATGTGGCAGATTATTATTGGATGAGTAATGACACGTAGGCAAATTGAACGTGGTGTTGACACGTAGGATTTAAGCACATTCTTTAGTATATATATAGATAAGGAAAGCTTAGTACATAAATCTCTCTATATATAAGTTTATTTAAAAAATGAAAAAAATGAGAAAAAGACATGGTAAAGTGAAGGAAATGCGACACATGGCGTAGTGAGATTTTTCTGTAGTATATATATAGTATATTCATTGATTTGTAATCTTTTAATTTATTTTTGTAATCTTCTAATTGTTTTGGATATTTAAAAAATGAAGTATTAGTTATAGACTTTGCTTGTAATAAATAAAGTTTAGTATATAAATCTCTCTATATAAATTTATTTAAAAAATAAAAAATGAGATAAAGAGATGTGACAAAGTGAAGGAAATGACGACACATGACGTAGTGAGATTTTGTTTTAGTATATATATAGTAGATTCATTGATTTATAATCTTTTAATTTATTTGTGTAATTTTTTAATTGATTTGTATATTTCAAAAAGAAAATATTAGTTATAGATTTAGTTTGTAATAAGACAAATTTAGTACACTATATAAATTTCTATATATAAAAATTTATTTCAGAAATAAAAAAACATATTACAAAATAAAAAAAATGACAACATGGCGTACTATAATTTTGCTTTAATATATATAGTAAATTAATACCTCTATAATATATGTACAGGGACACGTAGATCTGACAAGTTTGCTAGAGGAAAATTGAACTTTGCACAGTCATAGAGATTTAGCAAATCCACGTGATGGGCTTCACTTTTTTGTCTTACTCCATTATCATTGAAGTTATAAGGTCAACTATTCATTATTTACAGTATTTTATATTTATTATAAATGGTGGTCCAAATTAATAGATATATATATAGGAAATATGCATTATGTGCATTAAGATGGTCTTTCGATGTTGGAATACATCATATCGAAATTACAAAGTGATCCTCTACATATATATCGAGCAAATAATCGGCCATGACATAACTTTGTCTCTCTCTGTATATAATTGATGGATTTATCTATGAGATAAATATTTTTAAACTAATATATATTTTATATTTAATCAATTAGATCGATGGTCCTTCGTAATGCGTACATTAGTTATTTCTAAATTAACTTGATCACATATAGGGTGGGATCCTTCATGCATTAGAAATGTCCTACCTTAGAAATGTCCTACCTTAGTCTAAATTAACTTGATCACATAAAGGTTATTTATATCGGTTTTTTTATTATAAGATTCTCTTAGATTTTGTTGAGCATGGAAGCGTAAGTTCGGGTTAACAAGAATCTCTCACAATTCCGACGATAATCAAATGACATCTATAATTAGTAATACACGCATAATCTTATGACAAATTAAACATAGACAAACTCAAGTAACACAATAATAATTAAACACAAGAATTTTACGTGAGAAAAAACTCTCAATTACGAGAGGGGAAAAATCCACAACCGGTCAACCAAGTCAATCAACCCACTAATCAACAAATCGATATATGTGTTTGACCATACACAATTCTCATACAATGGAGACAAATATGGAGATATCAAACGCTCCTCTTAATACACTCGATCTTGAAATAATTCCTTTCCAACTAGCTAAATCACTTGCTCATGAGGTTAGGGATTCCAAGAAAGTCGACAAACTTACCAAAAAAAACTATTTGATAACGAGCAATTTGGAACCGAGAGACCATCTCCAAGGCTAAAGAAGCAAAGATAGCTTCTTTGTCCACCTTTATCTTTCTCTCCTCCATACTCTCTCTCCTTTCTTTCCTCCTTGGTTGAAGACCACTCCTAGCAGCAAAACTAGCTTGTTCTCCTTTTTGGTAGAGGCAAATGAGAAGCCCCATCTCCTTTTTTGCAGTCTTGCAAAATCCTAGCAAGCTAACACTTGGATGGATCCATCTTGGGCCCAAAACCCCAACAATCTCCCCCTCCAGCCCAAGGGGAAGACACCCTCATCCCAGTCTCAACTGCATCCAAGTCTTGTCCCACCATCGTGGCGCTGAACTGATGCTCGCCAGATATCATCACTACCACCTCTAGCTCCCTTCCTTCGTGGCTCTCTCGTACAACGAGATAGGATATCTGGTGAATTGATACTCCTCTCTCTCTGATCTCCCGACAAATTCTTCAGTATGTGTTGCCCTTGCTCAAATCCTGGCCTTCATTGGTTTCAACATCTAATGAATACTCTTCTAACACACGTATCTCATCAACACCATCCTCTGAAGATAACTCCACACTTGTGTCATCCTCTTGTGATGTCTCAGAAGATCTGTTGAATCTTGTGTGCTTCACATACGAAAATTCATCTCAAGTGCTCAAGGTCACTCCAGAATAAGAAATGAGAGACTTATTTGCCTTAACTACAACCTCATCTCACTCAAGCATGTGGACCACATATCTTCCAATTTTTAACACATGTGCATTTTTCTCGTTGCTAATATGGTGATAAACACTCTTATTCACCCATTGTTTTATGGTTCCAATAACCTTTTTGTGCAGTTTCTTCCAGTCATTGAATGATGTCCTAGTCGGTATTCCAGATCCTAACTCAACCGAATCATACAAGTCTCAAAAGTACAATAAATCTTCCATCTGCGACTTCCAAATCAAATAATTAGAAGCTACCAACTTGATCATTGTACTCGCAAAAACCTCAAGTTTCATTGTCATCTCCTCTACTAAAACTCACAATCTCCAACACAACCAAAAGCTCTGATACCACTTATTGGGCCTCGGAAGCGCAAATTCATGCCTACTAGAAACTATGACAATCCCGACAATAATATAATGACACCAAAAAATAGTGACACATACAGAATTGCAGGACAACCCAAGAACGGAAAAACTCAAGCAACGCAATCAAGTGCAATAATCAACACATGGATTTTACGTGGAAAAACCCTCAAACACAAGAGGGGGAAAACCCACAACCGGCCAACCAAGCCAATTAATCTACTAATCAACAATTCGATACACGAGTTTAGCAATATACAAGAGAGAGACGAACTTACTAAACTCTTGTTGGTAATGAGCAATCTAGAATTGAGATACGATCTCCAAGATCAAAGAAAAATAGCTAGTTTCTTTCTCTCCTCTAAGCTCCCTTTTCTCTCTTTTCTACTTGATTGATGACCAGTCCTAGAAGCAAAACTAGCTTCTACTCTTTGTGATAGAGGCAAACGAGAAACCCCTATCTCCTTTTATTTGTCTTGCAAAATTCTAGCAATGCAACACTTGGGTCGAATAATATATTTAATGTTTATAAAATTGTTTATGGGATATATTTATTTTTTTCAATTTAGGATAATAGTTATTAAAAACATAATCCTTAGGACATAGATTAAAAATAAGGCATTCATGTTAGTGCAACATGTGGAACTGGAACTTGCCACTAATACGAATCCCAATTTGCATAGGATTAATAAACATGTTAAACCTAGTTACTCAAGTATTCAATTGAGCTTTAAATTTAAATTACATTTCGTTGATATAGTGTTGGTCAAACCTGAACTTGAACCTTGGAAGTAGATCGGGTCAAATCCGATCAAACCTTGAACCGGATCGGACCAGAACCGGACTGACGGTTCAAGGGTTCAGGTTCAACACATCTCTGAACCGCCGGTTTGAACTTGCTTGAACCATCGGTTCGGTGGTTAAAATTTGAAAAATATATATTTTTGAATATAATTAATATCTATTAGGTTAATTAATTCATTTGTAATTTAGGTGTAAGAATAGTGTTAGATTTTAATTCTAATTTTTTTAAATTTAAGTGAAAAATACGTTATTGATTTTTTAGAATTTTTTCTCCAAATTTTCCATTTTTTTAATAAAATTGGGTGAATCGAGTCCGAACCAAGTCAAAACCGGCGGAAAACTGCATGTCTCTTGAACCGGACCGGAATCGACGGGTGTAAGAATAGTGTTAGATTTTAATTCTAATTTTTTTAAATTTAAGTGAAAAATACGTTATTGATTTTTTAGAATTTTTTCTCCAAATTTTCCATTTTTTTAATAAAATTGGGTGAATTGAGTCCGAACCAAGTCAAAACCGGCGGAAAACTGCATGTCTCTTGAACCGGACCGGAATCGACGGTTCCGATTCATGAACCATTGATTCAAGGTTCAATATGACCTTGAACAAGAACCTGAATCGGGAAAAATTGGAACCGCCGGTTCATGAACCATGTACAACACTACGCTGACATTGATTGCACTACTATTAATTTGTACATGGAGTTGGACCACATGGTGTCACACAATCATTTTCCAAGATTTGATGATACATACATACAATTTTTATGTATATACTTTCATGATATAAGTACGATTTTTCAAATCAAGATATACATATAAAAGTATGTAATTATAGTTAATAGAGTTCTTTAAATGTTTGAGTCTTTAGTTTCAGAAGCGCACAGTTCGAGTGAAAATGAATAGTTAGGAGATAAGTAAGAATATTCGATGTGTGTCAGAGTGTGCGTTGTTTTTGTTCGCAATGTTCACCTTCTTCATATAAATTTATCACACTATAAAAGTGATGTTCATCGATTTACTACTCAAAAATACAAACTCGATAGTAGTAGTATGTTTGTGTTTGTGTTTGTGTTTTTTAAACTCTCAAATCTTATAAAAAGACCATGTAATGTTCATTGCATGTTTACAAGACACAAATTGATAATCTTTCATATAAAGTTAAGTCTAAAGTAAGTAAAAAATAGGATTTTTCTTGGATGTGTTTTATGATACATATATAGGCATAAAAAAGGTAAGGCGTATATAGGTATAAAAAAGTGATGCACATATAGGCATAAAAGTGATGAACATATATGCATAAAATGTGATAAACATATATGCATAAAAGTGATGAATATATATGCATAAAAGTGATGAACATAGAGGCGTAAACAGTGATGAACATATAAACATAAAAGTGATGAACATTTATCATATAAGTGATGAACATCTCAAATCTCTTCACAACTAGTGATGAACATATAACCATAAAAGTGATGAACATATAGGAAAAAATGACGAATATATTGGCGTAAAAAGTGGTGAACATATAGGCATAAAGTGATAAATATCTCAAACCCGTTCACAACTAAGCGCGGGCACATTTTCCCGGTAAAAAGCGCATTTTTTACGGATAAAATAAGTTTGTGCCATTTTTTGCTCTTTTAATACAAGTATGCTATGGGCTGTGTATTTATCAGATCTGAACAATTCAAATTCGTTACCAGTTCTATCATAACTAATTGTTCCACGAGATCTGACAGGGCTAAAGTCGTATGCCTAATCAAAGAAATCCTAAAGTACCTACTAAACAGAGTATAGTAAGCAAGTCAGGGTCGAACCCAAAGGAGTCAGGTTATCAATTCTTGTGGTTCGTAAACTACCAACTAGGAACTCGGGGGGGGGGGGGGGGGGGTTGTATGATTTTCGTAAACAATGTAAACAAAGCAAGAAAATAGATTCGCAGACAAAGGTTGTGAATATTATGAGGAAAAGCGCTACACCTAACAAAGATCCACACAACAAGAGATATGGTTGATCATTGAATTCTATTAATCTCAAGTTCTTATCTTTCCAATAGTTGTCCTTATTCCGATCTTAGGTAACTATTAGTTCTACCAGCCCTAATAGTACTTATTACTAAATCAAATCCGAAAACCTTCAAGACTCAATAAAGCAATAGCAATCAAACAAGGATTCAACAAGATACATGCAATAGAAACAACCCGTTACTATAAGCATGCAATTAACTCTCTCTCACGATGAACACTCGCAACCCGCTTATGTAAATCGTGCTTGCCACTAGATATGCAACCCGAACCCGGAATCACAAGTCCTAGCAATCAGGAAAATATCAATAGACCTAGGTAGCTATTCTAGATAAATCAACATAAACCAATAGACAATCAAGCACAAGAGAATTAATCCAACTAGATAGGAAATCGAACAAGAGTAGAAAACTCACAACCAATCAATTGCTGGCTTCAAACTGTCAAGTGCAACAATGGAGGTTTAGTTCTCCATTAGGGTTTGTGAGAGGAAAAATATGAAAAGTGGCAACTAGGGTAAAGAGTAGATGATGCTCTAAAAGAGTCTTAAACCTAACTTAAATACTAAAGTAATAATTCAGAAATAAAGAAAATAAAATAACAAACTAGGAAACTAAGTCTCGGAAATAAAATAGAACGAAATAAAAACTCGGAAATAAATCTCGTCAGCGCGTTGCCACCGCGGGGTGCGGTGGCCTTCATGCCGCGGGGTGCGGCAGTCTTCATTGGCCTTCAGCATCTGTGACACTTCAGGCAAAACGCCATAACTTTTGATTCCCAACTCGGATTGTGCTCATATTTTGAGGAATTGTAGTAGACTTCAAGATCTAACTCCTCGAGTTGGAATCACTCCATTTGGACATCTGAGTAGAGAGAACGAACCAATTGAATTCAGCATACTGTTCTTCTACTCTTCTTTTCACTTCCTTTGCGTCTTTTACTGGTGGCTTCTTCCTCAGTGTCTCCTATGATCTCCAAAACAGCTCAAATACCTCCAAAAACACCAAACTTCACCCCCAAACGCCATGCATACGAATGTGTCTAAATCTACCCGAATGACACCAATAAACCCTCTAATGACTCTTACTTAAGCCCTACAAAGTAGTGCTTATCAAGATCCTTTCCAATATTTATATATATCCACGTGTAATTTATAGTTTTTGAGCAATAACTGCTCATAATTAAAATTGAATTCATGAATATATTTTCCTAACAAAAATAATCATTAAAAAAACAAAGATAAACAATGAATACATGATTTTTTCAACTTGAAGGTGTGACATGTGACATATGACGAGGTGGCTTATTATAAGGAGAACATATGACTTAATAAGGTTGTGATATAGTAATTATATAAGAGAATGAATCAAGTGAGGATGGGATACTCCCATGAGGAATGAGGATATTCCTCAACCTTGGATGAGTTTTAAATCGAAGGCTATGATTACAAAATCATTTAAGGGCCATGGACATGACCTCACTTATGACGGGTCAAACTAGTCGTTGCCGGTCAACTCCGTCCGTTAACCGGTCAACGTCGGTCATTTTTTTTCGGCCAAATTTTTTCCCGACCAATTTTTTTTTTACTTTTTCTAGCCAATTTTTTATCATCGTGTTGATAAAACTTCAACTATGTATTCTTCATATTATTAGAAATTTGTCTTTTGGTTTGTTATAAAACTTATGAACACATAGTTATAATCCCATGAACACGCAATAGAAAATATGTGAACACATGATGGAAAACACATAGAGATATTACTATAAACACATAGTTGCAAACGTATGAACACATAGATGAAACATATGCACACATATTAATTAACAATATATATGATCACATTGGTGAAAAGACCACAAACACATAGATGAAACATATGCACACATAACTTAGTTATATATGAACAACACATAAGTAAAGTATTCATGTCAAACATATGAAAACACATGCATACCAATATGGACACATAGACAAACTGAGATGAACACGTAGACAAACACATATGTACACATGGACAAATATTTGATATGTGTTATAGTTTTGTAATACACATTCATGTTGAACATAAACATGTGATTGACACACAAACAAACATGTAAGAACCCGTTGAAAAGCATGTTTTATATGTATGAACACATATGCAAACATGTATAGACATATAAACACATTGATTGACAAACATTAACGTGTTCATAGAATTTGTACTGGGTGTTCATAAAACTTGTACTAGGTGTTCATAAAACTTATACTTTGTGCTCTTCAACTATGTGAAAATGCGTGTTCATAAATTTCTTCTCTTGTGTTTATAATATGTGTGCATGAATATTTGCTTTGTGTGTGCATTCCAGTGTCACTTGTGTGTGCATATGTTTTATACTATGTGCGTGTTCAATTACTATTTAAGAAAATGAATACTATATATGCATTTATTATTACTTATGTGTTCATAAAAGTTGTAGCGTGTTTTCATCAAACTTGTCTTTTACATGTGTTCATCAAACTTGTAGAATGTATTCAACAAACTTGTATCTTGTGTTCTTCAATGTATTGAAAATGCGTACTATTACACGTGTTCATATAACATAATTTGTAACACCCCTAAATTACCTTAGGAATATTACCGCCAGTGACCCGGAACGCATATCCGAAATCACCCTAGGCATTACAGTATTGAACGCAAAAGTCAAAGTAGACAATAATAAGAACATTTTATATAAACATTGTTTTACAAATGGACGACGTTGCAAAACAAGGCAACCTTACAGTATAACAACGAACAGCGGAAGACTTTATTTGAAACCAAAACAGGATCCTTAACCTTCAGTGTAAAAACAAATAAGAAAACTCTTGAAGCAAACGCAGCCGCCTTCAATGTCGTCTTCCCGCATTCTCCACTTGAGAATCTATTCCTGATGTGCCGTAAGGGACGGATGACACCAGCCAACCATGTAAGGAATAAAACTGGTTGGTTAGTCTAATGAAAGACTAAGCAAGGGCTCAAACAGAGTGGTTCTAGTGATCGTAACCGTTTACTATCATTGTCCCTCGAATAATAACCAAAGGACGATATATAATCCGGAAACTTTCACGAAATGAGAGAAAAGGTATGAATCGAAAATAAGACTCCAAAGGAAATGAGCCTTTAGGAAAATATGAAGAATTGTTTGGGAACGTTAAGTTTTCACACAAGTTTGCAAAAACGACCTTGATTATTTGGGCCCACAACCAACCTCACCGCGCAATGCGAATCCAGATTGAAAAGAGGACTTACTCTAACAAGAGTCCGTGCGGGTTCCATGTTGTTCTTCTCGCCCAAGGGTATATTAATTATGTGCAAATCCGCACTTATCTTATTTAGTTCGAAAATGTATATTCATGTTCAAGACTTTTATCTTATTATCCAACCTCTTAAAAAGAGGAAGAGTGGGACAAAATCCCGAAAGTTTGGCACTTGCTAAGTGCACCACCACTTATATATTATAAGGGCATGGTCATGACCAAAGGCATTAGGGTAATAATCCTCCTAACACCAAAATTATAAAGAAACGACTAACCCTCGTGAGACATTAGCGTTCCTACGAATACTCGTGCTATCTAACAATTTAAAATAGCAACAATTCACAATTATCACAACAATGTTACCAAGCAACCTATCATAATATATATATAGATAAGGTTATAGCTAGCATACAACCTAGGAATAAGGTTCATTTTTCACATTTTATACACACAAGGTTCTCAAACATCAATTTAGACTTTTTTTTATCCCAACTTACTTAAGACAACCGATTCATTGTCAATTAAGATAAACATGGAATAAAATGCAAGAGTGAACCGTCACTTGCCTTTGATTAACGAAGATCGACACAAACGAAATCGCTTGCTTGCGGAAAGCACTTAATCTCCTGTTTGATTCCGTTCCAAAAGTCAATCCGAGATGTACCCAAATCACAATAAGCGAATTATATTAGATAATTCATTTAATAATAAAATTTGAGATAATCAAGGTCTCGGTTTTTATTTGAATTATTTAATCATAAATAATTCAATTTATAGGCTTTTTGATTAAACGATTATCTATATGATTAAAATTAGTTAATCATTTATTCTAAATAATCAGAGCATAATTAAATTAACAAAATAAATTGTTTATAATCCTAAAATTTCGGTCCCACTGTATGCACTACGTTTTTTGAACTTTCGCACTACAAATCTCTATGCCAAATCTTTGCGTACGCTATATACCGGCGTAGAAGGCCAATTCCAGGGAAATACGTAGGAATTAAAAAAAAATTAAAACCTCTATGCCAGTATCTTGCGTACCAAATATGGCCGTTTGTAATAGCCATTGGGGTGATTTGATATTTGGCCTTCTACGCAAGGATCTTGCGTAGCCCAACGGCTATAATTCCAACGGCCGAATTACCCCTCTATATATACACAAACTCAATCATCCATTTTTTGCACACATTCGAATACAATCTTACCAAAATGGAAAATACCGAAAACGATTATTGGAGTAGCGATGAAGAATATTTGAGCAGTGATGAAGAATTCAACCCCAACAATTTCACGGTTAGTATTTCATAATTCGTAAAAGGCTTGATATTTGCATTATACAGATATGTATGAATTAGTTATAGTAATATTGCATGCGATATTATGAATTGGTTCATGTTTATAGAAGCGTAAAAGTATATATAGTTTGACTCGCGGTTTAGTGTTGTATATTGTATGCGGTATTTTGAGAAAAGTGAGGTATTTTGATATTGCATGTGTAGTTAGATATAGTAGTTCTTTAAGTTTGGAGATTGAGATATTGTTATGTCATTAAATGCAAATGAATAACATTAGTATTTACATTAATAATTGTTTTCTAATCTATATTTTAAGAAAAGTAAGGATAAATATAGTTTGACTCGCGATTTAGTTTTGTAATATTGTATGTGGTATTTTGATATTGCATGTGTAGTTAGATATAGTAGTTCTTTAAGTTTGGAGATTGAGAGATTGTTATGTCATTAAATGCAAATGAATAACATTAGTATTTACAATAATAATTGTTTTCTAATCTATATTTTAAGAAAAGTGAGGATAAATATAGTTTGACTCGCGGTTTAGTTTTGTAATATTGTATGCGGTATTTTGATATTGCATGTGTAGTTAGAAATAGTAGTTCTTTAAGTTTGGAGATTGAGAGATTGTTATGTCATTAAATGCAAATGAATAACATTAGTATTTACATTATTAGGGTAAAGATTATGGATCTGAATTTCGTACGAATCAGAAGTGGGATAGCCGACAGAAGTTGGTTGATTGGGCTCAAAAGAGGGGCAAAGATTTGATGATGGTTCTAGTCATTCGCCGAAGTAATGAAAGACATGATAGTTTGACGTGCGAGCACTTTGGTGAATATAGATCGGGGAGGAAGAAAGTTAGTGAAGATGATCCGAATGAGGCTGTTGTAATTCTTGAAAGCAGATCGAAGAAGTCTGGGTGCACATTTGAGTTGTACGGTCTTCGAATGAAAAAGAAGCCGAGAGTAGAGACTTAGAAATGGATCTTGAATGTGTTGAGTGGACAACACAACCATAAGCTTCCGACTACCTTCCTTGGGAATCCATACATGGGTCGAATGACCCCTGATGAGCAGTGCATTGTCAGGAGTTTCGGCGAGAGGTTCAATCCGCCGAGTGTTATTGTTGCGGAGTTGAGAAAGTGCAACCCCGAAAATGTAACATCAAGGAAACAAGTTTCCATCTATTTATGAAAGATGCACTATGAGGATCGTGGGGAAATGACGGTCACCCAATGGACCCTAAATTTCTTCAAAGAAAACAGGTATGAAGTGCATCCTCTGAGGAAGCGGTCTACGTCTGAGATCGATATCCTATTTTTTGCTCACCCTGACTCGCTGCACCTGTTGAAGTTGTTCCCGTATGTGGTAGTTATCGATGCCACATACAAGACAAATAGGTATATAATGGCCTTATGTTTATTACAATTTAATATAGTCGTAATATACATGATCTAAAATTGCTTATACTCTTTTGTTTTCTTACATTCATCATTAGGTATAACATGCCTCTTGTGGAGATTGTCGGTTTTACATGCACTAGCAAGACGTTCAACATCGCCTATGCATTTACGTGAGAGGAAGATGGTTTGCATTACGGATTCATAATGCAAAAGCTTCTGTATTTGTTTCAAGAGGCGGGAGTAATGCCGACGGCCATAATGACTGATCGAGAAAAGGCCCTCATCAATGCAATTCAGATAGTTTTCAAAGATCGGGTTAAACACCTTTTGATATGATCCGACTGGGGTCGACTCATGATTTGCCCGATCTAGGCAGGCAACGACTGGATGTTCCTCCTTGTTGTAACTGGGATAGATACGAACCACCTAGAGGATGGCTCGCGGGTCTCTTATGCTCACTTTAGGCGAGGGTGGGGCGAGACGCTCAAAGCGACGAGCTACGGAATGAAGGAGATGCGAAACAGACGATGAAGGGGATGCGAAGTAGACTGTGTTTGACGCGCGGGTCTAAGAATAAGGAGGATTCACTCTCAACTTTAAGACTTAGATTACTGATTTGAACGTAGGAAACAAGAACAACAAATGGGGTTTTAAATAGCCAATGAAACTCGGCCAAGACCCTAATGGGCTTGGGCCAAAATAAGCCTATGGGCTAGCCCACTATGCAATAGTGGAGCAACGCCCGAAATAGAAACTTCTATAAATAGAAACTGCTAAACATAGTAAGTCCTAAAATAGAAAGTGCCAAAGATGGAAACTTACTAAACATAGTAAGTTCCAAAAATAGCAATGCTAAAAAATAGAAAGCTGCTAAAATAGGAAAGTTGCTAAAATAAGAAATATGAAGCTAAACTAGACTAAGTCTTGAACCAAGGTGGTCTCCAAGGTCTTGGACGCATGGGGCTCGCTTGAGCCCGACTTGGGTCGATGCAGGATCGCATCATTCTCCTCCCCTTAGAATCGAAGCGTCCTCGCTTCGAGCTGGGTGGGGCCAAGGAGAAGACACGCTCGTCGGGCAGCAGAAAGACGGCGTCGGGCTTGTGTCCGGCTCGAAGAACCTCTATCATGACCAAGGAAGACCCGGGTTCAGGAGCGGGCTCGAGGGCTGTCGTTGGCGCGCCAAGGCAGAAAATCGCAACCATGTGCATGGCTGCAGGTTCGATGGGGCACAGACCTGCATTCATGGGCACGGGTACAAACGTCGTCGGACTCGGTGGCGCGGCAACGGGCTCCTCAGTCGGGTACGGACCTGCTGGCATGGCAATAGGTACAGTCGGGGCGTTTGCAGTCAGTGTCGTCACGACAGCGGGCGCCGGTGTGGGTTCGATGAAGATCAGACCCGAAAGCGCTGCAGCGGGCTCCACGACGGGTTCGCAGGGAGTCGGTGAATGTGCTGCAACAGGAACATCAGTGGGCACGCCGAGAGGCGGCTCGCTGGGTTGGTGTGATGTGGACCACTTGGCCTCGAGTTGGGACAACTTCCGTCAGAGATACCGGATCTCGTGTTGCGCGGGTGTGAGCTCATGGGCGGTGGCAACGGGTCTCCGGTCGACGTCGTGGGTACGAACATGTGGTCGGAGCGAGGAGGGGAAATCCAGTCCGGGTCAACATCGCGGTAGTGGGCACGACATCGCAGCTGGAACGCATGGGTGCGTGGGCATGGAGGTGCATGTAGTCGAGGTAGCGGGATCCAATCTGGGTACGCATACGGGTTCACACCACCGAACCAAAGTTCGTCGTCCCACTCGTCGGGCTCGAAGTAAGGGTACAAACGGGCCATGTTAGAGGGGTCTACGGCTCGGTCATGGATCCGAGTTGGGTGTTGGGTTCGGTCGTGGCTAGGTGTGGGCCGGGTGGCTGTGGTTATGTGTGGTGGCTAGGGTTTGGTCGGATATGGGGAAGGGATTGGATAAGGGAAGATAAAATCTTTTGGTTAAGGAAAGATCTTATCTAGTCTTAAAGATAAGGAAAGGATAAAGTGGTTGGGAAAAGATAAGGAAAGATAATATGCTTTATGGGAAAAGATAAGATATGGGCAAAAGATAGGGAGTTCGGTTATGGAAAAGGAAAGGGAAAATTCCAATTTTTTTGGGGTAATTCGGTTATGTAGCAGCGGAAAAGAAGTGGGAAAAACTTTTCGTGGGTAGGGTTTGGGTATGGTGGGGGCGGCAGGGCTAGTGGGCACACGAACGGGGTCGTCGACGCGCCAACGAGCGAGGGCAAGTGGGTGCCCGCTGGGGTGCTCGCAGGTGCGTTGCTGGAGTCGATGGAGAAGGAACGCGCGCTGTGTGCCGGCTGGCTGCTCTGATACCAGTTGATGTGATCCGACTGGGGTCGACTCATGATTTTCTCGATCTAGACAGGCAACGGCTGGATGTTCCTCTTTGTTGTAACCGGGATAGATACGAACCACCTAGAGGATGGCTTGCGGGTCTCTTATGCTCGCTTTGGGCGAGGGTGGGGCAAGACGCTCGAAGCGACGAGCTACAAAATGAAGGAGATGCGAAGCAGACGATGAAGGGGATGCGAAGCAGACTGTGTTTGACGCTCAGATATAAGAATAAGGAGGATTCACTCTCAACTTTAAGACTTAGATTACTGATTTGAACGTAGGAAACAAGAACAACAAAGGGGGCTTTAAATAGCCAATGAAACTCGGCCAAGACCCTAATGGGCTTGGGCCGAAATGATCCTATGGGCTAGCCCACTATGCAATAGTGGAGCAACGCCCGAAATAGAAACTCCTAAACATAGTAAGTCCTAAAATAGAAAGTGCCAAAGATGGAAACTTACTAAACATAGTAAGTTCCAAAAATAGCAATGCTAAAAAATAGAAAGCTGATAAAACAGGAAAGTTGCTAAAATAAGAAATATGAAGCTAAACTAGACTAAGTCTTGAACTAAGGTGGTCTCCAAGGTCTTGGACGCATGGGGCTCGCTTGAGCCCGGCTTGGGTCGATGCAGGATCGCATCACCTTTTGTGTTGGGTGTATATCAAACACAACATCGAGGCATATGCTAATCCAATCTTGAAGGATTCGAAAAGAGTCAGCAACTTTTGCGGCCAATGCTGGGGACTTTGGTGTTCAACCACGGAGGAAAGCTACGAAGAGAGGCTCCAAAAACTTAGGAAATCGTGGAAGAGCGGCCTTGTTGGATACCTTGAGAAACAATGGTTGAATCCTTACAAGGAAAACATAGTCAGAGCGTGGACAGATCATCATCTTCACTTCTTCACGAGGACTTCAAACAAGTATGTATCACTTTTCATTTTTCTGGGATGTTTATTAGGCCTAGGGCTCGGTGTCATACTTTCTTACTAGCACTATGCATTTTTTTTTGTTTTGATAGGGTTGAGGGTATGCATAGGGTGTTGAAGGATATTATGGATTCTAGTGTTGGCGGTTTTAACAGGATGGCATTGAGGATCCACCATGCAATCGAAGGTCAAATTGGGCAGGTGAGGGCGAGCATGGAGATGTCACGGGTCAAAAAACCAAATTGTTTCAACCAGGTGCCGCTAGAAATGAGAAGGGTGTTTACGAAGTTGTTCTACAAAGTGTCAGAAAGGGGCTTGAGGAAGTTGTTCGATATGTATAAGCAGTTGGAGACAGATGATTTCAACGAGGAGTGCGACGATTACTGGATGAAAGAATGCCAAGGCCTGCCGTGCATCCATGAGATTGGGGAGGATATTGTTGATAAGAGGCAGATTATGCCGAGTGAGATCCACCGCTTCTGGAGGCAGCTGGAATGGGATAAGAGTTATCGTGATGACACCATTGAGGAGCATGCAACAATGTCTATTCCACAGCTGAGACTTGAGGAATTGTACAAGAAGGAGAAAGATGGGATCCTTGAAAAATCCACGTTAGTGCAAGTCACTGACCTGTTCCATGACTTGGAGCATCCGCATGAATCTTCGTTGTTGGAGCCGACGGGTATCGTTTCCAAAGGAAGGCCGAAGGGTTCCATAAAGTATTCCACCAAGAGGGAGCCGAGCTTGTTTGAGCATAGAAGGGCCGAGTTAGAGGAGTATGAGAAGGAGAAAGAGATAAAAAAGGAGAAGGAGAATGAAAATGGGACCCAAGGTAGCCAAGGTAGGGGTCGTGGCCGTCCTACAAAGGATAAAAGTGAAGCGTCTGGATCACAGTTCCCTGACCAACCCATTACTTTTATGGGGGTGAACTTTGGGATTAAGAATGTGGATTACTTCTGGTTCCCATACATTAAGGAGGCGAAAGACGTAATTCCAGACGGGCATTGTGGATATCGGTCACTAGCTGTACTATTGGGGTACGAAGAGCATTATTACCCTATGGTTCGAATGCATCTAGCGGCAGAGTTGTTGGACAACAGAGATGTGTACATGGAAATACTGCCCAGACTAGCACCGGGAATGAGTTACGAAGATATTATATTCCGGGTGAACTATGTCATAAGTCCTTGCTCCTCGCAATATTGGCTCGACATGCCTCTAATCGGTTTGGTTTTTGCCACGGCGTATCAAGTTGCGCTATGTTTCTTAGCCTGGGATGGTCCTTGCTTGTGCCTACCAATGAAGGCGTGTAATACAAGCTTAGGCCCTCTGACAAAGATATTGACGATGGCCCATGTAGGATCTCGGAACCACTTCATACCGGTAAAGCTTACTATTTTTAAATAATTTACTATACTAAACTATACGAGTATATGCGCAAAGAGTTCAAGTTTGTGCTTGTATGTAGGTGTGGCTCAAGGATGATTTTCCAGTACCCCCTCCTCCGTATGCTTGGCGTTGTTTCAAAGACCAAAGTGTAGATGGCTGGGATGTTCAGTTTCACTCGAGGTTTCAAATGTTTCGGGATTATCGCATAAGATGTAACCGTCCACCCGATCCTCCAGTGTAGTGATTGACGTTGTAAATAATATATATATTATGTATGTATGTGTATCCAAGTATTTTCCTTTATTCTGGTAGGAATGATTATTGAAGAAATGGGTAAAAAGATAAAAAGGGTGAAAAACTAAAAAACTAGAAATTGGGTCCAAGTAGGCCCAATAAGAAGGATTATTGAAGAAACGGGTGAAAAATTAGAAATTGGGCCCAAGTAGGCCCAATAGGAAGGATTATTGAAGAAACGGGTAAAAAACTAAAAAAACTAGAAATTAGGTCCAAGTAGGCCCAATAGGAAAGATTATTGAAGAAACGGGTGAAAAACTAAAAAACTAGAAATTGGGCCCAAGTAGACCCAATAGGAAGGATTATTGAAGAAACGGGTGACAAACTAAAAAACTAGAAATTCGATCCAAGTAGGCCCAATAGAAATGATTATTGAAGAAACGGGTGAAAAACTAAAAAACTAGAAATTGGGCCCAAGTAGGCCCAATAGGAAGGATTATTGAAGAAACGGGTGAAAAACTGAAAAAACTAGAAATTGGGCCCAAGTAGGCCCAATAAGAAGGATTATTGAAGAAACGCATGAAAAACAAAAAAAAAACTAGAAATTGGGCCCAAGTAGGCCCAATAAGAAAGATTATTGAAGAAACGGGTGAAAAAAACTAAAAAATTAGAAATTGGGCCCAAGTAGACCCAATAGGAATGAATATTGAAGAAACGGGTCAAAAACTGAAAAAAACTAGAAATTGGGCCCAAGTAGGCCCAATAGGAATAATTATTGAAGAAACGGGTGAAAAACTAAAAAAACTAGAAAATTGGGCCCAAGTAGGCCCAATAACAAGGATTATTGAAAAAACGGGTGAAAAACTGAAAAACTAGAAATTGGGTCCAAATAAGCTATAGTTTTTCCTTTATATTTCATGTGATATAAGCTTATATCCTATAGTTTTTCTTTATATTTCATGTGATATAAGTTTATATACTATAGTTTTCCTTTATATTTCATGTGATATAAGCTTATATCCTATAGTTTTCCTTTATATTTCATGTGAATATACTTATATCCTATAGTTTTCCTTTATGTTTCATGTGAATATACTTATATCCCATAGTTTTCCTTTATATTTCATGTAAATATACTTATATCCTATAGTTTTTCTTTATATATCCTATAGTTTTCCTTTATATTTCATGTGATATAAGCTTATATCATATAGTTTTCCTTTATATTTCATGTGAATATACTTATATCCTATAGTTTTCCTTTATTTTCATGTGAATATATTTATATCCTATAGTTTTCTATTATATTTCATGTGAATATACTTATATCCTATAGTTTTCCTTTATATTTCATGTGAATATACTTATATCCTATAGTTTTCCTTTATATTTCATGTGAATATACTTATATCCTATAGTTTTCCTTTATATTTCATATGAATATACTTATATCCTATAGTTTTCCTTTATATTTCATGTGAATATACTTATATCCTATAGTTTTTCTTTATATTTCATGTGAATATACGTATATACTATAGTTTTCCTTTATATTTCATGTGCATATACTTATATCCTATAGTTTTCCTTTATATTTCATGTGAATATACTTATATCCTATAGTTTTTCTTTATATTTCATGTCAATATACTTATATATATCCTATAGTTTTCCTTTATATTTCATGTGAATATACTTATATCTGTGATACCCCGTATTTTTGTAAGGTTATTTTGGAAATTTTGGAATTTTCCCGAGTACCCGTTGTGTACGTCGGATTTAATACAGAGAGTTTGAGACATTCTGTAATGTGCTCTGTATCTGTAATATTTTTCTTAGTGAAATAATATACAGACAACATGCCTTGGATTTTAATATTCGTTCACGTACGATAATTTATATCCCGGTTTAATGTCATGTTCGTTCAAAGCTGAACGGGCGGGAAAAACTGGTCACGACGACCGCCGTACAGTCGCGGCGACCGCCGTCGCGGATCCAAGAACGGCGACCGCCGTACAAGTCACGGCGCCCGCCGTCCCAATGCTCGAGGTGGTAGCTGGCGTGCCAGGCTACGACGGCGACCGCCGTAAATTACGGCGCCCGCCGTAATTGCCGCCGTCGTTGTCCGGAAGTCTTTGCCCGATGGTCGCCGGCGTGGTTCTGGCGAGCGCCGAACTAGCTTTCGTAGGCCCATCTTCGTGCTCCCGATGCTTTGGCTATAAAAGGAGGTGTTGGGGAAGGGAATTGAGCCATCCCAAACACCGAACCTCTGCCGAATTTTCGTGTCGTCGGAGTTGTGTTTCGCCGGAGTTCGCAAGCTCTCGTCGGTGTCGTTTGGTGGTGTTTCCAGAAGCCTTTTGGTTGCCTTTGGAGGTCAGAACCCAAGCAAGGCGGAAAGGGGTCGAAACGCGCATCGTTTTGGTGAGATTTCTCTCGTTTCCGTCGTCTGAGTTCTTCACGGCGACCGCCGTGTTCTTCACGGCGCCTGCCGTGATGAATGCGGCGACCGCCGCCAAGAACGGCGACCGCCGCCAGTGCCCAGAATGCCTTCGTGGCTTTGGCTTGGTTGGTTGTGGTCGTGGCGTCTTTCCTTTCGTTCTCTTTCATCGTTTTTAGATTCGTACTACGGTTATGTCGGAGCTATACCCGTGTCGAGCCCGGAATCCAGTTGTCATCGTTAGGCTATTCTTCGGATTAAGGCAAGTGGCGGTTCGCTCTTGCTCATTCGTTCCATATTTACATTAATTATCAGTAGTTTATCTGAGTAATTAATTTGGAATGAATACTCTGTTTGTCTGGAAACGGTTTTGATAAACTGTTTTGAAAATCATATAATAGGTTGTATATCTGTTAGAACAACGCTATTATCTGTGATCGCCTTTCGGGCCTTTATGTGGATTTATCCTGTAACTGTTATTGTGCTGTATCTGTGTGGTTAGCACTGTTAGTTAGGAATGTACTCGGACTTCGTCCGATCGTTTCTTTATAATCTGGTATCGGGGTGGCTCGTCTCCATCTGGTACTATTCTAAGATCATGATCGGTCTCTTTCACAAGTGTGTAGAGACAGGACACTTAGCTGGTGTCACAAACCTTCCGGTGTACGTCACTCTCGACGAAACGTATACTAAGATGTGTAGTCCCAATGATGGGGTACACATGTAAAAGTCTAATAACGTGATGTGTATTTTTGAAACATAAATCAGATAAGTGCTACTCGACGCACATAATTAATAAACCTTCGGCGAGTAGTGCAACTAAGTTATAGTGCAGCTAGGAAAACTCGTCTCGACTTTGATCATAGTACGTTCTCTTTCCAATCTGGACTCGCTGTATGCGGTGAGGTTGGGCGTGAACCGAAGCATCTCAGTCAACTTTTAAATCATTGTTGTATGATGCTGTAAACATTCTAGATTTGTCATATTTCCTTAAAGACTCATTTCCGTTGGAGTCTTCTTTCGAGTCGATTTCTGTGAAGATTCAGTCTTCCAGAATCTTCTCTTGTGCATACCTCTTGTCTATTCCAGTAGGAGTATGATGGTTGACTATCGTCATCGATTATTATTCGAGAAGCGATGAGTCTAACCTAATACGACTGCTTCAAACCATTCTGCTTTTTACCCTTGCTAGTCTATTCAAGTAGACTAACCCACGAACTTTGTTCTCCGCATGTGGGCTGGTGTCATCCGTTCGATTCGGCACATCAAATCGAAAGTAGCTCATAAGAATAGAAGGACTATGGAGTCGACGGTGGTTTTTGAACGTTTTAATTATTTCTTTAATCAGGTTGAGATCTTTTGGACAATGACTTTGGTTGTAATGTACTTTATAAGACTTCCGCTGTTTTTGGTTTAAACTCTGTGTTGGCCTATTCGGGATTGGGTTGTAATCCCGTAACTCTGTTTCTTTAACAATGTTATGTTTGGGATTGAATGCTTTGATCATTATGTATCATTTGTATTTCATAAATTGTATTTAAACGGTAAAGCCTTAGGTGATCTCGGTAAGGAACACTGGGGTCACTGGCGGTAATACCTTTCCAAAAGGGTTAAGTTTTGGGGGTGTTACAATATCCTTATAGTTTCCTTTATATTTCATGTGATATAAGCTTATATCCTATAGTTTTCCTTTCTATTTCATGTGAATATACTTATATACTATAGTTTTCCTTTATATTTCATGTGATATAAGCTTATATCCAATAGTTTTCCTTTATATTTCATGTGAATATATACTTATATACTATAGTTTTCCTTTATATTTCATGTGAATATACTTATATACTATAGTTTTCCTTTATATTTCATGTGATATAAGATTATATCCTATAGTTTTCATTTATATTTCATGTGATATAAGCATATATCCTATAGTTTTCCTTTATATTTCATGTGATATAAGCTTATATCCTATAGTTTTCCTTTATATTTCATGTGATATAAGCTTATATCCTATAGTTTTCCTTTATATTTTATGTGAATATACTTATATCCTATAGTTTTCGTTTATATTTCATGTGAATATACTTACATACTATAGTTTTCCTTTATATTTCATGTAAATATACTTATATCCTATAGTTTTCCTTTATATTTCATGTGAATAAACTTATATCCTATAGTTTTCTTTTATATTTCATGTGAATATACTTATATACTATAGTTTTCCTTTATATTTCATGTGATATAAGCTTATATCCTATAGTTTTCCTTTATATTTCATGTGATATAAGCTTATATCCTATAGTTTTCCTTTATATTTCATGTGATATAAGCTTATATCCTATAGTTTTCCTTTATATTTCATGTGAATATACTTATATCCTATAGTTTTCCTTTATATTTGAAGGGAATATATTTATATCCTATAGTTTTCTATTATATTTCATGTGAATATACTTATATCATATAGTTTTCCTTTATATTTCATGTGAATATACTTATATCCTATAGTTTTCCTTTATATTTCATGTGAATATACTTATATCCTATAGTTTTCCTTTATATTTCATGTAAATATACTTATATCCTATAGTTTTTCTTTATATTTCATGTGAATATACTTATATCCTATAGTTTTCCTTTATATTTCATGTGAATATAATTATACCCTATAGTTTTTCTTTATATTTCATGTGAATATACTTATATCCTATAGTTTTCCTTTATATTTCATGTGCATATACTTATATCCTATAGTTTTCCTTTATATTTCATGTGAATATACTTATATCCTATAGTTTTTCTTTATATTTCATGTGAATATACTTATATATATCCTATAGTTTTCGTTTATATTTCATGTGAATATACTTATATCCTTATAGTTTTCCTTTATATTTCATGTGATATAAGCTTATATCCTATAGTTTTCCTTTCTATTTCATGTGAATATACTTATATACTATAGTTTTCATTTATATTTCATGTGATATAAGCTTATATCCTATAGTTTTCCTTTATATTTCATGTGAATATACTTATATACTATAGTTTTCCTTTATATTTCATGTGATATAAGCTTATATCCTATAGTTTTCCTTTATATTTCATGTGATATATGCTTATATCCTATAGTTTTGCTTTATATTTCATGTGATATAAGCTTATATCCTATAGTTTTCCTTTATATTTCATGTGAATATACTTATATCCTATAGTTTTCCTTTATATTTCATGTGAATATACTTATATACTATAGTTTTCCTTTATATTTCATTTGAATATACTTATATCCTATAGTTTTCCTTTATATTTCATGTGAATATACTTATATCCTATAGTTTTCCTTTATATTTCATGTGAATATATTTATATCCTATAGTTTTCCATTATATTTCATGTGAATATACTTATATCCTATAGTTTTCCTTTATATTTCATGTGAATATATTTATATCCTATAGTTTTACTTTATATTTCATGTGATATAAGCTTATATCCTATAGTTTTCCTTTATATTTCATGTGATATAAGCTTATATCCTATAGTTTTCCTTTATATTTCATGTGAATATATTTATATCCTATAGTTTTCTATTATATTTCATGTGAATATACTTATATCCTATAGTTTTCCTTTATATTTCATGTGAATATACTTATATCCTATAGTTTTCATTTATATTTCATGTGAATATACTTATATCCTATAGTTTTCCTTTATATTTCATGTCAATATACTTATATCCTATAGTTTTCCTTTATATTTCATGTGAATATATTTATATCCTATAGTTTTCCTTTATATTTCATGTGAATATACTTATATCCTATAGTTTTTCTTTATATTTCATGTGAATATACTTATATCCTATAGTTTTCCTTTATATTTCATGTGAATATACTTATATCCTATAGTTTTCCTTTATATTTCATGTGAATATACTTATATACTATAGTTTTCTTTTATATTTCATGTGAATATACTTATACCCTATAGTTTTTCTTTATATTTCATGTGAATATACTTATATCCTATAGTTTTCCTTTATATTTCATGTGCATATACTTATATCCTATAATTTTCTTTTATATTTCATGTGAATATACTTATATCCTATAGTTTTTCTTTATATTTCATGTGAATATACTTATATATATCCTATAGTTTTCGTTTATATTTCATGTGAATATACTTATATCCTTATAGTTTTCCTTTATATTTCATGTGATATAAGCTTATATTCAATAGTTTTCCTTTCTATTTCATGTGAATATACTTATATACTATAGTTTTCATTTATATTTCATGTGATATAAGCTTATATCCTATAGTTTTCCTTTATATTTCATGTGAATATACTTATATACTATAGTTTTTCTTTATATTTCATGTGATATAAGCTTATATCCTATAGTTTTCCTTTATATTTCATGTGATATATGCTTATATCCTATAGTTTTGCTTTATATTTCATGTGATATAAGCTTATATCCTATAGTTTTCCTTTATATTTCATGTGAATATACTTATATCCTATAGTTTTCCTTTATATTTCATGTGAATATACTTATATACTATAGTTTTCCTTTATATTTCATTTGAATATACTTATATCCTATAGTTTTCCTTTATATTTCATGTGAATATACTTATATCCTATAGTTTTCCTTTATATTTCATGTGAATATATTTATATCCTATAGTTTTCCATTATATTTCATGTGAATATACTTATATCCTATAGTTTTCCTTTATATTTCATGTGAATATATTTATATCCTATAGTTTTACTTTATATTTCATGTGATATAAGCTTATATCCTATAGTTTTCCTTTATATTTCATGTGATATAAGCTTATATCCTATAGTTTTCCTTTATATTTCATGTGAATATATTTTTATCCTATAGTTTTCTATTATATTTCATGTGAATATACTTATATCCTATAGTTTTCCTTTATATTTCATGTGAATATACTTATATCCTATAGTTTTCATTTATATTTCATGTGAATATACTTATATCCTATAGTTTTCCTTTATATTTCATGTGAATATACTTATATCCTATAGTTTTCCTTTATATTTCATGTGAATATATTTATATCCTATAGTTTTCCTTTATATTTCATGTGAATATACTTATATCCTATAGTTTTTCTTTATATTTCATGTGAATATACTTATATCCTATAGTTTTCCTTTATATTTCATGTGAATATACTTATATCCTATAGTTTTCCTTTATATTTCATGTGAATATACTTATATACTATAGTTTTCTTTTATATTTCATGTGAATATACTTATACCCTATAGTTTTTCTTTATGTTTCATGTGAATATACTTATATCCTATAGTTTTCCTTTATATTTCATGTGCATATACTTATATCCTATAATTTTCCTTTATATTTCATGTGAATATACTTATATCCTATAGTTTTTCTTTATATTTCATGTGAATATACTTATATATATCCTATAGTTTTCGTTTATATTTCATGTGAATATACTTATATCCTTATAGTTTTCCTTTATATTTCATGTGATATAAGCTTATATCCTATAGTTTTCCTTTATATTTCATGTGAATATACTTATATACTATAGTTTTCCTTTATATTTCATGTGAATATACTTATATACTATAGTTTTCCTTTATATTTGTGATACCCCGTAATTCTGTACGGTTATTTTGGTGATTTTGAGAATTTTTCCGAGTACCCGTTTTGTACGTCGGATTTAATTCAGGTAGCTTGAGACATTCTGTAATGTGCTCTGTATCTATAATATTTTTCTCAGTGAAATAAAATACAGACAACGTGCTTCGGATGTTTATACGCGTTCGCGTACGATAATTTTTATCCCGGGTTAATGTCTTGCTCGTTCAAAAGCTGAATGGGCGGGAAAAGGCAAAAACGGCGACCGTCGTACAGTAACGGCGCCCGCCGTCGCTGGGCCCGAGGTGTCAGGCCGTCGTCTCCTACTCTGGGCTCGCCAGGGCTAGGAACGGCGACCGCCGTAATTACGGCGCCCGCCGCGGCCCGCCGTAGGCAAAGTTGCGGCGCCGGCCGTGATTACCCAGAAGTCATTACCCGTTGGTCGCCCGCGAGCTCTGGCCGCGCCGATCTAGCCCTGCTCGGCCTCGTCTAGGGTGATGATGATGTTCCCATTGCTTTGGCTATAAAAGGAGGTGTTGGGGGAAGGGTTTTGAGCCATCCCAGCACCGAATCTCTGCCAAAATTCCGCCTCGTCGGAGTGTTAGTTTTGCCAAATTTCGGAAGCTTCGTTGGTGTCGGTTGGTGGTGTTTCCAGAAGCCCTTGTGAAGCCTTTTGGTTGCCTTTGGAGGTTGAAACCCAGTCAAGGCAAAAAGGGGTCGAAACGCGCATCATTTGGCTGAGTTTTTCTCTCGTTCCGTCGTCGGAGTTTGATAACAGGTTTTCGTCGTGTAAAAACTGCTATGCAAAATATCCAAACAAACCCTAAACCGTAGTCCTAGGTAAGTAAAGGTCGAATCCACAGGGAGGCGGATTCTATCTAAATATGCAATTCGTATGTCAAACCAAAGTAACCAAAGGGGGGTTTTGTGAGTTTTAGTAACCTAAGCATGCAAAAGTAAACAAAGTAAAATATGATGAAATCAGTGATGGAAAAATCACTTAGTCAAACAACATCCACTATTCGTATGACAAGTGGATCCTAGATACTCATTCAAAATCTCATGCAATGGAAATTTCAATTCCTTTTCAGATATAACTAATAGCACAACCATATACTATTAGCACTAACTAATTAAACAACCCTGAAACTATCAAGATTCAGTTTAACAACAGCTTTACGGATAGGAATATAGTTGGATACAATTCTAGCATAAAACAACCAGCTTTTATCCTAGAATGTAAATCAATTCTCTTCTGCATAAGACTAGCACAACCAGTTACTAGTACGATGCAGTTGCTACTCTGAAATAGATATGCTCAACCAGTAACAACCTAAATCTAGCAATAGATCAATAACGACAAACCCTAGTTGCGTCCAAATAGAGATTATCAATATCAATCATAAGCAACTTAAGCAAGAGAAAGATAAAAACCATGCAATAGGTAAGGAACGAGAATCTCACAACTTAATCAAAATGAAAGTTTCAGCGTCTGACTAAGCCAGGGAGGCTTAGTTCTTCATAGCAAATACGTAGAGAGAAAATTAGGGTTTCAGAGATTTGATAATAGATAGGCAAACAAGCCTTTTTTTCAACCCTTAAATACTAAAGGAAATAAAGCTAAGTTAACCTAAAACGAAATAATAAAAAGTAATAAAATAATGCAAATAAAGAAACGGCGCGGCAGACTTCAGACATCGGCGGCGGTCGCCGCATCTCCCACGGCGGGCGCCGCAATTAAACGGCGGACGCCGTAGTCACTTCGTAGCCAAGGTCGATGGAAAGCCAATTGCGGCGGGCGCCGTAATTACGGCGGTCGCCGTCTTTGTACGGCGGTCGCCGTTCTTCGGTTCAACTCCTGTGACACTTCCGTAAAAATGCCATAACTTTTGATTCTCAACTTGGATCGCGCTCATATTTTGAGGACTTGTAGTAGACTTCAAAAGATAACTCCTCGAATTGGAATCACTCCATTTGGACATCGGAATAGAGAGAACGAACCAATTGAATTCAGCCTATGGTTCTTCTACTCTTCATTGCACTCCTCTTCCTCGTCTTCTCATGTGGTTTCTTCCTCAGTGTCTCATATGATATCAAAAACCGCTCAAACACCTCCAAATACACCAACTTCGCCCCCAAATGCCATACACATGAATGTGTCTAAATCTACCCGAATGGCACCAATAAATCCTCTAATGACTCTTAGTTAAGCCCTACAAAGTAGTGCTTATCAAACCACCCCATGCTTAGACCTTTGCTCGTCCTCGAGTAAACTAATAAAGAGTATACTCCTCCAATGTAGCATCCAAGGTCTCAGGAAGCATATCCTCCAACTAAGAGTCACCTAACCCATGCCAAAGCTCCTGGCACCAATCTCATTTACAACACATCAACAACTTAAGGGGCAAGCAGAGTACTTCCCCCAAGCTAAACCCGGACATCCAATAGCGTGAGTAACCTCTAATCCTAGCCTCCATCTATTGCTCCTTATGTCTCCCAGAGTGACCTACCCGACAATCCTTCTTTGACTCCTCTTCTTATGACGCCTCGCCAAGAATAATGAGAAATCCTAAAATCACTCTTCTTCTTTTCGCTGATTTTGCCAAGGCGCCCTTTCGGGTTTTCACCAAGCCACTCATTTCATTTTCCAATAGATGTACTCACATAAGCTCACGTCACTCTTGACCTCATATTACCCCAGCCTAATGCTCGTCCAAGCCACCTGCTTATTGCCTAGGCCACCCTTTCGGGTTTTCGACCTATCCCAGGATTTCAATGATAGCCTTTTTTTCAAATTTTTTGCTCTTTTCATTTTTTTCATTTTTTTCCTTAGCAGCGTAGCAAGTATAAAACTCCACCCCATGCTTAAACATTGCATTGTCCTCAATGTAAGGAAAGACAAAAGAAGAAAGCACAGGGAAAAGCAAAAAATAACTCACAACGTTGCCGAGTTGGCTTGGACACTTCCTTGTTGCTGGTGGTCTTCTCAATAAACGTCCATGTCACGGGTGTCGGCATCAATGCCATAATCTTCATCTACCGTGCAACCATAGGGGTCCACCGTGGGGTGTGGTGGTTATGTAGGAAAGCAGGGCTGCGCGGCCTTCAACTCCATCAGCTCCTACCATGCAACCATAATGAACCACTGTGGTGAATGAGTGGTCGATCAAGGGAACGGGGTTGCATGGCCTTAAAAAATGGGCCCAGATGTCATCATGGTTGGGCCCTGGTGTATCTCCTCTCCAGCTGTCGACTGCAGGGCCACCATCGTTGCCAAATGAATGTAGGGTGAATGTATTCCTCCGTTAACAACATAATGCGTACCTCTCGTGGGAAATCTGGACAGCCCGATAAAACTTTTTTTTTCTTTTTTTTTTTCTCTTTCTCCCCGTTTAAAGTCTTTTCGGGGTATTTTATTTTTGTCTTTTGCTCCCCGTTTAAGGTTTTTTCGGGGCCCTTTTTTTTTTTTACCTGAGAAATTGCGGCGGTCGCCGTAAGGAGGGCGGCGGGCGCCGTAATTGCGGCGGGCACCGCGATTAAACGACGGTCGCCGTTCTCAAGTCGTGGCCAACTTTCTTGGCGAGGCATTTACGGCGGGCGCCGTAAGGTTAGCGGCGGGCGCCGTGAACTCCTTCTTCACTTTTTCGCGCTTTCTGCAGGTTAGTTCAACACAAAAACTAAAAGAAAAACAATAGAAATTGACTAAGGGAAAGAAAATAAACTACCAAATCTCGGGTTGCCTCCCGAGCAGCGCCTTGGTTAATGTCGTTGGCTTGACATACTACTCAAAAATCCTCAATCCATATCGTTAGGCTCTTTAGGAACCTTCTTAATCCATATCTCCTTCCTGAACCAATCATGGAAAGGTTTGAACCTTAGACCATGCTTCCTCTTCAGCGGCTTCTCCATCTTGACCTTCTTAGTCGCGTCTACCCCATGCTTAGATCGATCAGGGGGGTGTTTAACCTTGACTTCAGGGACCTGCACCAAAGATGGAACAAGCCTCTCTCTCGGGGTTAGCAGTAAAGGTGATTTACCTGGAAGCTCCGAAGGGAGCTTATAGCAAGCGTCCCACTCATCAACACCTTCCTGCAAGTCAGTAGATATAGCAATATCCAAGCTAGAATCAATAATAGGTGGTGTGTCATCTAGGTGGTCCTCATCAAAAACATCTTGCACCACAGGCTCAAGTACATCAATTGCACACAAAAAATGACCATCAGAGGGGAATTTCATGGCTTCATAGATGTTATAATTAATGGTTTGGCCATCAAATTCCATAGTCAAGGAACCAGTACTCACGTTGATTTTAGTGTTGGCAGTTTTCAAGAAGGGTCTCCCTAACAGAATAGGGGCTACATGCATATCATGTTCCATATCAAGCACATAGAAGTCAGCAGGAAAAGTAAGATCACCAACCCTAACCAAAACATCCTCCACTATCTCTATAGGACGCACACTAGATCTATCAGCTAGCTGAATGGAAATTTTGGTCGTATGCATGGGTCCTAATACTAAGGATTCACAAAGAGATGAAGGTAAAACATTTATGGAAGCACCCAAATCTAACATAGCTTTATTGAACTTGGTACCTCCAATGGTGACGGGTATGGTGAACATACCTGGGTCGCCACATTTCTTGGGTAAGCGCTTCTGAAAAATAGCAGAGACATGTTCGCTTACCTTGACCTTCTTCTTGCTGTTCCTGTCCTGGTTTCTCTTCGTGGTGCACATCTGCTTCAAGAACTTTGCATAACGAGGGACAAACTTGATCAAATTTAGGAGAGGCATGTTGACCTCAATGTTTCTGAACATCTCAAACATGTCCTTGTCCTGCGCAAGTGGCTTGGTACGCTTCAAAGCAGACGAAAATGGTGCAACAGGCTTCCACTCAGGAAAAATTGGGGGTACATACTCCTTCTCAGCCTCAGGATCGACTACAGTATCACGGAGGGCACCGCAATTTTCATCAGAAAATTCGAGAGCTGAGTCATTTTCACGGCGGGCGCCGTGGTCTTCACGGCGGTCACCGTCGCTGTTCTGTTCCAGTTCCTGATCCGCTTCCTTGTCGACCTCAGAATCATCCTCGTCGAGTCTCTTCTCGCTCCTCAGAGTTATAGCACTGACGTTCCTAATGTTCGGGTTCACTTCCGTTTGAGATGGAAGTTTACCAGAAATCTTTGCGTCAAGCTTGCTCATCACCTAAGAGATCTGGCCAAATTGCCTTTCCAAGTTCTGAATACTAGCTTGAGTATTTGCTTGGAATTGCACTGAGCTCTGAGTCAGTTTATTAACATTCGTAGTGAGATCGACGTTGCTCTGCATCAGCATCTTCATCATGTCCTCCATAGACGACGAAGGGTTCGAGCTCTGCCCTTGAGGTTGTGGCACAAATGGCTGCCTTGGTTGTTGAGGGTTACCCTGTTGTTGCTGTGGTTCTAGGTCTCTCCATCTGAAGTTGGGATGATCCCTCGAACCAGGATTGTATGTATTGGAGTAAGGATCATGCCTGGGCCTCTGCTGATATCCTCCCACTGCATTCACTTCCTCTTGTAGAGTAGGACATGAATCAGTAGGATGCAAGTCATCACGACAGATCTCACAGGCCTTAGCCTGCTGAGGCATACCTTTCAGTTTCAAACGCCTCACCTCCTCTCTCAACACATCAAAATCAGCCTGATCAATTTTCGCTTGAGAACCAGCAACAACCAAGCTTTGGGAACCTTTCCCACTGTACTGTCTAGAGTCATCAGCCAGAGTAGCAAATATCTCTAGAGCCTCTTCATAAGTCCTCTTCAGAATATTCCCACCACATGCAGAATTTACCATCCGACGATCATCTTCACGGAGTCCTCCATGCAGATAAAGAATCAGATCATGATTAGCATAGCCATGGTAGGGGCAACTCTTCACAAGTTTCTTGAAGCGCTCATAGTAGTCATAGAGAGACTCATTAGACAGCTGCTCCACATTGCATATTTTTTTCTTGAGTTGATTGGACTTGATAGCTGGAAAGTATTTGTCGAGAAACACCTTCTTCAAATTCACCCAAGTAGTGATGCTTCCTGGGGGCAAAGAATGATACCAGTCCTTTACGGAGTCCTTCAGAGAGAAGGAAAAGACTCTCAACCTCATCTGATCTTCAGTAATCTCAGATGGCCTCATACTGGTGCAGACCTCAAGGAACTCATCCAGGTGCTGAATAGGATCCTCAAGCGGGGTTCCACTGAATTTCGGGAGTAAATGGACTACTCTTGTCTTGAGCTCAAATTTAACCCCATCACCCAGGGAAGGGAATTGTACAGCACGAGTTGGTTGCTCCAAGTTAGGAGCTGTCAGGGATTCCAGAGTAACACGATCAACCATCGTTTCAGTTTCCTAAAGTAGCAAAATCGCAGCCCTGCGAGCTTAAAGGAAAGTTCTTTCGATTTCTGGATCAAAAACTAGAGGTAGATTATTAGTAACACGTGTGTGAACCATAAGATAGGTTCACACCAAGATTGGCACACAAATTACACACACAAAATAGATTATTTCCTCCCCGGCAACGGCGCCAATTTTGATAACAGGTTTTCATCGTGTAAAAACTGCTATGCAAAATATCCAAACAAACCCTAAACCGTAGTCCTAGGTAAGTAAAGGTCGAATCCACAGGAAGGCGGATTCTATCTAAATATGCAATTCGTATGTCAAACCAAAGTAACCAAAGAGGGGTTTTGTGAGTTTTAGTAACCTAAGCATGCAAAAGTAAACAAAGTAAAATATGATGAAATCAGTGATGGGAAAAACACTTAGTCAAACAACATCCACTATTCGTATGACAAGTTGATCCTAGATACTCATTCAAAATCTCATGCAATGGAAATTCCAATTCCTTTTCAGATATAACTAATAGCACAACCAGATACTATTAGCACTAACTAATTAAACAACCCTGAAACTATCAAGATTCAGTTTAACAACAGCTTTATGGATATGAATATAGTTGGATACAATTCTAGCATAAAACAACCAGCTTTTATCCTAGAATGTAAATCAATTCTCTTCTGCATAAGATTAGCATAACCAGTTACTAGTACGATACAATTGCTACTCTGAAATAGATATGCTCAACCAATAACAATCTAAATCTAGCAATAGATCAATAATGACAAACCCTAGTTGCATCCAAATAGAGATTATCAATATCAATCATAAGCAACTTAAGCAAGAGAAAGATAAAAACCATGCAATAGGTAAGGAATGAGAATCTCACAACTTAATCAAAACGAAAGTTTCAGCGTCTGACTAAGCCAGGGAGGCTTAGTTCTTCATAGCAAATACGTAGAGAGAAAATTAGGGTTTCAGAGATTTGATAATAGATAGGCAAACAAGCCTTTTTTTCAACCCTTAAATACTGAAGGAAATAAAGCTAAGTTAACCTAAAACGAAATAATAAAAAGTAATAAAATAATGCAAATAAAGAAACGGCGCGGCGGACTTCAGACATCGGCGGCGGTCGCCGCATCTCCCACGGCGGGCGCCGCAATTAAACGGCGGGCGCCGTGGTCACTTCGTAGCCAAGGTCGGTGGAAAGCCAATTGCGGCGGGCGCCGTAATTACGGCGGTCGCCGTCTTTGTACGGCGGTCGCCGTTCTTCGGTTTAGCTCTTGCGACACTTCCGTAAACACGCCATAACTTTTGATTCCCAACTCGGTTCGCGCTCATATTTTGAGGACTTGCAGTAGACTTCAAAAGCTAACTCCTCGAATTAGAATCACTCCATTTGGACATCGGAGTAGAGAGAACGAACCAATTGAATTCAGCCTATGGTTCTTCTACTCTTCATTGCACCCCTCTTCCTCGTCTTCTCATGTGGTTTCTTCCTCAGTGTCTCATATGATATCCAAAACCGCTCAAACACCTCCAAATACACCAACTTCTCCCCCAAACGCCATACACATGAATGTGTCTAAATCTACCCGAATGGCACCAATAAATCCTCTAATGACTCTTAGTTAAACCCTACAAAGTAGTGCTTATCAGAGTTCTTCACGGCGACCGCCGTGTTCTTTACGGCGCCCGCCGTGATGAATGCGGCGACCGCCACCAAGAACGGCGACCGCCGCCAGTGCCCAGAATGCCTTCGTGGCTTTGGCTGTGTTGGTTGTCGTCGTGACGTCTTTCCTTTCGATTTCTTTCGCCGTTCTTAGATTCGTACTGTTGTTATGTCGGATCTAACTTAGGGTTCCTTTTATGGGTCGACTCGAAGGTCGTTGTGCTGTCGGAGCTATACCCGTGTCGAGCCCGGCATCTCGTCGTTGTCGTTAGGCTCGTTCCTATTCTGCGGATTAAGGCAAGTGGCGGTTCGCTCTTGCTCATCGTTCCATATTTATATTAATTATCAGTTGTTTATCTGAGTAATTAATTTGGAATGATTATTGTGTTCATCTGGAAACGGTTTTGTTAACTGTTTTGGAAAACTAAAATATGATGTTATAATAGGTTGTATATCTGCTAGAACAACGCTATTATATATATATATATGTGAATTAATACATATATTATTATAGGTTGTATATTGTTAGAACAACGCTATTTTATCTGTAACTGGCCTTGAGGGCATTGATATGAGTTATTGCTGCATTTGTAACTGTTTAGTTAGAACGAGTATTCGTAGGAACACTACTGTGTATCTCAGTACAAGTGCTAGTCATTTCTTGATAACTCGGTGGTTAGGATTTAGTTCCTACCATTCTTCTTTAGTGCCGTTGTAAGGATTTAGTTCCTGATTCCGCCTGAGGGATGTAGTTCCCGCGAGATTTAGTTCTCGATTCGACTCTTGGGATTTAGTTCCCGAGTCAACTCTGCCTTAGGGATTTAGTTCCCGAGGGATCTAAAAAGATTATAACGTGATGTGGGTTTTGGAATTAAATAAGATAAAGTGCCCGAGTGCACATAATTAATATACCTTTGGCGAGTAGTGCAACTAAGTAAATAGTGCATCTAGGAAAGCTCGTCTCGACTTTTGATCAGAGTACGTTCTCTTTCCAATCTGGATTCGCTATAAGCGATGAGGTTGGTCGTGAACCGAAACATCTAAGTCAGCTTTTAAATCACTGATTGTCTGATTCTTTAAACGTTCCAGATTTGTCATATTTCCTTAAAGACTCAATCTCTTGGAGTCTCTTTTCGGGTCAATTTCTGTGAAGATTAAGTCTTCCAAAATCTTCTCTTGTGTATACCTCTTGTTGTTATTCTGTGAAAGTGCCGGGTTATGTATCGTTCCTTCGATTATTTTTCGAGGGACAATGATAGTAAACAGTTACGATCATTCGAACCACTCTGCTTTTTACCCTTGCATAGTCTATTCAGTAGACTAACCAACCGCAATTGTTCTCTGCATGGTTGGCTGGTGTCATCCGTTCGATTCGGCACATCAGATAGAGCGAAGATGAGGAGACTAGATTGACTATGAAGACGACGGTTATTTTTGGATGTTTTTAATAATTTCTTTTAATCAGGTTGAGATCGTTGGGAGATGACCATTGTGGTCATGATCCTTGTTTGTAATACATTTAAAAGACTTCCGCTGTAACTTATTTACTCTGTACTTTGTTTAAGACTTCCGCTGTAAAATATTTAAACTCTGTGTTTGTCCTATTCGGGATTGGGATGTAATCCCGGGACTCATGTTTTATATAAATAAGGTTATCATTTTGTATCATTGTATTTCGTGATTTGTATTTAAACGGTAAAGCCTTGGGTGATCGTGGTAAGGAACACTGAGGTCACTGGCGGTAATACCTTTCCAAATAGGTTAAGATTTGGGGGTGTTACAGTTGTGATATCAGAGCTAAAATTTTTAAAACGGGTTGGGTATTTGAAAACCATTTACTCGTTTTCAATTGAAAGGTATTTTCAAAAGGCTCTGAGTTTAAAAATAAAAATGGTATTTTCATTTTGAACCGTTCATAGTCTTGTCTTCTATATAGTCTGATATAGTAAGCTTGCTTCTATATCTAGAAAGACTAATTCCTTCCCCGTTGCCCCGTAAGATATGGGTGTATTCTGTTCTCTTCAGAGGAACCCGGGAGAAGCCAAGGTGGTTTCACCATACCCAATAAGGCTTGAATTTCCAGTTCCCTCGTTTTGAGTTAAGGTTGTAGAACCTAGTAACTCGGTTTGAGTCCATCAATAGAAATTACCAAGTTGATCTATTCTAAGTTGATTTTATTACGATAAGTATATCAGAATGATACTAATGGGATAAAATCCTTGGAATTTGATCGGTAAACAGATGGTGAACACAAGGAGCGTTATCCATGCTGGTGCTGGGCCGAGTAATGACCCCAGACCAAATGCGAGGAATGCTGCAGACCCAACAAGAGAGCGTGAGTCTGTCTTCAACAATAATCCTAGAAGCAATGGTCAAGAGCAGACCAACGCTCCAATGGCATTTGATGCTACAACGTTAGAGGCAATTCGGGGAATGGTCATGCAAGCAGTGACTGATATACTGCGACCGAGTATGCCGCAGGCACAAGGTGTGCAAATTCCCCCACCGGTTCCCAGATTTGAGGAGCCAGAAAACCGTATATTCCAGGAGAATATAGTCAGGACTCGAGACAACTATGGTCGTGCACTGAAGACCATTAATTCCATGAGGCCTGACAGCTATAACGGGAAAGGGGAACCAGTCGGGGTGATCTATTGATTCTCCCACATGGAGCGGTTGTTCCGTAACATTGATTGTACCGAAGCTAAGAAAGTACATATAGCTTCTCTTCAGTTAAAGGAGGATGCTAGTGAGTGGTGGGAGAGTATCGGCTTAGCTGATAGCCCTGTTTTGAACTGGGAGATGTTGAAGACAAAGATGACAGACCGTTTCTTCTCTCGTGCTATGAGGGAGGAGAAACACAAGGAGTTCCTATACCCTGAGACTGATGGATTGAAGGTGACTGAGCTGACAACCAAGTTCAATCATCTATTACAGTATGCTGGACCTGAGATATCCAGTGAGGCACATAAAATCTGGTATTTCCATGAGTGGATGGGCCCAGATATTAAGCCACTGATGGTGCGTCACGGATGCTCGACTTTGGAGCAGTACGTGGATGCAGCCTACAAGTTAGAGGTGACTCTGGAAGAGTCGACCAAGAAGCGTGATAGCCAGAGGCAAGGGGAGAACTAGCCTAAGGCAAGTGGGTTTAAACGTCCCGCTCCACCATCTGATTTTGCCAAATCTGGCCGAGCAAAAATGAATATGACTCAGGATGGGTCTACTCAACGTTCGGGTCAGGGAAATAGCCTGATCCAGTGCTACAACTATGGTACCTACGGGCACAAGAGTAATATGTGTCCGAAGGAGAAGAAAATGTGCTTTGCCTGTGGAAAGGAAGGACACTTGCAATTATTTTGTCCATAGAGGAGGCAGAAAGGAGCTGAGTCACAGCAGGGATCTGTTAATCAGAACAACCAACCCAGGTTCAGTCCGGTGGAAGCCCCTAGTCCTTCAATGCAGACAACTGCGAGAAACAAAGGGAAAGCCCCAGTGGCTTCAAGAAGCCAAGGTCAACGCCTATATGTGATGCGTGAGGCGGATGGACCCGATGCTCCATTTACTTAAAGTATTTTGTACTACTTCTATTGGTATGTTGTGGATTTGGGTGTTACCCAGTCTCTTGTTTTGGATAAGTTATGTTAGTAAGTTTAAGTATGCAAAAAGGTTTATAAACCTTTGTTGTAAATATGCTTTCTAATATAAATGTTGGTTGAGAACCAATCATCTGTCGAAATTTGCAATTAGTAAGAATTCGAAGAGAATTCGATCTGGATAGCCATGGTTCCAGGCGATAATTTTCTCGGTATGAAGTGGCTGACGCGTCATGGGACGATAATCGATTTTAGTTCAAAGATTGTGACGGTGGCATCAGGGGGCCAGTATATATGCAAATTTAAAGGTCTGAATGACGCTGATAACGACAGGTTTATCAAGGCAATAGCTGCGTTTAAGCTACTTCGACAAGGTTGTGTCGGGTACCTTTGCTACTTGGATCCGCCCATGAAAGATGAACCTTCAGTTCTTGATGATTTCGATACACTGAAGAATTTGGTACATAGATTAAGTTTATGTATTCTTGAGGAGTAAGGTAACCATGTTACTCGTATAAAAGGATTAAGACACAAGTGTTTGATTCGGTTGAGAATGAATCATTTAGCAATATGATACTTTGAGGTTAGAGGAGTAAGCTCTCATGTGATTGATTTGAGGAGCATACGAATAAGTACTGTGTTTATTCTTGGAGAAAGTATAAAAATCTTAAAGGATTTAAGTTAGAATGGCATAAGGTCAGACTTACTTCCAGATAAAGGATGGAATTATAAGAGGTACCTTTAAGAAAATTGATGATGTAATGTTTCGAGGTTACTAAGAGTTGATTTTTGGATTGTAAGAAATTACGATGTGAACTTTGGGAATATGTGTATAAGGAAATAGTGAGGGAGATGCGTATTCTCCTATTAAAGGTACAATAATGTCTTTATGACAATTTTAAGGACCGTTAGTATTTAATGGTCAGAGCCTTGTGGATATAGTGAGAATGATTATATGGTAAAATTTATAGAGATAAGGTTACAGATGATACCAAGTGGACTTGAGGAAAAAGGTAACCCACGTTGGTTAAGATAAAGCATATTTCATGTTCGGGTGAGACAAGAGTATAATCCTATGGAATGGATTAGTGAATTATGTTGAGGTAATCAGACATAGATTGTAGTATTACTGATTGTGTGAACTCATGAGTAAAGACTGTGAGATAAAGTTATGGCATAAGGGCCGGATTTGATTAAGGTAAAAGGTGAATCATTGTTGTAAGTGGAAACATGATCGAATAGATAGTTCGATGTTGGCAATATATGTTATGAAGACCAGATTAGTTAAGGATACCGACCTAAGGAGGTTTGGGTATATACTTCGAGAGAAGTTAGAGACAAATGGTACCTATGAAGAGATGCATGTGCGCATTCTGGAGCACCGTGAGAAGCAACTGCGCAACAAAATCGTACTGTTGGTACGAATTCCGTGGTCCAAATCTGGAACTCTTTGAGGAAGATTAAGTTGTAAGAGTTATTGAGTTAAGAAGAAAGATTTCAGTGGAAGACCGGGATATATTAATAATCTCGATGTATTAAAGATTCAGTAAAGAGAATTGTCTATATACATCTAAGGAATAAAGTGGTAAGCGGTATCCCATACGCTGAGTCCTTCTAAGCTTTCTTAAGATATAAAGGATGAACTTGTGGAGTTATGATCGGGGAGATTAGGAGCTATCTCTCATGCGTGAGTTTGTGCCATAAGCGTTGAGGCGGATGAATCATTTTCAGTATGATGTCCTAAGGAATTAAGAGTAATATCTCTTGTAATCCATTTAAAGGATGAAGTGATTAAGGATATTGGATCCGGGTAGTAAGGTTTGTGTTGAGGCAGGATCCTCATTGGCTTAATGCAAGTTTCGGGTCGAAACTTCTTTTAAGGGGGAGGTGATGTGATACCCCGTAATTCTGTAAGGTTATTTTGGGGATTTTGAGAATTTTCTCGAGTACCCATTTTGTACGTCGGATTTAATTCAGGTAGCTTGAGACATTCTGTAATGTGCTCTGTATCTGTAATATTTTTCTCAGTGAAATAAAATATAGACGATGTGCTTCAGATGTTTATACGCGTTCGCGTACGATAATTTTTATCCCGGGTTAATGTCTTGCTCGTTCAAAAGCTGAATGGGCGGGAAAAGGCAAAAACGGCGACTGCCGTACAGTAACGGCGCCCGCCATCGCTGGGCCCGAGGTGTCAGGCCGTCGTCTCCTACTCTGGGCTCGCCAGGGCTAGGAACGGCGACCGCCGTAATTACGACGCCCGTCGCGGCCCGCCATAGGCAAAGTTGCGGCGCTCGCCGTGATTACCCAGAAGTCATTACCCGTTGGTCGCCGGCGAGCTCTGGCCGCGCCGATCTAGCCCTGCTCGGCCTCGTCTAGGGTGATGATGATGTTCCCATTGCTTTGGCTATAAAAGGAGGTGTTGGGGGAAGGGTTTTGAGCCATCCCAGCACCGAATCTCTGCCAAAATTCTGCCTCGTCGGAGTGTTAGTTTCGCCGAATTTCGGAAGCTTCGTTGGTGTCGGTTGGTGGTGTTTCCAGAAGCCCTTGTGAAGCCTTTTGGTTGCCTTTGGAGGTTGAAACCCAGGCAATGCAAAAAGGGGTCGAAACACGCATCATTTGGGTGAGTTTTTCTTTCGTTCCGTCGTCGGAGTTGTTCACGGCGACCGCCATGTTCTTTACGGCGCCCGCCGTGATGAATGCGGCGACCGCCGCCAGTGCCCAAAATGCCTTCGTGGCTTTGGCTTGGTTGGTTGTCGTCGTGGCGTCTTTCCTTTCGATTTCTTTCGCCGTTCTTAGATTTGTACTGTTGTTATGTCGGATCTAACTTAGGGTTCCTTTTATGGGTCGACTCGAAGGTCGTTGTGCTGTCGGAGCTATAACCGTGTCGAGCCCGGAATCTCGTCGTTGTCGTTAGGCTCGTTCCTATTCTGCGGATTAAGGCAAGTGGCGGTTTGCTCTTGCTCATCGTTCCATATTTACATTAATTATCAGTTGTTTATCTGAGTAATTAATTTGGAATGATTATTGTGTTCATCTGGAAACGGTTTTGTTAACTGTTTTGGAAAACTAAAATATGATGTTATAATAGGTTGTATATCTGCTAGAACAACGCTATTATATATATATGTGAATTAATACAGATATTATTATAGGTTGTATATTGTTAGAACAATGCTATTTTATCTGTAACTGGCCTTGAGGGCATTGATATGAGTTATTGCTGCGTTTGTAACTGTTTAGTTAGAACGAGTATTCATAGGAATGCTACTGTGTATCTCAGTACGAGTGCTAGTCGTTTCTTGATAACTCGGTGCTTAGGATTTAGTTCCTACCATTCTTCTTTAGTGCCGTTGTAAGGATTTAGTTCATGATTCCGCCTGAGGGATGTAGTTCCCGCGAGATTTACTTCTCGATTCGACTCTTGGGATTTAGTTCCCGAGTCAACTCTGCCTTAGGGATTTAGTTCCCGAGGGATCTAAAAAGATTATAACGTGATGTGGGTTTTGGAATTAAATAAGATAAAGTGCCCGAGTGCACATAATTAATATACCTTTGGCGAGTAGTGCAGCTAAGTAAATAGTGCAGCTAGGAAAGCTCGTCTCGACTTTTGATCAGAGTACGTTCTCTTTCCAATCTGGATTCGCTGTAAGCGATGAGGTTGGTCGTGAACCGAAACATCTAAGTCAGCTTTTAAATCACTGATTGTCTGATTCTTTAAACGTTCCAGATTTGTCATATTTCCTTAAAGACTCAATCTCTTGGAGTCTCTTTTCGGGTCGATTTCTGTGAAGATTAAGTCTTCCAGAATCTTCTCTTGTGCATACCTCTTGTTGTTATTCCGTGAAAGTGCCGGGTTATGTATCGTTCCTTCGGTTATTATTCGAGGGACAATGATAGTAAACGGTTACGATCATTCGAACCACTTTGCTTTTTACCCTTGCATAGTCTATTCAGTAGACTAACCAACCGCAATTGTTCTCTACATGGTTGGCTGGT
Source organism: Rheum nobile (assembly GCA_027886185.1). Lineage (NCBI taxonomy): Eukaryota > Viridiplantae > Streptophyta > Magnoliopsida > Caryophyllales > Polygonaceae > Rheum > Rheum nobile. Next base: position 8,559 of record WOAB01000248.1, on the reverse strand, counting down.
GTCATCCGTTCGATTCGGCACATCAGATAGATCGAAGATGAGGAGACTAGATTGACTATGAAGACGACGGTTATTTTTGGATGTTTTTAATAATTTCTTTTAATCAGGTTGAGATCGTTGGGAGATGACCATTGTGGTCAAGATCCTTGTTTGTAATACATTTAAAAGACTTCCGCTGTAACTTATTTACTCTGTACTTTGTTTAAGACTTCCGCTGTAATTTATTTAAACTCTGTGTTTGTCCTATTCGGGATTGGGATGTAATCCCAGGACTCATGTTTTATATAAATAAGGTTATCATTTTGTATCATTGTATTTCATGATTTGTATTTAAACGGTAAAGCCTTGGGTGATCGCGGTAAGGAACACTGAGGTCACTGGCGGTAATACCTTTCCAAATAGGTTAAGATTTGGGGGTGTTACAATATTTCATGTGATATAAGCTTATATCCTATAGTTTTCCTTTATATTTCATGTGATATAAGCTTATATCTATAGTTTTCCTTTATATTTCATGTGAATATACTTATATCCTATAGTTTTCTTTTATATTTCATGTGAATATACTTATATCCTATAGTTTTTCTTTATATTTCATGTGAATATACTTATATCCTATAGTTTTCCTTTATATTTCATGTGAATATACTTATATCCTATAGTTTTCCTTTATATTTGATGTGAATATATTTATATCCTATAGTTTTTCTTTATATTTCATGTGAATATACTTATATAGTATAGTTTTCCTTTATATTTCATGTGAATATATACTAATATACTATAAACATCAACAAAATACCATAAACATCAACAAAATACCATAAACATGAATAAAATATTTCATGTGATACGTAACTGTTTAGGTAATATACATATCGTAACTAGTCCTCATCTGCCTGTCGCCCGCTACCAGATCCATCCTCGTGAACCGAGTGGCGGAATCTCTGGGACGCACGTGGAATGGGAGGGGCCGAAGGCGTCACGTCACCCGTCAGATACTCGATCCAACGTATCATCTGATCTGTAAGACGGGGAGGCGTATCATCGTACTGGGCCAGATAAGTCGTCATCTCGTCGGCCACCAACTGTGAGCGATGTATTAAAAAAATACATCAAAATTAACATAAATAAAATACATCAAAATAAACATAAGAAAATGATGACATACCGTGACAGTGGAAGCCAGGGGAGGTGGAGGGACAGGATCTCCTGCATGTGGGTCATGTCTGACGGACCAGAAATCCAAATATGGATGAGACATCTGGTCAATCCAATCGAGGTATGCATCGTCACAATCCCACGCGAAGGTAGACGTGATAAGACCATGCAGCTCGATCAGCGGCCTCGGGTCCACATCCCACAGACAGTGCTCATCCCTGTACTCCGTGACATACGACGAGAGCCTTGCATGTCGGACAACTTTCCTCGGCTCTGGTGGCGCTTGCGGAATACACTGCCTATACCCGAACTGACGGAGGCAACGGTCGGGCATGTACGGCTCTCGTACGTCAAAAAACTCGACGACGCCTCGATATAGCGACGGAGCGTACCTCGGATCGCTGAAGTTTAGCTTTCCCCACGGTTGCCACCGCACCTGAAATAAAATAACAACGAAGTCAAATGCCAATAAATAATCGAAAAATCCAAAATTAGAACGTAACACTTTTTTTATTACCTCTGAATACTTCATGGCGTCCAAAACCCGACGCAGGGAGATAAGGCGATCTGAGTCACTGCCCTGAGGAGCCTTCCTCCCGTCACGGGCTGTAGCCCGTGTATCCCCCATGTGCTCCAGGTCAGGTGACGCATGACCTCGGAATGCGTGAAAGTATGTCCAAATCCACGTATGTACAAAAAATCATATAATCGTTAGCATTTATATCAAAAAATCATGTAAACATAAAAAATATATTATTACCCTCAAAAGCAGCGGACATCCGGCCAATCCCTGTGCCTAGGCCCGCGATGCCATACCCAAATGCCGGTATAGGTTGGCCAGGACACCAACACCCCAGGCATAACGGCCGGTGCGGTCGTGATCGAGGAGGAGCGACAAATACTTCGCCTTCACCTTCTGCCCTGACTTGTCTGTGAAGACGGTACTGCCCAATAGCATGAGCAAGTACATCGAAGCAATATGACGCTCGTTCCTGAGATTAGTAACATTAATTTAATTATAAAATGTATAAAAAATACCCTAAAAATCCTAATATTAATAAAACTACAGATATATGTACCTCTGGGCCGCTCGACATAATAAGACACAACGATTCTTCAACATTGTATTGATTGCAAAGCCGCCACCTGAAAAAAGAAATAAAACCAAATACGATGATTTCAACAACATTTTAATTAAAATATATTAAATAAATGATAAATAGGTATAAAAATTATTACTTGATGCCATCTGCGAGACGACAGATATATCAATCCCAAGCATCTCCGCTGCAGCGGCAAATATCTCGACGTCGGGCATATCCGATACCACCCGCCGTCCCATCGATGGGAATCTCCAAAATATGGAAGACGTCATGGAGTGTGATCGTGATATCCCCCACGAAAAATGGAAGGAGTTCGTCTCCGGATGCCACCACTCCACAAACGCCGATATCAGCACGGGGTCCATCCGATGGAACTCCAGGGACCCCAGGGATGTGATGCCGCTCCGCTGCGCAAGCGGCCACCACGAATCCGGGTCCTGCCTCTAGAACTCGTGGATCGCGGAGAAATGAGGGTGGCGGGTGTACGGCTTCAATATCTTCCTCAGCTGAAACCCAATATGTAACGGATCGGGATTAATTAAAATATTACATATTTTTTTATTATTTAAATATCTGATAAAATACGTACCGGATCGGGATCCACAGGTGATAAGGGAGGGTCATGCGTAAGTCACTCTGTATGTGTCCAAATAATGGCAGCGACATGCGTTGGGTATGTCCCCAATAGACTGCGGGACCGGGGACCTCCTGGCATCACGCCTCCTACGAAGCACCCCCCTCGGGATCCACATCTGCCATGTGAGGAGGGGTCACTGCATCGGGAACGGGTCCCGCTGGCTCACGAACGGGGGAGGAAGGCTTATCGTCCCTCGCCAAATCCTCGGCTGTCGAAACGGGAGGGGCTCAATACCCTCGGCGTAATCCCGCTCCAAGGCAAATGTCAATGCCTCCTCGTCGAATGCGTCGTCGTCGGTGGCGTTGACGTCGGGCATGGACGTGTCGCTACTATCGTCCTCAGGATCAGACATAAGTGCATCGTTTGGCTGGGCAGCATCTAGTCGCGGACCCAAATCCGCCGTACCTCCGTCACCGCGTCGGGCCGACCCTGTGACCCGTCGCTGTCCTAATCGACGAGAGCCTTTGTACGGTTGTCGAACGGAATGCAACGAGTGTTGTACCGCCTTTTTACAAATTTTGGAAAAAATATATTCTAAAAATTACTATAAATATTTGTTTATATTGAATTACAAATTATTAACTATTTATTTCATTATTTCATTTCTACTTTTTTAAAATTACAACATTTTCTTTTCTGTTTTACTTTCTTTTTCATTTTCATTATATATGTTTTATATTGAATACAAATTACTTTCATTTCATTTTCATTGATATTAAATTAATTAGAATATTTTCAATTTTTACAAACATTTATATTAATTAGAATCTTTTCAAGGAATTAATTAAATCTAAACATTTATATTTATTAAATATTAAAATAAAATACCGAAAAATACATACTATCATTGCATGAGTTGATTTATATCTAAAAAATTCAATAATATTTGAAATAGATCTAATCGAAATTATAAGTGCCTATCTATAGATATTATTCTATTTCATTCAATGTAATCTAAACAATTCATGCATATTCAATCCAATTCAACCCAAATAATTATCTATAGATATGCACTTATATTTCAAATCCAAATAATGATCTAAAACATTTCAGACATATTCAATCTAAATTAACGTCTAATGAAAGTTCAAATATAATTATATTTTCAACCCAATTTAACGTCTAATGCAAAGTCCAAATTTAACGCCAAATTTAATTTACCTGTCGTAAATCTCCTCGTCGTCTGTCCCGACATGCGTCTCGTTTGGAGCCGAGTGGACGCTCCACGACCACGAGTACGAACGCCACCGGTCTGACGCCCTCGACGCCGGCACCACAACCACCCGCCATCACCACCAACTGCGTCCGCCCCCTCCTGCCCCACCGTTGCGCCACCACCACAACAGCCTCACCGCCGCCGCCACCACCACCAGCATCGCGACCCGCCAAAAGGAGCTCCGCCGCCACCACACCACCACCAGCCTCGATTCCGCCACTAGGAGAACCGCCACCACCACCACCAGCCTCGACGCCGCCATGGATTCACTGCCACCACCAGCCGCGGCGGCCGAAACCTGCTCCACCGTTGCACCACCAGCATTCGTCGTCGCTCCACCACCACAGCTCGGGGAGCTCATTTTTTGGATGGAAAGAGAAGGATTGAGAGGAAAATCAGAGGGAGGAAGAACAGAGGAGGAAGAGAAAGGAAATTCAAGCCGCCGAAAATCGAAATCGAAATCGATCGCTACCGCCGCCGGAAGGAAGAAGAAGAAGGGCCTCACTTGACACTTATAAGCTAATTAGCGTACGTCAGAATCTTGCGTAGCACGTTTTTTTTTAAATAGCTCTATGCCAGGATCTTGCGTACGCAAGGGATAGAGGTTTTATATTTTTTTTAAAAAAATTCATACGTATTTGGTTGAGATTTGCTTTCTACGCCGGTATATGGCGTACGCAATAGTTTGGCGTAGTATTTTGTAGTGCAAAACGTCAAAAAATGTAGTGCATATAGAAGCAGCCTAAAATTTTCTAAGTCATAATTTTATCCAAATGAATAACCAATAATTACATATTCATAATATAAGATAAAATTATATTAAAATCAATAACTAAAATTTAAATTTTATATATACTCTGAATAATCTTAAAATTATTTACCCTAATTTATATTAATTAATCTAACCCAAATTAAGCCAAAGTAAATCAAAATCGGGCTAAAATAATACCCGAAATCGGGTTTGAAGGCCAACCACTAACGACGAACTGCGACACGCCGGAAACTGGGCAAATCGAGGCGTCTCCGGTGGTTTCACGGCGGAGAAACCTTGGGGTTTTTGAAGAGAACTCATGGCCGCTTCCACTGGTACCAGAATTGTCCCTAACCGAACTCGAATTCTCCCTCAATTTCCCTCTCAAACTCTCGGCCATGGCAGATTTAGGGTTCTTGGATTCAAGTTCGAAATTGGATGGATTGGAGGATCGGTTGAAAGGGGTTTATATACAGATTTTGAAGCCTTCAATTCCCTTGACAAGATCCCGGTATTATATCCTCCCAATTCAATGTGTGCTAATCCAATTTTGAATTCAAACGATTTAGCCCTAAATGACGACTCGGTTTAATGTGGATAAATTCGGGAATATTCGTAGCCTTTTGTTGGGTTTGTGGAGCCTGAAGCTAGGGATTGCAGAGAAGGCAACTGAGAGTTGCCGCGGGTCACGGTGGAACTGGACGTCCCGCGGCAGACGCCAATTTTGCAAGAGAGGTTAACTGGAAGTTACCGCCGGGTCGCGGTGGATTGGCGCCTCACGGTGGAAGCCCGCGGTGGGAGTCACCGCCCCGCGGTGGGGGCCGCCGCCCCGCGGTAGAAACTGCCGCCCCGCGGTGGGCGCTGGGCCAATTCTCACGTGTTGTGTTTTTGGGCCCATTAGGTTAATCCGTGTCTTGCTATTTAAACCCTAGTTGATCAACTGTAATCTTAAGTCATTGTAAGTCGTCGTTTATCACATTCAAAGAGAGAAAAAGTATCCTGGCTTGATAGTGCCCCCAGACGTAGTCATTCTTGACGAACTGGGTTAACAATTCTTGTGTTCTTTGTCTTGTTTTCTTGTCATTACTATGTTCAAATCCTAACAACTGGTATCAGAGCTAGTTCTGGAAGTAACGATGGGAAGCGGAAAGTCACCAGTGGAGAAGTTCGATGGCATGGATTTCAGATTCTGGAAGATGCAGATCGAGGATTACCTGTATGGTAAAGATTTGTATTTGCCGCTGGTGAGAAGCCGGAAGACATGAAGGAAGACGAGTGGAAGTTGCTGGACAAGAAAGCGATGAGCGTGATCCACCTGTCGCTGTCCAGGAACGTGGCACATCACACGGTCAAGGCAGAGACGACGAAGGGGATGCTGAAAATTATTTTCGTGATGTATGAGAAACCCTCTGCGGTGAACAAGGTTCACCTGATGCGAAGGTTGTTCAATCTGCGGATGACGGAGAGTACAGCGTTTGCCAATCACTTGAACGAGTTCAACATGACGATCGCCCAACTGAGTTTAGTGGAGATTGATTTTGACGATGAGGTACAAGCCCTAATCTTGTTGTCTTCTTTACTAGAGAGTTGGAGCGGGACAGTTACTGCTGTTAGTGCTTCGGCGGCGAAGGCAAATATCAAGTTTGATGAAGTGAGGGATCTAATTATCAGTGAAGAAATTCGCAGGAAGGCATCGGGTTCTACCTCTGGATCAGCCTTGAATATGGATAGAAGGGGCAGGTTAGACTCTAAGAAGTCGAATCGTGGCAGATCAAAGTCTAGAGGGAAGGATAAGCCCAAGGACAAGAGCAAGATCAAGTGTTGGAATTGTGATGAGAACGGTCATTATAAGAGTGAATGTAAAGCACCGTTAAAGAACAAGTCAGCGAATTCAGCCAGTGAGGATATTGCAGACGCGTTGACTCTAAGCGATTCAACGACAAGAACCACTACAGATGCATCTATTCTGAGCGCGAGCAGTCCATTGGAGTCTTGGGTATTAGACTCTGGAGCTTCGTTTCATTCTTGCAGCAGTGCTGATATCTTGGATCGTTACACCTCTGGAGATTTTGGAAAGGTCTATCTTGCTGATGATGAGGCTTTGAAAATCGTAGGGAAGGGTGATGTTAGAATCAGAGCACCGAACAGATATGTGCTGCAGTTGCATGGAGTGAGGCATATTCCTGGTTTGAAGAGAAACTTGCTTTCCATTGGCCAGTTGGATGACGAGGGCTATGAAGTAACCTTCGGCTGTAACAGTTGGAAGATAACCAAGGGAGCTATAGTGGTAGCTCGTGGAAAGAAGGAGGGGACGCTGTACATGATGAGCAATGTTCGTGATAGCATTGCTGTTGCAGGAGTGAACTGTGATACAGATTTGTGGCACTATCGTCTGGGCCACATGAGTCAGAAAGGGATGCAGGTGCTATGCTCGAAGGGCTTGCTGCCAGGTCTTAAGTCCGTTGAGATCGGGCTGTGTGAGGACTGTGTGCTCGGGAAGCAGAAAAGAGTGAGCTTTGCGAGAGGAGGCAGAACCTTGAAGAAGCAGAAGTTGCTGTTGATCCACAATGACTTGTGGGGACCAGCACCTGTGACATCTCTGGGTGGAGCGTCATACTACATGACCTTCATTGACGATGCTACAAGAAAGGTATGTGTCTATTTTCTGAAGCAAAAATCTGATGCGTTTGATTCCTTCAGAAAGTGGAAGGCTCTAGTAGAGACTGATACATGTCTTAAGGTGAAGTGCTTGAGATCTGATAATGGTGGGGAGTATGAGCTTCGCGAGTTCAAGGACTTTTGTGCTGAGAATGGAATTCGCATGGAGAAGACCTTGAAAGGAACCCCTCAGGAGAACGGCGTCGCTGAGCGTATGAACAGGACCCTGAATGAGCGTGCTAGGAGCATGAGGCTGAAGTGTGGGCTTCCAAAGATGTTCTGGGCAGTTGCAGTAAACACTGCTGCATTCTTGATCAACCGAGGGCCATCAACTCCCTTGTAGAATGGGATACCAGAGGAAGCTTGGAGTGGTAAAGAGGTAAATTTGTCTTTCCTTCGGATATTTGGATGTGTTTCATATGTTCACATTGCTCCTGTTGAGAGAAGCAAGTTGGATGCAAAGTTTGTCAAGTGCACGTTCATCGGATATGGGGTGATGATTTCGGATACCAGTTCTGGGATGAGCAGAGCAGGAAGGTTATTCGCAGTCGAGACGTCGTGTTCAATGAGCAGGTGATGTACAAGGATAGTCTGGGTGTATCAAAAACAGCTAGTTTTGAACCTGAGATTGTGGAGTTAGACATCTCAAACTCGGGTGGGAGCAAGGCGGTCCGAGTTGACCAGGAGGCCGTGACTGAGGAGGAGCGAGTACCCCAGTGATTCCGCTGCGAAGGTCCACCAGAGTGCGTGGATCGCCTGATAGGTATGTGCCTTCAAACTACTATTTGTTGCTGACAGATGGTGGTGAGCCAGAATGTTATGCAGAGGCATCTCGTGGAGAACATGTGAGCGAGTGGAAGCTCGCTATGGATGATGAGATGGATTCATTGTTGACCAACGGAACCTGGGAGCTAGTTGAGCTTCCAGCAGGCAAGAAGGCATGGCATAACAAGTGGCTTACAGAATCAAGGAGAAGGCGCATGGAAGGAAGCGTTACAAAGCAAGGCTGGCTGTGACGCGAAAGACACGAAAG